>CM075020.1:8865398-8949681 GCA_037576675.1 Pangasius sanitwongsei | reverse complement strand
ACACTATATATATATATATATATATATATATATATATATATATATATATAAAAACATTACACACACACACACACACACACAGACACAGTGGATATAAAAGGTGTACACACTCCTGTTAAAATGGCAGCTTTAATGTGCAATTGCAAAGTATACACATATGGCCCCTTTGGCCCCTTATACCAATATCTCATTTATGCAACTAGGTTTTTGTAACCTTTTTATTTTTCCTATTTTTCCCTAAAATGTTTCTGATTTTTTCCATTCCAAAAAATCTGCCATTTTAACAGGGGATGTGTAAACTTTTTATATCCATGGTGTATATATTTACATTTTTAAATAAATTCTGTTTAAAAGTTTAAACCAATACAAAGGAAAAACGTAGCCTTCTTAACCTGATAAATGCCTCCTAGAGCCTGCACTACTCCCAAACACGGAGTCCAAGTACATGTTTCAATGAATGGCTTATATGCGATAGCAGTCCATCATGTTCAAGCTTTACAGGAGGCGAATATAAATTGCTTGCACAAGTCTGTCCTGCAGAGTCACATCCACATGCACTGTTTGACACAAGTGGAGTCACACGGCCTCAGTCATGTCTGTCTTTGCCTCTACAGGAGGATCGTGAACGACACGTACAGGACAGACCTGTGCCTGCTCTACCCTCCCTTCATGATAGCTCTGGGTAATTTCTCCTTTATGGTGTTGAAAGTTCACCTTCTGAATGTTGTCGTCTTTTACATGCATTTCTTTCACGCTGCCTGAGCATGAATAGTGACACTGTTCTATTGAACTCAGTTTATGTTTTATAGACTTTTATTTTTTATTTCACATGGGATAGTAAATTTGGTATGGACCTAGTACAAGGCGAAGGCTTAGATTGCATTAGTGGATACTGTGAAGCTAAATAACACACCTACAGGAACATAGAAACCTCAGAATTAGCCCTTAAAAAAGCCAAACTTTTAAAATCTCAACTGTCCTCCAAATACAAAACCTAAAATGTCCGCATGGCATCATTAACACACATGGTGCAGGACATTTTATGTGTTTAGGTAAATCTGCTTTTTTTAAAATGTTTTTTTTTTCCTATTTTTGTAACAAACCTTGTAAGACAAGTATATTTGTGAAAGGGTCTTGTTACATGGCCTAAAGAATATAAACCTAGAAAGCTGACACAAAACTGTAGTTACTTTTATTTATAATCTTTCTCGGGTGCTCGTTCTGTCCTGCGTTCAGGGTTTTACATTGTTTAATTCTCTGCTTCAGCGTGTTTGCACGTGGCGTGTGTAGTGCAGCAGAAGGACGCCCGGCAGTGGTTCGCTGAGCTCTCTGTGGACATGGATAAGGTAGGAGTATGTTCAACCTCAACATTAATATTAGTGCCAGCCTTTTAAAATATGCTGATTGGAAAGTATTCCAAGTCTATAGAAGTAGATAAACTGCTATATTGTCTGTTTTATGAGCTTTAAAAAGCATAGCACATTTTTGCCTATTCCTTTGTCATCTTATTTAAGGATCACAATGCAGTTGAGTAATGTTAATCATAATCATCTTTTGCTCTGGCACTGTTTTGAGACAGATCCTGGAGATTATTCGTGTAATTCTGAAGCTGTATGATCAGTGGAAGAACTTCGATGACCGGAAAGAAATGCCTACCGTGCTAAACAAGGTGCCTAAACCCAAGCCACCACCAAACAGGTACAAAATGGCTGCTGATCCTGACTATATGCTCCGTTCACAACAACCGGGAACTGGGAATTTTCCAAATCAGAATGTCCGACTTCCTACATTAGGGCATTCACGCGAACTAAACCACCTGATGTCAGAAATAAAACAAATCATCACTGTATGCTGTCTACAAAAACTGGCATTAAAGAGCCACTTGGTTAACGCTTAACTTATTTTTTTTTTAATGGATGTGTTTAATTCACTATTAATAAGGTTGAAAATTACATTAAAGAGCAGTTGGAGGAAAAGATCTCGCAGAAAGCGAATTAACATTTCAATTATCAAAGTATCGCCCAGTATTTAATGATTTCAAATATAAACTCAAATGACAGCTTAAAAACCTCAAATCATGCTGTTATTTCTTGTCCTTACTTTTCACTGTGGGGCATCATGGAATCGTTATTCAAAAAAAAAAAAAAAGCTCAGACATTCCGAGTAGTAATTACAAGTTGGAGAGCTGTTTAAACAGATCTTTCCTACTGGGAAGTCGGAAATTTCCCACTTGGCCATGAATGGAGCAACTGTCACTAGGTGTTGTAGTAAGGGACTTGTCATTGCTAGCTGCAGTTTGCGTCAGAGCAGAGGACTCTAAAAATTACTGCTTCTTTAACGGTACCTACAATGCTATTAATAAAACTGGGATTTTTTTTTTTTTAAATAATATATACTGTATAGCACCAAAAACATGAACCAAAATGGAAGATGTAGAGTAACACTTTAAGCCCAGGTTAAAAATATATGTATTTCTTTCATTCATTTTAATTTCTTGCACGTAGATCACATTAAGATCTTATAACAAATGAAATATACTATACTGCTAATGTTTTTTTTTTTTCTTTTTCTTTTTCCTTCTCTTTTGCCATTTTGCAGTGAGAACGACCAGAGCGCTAACGGGAATCAGAGCAGCTCTTACAGCCAGTCCTAAAGCTCCCCCTGTTGGAGCAGCCAGGCACATGGACAGGGAGAGCCCAGACCACACACACGACAGCACGCCACTGAGCTCTGCTCAAGTCAAAATGTGTTTGTTTTAAAGACTGAGGAATAGTAGACGCCTGTGAGAGCAGACACGATGCCACTGTGTGAAGCTAATCTTTACTTACTGTATGGATTCACAGTGCTGGTCTCTTTGGTATGGCTCATACAGCTTGGCATTATGGCTACACACACACACACACACACACACACCCCTCTGTGACGTGTGTTAAACTGTGTTGCTCTCGATGATCCTGACTTTCTTGAAAAAAAAAAAAAAAAATAGAAAACTTGATCATGTTTTGCATTCTTGAGTGTAAGCGTGTGTGTGTCTCTTTGTGTCTCTTTGTGTGTGTGTGTGTGTGTGTGTGTGTGTGCTCCTCTTGTTGACCATATCACAGTTTGCATTCCTCAGGGACACGGTTCTTGAAAAAGATTGACCACAGGGCTATATGATGGTGATCGGACCTTGTACTGTGTACTCAAATCCTGCTTGGATAGTTCTCCTTTCGTTTTGTTGCGGTTAGGCGTAGGCACTGTGAACGAGAGCGTACAGGTTGTTTCCTTTAGAAGTGCTCGTTTACCGTTTTCTCCCAAAACTGCACTTGTGTATATGCTTTGTAAATGTATATGAAAATAAAAATCTTTAAGATCATTTAGTTTGAATTCATTACATTTGTATGTGCATACAACCACACGTTATTTCGTTTTATTTTTGTGTCTCTATTATGGCTCGACTTTATTGCTTTTAGATATTGTTTTTAAACATCAGCTGCATATAATTCACACATTTCTTCCTAGTCAGTATTTTTATCCCATTATTGGAGATTTATGGATATTTTTTTCCTTTTTCTGGTGGGGTTTTTTTTCTTTTTTTTTTGGCTGGAAGGATCACTGGAGAGATCAAGTCTCTCACAGACGCAGTGGATCTTAAGCATTGAAAAATTTAGTTCATTTCCGTCAGTGCTGTTTTGGTGGGAAAGTTATATTCTCTTATTTAAAGTGCGGTAGCTAAAATATAACCTATGTGATGTTTTTTGGAAACATTGTTTTGTTGGCGAGTATTATTACCTGTGAATATGTTGAACAGTCTGTCAATGAACTGTGAAGTTTTCATTTTTAATTAAAAATTTTAATTTGAATTGTTTTAACTTCTTGGATGTTACAGACTGAATGCCTTATTCAATAAAGCTGCTGGCTGAAAAGTCAAAATCGAAGTATTTTCTTAATAGTTTTGTACTTAAAATGTACTTAAAATAGCCTTTACTGGATTGATAAGTACAGATAAAGTAATATAAAAAATACACTGACAATTTTTACTTGTCATACAAAGCTGTTTATTTTAATGTTGGGCATTAGTTTAATGTAGGCCTATATAAAGCACACTTACATGTATAGTTTAGTAACCACAAAGAGAAGTCATAATGGTCACATGAAAATTTTATAAAATGCTTAACTTTTACTGACTTAGCTAAAATGGATTATGTATCTTGGTTTCATATGCTGGTCACTATTTCACACTAGCAGTACGTGGCACTTGTACCCAACTAGGCTTTAACAAGAAACAGATCTTGATGGTTTAGGGTAAAATAATATTTTAAATGCAACTGTTGAAAAGTGTGCCTCTGGCAACCCATTTAATAATTCTGCAGCTTTTCTCTATGGAAAGAGAAGCATTTTGGACCTTGGCCATTTCCCCATTCCTCTTTTTGCAGGCACTCTGGTTTGTGATAGCTCTGCTTCGGAATTGGCTGTTAGAATGAAAGCTGCCAGAGTAAATGTTATTTACGCAATTAACTGCCAAATAACAAAGTCAGAGGAAAATAAAATGTCAGAGGAGAACAGTGGATCTGGACAAATAAAGCCTTGTAAAACATCAAATTTGATGCAGTTGCTCCGTGTTCATGCAAGCTGGCCTAGACGTCAAATTTTCTTTTACTGATTGACTCACTGAGCCCCATTTTTGAACTTTTATACAACATTTGTACAACTGATGTACAGGTGATATAGGCTACTCATTACATTACACATTATACCATCAATCCATGAATATACTACTTGGAAGAAAATCATGTCAAGGACATCTGGTACTGAAAAGGGCAATGTATGGCTAAATTTCACAAGACAGTCAACTGTAGAATGACTTAAAAGAAAAATAAGTTCTTTCAATAAACTGGCAAACTGGCACCTACTACAGACTATTTAAAAATAAATGCAAACAAATGGACACCCTTGTGTTTGTGTGTGTAAGTGTGTGTGTTGCTCTCAGTCACTAGGTACCTTTAACTATTTCCTGTTTCTTTGGGGTATAAATATGAGGTTGCACACATGTAAAATCCCTTTGTCATCCATTGGGAAACCCAAAGAACTATCAACACAAAAGAGACATGTCTAGAACGTGAGCATATGACTCCCCACACCACACAGATTGAGGAGGATGGTGAAGAATTACACGTTTTAATTGATTCTTTAGATTTGTCTAGTTTGATGTCCCTCCTTCAGAACAGAAAGCTGTTTCTAATAGTTGCACAAAAGAAGCCTTTCCTGGGAGGTTGCCGTCAAAATCTTTTTGTAGATGCACATCATTGCCATGTTTAGCAAATCTGGATCTACATACAATGAAACGTAAAATACGACAGTGGATATCTGATGCCTTGGGGCTGTTTTACAGCAAATGGTCCAGGGTTCTTGTGAGGATTAATGACACCATGAATTCTGCTAAGTACCAGGATAATTTAGCCCCAAACCTGGTTTGCCTCTGCCAGGAGGTTCATACTGGATAATGACCCAAAAACATACATCCATATGTACAAAGACATGGTTGCTGGAACGCAATATTGACGTTTTGCAATGGCCATCTCAGTCAGCAGATCAGATCAGATCAGCTTTGGTGTGGACTGTAACACATTAAATGAATGTGAAGTTAATATGTTTCTTCCTCAGAGACTCAGACATTCAAGCAGTATGATAAATGATATGACTCCAAAAGAAACCTTATTTCAGATAGATTGAATCTTTTCAAAAGAAATTGGGCTGTTTTCATGATTTCAGCAGTTTAGCCTCAGAATAATACTAGGACAAAGCTGTATACACTTTAAATCTGGATCTAAAGTCTGGAGGGATAGCACAGCTTGAGAGTTTTCTAGTAAACACGCTGATGAGTCTGTAGAGAACGAATCGATTCTTGTTGAATCAGTGGAATCGATTTTCAAGCACCAACGACTCGACGTGCTTTTAACTGCACTTTTAAAATAAAAATAAAAATGATGAATTGTCGTTTTCGTTATGATCATTTCTGTAATGCTCTGACTATCAGTGCACCTGCACAGCACTTAAGAAACAGGTTGTGAATCGTAAATGTGCTCATTGCTATCTTGAGCTTCTTGTTTAAAAAGGCTGTAGACGGTAGCCTTAGTGAGAGGTGTATGAGGGTTTTGCAGCAGGAGATGAAATCGTAGCCAATCACGTAAACTATTTTCGGATGCAACGCTCAAACCTGCGTACAATTTGATACACTGTAACGGATGCTTCGAAAGAATCGACTCAGTCAATCGATTCCTAACGCACGCCGCTATTAAAGGGCGCAGCCTCCTGCGTTGTGACGTCACGCGCCATCAGCAGCAGCAGCGGCGGCGGCGAGCGGCTCCGCGACAGGGACGGGACGCTGAGCTGGTGCTGGTGCTGGGGACGAGATGCCCCTTTTTAATCCTTTCCGCAAGAAACCCATGACCGAGGTCACCAAGCAGCACCCATGACGCCTCCAGCGACGACGCAGAACGGGGCCGAAGGGCGGAACGAGGAGCGCGAGAATGGTGTACTGGCGCGTGGGCTTGGCGTGGAGCCGATCATGCGTGCTCGACCTCGGCCGCAACAAGAGCTTCTTCCCCTTCGCTCTCTGTAGCTCGGACGAGCAGCTCTCGTTTTATGGCTACGTCATCGCGTACCCGCTGCAGGACTACGGCGGCATCATGGCGGCCCTGGGCTCGGACTCGTGGTGGCGGAAGACGCTGTACATCACCGGGGGCGCGCTGCTCGCCGCCGCTGCTTATTTACTGCACGAGCTGCTCGTCGTCAGGTAGCTGCGCGGCTGGATCGCGGTTTCATGCATGACACTCCAGTGCAGTGTTTGTGTGTACTCGGGTAGTCCCTCATTGCCCTTGTTATCTAGTTCTGAGCCGCGTCTCTATGAGAATACACATTATTACGTAACTAGGAGAGGAGCTGAGTGCAGGAGAGAGCACGGTGATGGAGGTGTGGGGGGTTCCGTCCTTGTGTTGTGAGGAAATAATGAGTCACATGAGCGTGAAATGGTTGATAACTTCCCGGTGCTGCTGCTAGACATGATACGCGATACAGGAAGAGAGACAAATTTAATAGCTTAATGCACAGTGACTACATAGCTTTTAGAGTGTCTGTCCCCCCAAAAACGCTCCAAGTGGTTTGCTCCGAGGACAACATCTTTCCAATGGCTTCCCCTAGAGGAAAATGTCTCCCGTTGTTGTTGTTGTGTCAGTGTGACCTTTTGCTGACCTTTGCTGATGTCTGTTCAGAAGGATTCTTGGATAGAAAATGTGTTATAGAAAAATCTTCCCCATTTTTGTGGAAACACAGATCAACACACGTGCATGCATGCATGCAGAAAATGCCATTTAGTTGATGACTCAAATTATTAATGTTATCTGGAAAACATGCTTTTAAACTGTTATCTGGATATAATCTCAGTCTCGTAGTCGGTGGTGCTGTCAGTAAGCGTAAGATGGGTGAGGTGTCAGAGTAACCAGAGTGTTAGAGTCTTGCTGTAGTGGACAATATTGCTCGTGCACATTTCAGCACCACGTCAGATGGACAGCGACCAAGTCATGTCATATCGTGTGTATGTAAAATGGAGGAGGAAGGACCAAAAATGGAAGGGGTGTGTGTGTGTGTGTGTGTGTTTGTGTACACACAGCAAATTGTTCAATACCACACACACATTACCACAGTATACAGCATGTATACTGTGGTAAAGGTCAGTGCAAACCAATATGATGTGCAGAAGTGAATGAGGTCCATCAGTATATGATATGCCATCCATTTACAACATTTGTCAGACGCCCTTATCCAGAGCAACTTAGATTTATCTCATTTATACAGCTGAGCAGTTGAGGGTTAAGGGTCTTGCTCAAGGGCCCAGCAGTGGCAGCTTGGCAGTGCTAGGATTTTAACTCACGACCTTCCAATCAGAAGTCCAATGTCTTAATCAGTGAGCTACCACTGCCCAGCCAAGCATACGTACAAGCCCATGTGGGGCAGGTGATGGTCAGGTGTCCACATACTTTTGGCTTTATAGTGTATATACCTTTTAAGAACATCGCTGTAGCACAAACTACTGTGTAGAAATATATTTCAAGGCCAGATAACATTTTTTGCACAGTAATTGCACTACAATAATGTTCATAAAAGGTAAACAGAGTAGTCATAATAATGATTACTTATACATACCACACCATACATAGTTTGTTTGATCACATTTATTGACTATGAGCTACTATGGTGAGAAACATTATTTACCAGTCAGAATTATACATGTTTCCCATCACTGTTTGAAAGCCAGCTAGCTACACTCCGATCTCCGGTGACAGGCGATGTAGGTTTACTGCAGGAAGAGAAAATGAAAGGTAGATCTAGTTTTATAAGTTAAAATGTAATTTCCTCCCTATTATTAGCATCATATTTTAATCAGTTTCACTGGACATGACATAAAGATATTTTATGGCAATGTGATTTATATAATGTAAGATTGGTTGACAAGAAATTGTGCCTTAAATGATTAAATAACAAATTCATGCCATCACTGCTTCTACTACTCTACGCTTCACACTTATCAGTATAATTGTACTGCAGTGTAATTGCAGTGATTTTTATTTAGTATATTTCCTTATCCATCCCCTGCACTGAGAAAGATATAGGATCATATGATGCAGTAGAGTTAGGTAAAATTAGTCCAATTTTTAAGATTAATTTTTAACGGTTAAGTAGGTGGGTTCGACATTTGAATGTTTGTTTTTTTTTTTTTAACTCCTTGATCCCCCCCCCCCCCCCCACCCACGGACACAAAGCCCCACCCCCAGGATCGACACTGGCCTGTAGAGTAGAGTATCTATAAAGCACAAACACAAACAAGCTTTCTCCTGATGTCAGTTTTCCAAATGGGTTTTCTCATCCACTTAATGCTTTTGTCCTGAGGTAATGGATTATGCCATTATTTTTTTTTATCATGATTTTATCATATCATTTTGATCATGTTCTATATTACACCATTAATTATGTCAGACATAAAGTGCCGAGCTGTATTTCACAGCCTAGGATATGAGAATATTCATCAGATTTGATCTAAATACATACAGAAAAGCAACATATCTCCTTGGCTTATATACTGTACATGCAGTGAGGTTTATAAACACAGTGTTTTCCTTCCAATAATAAGGGTCGGGAATACAAGGGTTTGGAAAATGTTATTGCATTTGACGCTCGCTTTTGCTCTGATGCTTATCTTTTAAGTCCACCCGTCTTCACTGATGTGTTCCTCTTGCCACACAGAAAAGAGCAGGAACTGGATTCCAAAGACACAATTATCCTCCACCAATTTTCCCGGCCCAAGAACGGCGTTCCCAGCTTGTCCCCTTTTTGCCTCAAGATGGAGACCTACCTGCGAATGGTAGACCTGCCTTACCAGGTGCTTGTGTGTTCACTTTGGAGACACTCATAATAATAATAATAATAATAATAATAATAATAATAATAATAATAATAATAAAAACTAAAAACTCTTAGAATCTGTTCGTAATCTCACACCTAATTCACTCTTTTCTTCTTTTCTTTTTTCCCCTCAGAACTACTTTGACGGGAAGCTTTCTCCGCAGGGGAAGATGCCGTGGATTGAGTACAACCAGGAGCAGGTGAGCGGCTCTGAGTTCATCATTGACTTCCTGGAGGAGAAGCTGGGAGTGAACCTGAACAGTAACCTGAGTCCCGAGGAGCGAGCCATGTCACGCGCCATCACCAAAATGGTGGAGGAGCACTTCTACTGGTGAGCGAGTCTTCTTTTACCGTTCGCAGTACGTCAACCCTGAGAGGTGGCATGAAAGGGAAAAGGGCACAGTGTCGAACAAACGACAGCTTTGTCAGTTTGAGCACAGAATAAATGAGTTTATGGGGATTTGCAGTGGTAGGTTGAGAGCTTTAATTCCTACAGGGAATAAAATGATTCAGAGGTTTCGTGACAGGAAACGTGAGCAGAAATTCCGTGTGCTAATTTTTGATAATAGCAAGCAATGAACAGATTAAGAGTTCTCTTGCTTGTGAACATCAGGGTTGTTGTAGCATATATCCTGTTTCAAACCACAAATCTATGATCTTAGAACGCCAGTGAGCAGCTTGTCCTGAATCTATCTTTAGAATTTAAAGGCACATTACAGAATCAGAGTCAGAAACAATGCAGGAGTATGTTTTCATGAAGTTGTGCTGTGTGTCTGTGCAGTTTCTTTAAAAAGTGACGTTAATGTTAACATCATATTTCTGCACCAAGCAAAAGCAAAACATGAAATACAAACTGCATGCTCCACTTGATTTATGTACAGTGTGGTGCTGTGCTTTTTTTTTTTTTTTTCCTGCAGTGAAATGTTTTTTTCAGTTGCACTGTTTGGGGGGGGTAAATAAATAAATAAATAAATATATAAAATGACAAAGTGAAACAGTGCAACACAATCCAGGAGCCTGTAATGAAATAATGATTTTAGAAGTGTCATGGACATTTTTACCGAAATCAGTACACAGGAGAATAAATACATTCACGAGGGTTTTAGTCTATTTTTTGTGCTGCAGGGCTTTATGCAGGCTCAGTCTAAGCCCTTTGTACTTCCTTACACTAAAAATCCACTGAAGACATTGATTAGCTGAAACATTGCATGTGTGTGGCAGTCTGGATGTCACTTAATTCAGGTTAAGTGACATCCAACCTCAGGCTTGAGGGTGAAATCCTCAGGCTTCTGCGCAACATAATACAATTTCAGTTCATAAGGCGACTGAATCTGCTTTGATTTAATAGCCTCCGATTGATACATGACCAACTTTGTACGGAATCTGCGGTAGGCCTATTGTAAATTCACGACTGATGATGAAATAGAGACGAACTATTTTAAAATGATCAGAGTTACACCCAAATCACCTTGCTAGCCTATTAAATTATTTACACATCGGTTTTTACATATGAGTTGTTTGTGCTTTTTTCAGTAATCATCATTGTATAGTCAGTTATAATTGACAATAATCTATTTTTAATTATTGCATTGATTCATTTCAGTTGTTGCCTTCTAAATTGATGCACGGATCTGAATCGTCGGATTGTTACACCCCTAGTAAACACCCAAAACAAGACAAAGAATATGCTTTTGACTACAATATAGTTTAAGAAACTATAACGATATTTCACCAAAACAACATGGGAATCTGTTTGTTTACTTTGTGATATTGCCTAGGCTCTCTTCCGGTGAAGGAAACCTTGGGTAAGCCAGTCTAAAACAGTCAGTCTGCCTAAAGGCGTACAAAACCTTGCTAGTTAAGTTAGATTTCCTCACATGGTGAATGTCCAGGTTTGATCAAGTTGTTGGATAGCTACATGCCCCGGCGAAATGGACATAAGCCTAATCAGTTCAGTTTCTAATCAGATACTGGCTGTCAAAATGTCCGCGATGATCATGTGTCGCAATTGGATAGACTTTTTAAAAGCAGTTTTCCTCCGTTTCACTTTTGGTTAAAAGACATTATGCAGCATAGTTCAAGAACGTCTGTCGTTTTCAGAATTATATATTGTGAAAATGTCAACACTTCTCCATGTGTAGGGTTTTCCCATGCCACCACATACACACATGTGCAAGTGTGTATGTAAAGGTAACATAATTTCTGTGTAAAGGTAATAATTTCTTTGCAGTGCTCATAAAGACAGACTAGCTGGCCTTCCCATTTCCCACCATAGCTTTCTCCTGCACTGGCCCTCTAGACATTGAAATTAATTTAGTTTAATGAACAGTGCCAGTCCTTGCTTACTACATGCCTTGTTTTTTGTTTTTGTTTTTTTGTTTTTATTTATTTATTTATTTATTTATATAAAAGTAATAGCCAGTAGGAAGTAAAAGTAGGAAAGCAGGCCTGTGTAACTGAATCAGTGATGCCAGTGCAGCCATATTGTCATTGTGTCCTTTTGAAGGAAGCCTGTATCTCCTGTTACATCTGCTTCCTCGTGCTTTATGCAGTCGAGGAGAATGAACAGGCTCCGAAACTAAATCCATAGCAGTGGCTTATATTTTCCCAGGGAATATGACGCAAAGGGTATTCAGTTTGTCTGTTAAATTTCTGTAGCATGATAAATACAAGACAATTTACAATACTATCATGATGTCATATTAAACATGCTACATATTTACCTGTAGTTTAAATGACAAGGATGCCTTTCAGCGTTATCATAAGTCTTTACTCTTATTGCTGAAGTTTGTTTACTCGGTCGCTTTTCTAACATTTCAGCTTAGAAGCTAATACAGTTCAGCTTTTAAATTTGGTTGGCTTTTATATACAATTTAATATGTGTAAGAACATACTCTAGGTTTAAGTGTAATTCTTGTGAAAAGCGAAACTTGCATTGCTTTGATTTTTACATTTTTTTTTTAAAAGTAATACAGTTTAATTACCTGATGACTAGATTCTTCATCGTGCCCTAAATTCTGTAGAAGACTTGAACAGTTGTTGCATTTAAATGTGGCACAAATTCGGGACTGCTTTGTCAGAAATGCAGTGAACACTACCACAACATAGAAAGAAAATCAGTGATCGGATTAGTCAGTATAGAGATAACGTCAGTGTGGATATACAGTATAAGTACATAATAATATGTATTACAGTGCTGTGCATATGTATTCCCCCCTTTGAACGTTTCCACATTTTGCATTGTTACATCCTGGTACTGAAATGGACTTAATTTTTTTTTTACCATCTAATTTACACAATAATATTTAAAGGTACAACATATTATTTTTTGTGACAGAAAGGTTAATGAAACATTTGTTGGCCACGCCCTGGGTCAGTACTTAGTAGAACAACTTTTGGCTGCAATTCCAGCTGCAGGTCTTCTGGGAACCGCTGGATTCTGATATTTTTGCAGAAAACTTATGCAAGCCACTGTGCATGCTTTGAAGTGGTGCATGTGTAGGCTTGTGCGATATAATGTTATTATCGTCCCTGCACCATATTATACTGCCACGATATCCGATGACGTTTATCACAAATTATATTATATTATATTACCAGACCTGACAACTGTTATGCAATTTGGGTAGGAGCTCCGGCAAAATCATCATTGTATGCTAGCATGAGTTATCACTTGAAAATGCATCAAAAGAATAGTCTTTTCCTCTCCAATAAAACGAGAGGTGAGAGCTATTTTGAATTCTCCAATATTAAGAGACACTTCCTGGAAGCCCCGCCCACTTCCAACATTTCATATGCTCTCATCTCATAAATGGAGAATATTTTAAGTTCATTAATGTGAAAACAAATTTATCAGTATGTGTTTAACATAGCAGACATTAGACAAGCATATATTTAAGTTTAGTTGACTATATTGATTACAGATATCACTGAAACATTTTGGCCAAAAGTGGTTAAAATGGCAATTTTGGTCAAATGAAGGGAAAAAATGAACAAAGATTTTAAAGCAAAAAATTTAAATAGGATTTACAACAAAGTGTCAAATCTAACAGTTTTAACTACAGATAATGTTATTAACTCTGTGATTAACTCTTTTTACCAAAAAAATGGAATTTCCCAAATTTGTTTTGTGAGCGCTCATGTTCAGCATTGAATCTGTGATGTCACACTCCACAGCAGTGGTTAATGGCTCACATGAAATTAGACACTCAGGGCTGTATGAATTTGCAATTTTTCATAATTATTTCTTTTTCTACCTAGCCTATTAGGTTTAAAAGTTTTAATTTTATTGTGGCAGTTGTATACAGTGTTTTACTATCAAATATTCTTTAGTTGTGCCGTACCAATGTTATCTCTGTTCCAGTGTTATTGTGGAGAGGTGAGAATTGTTTGCCCAGCAGGGGGCTCACCCCCGTCCCCTTTCCCATCGCCCTGCTCACCAGCAGCTAAACACAGTCACTACACTCTAGACACAGAAACCCAACAGTGTCCTGGCTAATCTTATAACAGACTTGCGGCGATAAAATAATTCATTTGTTTATTCTAATGTCCGATAAGGACTGCCAGAGTACAGTTAGAAAGGGTTAAATACCCTTTTTTTTTTTTTTTTTTTAACAGGAGCTCTCCTGCTCAACACTGAGCAGCATCACCAGAGAAAATGTCAGCCATGTGGACATTAGACAATTCATTTCTAAAAGGATTATGTTTCTTGCATATTACTGCAGAATCACTTTAAAATCCACCATCCAGCTCAGTTTTCGTGATTGCCACAGTTCCTGACTCCACATCTAGTATTATTATTACACCCCCACCCCCCCTCCCCCTTTCTTCTTAAACCTGAAATGGTGGAAATGCTCATTTTCCTGCCTGGATGATTAAATCCTTTATCGTGTTATTTTACAAACAAGCCTATGGGTGTGATACTATTTTGCCTGTAGCAAGTAAACACAGTGAAAGGCTGAACATGTTGCTTTTAAAGTAACTAATTTTTTTTTTTTTTATATCTGTGTGTGTTGTAGGACAATAGCCTACTGTCAGTGGGTCGATAACCTGGAGGAGACTAAGAAGATGCTGGCAGTGACTGGGCCACTGAGTGACATGCTCAGATGGATCCTGAGTCACATTAATGGTGGCATAGTGAAGAGAGAGATGTATGGCCATGGCATTGGGCGCTTCTCTAAAGAGGAAATCTACATTCTGATGGAAAAGGACATGCGCACCCTGGCCACTCTGCTCGGTCAGTGTGTGACATTTTGTTGTTTTTCAAAAGCACACATCTTGCCGTTGAGTTTGATGTGTTGAGAGACAGCACATGAACAAGATGGGGGAGAAATGTGTTAATGGCACATCCAGAGCTGTATGAGTCAGCACTAAAATCATGTGCTTTATGGCAAACCTCAGCTTAGTGTGTGCACAGGAACACACATATATTTTGCGGCGCCATTTTTACAAGGCCAGTCTGATAACTGCATTAAAACTAGCTAGGGTTAGGAAGCACTGTAGAATATGGCTAGAGAAATTGATAAATATTAATGGAGACCTGTTTTTACAAATGTACCTGTAAAAAGAATACATTACTTTTGTTTTAAATGATTCTTGGCAGTCTAGCTCAGATAATACTGCAGTACTTATACAGTGCCCTGTAGCCAGGGTTCTCAATGTGTGGATTTACCAAAAAAAAAAAAAAAAAAAAATTGTTAGGGTGGTGAAAGTCACAACCATTATCATAGTTAGAAAGGACGCAGGAAATGCTGACAATGCTGACAATGCTGCAGCACCCCTGACTTTCAGGATTCCTTTAACTGCAACTGTTAAAATAATAATAATAACATAACAATAGCTTTTTATACACACTTATTACATTAGACAATTTTCAGTTGACTCGGTGTCACAGGTAATTGCCTAAGCAAATTGCAACCATAATGTCGCAAAAGAGATTATCTGAATTTTTCCGTCAAAGCCCATCAAACCAAAATTACTGACATTATATTGCGTAACATCACAGTGCATGCTAAATAAATTTAATTTTGAATTTAATCACAATTTTTAAAACAAATGTGAGCTATAAATGAAAAGGCTCCAGTAAAACAAACAAACAAAAAACCCAATATATTAAACCTTTATATTATAATAAATAATATTTGAATAGTTGGATATATGTTCATAAAATAAATCTAGTGAGGAAGCATCTAGAGTGGAATTTATTTTACATTTTAAAGGGTTTCCTGGTTGCAAGTCTTTTCCGAAGCCCTGTCCTACAGTATATCCTTGTGGAAAAATGTCCTGGTGAAAGCAATGTGAAGTGTGTGTGTGTGTGTGTGTGTGTGTGTGCTGACACCCTTTGTTGAGAAGAATGTACTGCACCCTCAGTAATGTTGCAGCTTAGATAAATACAGATGAGCATAACATGAAACAAATAGAGGTAATAACTTCTATTGTTTTTATTTATTTATTAATTTTTTTTTTTAGATCCAAAGAATCATACAGATCTGGCTTTGTTATTATTTTCTCACCTACTTATTCATTTAGCAAGTGTAGGATTTTCCACAAGGGGGAGCCATTAACAAATAAGCAGTCTTTGTTTATGTATTATTGCGGAGATAATAGCACAGGGGTGCTATGAAACAGTGCTGCATTATTGACACTGGGCCATTTTTCATACATCGTTTATCTGTTTCAGGAGATAAGAAGTACATCATGGGCCCCAATGTCTCCACGGTTGATGCTGCAGTATTTGGCCACCTTGCCCAGGCCATGTGGACTTTACCTGGCACACGGCCAGAGCAGCTCATTAAGGGTGAGCTCATTAACCACCGACCACTTGTGCAAATCTCTATACATAGACACCCCCCGCGCCATTTTTTACCAAAAGTTGGTGAAACACGCTCTTGGAAAGTGGGAACAGGGAATATGAGCAGCACTAATGTGGTTTATCTTGGTGTATTTAGAAGGGTGTACTGTGTTTTGGGGCTCAGCAAGGACAACACAGTTTATAATATAGTATGATAAACAGTATTATGTTACATTATTCTATAGCAAGGGTGAATTGTGAGGAGTAACACACAGCAGACTTTGCTGTAATATGAAAATAAACCACGCTGCAGTGGAGTGATACGGTTACCACCCCAAACTGTATTATTAATTACTATATAGTCATTTATGTTACAGCCAGAGCTACTGTTATAGAGAATGAACGCACAAGTTCTGATTCGAGAATTCAACCATGCTGCGGTATAAATGGGATTAACCCACAGGGCGGCTCGGCCCCAATGAGAAAGAATGATGTGCATAAAATGACGAAATAGAAACTCTTCTGCAACTGAATACAAAAGGGACACAGTCACATTTGTGTACACGTGTGTGTTTAAGGTATTCTAAGATTGAATGATGGTTTCCTCCAGTCACTGTTCCCTCTAAGCTGCACATGTGATGATGTTCCTGCACAGAAAAAAAAAATCTGTGCACAAAAATATATACAAAAAGTTAGTCGAGTTGAGAAACTGACAGATGACTGCAGTGCAGTTCGGACCATCCACAGGTACACTTGACTTTCATAACAGCATTGCGTTTTTCTTTGATTTTTTTTCTTTGTGGGTTTTTTTTTTTTTTTTTTTTTTTTTTTTTTTGGAAGCGCAGGAACGCACGTCAAAAAGGAGACAGTACTGCTGCCACCCAAATTTGGAATTTAAAAGGGCCAGGCAGAAACAACACAGTTTTGTATGGTAGTAAGAAGTGTATGCATCCTAACTGATTAGTTTATTAATATATCTCTAATATATGCATTGTTTATAGTTGCACTAGGTTGTATTAATGCATATTGGATGCATAATTTTTTAAAATATTATAATACATTGACAAAGTAGACTTTTCAATGTAATTAACCAGGTGTCTGATATTGTCTGAGGTTGAATATTATTTTGACAATTTGACAATTGTGTGATAGGGAAAGTTTAATCATGTGCACACATAATTATGGGCTTATTTATCTGGACCACTGGCTCAAATGTTCAAATATTATAAAGCTCAATTATTCCAGAATTACATGATAAATCCCGGCTTTAGACCAGATAGTTACAGGCTCGACTATATAATCTTCTTTTATAGTTTATAGCTGTAATTAGCATGATACAGTAAAGCCGATTTTGTCATCTATATTTGGTTGATTTTGGAAGGCTCTAGTTCCACATTTCAGAGATGCCATCAGGTCAATGTAATTGAGGAGCTCCCCATGTGGTACTGTACTAAATTTAATGCCATTTTACTGTCAGCATTTTGGAGACAATCCAAGAACAAGCTAAAAAGGTAAATGTAAAACAGTGAAGTGAAAAAAAAAAAGAATGAAAGAAATAACGTGCACAGGATCTGGAGAACTACTGTGAAGTACATTATAGTCATGTTGCCTGCTTTCAGATTCAGGACTGTGAACACATGGATGTAAGCTAGCTACTAGTGACAGGACATCAGTAGCAGCACTCTCTTGGCATTTGTGCTCTCAAATGTGCCTTTCTGTGCAATTAGGTTTCAACAGAAGCTGAATAAATATATATATATTCATAAACATTAAATGCATGTTCATTGCATGAGTCCAGAATAAGAGCTCTTTGGGAGATTATATAAGTAGCCCATAAACAAATACAGGAACCGAGTTTACAGAATCCATCCAAATAATCTGTTGTGTAACTTGCTGATCAGACTCTTATCATTTGTGCAGGTGAGTTCATTAATCTAGCCATGTACTGCGAGCGCATCCGGAGGAAATTTTGGCCCGAGTGGTTTGTGGATGTTGATGACTTCTATGATGGCTTGAGTGAAGAGCCGCACTCTCCGTCTCAGCTGCTTGACCTGGGCCTGTTTTCACACAGTGACAGTTTCCCGGAGGAGCCCAGCAGCCTCTCACGCTCTAACACCACACACTCGCTGGACAGTGATCGCACTGGACACTCACTCTTCGACTCCGACATGGATGGCGAGTACTCAGAGATGGAGCAGGTCAAGTGCTAACCACTTTTTCCGTCATGATGCCACTTCTCAGGCATTTCTGTCCTCCATTAAGCCCCTCTCAATAAGGATAGAGTTTACCTTTCTGAGGAGGACGGGGCTTCTGAAAATTCTGGCTGCACAAGAGGGATGAGTACAACAAGAGAAGTATGAAAGGTGTGCAATATTATGATTGACAGTGGGAAAGCTGATGAATCTCCTGTTTACCTGCAAGTAGGGCTGGGTATGATAGTATATTATAGTATGATTTCGACATAGGGATAAATCGTTCTGATATTGTGGGGTGTGATAAACACTGACCAGCGTCACATGGCATGTAGCTGATTGGACAAAAATCTATTTTTATACCGGAGTTTCATCTTTCATTTTTCCTTCCAACTACCCTTTTTTTTTTTTTTTTCCTTTAGACAACAATTGAAATATTGCGTCACAGTTTAGCAGCCATTTTGTTGATCAGACTAGATACCATGATGCATATTGTGTATGTCCTCAGATATCTTGATGTCATATGTTGCCCATCCCTACTTGCAAGGAAATACATTTCAAATTAGATAGTAGGAAAAAATAAAAGGATAAAGGGATAGGAAAGAAAAACGAGAGAAAGCCAAGAAATGTCAACCAAGTCAAATCACCAAGCAAGGGAATTATTAAAAAAGAGAGAGAGAGAGAAACCCAAGAGAGTGAATGACGCCACTGCTGAATCATTCCCGTCGTCGTGACAGATCACTGTTCCTCATCGTCCTCTCGCCATGTTGAAAAAAAACTCTCTTCCTGTCTTAAAATGTATTATTGTATGGATATCGATATAGGTTTGAATTTGGAGAGCACTTGATATGGTTTCCTTTTGACCTTTCAAGTCACCCAAGCTTGTTATACTGATAGCATAAACTGCCCTGATACTGATGGAAAAAAAACACTTTTGTCCCTTTAAAAAAAAAAAAAAAAAAAAAAAGCGATGTTTGGAGTTTTATAGAAATTGAATGAAACCAGTTTCTTTCTTATACAATAATCGAGTTAATTAACAATTAGAGCAAAGTGATCATTGTAACTGAAGGAAGGGAATGGAAGTGTCTGTGTTATAAAGTATTCACATATGTATATATGTGATAAAGGTGGTTTTTTTTTTGTTGTTTTTTTTTAACATATTAATCATTCTGGAACTTGCACTGGCTTGTTTTAAGACCCGGTCAGCATTTAAGCCAACACACCTGACTGATTCTTGTCATGTTTGTCTACGTGATCCATCCTCTTTGTGTGTTTTATGCATGCATGAGCTGTTCACTAGTACTAAAACCATAAGTCATGAAGCCCAAAGGGAGACATCTTGTCTGTTGTATTGAATTGCCATGATCATGGGTAAGTATAAGATTTGGTGACGTACGGCTGGATAAACTGAAGGATTTTGCTGTGTGACTCTGCAGTGATTTTCACTGAGTAAATTAGTGACCAACGGTGTAATGCAGAAATATCCCTAAGTCACTATGCGTTGTAATTGTCTTTGTTTTGAATGAGTGACTAATACATGTGTTTGTCAAACAGCAGACACCTGTACTGCGTGTTCAAGGTCGTCCTTCCCTTTTTCAAAGCTTTATTTTTTGCATATTTGGAAAAAGGACAGCTTGAATACATCTGACTCCACTGGAGACTAGACTAGAACCAATTATTATTCAGACTCCAGATAAAATTGCCGGTGTTGAATTAGAGTTGATTTGAACACACGTGATGCTTCGCATCCATGTTTTTCGGTACAAGTATTTTGGTTTGCTTTAAAACGTACATGCTGATATTTGCTTAAGTTTAGGAACCCCGGATTTGTAGAATTGTTGCCCAGTGTAAACAAACTTGCTTGCGTTAGCATCATTGTGTGTTCACTTTTCTCTAATTTCCTTCAGATCCTTCAAATAATTAATGTGAAGTGAAAAAGTCAATTCAGCACTAGTGATTTTATTGTGGAAATTCATGGTACGTGGTACAGGATAGTGAAGTGTAATTTGTGTGTGTGTGTGTGTGTGTGTGTGTGTGTGTGTGTGTGTGTGTGTGTGTCCATCTGGTGCATGAATGAGTCATAGTCATGCATGAATACACATACTTATGAGGCAGTTGTCTCATGGGTGGCTTACACACACATTTATTCCATAACCTCTGCACTGCAGTGATCTGAACAGCGACTGCAGCTTACACACATTCGAAAATATGGCACTTAACTGTAACTGGGCTTTGAGTAATAGATCTGTACGGTTGTGTGTAATGAATATTAAAGTGGCATTATTGTGGCATTGATTACTTACTGTGCCAAATAACCAACACACTCAGAACTTAACTAAGATCTTGTTTACAGGACACACATGGCCGTTTTATACCGTGAATAGTACAGCCTCTGTTTTATTTTTCTCTCTATTGCAGTTCTCCTTCTCTCTCTCTCTCTCTCTCTCTCTCTGTCTCTCTCTCTCTGTGTGTGTGTGTGTGTGTGTGTGTGTGTGTGTGTGTGTGTGTGTGGGTGTGGGTGTGTGTGTGTGTGTGTGTGTGTATGCGCGCATGAGTAGACCACTGCAGTGTACTTCAACACTGGGAACTACACAGCCTTTGAATATTGTCGTACATCTTCAATCCTGTGCCTGATGCACATTTATTTCTATTTCTCCTATTTACTGTTCATTATTATCAATGTTTTGGTTATATTGATGTATTATTTATTCAAATTATGTATATTTATTTTGGTGTTTTTTTTTTTTTTAAATCTATTTTTTTAAATGTAAAACATTGATTTAAACTATGTGTATATATATTTATTTTTTTTGCTTGGAGTATGTGGTAAATGGTCTGAGTGGTCTGGATGTGTGCAGGTTAGAACTAATCCCAGATTGGCCAAGTATTGTGCTCTTGCTGTCCTGCGTGTGTGAGAAGAGCTGTTTGTGGCTAAAACAAAGGCTGCATAGGGAACTGACGAGTCCTGTTTAATCAGACAATTCAATCTAGAATTACAGTAGTCTGGGCCATTTGGGGAGTGTATACTCAAAATATCTACCACGTACGTCTGGCGGGTTTGACAAGGAAGCTGTTAAATGTGATATGAAATAGGTGAATGGTCAAATATTATTTTAGAACAACTGTCAGTTTCATGGTTGTGTAAATGTGCAACATTCCATTTCCCTACCATCTATCTCAAAGCAAACAAGTCCAAATCGTGTGTGTGTGTGTGTGTGTGTGTGTGTGTGAGAAAACACTGAACAATTCCTAAGGTAAGGCTTGTGTGTTGGAAAAAACACACTGGAAATGAATATAGAAAGTAACTTAAGCCACCATGAAACCAAATTAAATAAAGTACAGAAGTGGAAAGAGGAGCAACAGGAAACGGGTACAAACAATAAACAGAGGTCAAAAGATTAACCTCATCTTGTCTGTCTTTGTAGGTGTGTGTGTGTACACGTGTACGCGAGTCTGTACAAGAGCTAGTCAACTCTAGACTTTGTGTTTTGTGTGACGATCCTTGTCTGGACTTCTGGGAAACAATGTACGTAATGTTTTGGTAAGGGGATTATGTACATGATGGAGACCACTGTAAAATAAGATGAATTAGGTTCTTCCTATGGGTGTATAGTAACTAGAGATGAATGACTGTGTGAAAACAAGTACTCAAAGAATATTTAATTAAATATAGCTGTGCTAATTTGACCCTGCTGTGCCATAGCACTTCTTCTTCTCCTTTTTTTTATTTTTATTTTTTTAAATACACACACACACACACAACTGCTTGGATCCTGTTCTGCATGTCAGTGTCAGTCATTCACCGAAAAAGCCCTTAACCGTCATATTCTCATGTAGCCATCAATTTCCACCAATGTCAGTTTCCCAATCCATCAATTCTGGTGTTTTGGCGATATTGTTATTCAAAATAATTTACAATAAACTGTGTATTCATATCTCAGTTATTAGAAATATCTTTGGTGTGAGTGTAAATAAGAGCAGGAATGAGACAGTGAGAAATCACTGTTTTGTCTCATTTACAAACAAATTTTATTGCAATTTGCTGTACCCTTAGCTTAAAATCACTGTACTATAAATATGATTTAAAAAAAATGATTTCTTTAATGATCATTAGGAAAAGAAATTCATAACCCATAACACATGGTTTGTGTTGGAAAAAAAAATCATTTTTAGGACTGGTCCACTTTTAAACAATGCATCTTGAGATCCACTTGAGATCATTTGACATGAAGTAAAACATTTAAACTTTACAGAAGGTGCTGTAATCTTTCTTTCTGTCTGTCTGTCTCTCTTTCCCTCTTTCTTTCTTTCTTTCTGTCTGTGTGTGTCTCTCTCTCTTTCTTTCGTTCTTTTCTTTCTATAATATAAACACATCAGAGGTTTGACTGTAACTTGTGTTATGTCCACAGGGTGGCGCATGCGCACTCAACCTTACTCGTTCAGCCTCTGCGCATTCATTATTGATGTTAAGCAGGAATCACCTATTTCTCATTCCCCTGACAGTTTGATTTAACGTGTATTATTCAGAAAAACGCCAAACAGCCAAACAAACAGCAGAGACGCACAAACATCCCCTGCTTTTTTTTGTGGGTTTTTTTTTTTGTGTGTGTTTTATCATTCACTACAGCTATAATAGAAATGTAAATCCAAGGCAGGGTCTAAGATCACTTTCTCTTAGACATACAAAACACAATAGATTGCACTAAGAACTATTAAATAAGTTTCAAATCACAGTTTTATAAATACAAATACAAAAATGACAGGTTGTCACAGCTTTAATCACAGCTTTTTTTTTTCTCTCTGTTATTTGTGATCTACAAATTAGGGGTGGAATGATATGATAATTGTACAATCAGGATTTTAGGCATATCACAGTACTATCTGCTTAAAACTTAAATCACAGTACACAGCAAAACATATAGGCTAGTGTTGAATTAACACTTACAGTGTTCAGTTTGGGTCCAGATAGTTTTACTATACAAAACCTTAGCCTATAGTGCAGGCTACCCTGATTTAAAAATCTCTGAGCCCTGGAAATTTCTTTCTTTCTTTTTTTTTCCTGTGACATGATCAAGAATAACCACGCCTACTTCAGATTTCCTTATAACAGTATACGGTCATATGATATGTCAGGCATGATGTAGCCTGTTATTGACAGTTTTATTGATTTACTGATTATAAGGTTTGCAGAAGATAGTAAACACTATTATGTCTGAATGAATCGGCTCCTGGATCAGGATACTGGTCAGTTAAATTAAAAGTAATCTCCTCTTTGTGTGTGTGTTCTTTTCTCCGGTTGGTTTACTGTAAATAATTAATTTGCTATGAATCAGTTCGCTGTTTAATTACCGCATTTTCTGCTGTTAAATGAATCTGGACGCATTTTCATTTGGCCTAAATTAAGAAAATGCACAATAAAAAAGAGAATAGGTTTTAAAATTCAATGCAAAGTGTATATAGGCTATAGCATGACTATAACGCGAAAACAAGGAAACAGGAAAATGTATATACACTCCTGGGCAAAAAAAAAAAAAAAAAAAAAGGCCAAGCCCAAAATGACAAAATATTAAATAAAATTAAAAATATAAAATATAATATAAATAAAAATTAAATAAAATATTATATTAATGATCTTAATAACAAATTTCTGGTCAGGAAATGAGCAAGAATTACACACATAGATAAAGGAACTTAATATGGGATAGCTTTTCCCAGATAACCAAATAAAAATAATGAATATTGTTGGAAAATTTTGTACACTCAGACATGTGTTAGTTTGAATTTTGCATCAAACATTTTAATCGTTATCATGATTTTACCTTTGCGTACAAGAAGACTATATAAGTGAATTTCCTAGTTTTTCCCCCAAACAAACAGTTCACTGCAGCAAAAGTAAACAAGCAAATGGTGGAACAGGAGCTCTCAGGAGTGCATTTGCATTTCTTGCTAATTTTCTGACCAATGATTTGTTGTTAAGACCATTAAAAGCTTAATATTTGCCATTTTGGGCCCAGGAGAGTGCATATATATATATATATATATATATATATATATATATATATATATATATATATATATATATATAATGAAAACAGCCATATCTGATAAAGATAGAATGTAATGTTAAATAAATAAATAATGTGAACTGCATTTAAAGAAGTGCCGAGAATGCATGAAATGATGAAATGGCTGTAGTCTTATTCTCACAGTGTTGAATTAATACTTCAGGGAAGGATGAACAGGTGGACAGTGTCTAACTTGACATAGGCTATAAACACTGTGTTATATTCAGTACTGGACTAGACCGGGTATTTAGCGTGTTTAAGGAAGAGTGCATGCGCCTAAACATGTTATCTGTAGTTATCTTAGATCATATTGAGACTGTCAGGTTGTCAGTCAGAATATTGCCATGTGTGCATAAACAGAAATGGCCTGTCTGTAGTCATTTACATTTCAAACGCCAGGCGTGATGGGCACTGATGATGAGCACACCTGAATATGAAGTGAAAAAATGATAAAGGTGAACCTCTAAATTCGCAGAGCTGGATAATCCACAGTGGAAATAATAATAATAATAATAATAATAATTATAATAATAATAAAACAACTGACATCACTACCGTTAATTAATGCACTAGTATATTGTGTAAAAGCAAGTATTTCCTTTAATGACAAAAAGATATTAAAAATTGTGCAAGTTGTCAGTCAAGTATTTAAAAAAAAAAAAAAAAAAAATCCAGAATCATTGCTCGTCTCACAGGCTCTAGAGCTACATCGAAGTTGTGCTTTGGCTGCGCCAAGATAAGCGGACAAGAACAAACAATATCGACAAAACCATACAAATAATAATAATAATAATAATAATAATAATAATAATAATACAACCCAGGTAGCTTATAGCAACCTTATTGTCGAGGTGTCAGATAACTGTTTTGGTGATCAGAATGCTGATAGGTTTTCCACTGAGCACAGGGCTGGTGTCGGATATTTTCTCTTGACAATAAAAAGAAGGCAGGAAAGGCGCATTGTGTTGACAGTAAGGGTCAAAGGAACAATTTGGTTGCCTAAACAAGAGATAAATACAAAACACAAACAAGTATAAATATACATTAGGGTGACGCTGCAGTAAGAAGCTTATAGATAATTTAAATCCATCACAGTAAGACGTGGTCAGTAATAGCGTATTTGCTTATTATTATTATTATTATTATGATTATTATGATTATGATGATGATGATGATGATTATTATTATTGTTGTTGTTGTGCCTATTATTATTGATTGGGAAATTATTATATTTCTTTTTCTATGAATCATTTTGGTTTAGTTTAATTAATAAACCTGTAAAGACAGACTCCAAGGCCTAGGCCTACCTTCAAAGTGTCGTATTTGTCTTAATTTAATTGTCAAAATCTTCAGTTATCTGTTGTCAGACAATATCAGGATAATATCATGATACGGACCTATAGACCATTTTTAAATCTCAGTTTAACCTGATTCCTTCGAAATATGAAGAACTGCATTATTTTAAACCCAGTAGAAAATAACCATTTAAAATTCCTAATGTTAAATGTCTTTAGAATGGCACTTGTTTGAACTGTGCACGCCTGTGTTATGTCAGTTGCTCCTATATTCCGATTTAGGGCGATTTAGATGTATTGCACAGAGCCATCATTTGTGTAGACTTAACTTACTGCTGGTAATCATGTACTCATACCTCGCACTGACAAGGATTTCTGTGGGGCACATCAGCAGTGTGAATTCGTGACCTGCATAAAGCTGGACTGGTTTGCAGTGTTGGGAAACAGCACTTAGCAGCCTTTTGTTATGATCAAGACCTAAACACCAGCGTCAGGCTTTACTACACAAAAGAGGCAGACTGAACTCACTACACCTCTAAGCTCAGGTTGGAACGTAGCTGAAGAGTAATAATAATAATAATAATAATAATAATAATAATAATAATAATAAGTGAACGGCAGACACCGCATCGGCGCGTGTTGACACGTTTTGTGGCCCTGACGGGAAGATGGCGTGTTGAACGCCCTTTCCTCAGCTCTCTGCTCCAACCCGATGAGACGTGCTTTCACAAATCCATGGGCTTCTAAGCTTGTATGAAGCGTTTTTTGTCATGGCCCCGCGCCAGTTTGGGTTTCCGTGAAGCGCGAGCGTCTTATGCGACACATGCGTCCCGTCGCCCGCCCTTGTCCGCATTGTTCGGGCAACAACATGCAACACCTATGCGGTGTCACGTAGGCTCTCGTGCGGCTCGGTCCACCGTGAATGAGCCGTTGTAGCGGAGACAAAGACACGGTCCGAGCTTGTGCAGGTGGTGAAAAAAATCACGGAAAATCCCCCCCGCCGCCTCCAAAATCACGGAACTGGTGTCCGATCGCCGTGGTGCGGCGGCGTGTCCCCGTACACGTCCTTGTTGTCGGCTAACGGAGCGCACTGAGGCGTCATCCGCTTCTCTTTTTGCCGCCTGTTGCAGAACCAGACCCGCACGACCTCCTTGTCCAGCTGCAGACTGTCCGCCAGAGCGTTAATCTCTGCCGCACCGGGTTTAGGGCACTTTAGGAAATGGCTCTCCAGTGCGCCCTTGACGCCCACTTCAATGGAGGTGCGCTTTTTCCTCTTCCTGCCCTGCGCGGCGATTTTGTCCAGGCTCGTGGGGCTGCCCGACGTGGAGTCGGCCTCCTCGAGCCACTTGTTCAGCAAAGGCTTGAGCTTGCACATGTTCTTGAAGCTGAGCTGCAGCGCCTCGAACCTACAGATGGTGGTCTGCGAGAAGACGTTGCCGTAAAGCGTGCCGAGCGCCAAGCCCACGTCGGCCTGCGTGAAGCCGAGCTTGATGCGCCGCTGCTTGAACTGCTTAGCGAAGTGCTCCAGGTCGTCGGAGGTGGGCACGTCGTCGTCCGAGTGCTCGTGCTGGCCCGGGCGGAGGCTCGGCGCGTGGCCGTGCTCGCTGATGCGCGGGCTCGGTTCGTCCTCGTGCGCCTCGCTCAGGGCATTTGCATGGTGGTGCATGCCCTGCTCGCCTCCGTATCCCGGTTGCGAGTAGATCATGCTCGGTCCGTTTGAACTCGTCATGCTGGCCATGTGCGCCGTTGTGCTCGCCCTCCAGTGATGATCCTGGTGATGCGCGCCCTCGTGCACCAGATGAGTCGCTCGCGACTGTTGCTGCTGCTGCGGCTGCAGACTCGGCGAGTGCTGGAGCTCGTCGGCGTCGCCGTGCAGCGCGGGCTTGATGTCCTGCTCTGACCACGGAGAGCCGTCGCCGTGAGAGAGCGCCGCGAGCCACTGGTGCGCGTGGCCGAGCGGGTTGGCGGCGCTCTGGAGCGTGGTGTAGTCGCTGTGCAGCAGGCTCGGCGCGTCCCTGTAAGCTGGCGCCTGCTGCATGCTTCCCGCTTCGGACGCGCTCGACGTCAGGAGGCGGTAGTGGTTGGACGCCGCGGTCGCCATAGCCTCCAGCAGGGCACAGAAAGAGAGAAAGTGAGAGAGGCAGAGAGGGAGAGACGAGGGGGGCTTTGCTCGCGTCGACGCGTTTCACTCTTACTTTTTTGTGCCACAGGCGGCTCCCCAGCGCCGAGTGAAGGCGCGCGCCTTGCGTTTCTGCCTCGCTCCGCTCGTGATTGGACAGAAAGGCTTGACAGACGCGGTTGCCCCTGACAGCGACGCGTTCATTGGTCACGGGAGATGCTAGAACCACTTGCGCTCCTGGCGAACGGTGCTTGAAGTTTTGCGCGAGGCTGCGCGCCAACACAGAGGAGCTGAAGTGACGGGAAAAGAGACTTTGAACCATATAAAATCAGCAACACGCAACTTCAAATGCTTACGCGGTCTGAAAGTGAAATCTCAATTTACCTGTCAGTTCAGATTATCTCAACTCTTGGTTTGGCCTTCTGAGTTGCACAGCGTTTGTTGGTTTGTTTGTTCTGTTTCTTGAGCTGATTAGTCAGGCAAGGCTGCAGCTGACTACTCAATAAACACTGAATAGGTACTGAAGTAGGCCTACAGCAAATAATGCTAGAGTCTGCACTTAACATTTAATTTTTTGTTGCTGTTTTGCCCTGTTGTACTTTCAGCTGAAATTAAACCATGTGCTTACTTTTAAAAGACAAGGGTACAAATGCATATTATTATTATTATTATTATTATTATTATTATTATTATTATTATTCACACATCTTTTCCTCTCTATACCTTGTCCCTGACCATCCAGTCAGAGTGCACTATGGGACATATTTCTCGGGCCTCTGCGTGTTGCTATGGCGAGATGTGAATGAAAACAACGCCGCCCACGTCACATCTGCTGGAGCCGCTTCTCTGAGCGCATTTTAAACCACACAAAGGCTGAAAAAAGGCTGAGGGCAGCTCCGGCCGCGGGGCCGAGGAGAGGTGAATGTGCTCCTGTCCAAAAGTGTAGGCTTCGCTCTTTTGTCAGCATTCAGGACGCACAGCCTTTGCATGCTCAGGAACCCTCACAGACACTTTCTATCTGTAAAATGTAAACTGTAGCCTATCTCCCTCTACAGCATCTGCATTGCACTTCAGCTGGAATGTGCAGATCCTGTTGCTGACTTTTGTTAAAAAAATTTTATTCTTGTACACGATATACTTATATATAAAATTCTGCTCCGTTGTTTACACAGAGGTTGCCAAAAAAAGCTTTTTGTTATACTGTAATGAATAACTTAAATGAATGTTTATAGACTACATATACTCAGGCACCAAAAAACGCATTGACCCACATTTTTTAATGATTAAAAAAAAGAAGAAGAAAAGAAGAAAAAGAATACCTTCTCATCACATCGCATCATCTTGCCATAAATAATGCTTTTACAGGTTTATTATTACTAGAGCTTACTATTACTAGCCTATTAATATTAATATTAATATTAATATTAAAAAATATATCAAAATATCAACATGCACTTCATAGACTATTCCATAGCCTATATTCTTACAGGCTAAGCTTATACTGTATATGATACTGCTTATAGTGCATGACCAACCTCAAATTAGAGCTAATAACATATAAATGAAGAGTAGGATGAACAGTGGGTATGAACCGCTCAAACAGAAGGAACATTTGCAGTAATCGGGATGTAATTGTTATAATTACAAGCCGTCGACTCTAAGACAGTCGTGTCAGGCAAGACAGAGAACACATTAGTTTAATAGAGTAATATGCAAACTGTGGATGGTTCAATTACATGACTTAATAACATATAAATGATGCGCAACCCGTTATTAGGAGTCACAGTCTAACCAGCCCGCAGTTATCTCACTTTATAAATCCGTAGTCTGCTCTGTTTTTTTTTTTTCCCATTTAAGTTATCCTACAAATTAGTAGTCTGTAGTTGAGTGTCTGAGCGTTAAATTAACAGTAATTATATCGACCCCATGCTGCAACGACTCAATTTCTCATGGTCTAATTGGCTAAAAGTCATTTGTTAGCTGCCCAAAGCCCCTAAAAGCCTAATAGAATGTTTTGAAACATGGACATGCACACGTATGGAGATGTTAATGTCTTATGTGTATGCAGATGTGGAGGTTTCTGTGTGCATCTGGCTGAAGCTAAATCACTGGAAACTCAAAATCAAGTCAAGTGGCTTCATTGTCAATTTTAACCATATACCGCTAGTGAGTACACAGTGAAACGATGATGCTACATAAAACAACACAGGACTACAAGAGACTACACATTTTTTACATAAAGTGCACATGCAAACATGTGCAAACAGCACAAGACAGTAGGCACAGTAAGATACAGAGCAGCGCAGACTAGTACACAGTTCTAGTAAGAAAGTCAATCAGATATGACAGTAGTGCAAATTTATTTTTGAAACTGACATTTATGTTTATATCCAGGCTAAACTGCATTGAGTCAAGCTGTCATAAAACAAAAAAAAGTGTCAAAGAAGAATTTTCTTTCCTTTAATAAAACAACAGAGAGCACATGACATACAGTGCATGAGTGTTAGTAAGCATGCCAGCCCTTTATAAATCATGATTTATATCAAACATTTTAACTAAGATGAATTGTAGACTATTTTTAAATTGTCCAGGGAATATTTGCAGCGCTTGTGTTTCAACTCTCAAGGCCTCCTACCAATCTGGACAGAGATTGTTTGAGGTGAGCCATGTTGTAGATATGAGTGGGGTTGGGTTAGCTGGGCCCACTGTCCCGCATTCACATGCAATTAGGCCTCACAAAAGCCTTGTTAAATGTGTAATCCTGGGACTCCTTTTCCCTTTGATAGTGTTGGCCAGCTGTAGGGGAATGGGCATTATTCTCATTATAAAAGATCTTTAGCTTAGTTCAGTGCAAACGGTTCCCACTGAGTACATCAACACTGGGGTCACTCACACACACACACACACACACACCCCTCCTCACAATGCTATCTCCACCCCCCGCACACAAACAGGCCACCACCAACACAAATGTTCTGTACCATGTTGCCTTACAACTCATCGGATCCAGTGCTCCAAACTCGAGAGCTTAACGTAGACTTCAACTCTGTCCATTCTGCGAATCATAACTTGACTGATCTGTGAATTCTTAGCTAACTGATAATTCTCTTGCAGCTATTAATCAGCCTGCTAGCAAAAATGATGTTTAATGAACATTACAGCTGTCTTTCCACATTTCTCTACTTGTATTATTATATTATAATGACTGCACCTCATAAAATCCATTGGTCTATTTTTTTTTCCTCCATATAGTAACACCAACACTTTTGAATGTGTAAGAATTCGCATGACGTGCGTTGTATAATAGGTTAAAAAAACGAAGAGTAAAAGGGTTGGGGTTGAGGCTAGTGTTTTTGATTTGAAATCAAATGAAATCCAACCACGTCATGCTTATTAGTCTGAAACAGATCACATACAGAGACATGGCTGTTTTTAAATGTACTATATATTATGTGCTATGTAGATTTTTGCTTCGATTCTAAACATCTTATCTATGCGCTATATCCTGGTCTGGGTCATAGAGGATGCAAATCCTATCCTGGGAACACTAGTCTTGGGGTGGGAATACACCCTGGACACCGGTCAAATGCAGGGCATCCTGCATACACACGTTCACCTCTTGGGGCCAGTCCGAATACTGACATGTTTTTGGGATGTAGGAGGAAACCGGGAGAACCCAGAGGAAACCGAGGAGCTGTGCAACGCTACCTGCTTCACCACCAAACAAACTCCGTAAACTAAACAGGAATTAGACGTATTTTGAATGGGAATGTTGATATTTGTAGACATGCAGATGTTGTTCAGCTGGATACAGCATTTGTAAATAAATACCAGACTCTACTGCTCTGATACGGTCTCAGTTCAAATGGTTAAGCTACTGATCATCTGCTGTCTGTTTCTAAAAATCTGCGAACGCAAATTTGATCATCATCGTTCTCTGCAGCTAAGTTCCTTTCGTTTCGTTTGTACTACATGTAGAATTATATTGCCATCACAGTAAAAAAAAAAAAATTATACCACACTATGGCTGAATTCTCAAATCAGAAGGTGTAGATTAATTTCCTATAACAGCATTGCTTTGACAATAGTTCTAGTTAATATTAATGCGCTCGTTCTGATATGTTATGATTTCTATAGCAACAACATATACACAGAGATTGTATGGCCGTATATAATCTAAGAATAGTCATAAACAGATTTAAAAACAGTGATTTTATTTTAACAAAGAAAAACCTGTAATTGTTTACATGGTGAAGGAGTCTCCAGTATCAGCACTTTGAAACTTTTTGTGGATGTTCCGTAACATTAAATGTAACCATAAATAGTTAAAAAGCATGATGTGCTGTTCATTAATAAAATAAGAAAATGTAATCATTGGCAAATTGCTGTAGTATAAAAGGAATGACACACTCCTTGCTGTGCTATTATATGACACTAATTCACTTTGCTTTGCGTCGGGTCGTATCACAGCACCCTGGCATGGATTATTTTCCTCTAACAGCATGCCCTATTGTATGTTATTCCTTACATACAGCGGGGTCCAAACGTCTGACAGCACTAGTGAAAATGCTTCTGTTCCACATTCGTTTTTAATTTAACACAAGGTTTTTCATTACTAATGACATTATCTGCACCAACTTGAGTGAAATGTAGAATCTTCAGAGTTTCTTAGTATTCTTAAGGTACATCCTCCTTTTTTGCTTTAATGACAGCGTGCACTCGAGCTGGCATGGACTCCACAAGTTTGTGTAAAACCTTATGATCCATTTTAGATCAAATCCATCAGAGGGTTGTCTGAACACATGCTTCAGTAGAAGAGATTAGGCATGAGGAAAATCAGACCTTTTGTACAAAGCAGTTAACATGCTCAATATCACACATTTGCTTACATTTAAATAGGGACCTAGAAATAATACATAATCTTGTATATTGACTAAATTAAAAAAAAAACAATTGAAGAATTAAAAAAATTCTAAAAGTTTCTGTTTATTTCCATTTTTAAATAAATAAAAAAAAAAATTCCAGATTTTCAATGTGGTCTCAGACTTTTGGACCCAACTGTGTATACTGTATAGTTGCACTGGAAAGGAAAACACATCTCTACATCAACAGGGTAATCCCAGGGCTCTACTGCCTGCACAGGATGTCATAATTAGCAGCCTAATAAGGGTATTATTTACATAACGGGAGCGTAAGCAACTAGTTATTATGAAACTTGGAACTTGTCAAGGATTCAATTATAGCTAGTTGTTTCTCCCAAGCTAGGTGTTACAACACTGCTAAAATCATTTAATGACTGAGTGCATTTACAGCCTGGAAAATGAAGCTGTAGAAGACCCAATATAACCCAAAGTAAACAGCTTGAACTTTATATTCGATTTGCAGTCTGTCAAAGATTAACACAATCATAAATATGGCAATTAGCATTGTTGCTGGATGGATTGAATGAAATAAAACTTTGCTATAACATTTAGTCCGATATTTATGCTGTCAAATACCTTTTATAAGAGAGAATATTGCTCATAAACTAGTCAAGCCCAGCCTTACGAACTGCTAATCAAAACAATTAGTGTCTCATCCTGGAAAGTTTTGCTTAATGAGTTGAAGACAGGTTTTGTTGTGTGAAAATAACAGCTAGTTGTGGTTTCACATGAACAGATTAGACATTTCCTCTCTTGATTCAACAACAGCTTCATTCATGGTATGGAAAAAAGAATTTACTGTATATCATGTATGCTTGTAAATGCAAAATGTGTCACTAAGCACCTTGCATCTCTACAGCTGCCTTAATGATTAAAAATTTAGCCATTTTTCAATGTCAATCCCTCATGTTGGAGCATCTTACTATATAGGATCATGTTAAACATTGACAGGTAAATGCATAGTCCCTCTTTCTACTCTTCAAGCTTGTCAGGTTGTCACCATTACCAAGAAACTTTTTAGGGCAAACACTAAAATATGTCAGCATTTAGCCTTGCTAGTGTCACTTCTACTTATGTGGTGATATTGGAGGCCTTTTAGCTCTTTTATAGGCTCCTGGAATATTCAGAGCAGCGCAGAAGGTTAGTGCCATGAAAGTCTTAGCTGATCAATTTAGATGGGCCGCACCCGTGATTAGACCTGGAGTAAATCTGGACAAATCGATGTGGATGGTTACACTATAGGTTAAAGCTAGAGTATATCAGTCCAAATCAATATAAATGGCTGAACTTCAGTTTAAAACGGCAGTATATCTGCCTGGTTCAGTGCTAATGGGCATGGTACAGGAGATAAAAGCTGGAGTAAATTGGTTTGTAGCACCAGCACTATGTTGGTTAACATAGTGAATCTAACTCAGGTCGGTGCAGAGAGCTATGGTATAAGAGAAGCGACTGCACACAAAACTGAGTGTTCAAGTGTGGAAAGATGAGGATTTATATTTTTGGTAGTTTGAGTCATTAATGCATTTGTTTATTTGTTTGTGTGTGTGTGTGTGTGTGTGAGAGAGAGAGAGAGAGTTCAAATGCTTTAAATGATCATGGAATATTTTTCCACTAACCAGAGAGAACAAGGATTATTAACTAAATAGTCATTTTTATTGCCCCCCATTGCCTCAATATCACAACCAATTAGTCAGAAATAAACATGCAGAGTAAAACCAGTTTAATAGCACCAATAAACCAATATACTAATTATCTTATTTTCCTCCTTCTCTCCCTGTTCCATTCTCTCTTTTCTTTTTCTCCTTGCACCATCTTTGTCTCAGTCTTTCACCTCCACCCTCTTTGTTGGACCAACAAACCCACCGAGTCCCCCATCCTTCTCTCTCTTAAGATCCACTCAAGCCTCACTAAAGCTTTCACCTCGTTTAGGTCACTTTCCCAAGAGCCCCTCTCCCCTGTCCGGAGGAGAAAAAAAAAATACAAGAAGTGGTTTAAGACAGGACACCATCTGTCCTCTAATCATAAAGGACCACGGGCATGGAGTGAATATGTATGCATGTGTGCAAGTGTTTCAGGGAATGTAAGAGAGAAAGAAAGAAAGAAACCGAAGAGAGATGGAGAGGCTGTAGATGCCTGAAAAAATTCAGAGTAAGCCCGAAGCACTACATCATATGTTCGGTGTCCAGTTTATGTCCAGTCTTATCTGTGTCTTTGTTTGTTTGTGAGAGAATGAGAATGTGTGTTTGTGTGTGAGAGATTAGCAAGACCCCCTTTGGTTCGCAATTCCTTACAAAGCTGCACCTTGCAGCTGCGACCTGCATGACCCCTTGGTTCCATGGCAACCGTGTGGGCCCCCAACCTGCCCTCAGTGCTAGTGTGTGTGTGTGTGTGTGTGTGTGCCTGAGAAAAGACCAACCAAAACTTAAAGAGCCATTCAGTCTTCACCATGCGAGCCCAAAGGAGAAGAGAGGAAAGTGCAGGGTTATCAGATTTACTGCAGTTACACTGTTTCAACAAGTGCAAGACTCCATATATATATATATATATATATAAAGCTTCTGAATTTTCACAATCATCAGGATCATATAAAAAGTAGCAATTAACTACGTTTAATTGTTTCTGCGATATGGCCTCACATCCTTTTTGGCGTCTTCGCTGTCCAGTTTGTTAGTGTATTATGGCCAAACTGTCCTACTGAAATTCTTTATAAATTTTTTTGTCAGGATAGTCTGTAGATGCTACTTGCCAAATGTTGTTGTAATCAAATGAATGTCCTAGGAGGACATTGAAGGTCTGTGTACATTGTGTTCATCTGTCTTTTGAAAAATGGGGAAAATGAGGAAACAAGGAAACTGCTTTTAATTTTATTTTTGGTTTTCCTGGCACACACTATAATAGGGAATCAATTCATATTTACCTAAAATCTTTTTTAAAAATATTTACTCATCTTTTACTTGTTTCCACTTGTTTTACTACATAAATTCTAGAAAATAAATTATAGAAAACAAATATGAATCCAAATATGAAAAAACACCCACTGCAAAACAGTTCAGCATGAACAGCATTGACTTGGACTAATCTACAGGTTATACTCTGGTTAAGGTATGTACTCTGAAAACTTATTCTGTTTTCATAGAAAATATGATTAAAAATTAAACCAACATATACAGAAATACATTTTTGGTGATTAAAATATTCCTGGAAAATTCTGCTGATGTTTTTTTTCAGCAGGACCATATCGTCCTCCTTTACCATCTTGCATTTTTTTTTTTTTTTTTAAAAAAAGCTTAGCTCGTAGTGATCTATATCAGCAGTACATCAGGAATAATCTTCAATCTACCCTTCTTGCTACAAGCTATGCAGTGATACACATCTGGGTCATTCAAGATTCATTTTAACCCTAAGATGAATCTGAAATGATGAAAAACAGTAGAGGTCAAAAACGACTTTGACCATGTTGTTTGCGTATAATTTTTTTTAATGAAAAAGGAATAAATGCAGACTTTTCTAAGTTAGACAGTAAGTAATAAACTGAAATTTCTCAGCGCAGCAATGTCTTACCTTTCCTACAATTCAGTACAATCAGCGATCAGTGCAATCAGTGATTGAGACGTGGTTAGGGCTGTGAACAAGATACAGTATAATGGTACAAGCAAATGATGTAATCATGTATTTCCTGAACTCTAGTATAAAGCAGAAGCATTTCATGGTTGTAAATGTCTAGGAATTTGGTTGGGGGTCATAGGATTCATTTGCATGAAATTCAACAAAAAATCATTATAATTCCTGTTAATTCTTGGGGTGAGATATTGGCACATGATACTGATTACATCAGGTGTTGGAGTAAAAGAGAACTACACCAATCAAACAATAAATTCAGCAAAAGAGATAAACTTGAAAATGACAGTCTTAAATAAGTCCATGTGTCTTACCACGTCACCACTACGACTGGGTTCTCTGAGGAATACAAAAGACAGACACTGTCCTCACTGGGAATGTTTTATTCTGTGCCTGATCTTAAAACACATCATATAAGTAAAAAAAACTACATGTACTCACATTACAGTACTTGAGTAGCTACATAGTTCACTGTAACAGTACTTTTTTGAGTGTAATTAAATCATAGTACTTCTACTTTCACTTGAGTTTTTTTTTTATACCTTTTTCATGAATATAATTTTTTTTTTACTTAAAATATGAAAGCTCATCAGTTGAAGATGAAAAGGAAGAAGAGAAGCCAATTTCACTGTAAGCACCTTTAACGGGAATGGACAAATCAATGTAAGCTAGCTAGCCAGCTAGCCAATGTGCTATAAAGTGAGTGTAGCTTCCTTGGGATGTATTTCCACTAGCGGAGCAAAAATAAACAAAACATTTGCCATTTGGTTTCTGAAATGTCAGTTACTCAATATTAATTTCCTGTTTATACAACTGCTGTATGAAAGCAATATCGCACTCACAGTCTTCTGGTTATACTGAATATCAGCATGGCTGTGATTAGCTATGACACATGCGCCGTGGCCTCGTGCCTATGTTGAAGTGCCTTAGTGGTTAGCACTGTTGCCTTGCACCTCTGGGGTTGTGGGTTTGATTCCTGCCTCCATCCTGTGTGTATGTGCAGTTTGCATGTTCTCCCTATGCATCAGGGGTTTCCCCTGGGTACTCCGGTTTCCTCCCCCAGTCCAAAGACATGCTTTGTAGGCTGACTGGCATTTCCAAATTGTCCATGGTGTGTGTGATTGTGGCTGTGATGGGTTGGCACCCTGTTCAGGGTGTCCCCTCTTTGTTAACTGGGATAGGCTCCAGGCTCCCTGTGACCCTGTGTAGGATAAGTGGTGTGGATGGAATACTTATTAATACAGTAATAATTATTACAAAGTACTAAGAAGGGAAGCCAATTTCACTGTAATGTAGCACTTTCACTCAGGTCATTGTGTTACAAACACTTGAGTGATATCAGATTGATTATCAGACTCAAAGACATCAAGCATAATGATCAGATGTACAACAAAAGGGAAAATATGAAAAATAATAATATCTTATTAGTCTGGTCAAGAACTGGAGTAGGTCAGGTTTCCTCTGGTTCTGAGCTTCCTGCTGGATCTGGTGGATGAAAGTGGGATGATGTTTGAAGAACTGGTCCACAACCATAAGTCATAACAGCAGGCTAGCGCGATCCGCAACTCCTTGTATGACCAGCTCTGGAGCACAGTGATAAGAGCACATAGGCTACAAGGGTATGGAAAGAGACTATAGAAGTATATAAATATCCGCTGCCCTCTGTGACATACTTGTGATCGTCCTGTTTTGCTGTGCGTTGTGCATCTTGCTTCTGTGTTTTGAACTGAACTGAACACTGGTTAATGCTGAATACATTTTAGCTTTCTGTGAGATCAAGTCTATTTCGTGATGTACACAAGTGCACAATTATTATTTATTAAACAAAACACAGAATCTGAAATACATGAGCTGATAAACAGAAGGAAATATGGACGTTCAATGTTGCACACGTTGCTGCTACTATTATGTTTACACAATATAATACCATTATGTTTGCACTACTTCAGCTATTTATATCAAACTCTGTAATATTTGCATTATTGTCACTTGGTCACTTTCAAACAGGACTGTGTACTGGTGGGCGTTGTAGTCATTGTACTGTCTTGTTCTGTGTTGTGCGTCTGCACATGTTTGCACTTGTGCACTTTATGTTTAATTTATGTAGTCCCTGTAGTTCTGTGTTGTTCTGTGTTGTCTTATGTAGCACCTTGGTCCTGGAGAAACATTGTTTCGTTTCACTATGTACTTGTATATGGCTGAAATGACAATAAACTCCACTTGACTTGACTTGACTTGACAAAGATCAACTGGAAGTATTTCCACTAGACATGATGATCACCGTAATAGGTAACATACTAATAATCAACTTATAACACAGCACTGCTGAATTCTCAATTCTGATTGGTCAGAAGGTGCTGATCAATTGTCTGTAACAGCAGATCTGACAGTAGTTCCAGCTGTAATTCAAATGATAAGTTTTATTCATGCATGCATCCAATTGTTATTGTTTCTATAGTAACAACTCATTCATAGGGACTTGTACAGTGAATATAGTCTAAGGCTAATATATATATATATATATATATATATATATATATATATATATATATATATTTGTTTAAATAAAATTGTTGTTATTTAAAAAACATATTCATTTCTATAGTGAATATATAGTTATCAAATTTATCAATATCAATTATATAGTTTTCTGTAAATAGATATTTCTTTAACATTTAAGGAAGGATGAGCTGTAAATGGAAAGTTAATCAACCTTGGAGCATTAGCACCCTGTCATGGATTATTTTCCTATAACAGCACATCCTGTCATGTCTCATTCCTTGATATTTAAAAATTCATTACTTAATAATGTTACAACTTGCTTTTTTTTCTTTTGCCTCGCATACATTTGGAAAAAAAAGGTTCTTTTAGGGTTAACTGGATGTTTCTCTGCTTTCTAAATAGGTTCTATGGGGAAACAATGTCAGAGAAATCAAGAAATCAAGAAAGAAAAAAAAAAGTGCAAGCTTGCACCAAAGTCATTGTGAGGAACCTTGTGCTTTTGTGAGGAAAACGTGCTGTAGAACATATAACTACAGCAGGATACAGTTCACTTTGGTAATTTGCAAGAATGCAGGAAATTGTAGTCCAGTCAAATTTCCTTTTTGTGCACATTACTTCGTTTTAGAATGATATATAACATTTGTCTTGCTGGTGTCACTTTGTACCATCAAACTGTATAATACGACTCTTTTAACCAAAACATTTAATGTGTGTTGAAATGTGCATGCAGAGTGTGTAATGAAAACTTAATCACTATGCATTAACAGATGGGTTGCGTTTGTCACGCCACAGCGCAAATGGACTGATTACTGTTTCCTGTGTGCATGCACATGGGAAGCAGACAGAGAGAGAGAGAGAGAGAGAGAGAGATAGATACCACGATGTTAAAACAACCATAATATTTGGATTAAATATAGCTGCAGAAATAGTGTGATGTAGTTTCATTAAATATTACTCCACTGCAAAGAAATGACATCTTAGCAAGTGAAAATTCTTGATATAGGCAAATGTAGCTAGTATTTCCTATCATAAAATTACAATAAACCAAATATAAGAATATCAAACCTATTTCTAGTCATTTTTACTCATTTCAAGCTTTAAATATTTTGAGAATTTTAAGCATTTATTTCTAAAAAAAAGAAGCAAAATGATCTTACAATAGAATAAGAAAATATAAGGCCTGAAATTAGGAAAAAGAAATAGAAATAGACATTTTTTGAAGTGTAGCAAAAATTATGACTTCGATAATTGCTCTTCAAACTTCAGTGTGAACAAAAAAAAAAAAAAAAATCTATGCCACAGTTATCAGTCCCAGCACTCTGGATAAAACAAACACTATTAAATTTGGTTTGAAAACCTCTCTCAGTCTGTCTGTCTCTCTCTCTCTCATTTATTCACTCGTTCTCACTGGGATAAATTACTCCAAAGCAGCAGCCACACACACAAACATACACACAAAGACTCATACAATCCTAACAAGAGAGAAAAGAAAGTTAGCACTTATGGCTGCAAGGGGCTTCTCTTGGATCCTGACAAGAGATTTCGATTTGTGTGTGAGTGTGTGTGTACTTGTGTGTGTGTGTGTGTGCAGCATCTTGAATGTGTCACAGTTGGTGACTTTTGGAACTGAGCATTCTGTAGTTTACTAAATGGTATGTATGTTGGTGTGTGTGTATTATGATATGTGTCTGTGTTTTGCATGCCTATGAAGCAAGAGACCGGTTTCTGCTTTTTGGGGGCGGAACAGTTGTCAAGTGTGACCTCCTTAGAGGGACAAGCAGGCACATGACCATTGATTTGCTTAAATTTATGCTTGTAGGTGTGCGTGTGTGTGTGTGTGTGTGGTGGTTTGAATTTTTGTGCTGTGGTCCTTAAGAGAGGGAAAAAAGCCACTCTGCTGTTCTTATTGAACTTGACCTGCAGGCCAGATCAATGTGGCACAGCATGCGACGGAATGAGGGTGCTCACTTATTACCCTGGAGGGAGGAGGAGACAGAGAGCGAGAGAGAGAGAGAGAGAGAGAGAGTGTCATGATCACAGAAGGCGAGAAATATACATTAAAGGAAAATATTTCATTCCTCCTCAGTTAATGTTTCCCGCAGTCAAAAAGACAAAATGCAGGACTTTTCATTACATGGAAGCAAATTATTTGGCAAGTTTCATATATTATCAGCCTTCATGTTGTTAAAAATGAGTATATTCTTGTTATAATCTTGTTGCCAACATTGCAAGATTATTTTAAAATACTGTCCATAGCTCAATCAAAATGGTTTCCTACTCCTAATTCTAATGTGCCTTGACATGATGGGAGCCATTTTGAATTTTTTTCTTCTTTTTTTTTTTTTTAATTTTACAGATATTTCTGTACAAAAATATCCAAAATTCTTAAAATTTAAAATAACTCTTAAAGCTAGAAACATGCCAGATCACTGAGTTCCAGTCTGTTGGCTAAAGCTGCATTTACAGGAGTCTATCTAGTCAACATCACAAAATATACAGCAAATATACAAACCCGGTATACCAGGAAAGTGGGTACTTTAACCAAAGAGTACAGCATGTGACAGCTAATTTACTGACAAATTACACAAGGAAAGGGTCCTGTTTCATTAAAATCTTCACTAACACAACAATCTTATTGAACATGTTTTATTAGAGAGTGTAAATTTCGGAGCTGTAGATTTCAACAACGAAAGACAAATGGGCCATCAGGACAAGCAGGTGATAAACAGGCTAGTGCTGCATTCGACTACAGGTCATAACCTGTAATTCCAGATTTCTGACCAGAAAAAAAAACAAAGAAAACACCCCTCAGCTTAGAATTCCTACTCGAGAAGTCTACTCAGCAAGTGATGTCAAATCAACATGGCTGCTCACAGCATGAACAGTATACACAGTAGCTCTTCTTACTTTAAATGAGTTATACCGTCCTGTATATACAAGTATTAACTTTAGATCAATTAACATACAGACATATTCGCTTGTTAATCTACAGTAACACTGACTATATAGTTTGCTGTTTTGAGGAGGAAAATATACATCAGACATCACAGTTAGCTGGCTAGTTTGTTGCTAACAAAACACAAACGTGGAGACGTCCAAGGTTTTCCCCCTACATTGTAGTGCGAATTCACAGAGGTCGAAAAATTACATCTGAACACCAACTTCCCACATCTGAGGTAAGTTGAATACAGCGTAGACAAGATCGTTTTGCCAGACCAGGCACACATTTCCTTATAAAACACCCAGTAGATCAGCAATAGCCCTCTGTCTAAAATTCAATTTCATCAGTCTGATGCAAAGACACTCCATATGAAAGAGTGTCTACTCAGTCTCTTAACATTTCATAATCTTCTCTTTTGTATCCAGTTCTTGTCTTCAACTTGTTTCTTTTTCTTCAAAGTGTTTTTGGACTGCCTTTGTGATGATCACTGTAGAATATTTTCAGCACAATACTACATTTTCTTTTCTGATATTGATACCGATAGTGAAACATTAAATATCAGCCGTTACACATATCCATCCGATATTTCTTTAAAAACTACTAAGATTTAAAATGTATTATTGTTTTTACTGAAGCACTTCAGAGTTAAACTATTTCACAGAAAAAAATCACTTACTTGTGAATATAATAAAGTACAAAGTATAAATATAATAATCAATCCGAACAAAAGAAAAAAACAGTCAAGTCTCTTTATGTGTTGTCCATTTCCAATTCCAAAAATATATTTATTTTCCAAACGAAATTCCAATTCTTACAGTATCCAATATCTGATATGTTTTCTCCGATATTTGATCCACCATTTTTTTGCTGGTATTGGCCTGATACTGATATTGGGTATCGGATCTAGTAGGACTATTGCTATACGCACCTCAATGATTCATTCATTCATTCATTCATTCATTCATTCATTCATTCATGCATTCAGTACTTCAGTAACTGCTTTATCTGGCTCAGGGTTGTGGCGGATCTGGAAGCCTATCCCGGGAACAGTGGAGGTGAGGAGGAAATACACTCTGGATGGGATGCAAGTTCATTCACACCTAGGGGCAAAAAAGATATCCTGGCACTGTTTAGATATTATTTTTTCCTTTATTTAACATATCCTTAATAAATGTGCTTACAGTACATTACATACAGCTCATACTGTAATACTGTTCTCAGATTCACAACTCATGAATGCAGACTTATTTAAAAAAAATGTAATTAAATGGACTATCTTTATCCCATATGGTAATTAAACCACACGGTCGCTTCAGAGATAAATAAGATAAATACAATAGTATCATGTTTTCTCTAGCAATGACACACTGTAACTTCGATTTCTAAGGACTTGTTTTTGAGTTGACGCATAAATTCTGCAGAGACAAGATTACAGGCTCATGCTAAGAAAAAAAAAACAGAGCGGAGGATCAGAGAGGCCAAGCTGAGCAGGTATGTGAGATGGCTGAGAGGGAGAGGGTTTAGATTAGATGTGCATCAATATGCATGACCAGCCTCTGTGTCCCACTGGATCTTGTCAAGAATCTGTTTGTGTGTGTATGTGAAAAAAAAGATAGGAGAGAGTAACAGAGAGACGAGGAGAGAGGAAAAAGATTCAGAGAGTGCAGCATGCACACACACGTTTGTCTTACTATCCTTGTGAGGACCTTTCGATAATGGAGCTAATCAATGCTATGCTACACCTAAATCTATCCAAAAGGAAAACCATTCACTCATTCAGGATCTTTTTTTTTCTTTTTTTTTTTTAAAGATACAGTTTTTGTTTTGATAGTGGAGACCAAGCAACTGTCAGATTTTCCTATCCTTGTGGGGACGTTTGGTCCCTACCAAGTTATTAAAAACATGCCCCACCACACACTCTCTCATAGCTAAAGGTAGAGGTAAGTTTCTCTGGACTCTAGTGTAGATGTAGGTTATGGCCCCTATCAGAAGTTGCTGTTCAGAGTCATGTGACACGACCTCTATGTTACCTTCGATACAGTCTCAGCAGTCTTGGTTAGAGAGTGTGATTAATGAGGCTGGGGTATTTGACTGACAGCATCATGTGATACGATGATTTCCCAGGTGAACTCTTGTTTCAAGACTATGATAATCATCACATGACGTCTAGCAACTATTTAACTATTTAAATGTATTTTTTCAAATACATATTATCCAGTAATTATTTAAACAGCAGTATGCGGTGTATAGGTGGTTGTATTTCCAAATTCGCAACCATTCCTATACCTGCAGAAAACTCGACAGAAGATCATTTATCAGCAATCAAATGTCAATCAATCAAGAAAAATCTCATGGCCCACATGGTGCACTGCTAAATATTTTTTATTGTTTGTACTGTCAGGGGTGTAGCAGCCTCGGACACAGTAGTTCTTTCTCGCTCTTTGACCATGGCTGCTTTACAGGTTAGCATCAAAGTAACACTGCCACATTAGTCAGCTAGCTAAAAAAAATGTTATCGTGCTACACTGAATGAACCCAATCTTATATTTCAGGTCTTGTGCAAATCTTGTGCGCCAGAAACCTGTCTTGCTCCTAAACGTACTGAACTACTCTTATATCAACAAATCAATGAATTACTTGCTGTGTGTTTTAATATGTTGTTTAGTATTTTTATAGCTAACTATGACATGTAAATGACAATATTTTTGTAGTTCGCCTTGTTACTACTGGAGCCAACATTCCACCTAATTCACCATTAAAGGAAGAGTAAATAAAAATATTCACTTATGCTAAAAATGCCAAATGAGTGGAGACATAATGGTGTTCAACATCTTTTTTTTTTTTTTTGCAGCACTGCAGCTACAATGATAATGTGGCTAGCACAGAATGGGACTTTATCTCCCAAAATCATTTTCATAAAAATTACAGACTCAGTATCAGCCTCAATTAGATGCAGTTCTTAGGAAGTCACATAGAATTGTCAGTGTGGTTTGGGTTTCAATATGATTTTATTGCAATCTGAAAAAATGATCAAAAATCATTATGTAGCTGAGCACTGTAATGTTATTGTTCTTGGAGAACAGGAAATACTTCTCACCTGACTGAACTGTTTTTTTCACTTGGTATTTCCAACTGGAACTGTCGGCACTATTTTGCAACGTTTTTCATTAAAAAATGAGATCATGTTGTTTAACATTGTCCTTTGAAGCATGTATAACGTGAGAGCGAGACAAACTTCCATTACTTGTCAGTTACATTAGCCTCCATTAATGTCGGTACAGAACTAAAGAAGCAAACACTGGACACCAAACATGTCCATTTGGGGAAGTTGTACATTTGATTGTTCACCTTTTACTTTAATATCAAAGGAGAGGAAGATTAAACTTAAAAAGAAGTAAACATAACCCAAGTTTATTAAAATATAACTAAATCAAATCACTTATTAAAAGTATACGAATAGAATAAAAATGTAGCCTAGATAATGAAAGAGAGAGAGAGAGTAAGAGAAAGAGAAAGAGAGGAAAATTGACATCACTAAAAATGTCATGCTGGACCGTGATGCCTGCTGGGTAATTTCTGAATTGATTGCTCTCTGGCCAATAGCAATCAAAGTAGCTTTGAGGGTCAGGAGGATTTGACTCACCAAATCCCTCATATTCAATTTCCAATAAGGGAGCAGAAGAGAGGTGAGACACTCGATTTCTCATTCATTTTAGCCACGAGTACATGCTCACACACACACACACACACACACACACACAAGAAGAGATGCCCAATGTCCCTTCAATTTCAAGGGCAGACCTCATTAAAGACCACTAGCCAACTGAATCCTAGGTGTCCTCTTTGTCCCACATAGTGTGTATGTATGTGTGTGTGTGTTCATGTAAGAAGTGTGTGGAAAATCAGTATTTGTTCTTATGCAGACCCAGTGGTAGTTTTGTCTATAACACAGAGCAAGAGTTTATAATGCTACGAAACTACAAATCTATAAAGGCTGATAAATCTCTAGGAGTGTCAGAGAACAGAAATGAGAAATAATTGAAAAATGATCAATCAAACCACTGGCCATTATACAGTCAGCCTTAAAACTCCTACTCACCATTATGATATAGTATGACCTGACTCCAGGTCTGAGTCCACAGTGTTTTGGGGCTGCGGAAACCTTCACTAGGCTCAATATGATGTGTCAAATAATGAAAATGAAACGTACATAACTCATACTATACCAACAAGTGATTCAATTATGAGTGTACTTTTTAAGAATTATCTTTAGCATCTGCTTAGTTTTCTCTGTTCTAACCTCTCCTCGGCTCGCTCTCTTTTCTTCAGCCATCTCATTCTCTTTTTCTTCTCTTCTCTTCACATCTCTGATCTCCTCCATAGTTGCAGGATAACAGAGTGGTCTTTTCATTTCACAGCCACTAGGACATGATATTCCATGAGCTGTGTAGTAGCTCAAAGAATGTACTATCTTCCAAAAAACAAATATACTCAATTCAGTACATATTGTTCATTATACAACAGTTAGTTCCGGTCTACTGATTTAATTGGACAAGCAGCGCTCCAGGAGTGCTTATATTTAGTAATAAAGGTAGAGCAGAAGAAAAGAGAGGAAGGTGGAGGGCTTAAGGAGAGGACAGAAAAGAAAGGTAGAGATGGCTGAAGAAAAGAGAGAAGGCTGAGGAAAATGTAACAGATGAATAGATAATTCTCTATAGATACTGTAAGTCCTCTCACACTTGCATTAGTTGTTGGTATATTAAGAGTTAAAAAAAAAGGTCTCTTGCTTGTGTGATATTGATTAATTACATTGGGATTATTTCGCACAAGGGACACCAAACATAGAGTGTTATGCTACATTAACTATACTAGGCTGAGTTTCCCAAAAGCATTGCATAAGGAAGATCATCTTAACAGGGAGAGAGAGTGTTCAATGTGATGCTCGCTCTACCATTTAACGATGATCTTTTGTGCTGCGATGCATTTGGGAAACTCGACCCTGATCAGTTCATTGCAACACCATATATAACACTTAAGCACCCAGTAGAAAAGTCAGGATTAGTATAAATAGTGTAAATAAGGCTGTGTAAATAAGGCTAGTGTAAATGAAACCAGAAAAGAAAATCTACTAGTTGTAACCTAGCTTTAGCCCCAGTGATCTCTAGAAACTGTCTAATCTGCTCCCTCAATGTTAAATTTGATATGAAACAAACTCTTTGAGAAAGTTAGCTTTAAGAAAATGTTGCTGCCACACCCTACATATTACAGCTGACTAGTTTAATGTAGCATAACTATATCTTCTAGACTCTAGGCATTAGTTCTAAGGACTGTCTTCCTTTTACATGCTATTGACCTCCGACTAGGAAAAAACTGAAGAAAACACCCCCTCAACTCTGGATTCCTATTCGGGAACTTGGGATGGTCTCCTCAACCCTGAGCTCAGCAAGTGACGTCAAATCAACATGGCTGCTCACAGCATCAACAGTAAACAAAGTACCTTTAACCGTTATACTGTATACAGGTATTTGCTTTAGATCAATCAATATGCAGATATACTAGCACTGACTATACAGTTTTGAGAAGGTAAATATACATCACTTATCATAGTTAGCTTTCTAGCTTGTTGCTAACAAAAGATAAACATGGGGGAAACCATTTTTTTCCCCCACTCGAACTCAAAAGTGAAGTCATTCTGAGCTCTGAGTTCTGACTTCCTACTTCCGAGGCACCTCAAATGCAGCATATGTTTACCTAAGCATGTCAGTTTTGTATAGTCACATGCTGCTAATTATGAATCTCTGTACTGAAAGAAAAATAAAACATCTGTTTCCTTACAGTGTTGTTGGATTTGTCGCTTTAAGCTTGTAGAACCCAACAATATTCAGAAACCTCTCATTATAAAGCTATAACTATTAACCCTATGTTATTATTCAATGCTTTATCAGCATATTATTCAGTAAAATAAAATGAATTTTTATTGTAATGTGCTGCATATATTCATTCGTCACATTTGTCAGTCTATTTACACTTTATGATTGTCCCACTGCGTCTGTGTATATGGACGAGATGACAGAGAAATTAACTTGATTAATTTGTAGTGCTTGATCAGAACTAGAGCAGCTGGCTTCGACTCTAAAGGTTTAATATTACCTAAAGATTACTGTCACTGTGTATAGCATCTGCCAGCACTATCCATTAAAAGAGGCCTTCTACTACATATCATGACTTTATTTTTTTTGCATAGTCAAAATTGCATAATTTTTAGAATGTCAGAAAACTCCCATGGGTTAATTTACAAAAAGTCCTGTTTGAAAACTAGCATCTTTTTCACTTGATGGCATGATTTGTTGCTCTCTACTTCATAAATAGGCTTCTTTTTAAGACATGAATATTTGAATGCCTTTTGTGTGAACAAAAGAAAGAAATGCTTGTGTCCATAACACGCACAAAACTTTATGCAGAATGCTGGAGATTAGCTGCTTTTCAAATGATTATTTATAAAACTGTTATATACAGTATCATATGTATGTAATATGTGATGAAATGTCAAATACTGTGAAAAGAGAATGTTAATTCTACTCAAAAACAATGCTGTGGTGCATCAAGTAAGACAGAGGCTACAACTGCCCCCAAATGAAATGTCATCATTAAGAGAATTCATATCTCAATACGCTTTTCATATAACTGACATTGTCAAAAGTTCTAGAAGACAAACTGCCTGCATGTAAACATGGAGACTGTTAACAATGAGAAGTACTCTCTTACTGGTAAACTGCACAGCAAGTAGCTGATGTGATGGTCTGACAGGCGTTCTGACTGAAAGGCAAATCACAGGTTTGTATTAATGCGCTTGTTCAACTACATTATCATTCCTATAGTAACTACTAACACATCAGGCGGATGCTCCACATGATCTTTTGTTACTAATAAACAGATCAAAAATGTGTTGTTATTGAACAAATAAAAATGTCTAGTTGTTGCTTTGGTGAGGCATGCTGTGGAGAGACGTTTATTTGACATTTATGGAAGTCTGCGGTGTCCACGCTGGGGTAACAGTCGGTACGTTTTCCGCCATGGGAAAGTCTTCTGGACAGAGAACTTTGCACTTTCCAGTTTCTCTTAATGTGATTTTGTCTTATTAATTATTATTTCAGTGAGAGAGAGAAAAAAAGAGAGGCTGGTGAAAGACTGTTTATAGCTGCTATAATATAAGTGGTAACAGGAACGAAATTGTCTCTTAATTTTAAAAGAGGAATGAAATATTTTGGGATGTGTTGATATTAGAACAATAATCAACTTCTTCTTTAATTATTTTCCTATAAGAGCACAATATTGTGTTTTGTTTCTTACATCATCCTTTTCTTGAGTTCTGTTCATTGCTCGCTTATCTGTATAAAATATCGATATATATATATATATATATATCAAATATTACACTGTTAATATTGTCCTTCCTATAACTTTGTGTACTTGTTGTCTAAACTCAGACCACATTCCAGCACATTCTGGAATGTCTATCCATAGCTAGGACCTCAGTGTACTCAGCTGATAAATAAATAATAAGGTTGAATAGAGAGAATAGAGAATCTTTTCTGAGAATCTTTCCATGCTGGAAAAAGCCCCAAAATGACTAAACTGCTTTCACCAGAAAACATTTTTATATAAATAAAGAATATAAAATAAAGAATCTCAAATGAATGGTGTACAAATGCACATACTGTAAAACACTCCTTACTTTTAAAATCTGTTTCATTTTCAGGTCTACAGTTTGTGCACCTGTTTGTACAGTCAGACTGGCACGAGCTGTAGGTCATTTATCATGCCATCACATCCTTTTGCATGTAGATGCTTTTGTTCTTACCACCTCTGTAGTTCCACACACAGCCTGGCCATTCATCACTGAAACAAACTGTGTTCAGTGAATGATCAGCCCTGCATGCATTTCTCCGCTGCACAGAGCCCAGTGTGCGTTTAGGAGCCTGAAGATGCAGGCAGGTGGGTGGATGGAGGGATGGGGGGAGTATAGGATGGAGGAATAGGAGATGGTGAGGAGAGGAATGCTCAAATGCTCAGAGTCGCGTTGCCCCCGAACTCTAACCCGTGATGGATTGGCTGCTTTCACACCGTGACAGACGAGCGATTGATGGAGGGAGCGGAGGAGAGATGAAGGGAGAAAGTGTGTGTGCACAAGAGCAACAGAGGGGTGAAAGAGAGGCAGAAAGTAGGGAAAGGATAGAGGCGTTTTGCAGCAGGTGCTGGATTTGATAATGATGCAGAACACCTCAGTGCGCTTTCTTAACCCAGCTTCAGTATCAATGCAGAAACCTTTACTTTTCTCTGCCTGATGTCATGTCCACTTCGATGATCCAACTTATTTTTGTATCATTTACCCCACATCTGTACACTTTGCTTGTAACCTTATTATCCTTCAGCCAACAAGAGCTGAACTCGAGTTCAAGCCAAAGCACTCATTGATTTTTTTTTCTTTGCACTGAGGCTAAACATGGCTTATAAGTTCTATGGGCTGGATGGATGACACAAATGTCATTTGTTCACTGGCTGGCCAGCTTCCAAGATGTGCATCTGTAAAGAGTGGCAATCAGATAGCAATTGCAGCATCAGCCCAAGGCTTTTTCTCATCATGTGTATACGAAGTGCAGCTCTTTGAATAAAAGGTTGAAAATGCAACCAGAATAACTTAAGAATGTGATGCTGTATGTCTGGCAATAATTTCAAACTGGAAGTCATACAAAGCAGTAACTACATATGTACAGAATTGTGTACATATGTACACATTAAGTGTTTTACTTAATATTGTGCATAAAATAAGCACAAGAGGAGATCTGGATGTTGTAAATGGGTGAATTGATGTCCTCTGTATGTGATGTACTTTCAGTATTTGCTGTTGAAGCTGGAGCTACAGATGGGTGACAAATTATAGGAAAAACCAATACAAGATGGCTGCCAGAATGGCTTCACTGTGCCTTGGCATCATTCCTACAAGTCTCAGGAACTTTACTGGAAGGATGAACACCATTCTTCCAAAAGATATTCCCTCAATTGGTGTTTTAATGATGGTGAATCTCCCAAAATCTCTCAAGCCTGAAGATCCCAAGCCTGAAGGTGAATCTCCCAAAATCTCCCAAAGATGTTCAACTAGTCTGACATCTGGTGACTGTGAAGGCCATAGCATATGATTTTATATCATTTTCAAACCATTCAGTGAGCCCTTGTACCCTGTGGATGGGGTGGAGTCATCCTGGAAGAGACCACTCCCATCAGGATAGAAATGTTTCATCAGAGGATAACGTTTCATCAGAGGCGATCAGTCAGAAGAACCTTGCATTGATTTGCAGTGACCTGTTACTCAAAGTGGAATTTCTGTCCTTTAATTTAAGTAAAGTTTTTCTTTTAATTTGTCACCAACATGTATTTCTCAGTTTGAATTATAAAGGAAGGGGGAAAATAAAGGATTAATAATATAATGATCATCTGAGAATTTACGTATTTACGCTGCAAACCAGAGATTATACAAGATGTAGAGCAAATATATGGCTCATATTTGTGTTCACTTAAAATTGTGTGCACAGTTGTGTGTTTGCAGTATTTTCCGCTTCTCAGCTGCAGGCTCTGGCTTATTGAGAATCCAGTCACATCCCATGCCGGCAGTGCACGAGCTTCCCCCCTCCCATTTCCCCCGTCCAAGGTTTGCTGCAGCTGCTCTGTTCTACTGCCTAACCTCCTCTCCTTCACTCACCTCCTCCCCTCACCATTTTTCCCCCTCGCTCCCTTCTTCGCTATCATCCCTCCCTCCTTCCCCCATACCCGCTTTAAGCGCTGCTGATAAACCCTCTTACTGTTCTTCCAGGTCTGTCACCCTCAGCCCGCCTGCTCGCCTTAGCCAGACACTGATCTCTGGCAGCTTGTCAGTCAAACCCACTGACACAGAGAGAGAGAGAGGGGGGGAGGGTGAGGAGAGGTGGATGGATAGAGCGCAGTGTAGTCAGGTTCACTTTGCTTGATTTCTCATCACGCCTCCTCTCGCTGTTTGTTTTGGCCTCCGTCTCATTTCTGCCTCGTGTGCTACAGTACACCTGTCCCAACTGAACAGTTTTGACACCATGGTGATTGACAAGCACCCTGAGAAGAAGAGTGCTATCAGAGGGAGCGTGTGTGTGTGTGTGTGTGTATAAGAGAGAGCGAGAGAGTGAGAGAGAGAACAAGAGACAGAGAGAGAGATCGAAATGCCTTTTTTCATATCTTTTCACTTCAGAGTGTGTGCTCAGCTCATATCACTCCACAACAGCTATGGCACACACACACACATACACACACTTGCAGAGAGAGAGAGAGACAGAGAGAGAGAGAGCGGGAGAGAGAGAGAAGGGCAATGTGAAGCTACTTATTGTGTGTTCCTTTGTATTACACTTGATTTGTGTGACACACAGAAAATGAAAAATCTGGCACATATGATGTGATAAGAAAAGGAACAAAAGAGAGATTTACGAAAAGCCATCCATAATCTTATTTTATACACACACTCTCTCAGTGCAGCAAAATAAAGTGGCCCGAGACACATCAGCATAAAAATTTCAGACCATGCCAAGACAGACAGACAGACAGACAGACAGACAGATAGATAGATAGATAGATAGATAGATAGATAGATATGGAGATATGGAGATAGATAGATCCATGAGCATCATGCTCTTCAAACCAATACCAAAGAAATATAATATGGTCATTTACACCAGAACACAAGAGTATCTGAGAGAGACGGAGAGACAAAGAGCAAAAGAACGAGATTTGACTGACAGTAAAGTGATTTAGTGAAGAATTATTTCTTTTTCCCTTTCCTCCACTGGCCTTCTGTTTCCCTCTATCCGTTCCTCAATCACTTTTCCTTCACCCCCACTCTGTCGCTCTCGCTAACCCCCCCCTTCCATTCACCATCAACCTCTTCCTATCCCCACCTCTTCATCCTCTCATTTTCTCTCCCTCCCCCTCCTCTTCTTTTCCCTCTTCTTCTTCTTCTTTTTCTTCTTCTTCTCCTCTTGATGAGATCTTCACTTGTCTCGATCAGTGTGAGTATGCCAAGAAGGAACATTCTCTGAACCCCAACATGTTCAAATTTTTTTCCACTAATGTCTTCCTTATTATGCGAACCAAGAATGTCTTTCCACCGGATCTAGTCAAGAATCTGTTTTGTGTGTGTGTGTGTGTGTGTGTGTAAGAGAGAGAAAAAAAGATAGTATAGAGATTAACAGAGAGACAGGAAGACAGGAGAAAGATCTAGCGTTGTCTATCTTATTTACACACACATACACACACCCATGCATGGACACATACAAGCACGTTCACTCATACACATACAAGTACCTAAGAGTGGTGATTATATACAGATCATATAACAGTATGATGTATGTAAAGCTACCCACCCATCATTTACCAACACACACACACACACACACAAACTTGTGCAAAATAATAATCTAATTGCTGTAAAGTAATTAAGGGCATGCGCCGCTGTCTCCACTGATTAGATTCTGTTGCAGATTTGTGCACGAGGCCCTGCTACGTGTGAGGCGTTAGCGTGTTAGCACATTACACATTCCGTCAAAACGGGTCGGTCCCATCATCAGCTCGTTAATGAGCAGGAACACTAATCATGTTTCACACTGAGGCAAACACAATTAAGGCATCTACGTTGCCCGTGACCTGCTCTTCTATACGTCTCTTTTGTTTACTCAACAGGCTAGCTAAGGGCAGCGCCATGTTGTGTGCTGTCCTACCGAATCCTGCCGAAAAAAGCACATCATTTTCTTACAAAGCTGTGAAAAGGTCTTGCCTTCTGCTTCATTACAGACAAAGTATTAAACATTTGGTTAGCAGTATTTACATTTAAGAAGATTAATAACTGTAGCCTGCAGTGGAAAATTGGGAAATGGCTCTGGTCCATTCTCTGTACCACCAGGGAAGGAGAGAGATGCTAATTGAAAGATGCAAATTAAAATCCACATTAATATTATGATACTCCACAGCATACTGCCATAGTACTCCCAAATGACAAGAAATCCTCCCTCTCTCTCTCTCTCTCTCTCTCTCTCTCTCTGTGTCTTCCTCATCCTAGCCATTGGGACTTACTGCTGTCCCTGTGATGGATTGGAGCACTTTAGGGAAAATTGCTGTTCACGACCACTCTCGAGCCTACGCTTAAATAAAACTCTCTTCAGTATTGAAATGGAGAAGAAAAAGAAAGAGAGAGCAAGAGAGAGAGAGAGAGAGAGAGAGAGAGAGAAAGAGAGAGAGCATGCGCACGAGAGAGAATAGCTGCAGTCAGTGTTCAGTGTTGATATTGAAATATACAGTACACTGTATATATAGTATGTACACATATAAACAAATGCTGAAAAAATAATGAAAATAAATGTTACTACATTAAAATAGAAAGAGCAGTAAACAGTAATAAACTAAACAAAGTCAATATCTGGCATGACAACCCCTTTGCCTTTAAAATCTGCACTTTATTCACATGTTTTTGCAGGTAAAACCTGACAGCCTTCATTATTATTCGTTATTTGCCTGAAAAGTGGTCTGGTATGTAATGTTACTTTCTTTACTGACATGAAAAAAGTTTTTTCTGTAATATTTAATTTTTTGTTGGAAAATTCATTTTTGGAAATCTAAAATGTTTTCTACTGATGCAATAGTGCAAAAGTTATAAGACAAACTTTGTATTTATTTGTATAAATTAGCGTGCCTAAGACTTTTGCACAGTACTGTATACATAAATATATAAATGCCAGGAGACATATATAGAGTATATCAACATATATATCAGCTGACCATGTGGCAGCAGTGCAAGGTGTAAAATCATACAGATACAGGTCAAAAGCTAAAATAAAGTTATAGATACAGTTCACATCAAACATCAGAATGGGGGAAAAATGTGACTTTAACTGGAGGGGTGGATTTGAGTATTTCAGAACCGGTCCCTAGGGTTTACACAGAATGATGCGAAAAACAAAAAACATGCAGTGAGCGGCAGTTCTGCAGGAGGAAACGCCTTGCTGATGTGAGCGGATGTGTAAAGGATAATGGCCAGAGTGGTTCAGAAAAGCTCACTGAAACTGGACCTTTAAAGGTTGGAAAAATATTTCCTGGGATCAGATTTTATTTCCCCGTTCTGATGTTTAATGTGAACATTAACGAAAGCTCTTGACCTGTATCTGTATGATTTTACATATTGTGCTGCTGCCACATGATTGGCTGATTCGATATTTTTATGAATGAGCAGGTGTACATGTGTTACTAATACAGTGGTCTTTGAGTGTATATAAACATATTTAGTGTGTATATAGTATGGAAATAATACATAAATCATTTTTTGACCACCTTGGGTTTCTGATGTTTTATTACAGTTTAATATATCTTACTAAATACTATTATTACCACAGAGCACACAAAATGATATAGAATGTCAATTTGGTGAGGAAACCTTCCGAAACCTTTGTGGAAAGAAGTGCTTTATTAAAAATAAGTGCACTTGGAGGTTATATCTATTAAACTAACAGAAAAGATATACAGTATAGACAATGCTGGTATTAAGTGTAAACCATATATATATGTGGTGCGTTACAAGTGCCTAATTAGAGTTCTAAACATTTTGGACTTTTTAACTTTTAGATTAAATCTAGAAGGTTTCAAATAAATTAAAATCATTTCTCAATTCACTAAACACACACACACACATACACACACACACACACACACACACACAGAGAATATAAAAAGCTTAGATCAGTTTCAAAAGCTTATTTTTAGAGGTTTCTTCAATTTTAGCCCAATATGTGACTTGCTTGGTGCTGGTTTTATCCATAAAGTATGGCGTATTCTATGTTCCCATGGAACCTTGGGATTTTTATAAGATTAGTAATTAAATAAACCCAAATACTACTACTATTACAACTACTACTACTACTACTATTACTACTACTACTACTACTAATAATGTATCAGTATGCAAATTTGAGCTTATACTTTACACCTGTGCAGTGACAGTGTTAATACTATTAATAATTATTAAGATTGTATAATGTATATATACCTTCTCTATTGTTTTTAGACAAATTATATTGAATCGCTGATTGCCGTTAATCCTACTGAACACAGTGATACCATGCTTTATGAAATGCATAATTTGACGACTTGTATAAGCATCACGTCCAGTGTCGAGAAAAGAAGAAAAAAGACAGCAAAAGGAGAATAAAAGCAAGACTTAATCTGACACTGCATCAGTAGAGATCATCAGCAGGCATGGTGTGGTAATGAGATGGTAATGATATGGTAATCTCATGGTAATCTGGTGGAGTTATTCTACACCAGAGAGCGAGGGAGGAGGGGAGGAGGCATCCGACAGAGGAACTGTCAAAGCGACACACGCTCTAAACAAAAACGCACACACACAAACGTAAACACCCACACCTACAGGAAGCAAACAAACAGACAGAAATACACCAAGCTGCAACAAAACACAAGCATGGTGCAGGCATGGGAGTGTTACTGATGGCAAGAATCTGTCCATGAAGAGAGTATATGAGATCCACTGCCAGTTAGTCTTGATTCACAATGAGACACCTTACACATACAACAGTTTAAGAATATTGTAAATATTGATGATGTTATATCTATGAGGAAGAAATGACAAAGGTCAAAGACTGACAAAACTTTCCCCAACTGCTACATCAGCACTGATCTGGTCAAGATACTCACATCTCATCCAGGGTGGGTTCCCACCTTCCACCCAGTGCTCCTGGGATCCAGAGTAACCCTGACCAGGATAAAATAAAGCTGAATGAACAGATATTCATGTAATTTCTACTTAATAAGAAATACATGTATGTTTTGAAGCAACCACAAATAACCCAGCATCTGAGAGCTAAATAATCATCAGTCATATTTGCCATAGATCCAAAATAAACAGTATTATTACTGCTGTTGTTGATGATGCCAAATGCTGTACTGCCCTCTAGCGGTCATAGTTTATAACAGAGACCACAAAATCTCTCACCTACTGTATGTGTGCAGGCAAAATTAACATAAAATGAAATTATTATTTTTTAACTTACATCATTAGTACTTATTAAAATTGTCTGAACTACTGCATAAAGACAGAGAGGAGTCACTGACAGCTCAAATGGTCCGTAAAGTCAAGTCAGCTTTATTATCATATTCTTCCAGAATACAGAGTATATGAAAACAATGAAACGTTTGTGCTACTACAACAACCTCCTACAGATAACATAAAATGCATACAACATAACTTTAATTTGGGGAATGCTCTTGCATGTATTATGAATAAATGAATGAAGTTTGGCAGCGTGATAAAGAACATACAATGTAGTGCAAGTAATGATGAGCATATACAACCATCAAAGTGTGCAAAAACATGCATTAAGTAGTATGTGTAGTGTGCTGTAACGCTGTAACACTTTATTAGAAGTCCACAATTAAGAAATACTGCATACTAAAACTTAACTAATGGTTTCATAATACTGAATTAATACATGCACTAATCCTTGGTGCATCAGGAAAGAAGGAAGCATATACTGTACATTAACAGCCAATGAGACATAATAACCATTGATAATGGTAATATTTAAGTATTAACATCCTGTTAACTCATTCTGTTAATTAATATAATGACTTACACAGTATTTATAAAGATCATTTACACTGGAAATAATGTCATGGAAATTATGGAAATAATTTAAAAGTTTAACCAAACCCGTAGAGTATTTAAGTAACTTTCACAACGTAAAGATGTAAAGCCATACACCATTAGTTGCTTTCAGATCACATGATCCAAATCAAATGACTTTATTGGCGTGATGTTATAAAAATGGGTATGATGATGATGATCTTGCAGGTGAATGAGCCATTCAAACATACAGTAAAGACTGTGGCATATACTAATAAAAGTAGTTGTTAAGGCCTTAGAGGTATGATTTTAGAAAGCTGTATTTTAAACTGTATGCTTCTACCTTACACCTGAACATTTTGTGGAAAAAAAGGTGAACATTTTAACCATATGTTAGGGTTTAGGTTAGAACTGGGTGTGCCAGAAAACAAATATTCAAAACAGTCTCAAATGGACTCAGATTATTTCCAAACAGACTTTTGATACTGTAAATTATCTTCATAATTAAATCATGTTTACTGGCTATTCATATGTGATTCAGAGGCTGTTAATGTAGGCTATACACTTCACTATTTCCTGATGTGCTAAGGATTAGCGCTTGTATTATTATTTTATCACTAAATAAACCATGAGTTAAGTATTGATATATTGCGAAACATACAGGTATAGAAATAAAGAAGATGCTGTATGTACTGTAAATGAGTAGTGTAATGGTTGTTCCATTGAGAGGTTCAGTGTAGTGAAGTAGGGAAAGCCAACATCAGTTAATGTCCGCTGAGGAAAGAAGCTGCCCTTGAGTCGGGGGTGCGTGCAGTGAGTTATCATAGATGTCTGAATAGAGGTGACTACTTTAACACACTAAAATCAGCAGCTAGCATTTAAAAATAGTATCTAAAGTAGCATCAGCTACAATCTTACTACTGCAGCCTGTAGCCCATCTTCCAAGAACCTTACTCATATTGCTGAGTTGAAAATGAGTTATGAGGAACAGTAAAGTTCTTGTGTAACTTATTGGTCAAGTTGTACTTATAGTACTTATAATTGAGTAGTACTTATATAAGTGACCTGTAAAAGGTCATGTATCTATTTATTCATCTTACCATATATGTCTGTATTTTACCTTTGTCGTACATGTTGTGTCTCAACACAGAAAGAATGTAATGTAATGATATATCACATGACTCCGAATGAACCTTACGTAAGAAATGCCATATGAAAGAATCTTCCCCAAACACCTTCTTAGACTGCTAAAGCCATACACAACTCACACATCTACATTATCTACCCTGCACTGGATTTTACTTAGCAGTATCACCTCTAGAACATCTGGGGGTTTTTAATGGCACACCAAATGGAACACTCAATAAATTAGATATATACAGGCTTAACCATAAAGCCCCAATGATTCTGAGAATGTAGTCTATAGGCTTCATTATCCCTGTACCCAGTAAATGTGGAATAACTACACTCTTAAGGAATATTACAAATAAATTCAAACAATATCATCTATAATCTTTAATCAAAATTCTATTAAAAAGGGTATAAATATAAGGTTGCACACATGTAAAATCAGTCTGTCATCTATCACCACGGGAAAAGCAAAGCGCATTTAACATGAAAGAGACAGAATGACTAACATAAAATATATAAGTAGTTTAAAATATCATTTTAAACTGAATATCATAGCACAATCAGGACCCCTAACCCTAACCCAAACATACATTAAAGCAAACAGAAATTGTTAAAGAAACACAAAAATCAATGTTTTATAAATGTTTTACAATGAAAAAATGAGTGAATTTTACTTCAGATTTGATTCTCAGGTCTGTAAATTCCATACGTGCAAACTTAACAGTACTGTATAAAAGAGTTAGAAATGTTCTTCAGGGAGGAGTTCAAGATCCTACAAGTATCTCCATCCTTGTTAGACATAATCAGTGCTGTTATTCTCACCAGGAAAGGACTGAGTATCATATATAAGTACTGGATTTCTTGGCTTGCGTCGGTTTTATGAATTATCTAACTGATAACTGTCTGCATCATGTTGAGTGAAAACGTTCCCCAAGCAGCTGGGGAAAAATGTTGCAATAACATGCATGGAATAAAATGTATATATAAAAGTAAATTGAAGTCAGTGCTACAACAACATAAATTACTAAATTCTCCTACAGCCCCTGGGAATGGAACATGAGGGAACGGGAAATGCAAAGCCCCATCTGGTAGGTGTTGGTACAGTGTAAATTTACATTGTGGACTGTGGAGATTGTGGAGATGATATCTCACAATTCATCTTATATTGCAATGCCCTTATTCCAGTAAGAACCAGTATAACTGCAGTGTACCAGTGCACGATGTACATGGAGCTGTAATATATTAAATATGGAAATATATGGCTAATTACTGTACAATATGTGTATTTCCAAAATTGGAAATATTTATGCTCTCCAAATATTCCCTTCAGAAATGTTTGATATTGACATTAATGAGGTTTGAATGCATGTTGGTAAGTAGGCTACTGTTAAAAGCCTGTTATAGCCAATATCAAGTGATGACAAGTAAATACAAGATAATGGCAAGTGGGAAATATATATTAATACATAAGCTCTAACCTTAAGTGTAAGATTCATTTTTTGTATCCTGAGTGATTTCCTATTATTTTAGGTTTCCGAGTCCTATGGAATCAGTTCTGGTATTGATTTGTGAAAATGTATTTAAATACATTGTATAATTATATACATACACATAAATGCATACTGTAATTAGTCATATTTCCATATTTAATACCTTGTAGTAGCTACATGTAAAGCGGTGCTCATACTGGTTCTTACACTAGAAGGCTACTGTAATGTAAAATGTAACCAGATTTATTTTTCATGCTTTCATGCTGTTTCTGCATGGATTTGTTGGTCTAACAAAAATCCTGGCTGAAAGCAACAGTATTCAGACAAATGCGTGTGAAAAAGAGAACCATCATTTGTCCAAATTAGCGTAGGCTTCAATTAGCTGCCTCACAAACTAAAAAGGAAATAGAGGCAGCTCTGTGTATAACGGTTTACAGAAGCAATTGAGGGTCTGGATGTGAATACAGAATATGTGTGTATGTTTATGCTCTAAAGCACATTGAGACTGTTCATTTGCCACTCATGGCTGCATTGATTAGAAGTGTGCTGTGCTGGTATTCCTTGGCTGCCACTTGAGCTGTGGGCTGATTGAAAAAGAAAAAAAAATCCACACACACAAAGCAGAGCTGTGAAAGCCCAATCACTAGCAGCACCCTTGGCCTGTGCATCTCCCAGAGCATTGCGGCTGTAATCAGGCACTGATTAGCCGACTCGGGGCCTTTCTCCAGCCTGCTGCCGGGGTTAATTTGTTCGTCAGACAGTGTCGCACAAGGCTACCGAAAGACGAATCAGAACGTGCATGGGGCGATATTGCACAGATAAAGCAGACCTGTCAATCAGTCAAGATTCATTGGGAAGGGGCATCGTCACAGAGCACAGGTCTCCTTCTCTCTCTCTCTCTCTCTGTCTCTCTTTTTCTCTCTATATTCAATCGGCCTGACATTCAATCTAAATATGGCAACTGGTTGCCAAAGGAAACCATATCTGAGCTGAATGGACCTAACGCTTTCATTTTAATGTACTGAAATACTGAAAAGTACTTCACCTACATTTTGTCTCCTTTCCTTTATCTTTTGTCTAAAATGTTGTCTTTCTAATATCCATAGACTGTAATAAGTGGTCGACATATTAAAACACTCCATATATATATATATACATCACTTAAAACTGCAGGAATTCCTTTGGAGTGAATATTTGGTTTTCTGAATTGGTTAGATGATTTTTTTAAAGGTTTTTTAAGAGGTTAAAGTATCCCTGAACATGTCATTTTAAACCATTTAAAATGTTCAATGTAGAATAATAAATTGTTTATCATGTTTTTTAATGTCCCCACTGTTGTTAAACACAACTCTACAACTATACCATCATTTAAAAAAAACAATATTTGCAAATATTCTTTTATCATTACCAAAAAATGTATTATTTAATTACTTAAAGATTTAGTATTTTCATTCAAATATTAATATGGACATAATTTTATAGACCACAGAGGGTGAAAACTGTGCCCTTTTTCTGGGCTTTATTCAACCAGTTTAGTTTATTTATTATGTTTCTCTTTGACCTTGTCATCTTTACACAGGAATATGTCATTGTGCGCAGGGATTCTTAAATATCAGCAACCCCTTTAACCGTGAAGTAAATTCCTCAAACCCCTTATAAAAATAATTCATTTTTTCAAATATTACTAACGTGTATAATAATATTCCAGATATATACTAGACCCACAGAGCCTTTTCTTCCTAAACTATCCACAGACAGAACACATTGGCGTACTTATTTCTGAATAATTGAGGTTTGGATTAAAACCAATTCAAACCAAGTTACCAGTAAAACAGGCTTATATCTATAAGAACTCTTTAATAAATATAATATATTTGATAAAGGTGGGTTGTGATGTCCATCACTGTAACAAAATATAAAAAATCACAGACCCCCTGGCTATGTTTCATGGACCCCTAGGAGTCCTGACACACCACTCTGAGGACCATTGCTTTACAGTATCTAAAATTCATAGCACTACATTTTACTGGCTAATAATTAAAATGACTTGTTTACCAAAAAAAAAAAGCCCTTCAGATTACAAGGTTAGCGTTGTTAGAATATTTAAAAAGAAATGAATGTGTTGTTCATTGATTGTCCATGAAGAAGGTGACATTGGCATTAGTAATCAGGTAGAAAAAAAAACCTGCATGATCCACAAACTTTCAAACATGATTTTGGCATTTCTAAAATAAAATGGCTCAAAAATGGTCAAAATGGTCTTATACTGTATATCTTAGATGCAGTCAGAACATGCATATGCACCTGGTTTTCTAATTATGAAAAACCTGGCAACCTCAGAGGTGTGACTTGCACACAGGTAATTCCATTAATCTCTATGGACCTTCCAAAAAATGAAGTTAAGCAACTCCAGAGCACAAGCTAAATATGAATCATTGTCCTCACATAACTACTGTATGTTTTGAACTTTAGTCAGCAACTCTGAATATGACCCTTACTTTATAAGACATTAACTTTATAAAGTCCCTCCTATAAACTATAATATGGCTGGGTATCACTGGTGGCAAAGGCTTTTTTCTGATTGGGAATAAGACATCTTTTTCTCATGGTATTAGTGCAGGCACAGGCCTATACCAAGCATTTCTTAGACATGACATTAGTCCTCTGAGACAGCAAATCTGTTATGACACAGAAAAGGATGTGTATTTGTTCAGTTCTTACAAACCTGTGGCATTTGACTTTTTTAAGCACACTCCTTGTAATAAGCCAACCAAAATAGTTCTACATTATTCACTTATCCTGTGAATTATGAATGAGTATTTTTAATGAGTATTTTAATGTGCTCTAAATGTTTTGGGGGGAAAAAAGTTACTTTTTCACTTATAGGAAATGTGGACTTGGTGTCAGGGTGCATTGTGAGGATTACAATTACTGTGTCAGAAATGGTGCCCTGGTTACTATTGCCCACAAACAGCAAACTGCACTACACATCCATAGCACAGTTTTATGGGTTTTTTTAAATTTAATTTTATTAATTTTTTTAATGAAAATATTCACCCATAGCACAGTTTGATGTTTTTTTAAATTTTATTTTATTTTTTTAATGAAACTATGTACCCATAGCATGGTTTAATGTTTTATTTTTTTTAATTAATTTTTTATTTTTTTATGGAACTATGCACCCATAGTGCAGTTTGATGTTTTATTTTTTATATTATTTAATTTTTTTATGGAACTATGCACCCATAGTGCAGTTTGATGTTTTATTTTTTATTTTATTTAATTTTTTAAAATGGAAATATGCACCTATAGTGCAGTTTGATGTGTTTGTTTTTTAAATGAAAATGTCGCAATCATGTAGTTTGATTTTTTTTTTAATGAAATTATACAGTACATACAGTTTGAGGTTTGTGGGCAATAGTCAACATGGCACCATTTCTGACACTGTCTGTATCTATTTGTACATCATTTGAACACTAAGAAATTGTGTTGCATTGTGTCATTTCATCAGTGTGCGAGATATGCTGACTACAAAAATGGCAAAAAAAAAAGTGGTGGCCCAGTGTTTAAGGCTTTGGGCTATCAATCAGAAGGACATGATTTCAAATTCCAGCACTGCCACTTTGGAATCCTTGAGCAAGACCCTTGAATCTCAACTGCTCTGTTGTATCCTGTCTTAACTGTAAGTCTGTCAAATGAGCAACTGAGTAAAATATAGTGAATAGGGTATGGGTTCAGACATAAATGCAGCGGCTGAGTACAAAACGTGTCCAGTGTTCTTGACTAAAATTGTGCATATAATAGCACGTGACTGTGTTCAGAATGAACCAATCACATTCAAGCTCTACTACACCTGTCATCAATGAAGTGATTCTGATTAATCTCAAATAAAGATAAGCTGTTTCTATAGGATTTTCTTGACATCATCTTGGTTTCAACCAAATGCTCGTGCCATGGTTCACAAATAGCTTACAAAGCATGTACAGGATCTCACTGATGAATGGTATCAATCAGGAGAGGGGTACAAAAGAATTTCCAAAACATTACATGTACTATGGAACACCGTAAAGGCCGTCATCAACAAGTGGTGAAAATTTGACAAAAGGACAAGAAGAAAACTTATCAGGGAGGCTGCTGAGAGACCTACAGCAACAGGAATATCTGACAAGTACTGCCTACTCCCTGCATGTGAGATTAATCTCTCATATTCTTCACATGTCTGGGTTGGCTAAACAGAAGTCCATTCTCACACAGAAAAAACAGCCAAGACTGCCTAAATCACTCCAAACCATGTGGCAAAAAGTGCTATGGTCTGATGAGGCCAAGCTAGAACATTTTGGGCATAACTCTAGAGATATGTTTGGAGCAAAAAAAATTGATAGCTTATCACCCAAAGAACACAATACTCTATGGTAGTGGTAGCATCATGCTGTGGGGCTGCTTCTCTTCAGCTGGGAGTGGAGCTCTAGTCAAGATGAAGTGGAGTCAGGTCTTATTCAAGTCATTGTTTTGCAAGTCACAAGTAAGTCTCAAGTCTCAAGCATTCAAATCCCATGTCAAGACTGATGAGTCCAAGTCAAGTTACAAGTTCTTAACTTTAAGTTTCGACTCCTAAACAAGTCATAATGTGTTCTTTACCAAATTTAAGGCCAGAGTAATAATTAATGTAGTAAATTTACACAAACCATGCAGGCTTTTTAAAATTGGTGCTCATTACTTTCTAGACAAACTTTATAACTCAGCGGAAATACTGTATATGGGTATTTGAGAGACGCATAATTATGAATATAAAAACTGAATATTTCAGTTCAATGTCACCTGAGATGGAGTGTGCACTGTTATAACTAAGTGCTCTCGTCTTTATCAGTTCAGTTTGGTTTTGCCTTGGGATTTGCTTTGTGATGCTTCAAATGCCAGACAAAAGTTGAAGTTGTTGCTTTTGCATCTGATATTCTTGAACCACAGGTTCTCCATCCTGCAGTCCTTATGTTGATGCAAACAACATAATCTTTGTAGGCGAAGGCTACTATCTTCAAGAATGTGCATGTCGGAATGTGTGGTCTTTCAACTTTTTTCGTTTGTCCAGTTTGTTGGAAAAAGAATAGTTGATGCACAGTTTTAAATGTTTTAATTTTTAATTTCTGATTTTGAAAAAGTATCGTCTTTTCAGGTCAAGAGTCAAGTGAAGTCACAAGTCACTGATGTGAAAGTCAAAGTCGAGTAGCAAGTCTCCTTTGATTATTTTGAGTCGAAAGTCCGCAACTTTGTGACTCGAGTCCAGGACACTGCTAAACAGTCTGACTGTGTTATAAGATTTCATGTGTTCAGGTCTTGTTCTATGATCATAAGAGAACAGTTTTTAATTATGTCTCTTTAGTCTCAGTACAGCTAGACTAACTGTATGTTTCTATGAATGTTTTATCTTAAAACATAAAACACAAAATATTTTTTAATGTACACTATGAAACAGGGCTACAGTAAATATTATAAAGCATGGGCAGTGAGCAAACCAAAGCTAACTGAAGTGCGAGTATACACGGGGTTTTACAGTAATCACTAGGCGTTTAGGGCGGAAAATCCGTTAAGTCGAAGACTCTGGAGAAATTTATATGCAAACTTTCTTATTAATTATTATACATGTAACAGATTTTGTTTCTAGCATAGAATGCTTATTTTGCATAAATTTGTTCATAAGTTTGTACTCTGTTTGTATGTTTTGCTTTAAGAAGCGCACTTCTTTTCCTGGTCTGATTCTATCTGATTTCTTTTTTGTTTGTTTAGTTTAGTTTAGTTTAATGTTTAATTTCCTTACCGCTGAAAGGCTCTATTAAGCTGGATGGGCGTGTGATACATTGACTCACAACTAGTATTTCATGTCTGTAATCTTTCCGAGTTGCGTTATTTTACCCACCCGTATCCATAAGACCCCGCCTTCTACGCGAGGATTGGTCAGTAGTCGAGTACTGCACTTCGCAGCCAATCATAGAGCAGGTTTTGAACTACTCTTGGCAAACCCTAAAGCAGGAGGCGGAGTCTGACGAAATACGGGTGGGAAATGTAAAAGCTCTAAAGTGAAACGTCTTTCACAGTGCAGGCGGCTCGTTAAAATGTCTGCGGTGACGACGGTGTGTGTGTTGTTAGCAGTTTACAGAAGAGAGCAAGACTGAGAACTACAGTCCGGAGTTAGGAGTTGAGAGAAACGGAGGAAGCTGAGGTTTGTTTTCTGTGTTTATATCCTCATGTTTGTGTTCAGGCACTATCATAACAGCTCTACAAGTTTACAAAGCTTGTTTATTAAGAAAAGAAGTCTCCTCATGTAAAGGTAGTAAAATCAGGTTTTTCATTCATTTAGCACATTTAGACATGTTTTACAGTTTGCGCATTAGTGTTGTGCTTCACTAACTGCCATGCTGTATGTAGTTTTAGTGTTGCTCTAAAACAGCTGGTAGGAGTGGAACTTTATTTTTGACAGATGGTTGATCCCTGGAGAATTTCAGTGCTGTTTAGGTTTAAACATTATTTACAGTACAGACTACTAATACTACTAATACTTCTCTGATCTGAAGAAAGGACATGAAGGGAAATGAGAGATTTGTCTCTTGTTGCCATGTCATATGATATACTGTATGTTTTTCACATTTTCTTCCCTTTATGTAGATTAAGATTTTACACTGCCCCTGCATTACACTGTTTAAAGGGTCCCTACTTTAGATTATGTAATGATTTTACACTGTTTATTGGGTCCCTACTTTATATTATTTAATGATTTTATACTGTTTAAAGGGTCCCTATTTTATATTATTTAATGATTTTACACTGTTCCTGCATTATGTGATTGGATGATTTCACATTCTTCACTACTTTTGGTTCACACCCTTCATCTTCACAGAGTTTCTGAACCTTGTGTGGTATGCTCTGCAAGCTTACCGAAGATAGATGGATGCAAACTAATTAAGGGCTGTTGCTTATGTTGTGCTAATTATCCTTGAGATGTTACATTTCATAACTATCTCACAACAACTCAAAACATTCATGATGCTCCCAGAATAGTGTGGTTAGAAATGAAATCTCAGTTCTCGAAATTCATGTGTTGGAAGCAGGAACAATGGGCAAGCGTAAATTTCTGAGTGACTTTGACAAGGGCCAATTTGTGATGGCTAGACAACTGGGTCACAGCATCTCCAAACGGCAGGTCTTGTGGGGTGTTTCCAGTATGCAGTGGTTAGTACCTACCAAAAATGGTGCAAGGAAGGACAACCAGTGAACCGGAGACAGGGTCAAGGGTGCCCAAGGCTCACTGATGCACGTGGGGAGTGAATGCTAGCCCGTCTGGTCCAATCCCACAGAAGAGCTACTGTAGCACAAATTGCTGAAAAGGTTAATGCTGGCTATGATAGAAAGATGTCAGATCACACAGTACATCGCAGCTTGCAGCATTGTTCAGGAATGGTTTGAGGAACATGACAAAGAATTCAAGGTGCTAACTTGGCCTCTAAATTCCCCAGATCTCAATCCGATTGAGCATCTGCGGGATGTGCTGGACAAACAAGTCCGCATTCATGCGCATTCATGATGCTCGACTATCATGTCCAAAACTGTCAATCACCCCATCAACCATGCCCTTTTAATTATCATCAAATAACTCCTATAAAACACATTTATTGTAAGAAAAAATATTTCGGGAGATATCAAGGTCAGCTGAACTTGTAAAAATGACAGAACACTATTCTGGAAATTTTTTTGTGTTGATGTAACTTAAAATGTATGTTTGCTCTTTTGCCATTCACTAACATGGGAATGGGCGGGGTTTAAAATTGTACTGCAGCCAGTCACTAGAAAGCCTCAGGGACATTTTGGCTTCACGTTTGAATCTGTGCTACGATGTCCACTTGTATATTCAGTCATTAGTCTATGCCTATAGTGGTGCCATGAGAAAACCTATCTAGACCACTGACTATTAAGCAGTCTGTTTTTTTTTTCTTACATTGCCATCAGGCTGATTTAATGCAACATCAGTGGTTTGGGATGTAATTAAGTCTGCACATAACTCTTGTTCCAGTATTATTAAAAAGAACCCTTTTTGCTACCATATTGTAGTTTACAGTAAGAATCATTTTCAGACTTAAATTCAAAAGACATGTCAGTAGTTATGCGGGAACTATTATCTGTGTTCAGACTTGTGCTAAGGAGGCGTTTGATTTTCTGGGAGGTGCATAAAGATTATTGAAATTTTGTTCATGTAGTTCACACCCCAAGGTTGCCAGATTTTTGTATAGTAGAGCACTTGAACACTTTCTTTTAAAACAAGCACTTGTCTTTAATTAAGAAAATCTATTAATAAAATAGTGGACCCAAATCCTATAGTGATTAGACTGCTCCAATTATATAATAAGTAAGAGGATTTAAATAAAAATCTTGTAGTAACCTAATATATTAAAGTTGATTTTCATGAGTAGTCTTAGTCATAAAGCAGCTTTTCTATGCTGCTTTCCCACCTGCGTAATGGGAAACTTTATGAAAGCTCCTTTGTGTGTCAGTGTTGCATGAATAACGGCACTGAAGCACCAGGACACAGACGCATGGAAGACCTCAGGGATAATCACAGCCATGCTCTGAAAAGAACCAGGTGCCAGAAAGGAAAGTATGCAAGTATGAGAGCGAGTAGGCATCATTCATCTGGCAAAAAATTGTGAAATATTGTGTTTAAAACAAATCATCAGACTGTGGCGCTGGACTTAATACAGCTCTTTGTAGGAGTATATATTGTGCAAGATAAAATCAGACATCAGAGACACTCCTCTGTTTTGAGTAAACCATGTGCCACCCTTGCAACTTTAAGCCCATAAATAATAATGAATACAGTGTGCAGTTAGTTTACTATTAACATTTACATTTTGGAGATTCTCTTAACAATTACTTAATTAAACAAGTATAAGATAAATACAGTGAGGAGAAATTAGTATTTGGACATTTTTGTTTTTGTTATTTACTCTACTTTCAGTGCATGTATCCACTTCAAATTTACATGCATAATGTACTTTGACTTTGTGCTTATAGATATGAACAAAAACTATATATGCATAAGTGTAAAAAGACATGTTTGTTGTTTGTCTGTTGGCAATTACAGCTTTGAGACATTTACAGTAAGAAGTAATTAGGTTTTGCAGCATTATTTTCAATTTTGGCCCATTCCTCTTAGCAAATCGTCTTCAATTCCTCAAGGTTCCGGGGGTCCCTCTGATGGACTCGCATTTCAAAATCCTCCATAAATAAAGTCAAGAAATTAGCTAGGCCATTCAAGCACTAGTTTTGAGCTATTTTGGCTGTGTGTTTGGGGTCATTGTCTTGTTGAAACGTCCATTTTCTCCCCATGTTCAGTTTCTTGGTCAATGACAGTAAACTCTCCTCTAATATATCCTGGTACATCGCTCCATTCATGTTTCCTTTGACAGCATGTAATGCCCCAGTACCATTAGCAGAGAAGCAGCTCCATAACTCCATGCTTCACTGTGGGTATGGTGTTCATGGGATCATGAATGCATCTCTACTTTCTCCAAACATGATGAGTTGAATTATTACTGAAGAGTTCTATTTTTGTTTTGTCTTTTATTCCAAAAGAGGTCTGATTTGTCTAAAGGTGGTGCACCTGTCTGGAGACTCAAGGTCCATGAACTTTCTGCTTGCATATTATCGAACCAGTTGTACTGACAGGGAAAGTCTTTGCTATGGCTCTGTAGCTTTTTCCAGTCGAATGTTGTTTAATAATGTCGTCCCTGAGAACTTTAGGAAACGTGATTGCTACTTGTTGCGTGAAGTCTTCCCAACCAATTTCAACATTGTCTTTTTTATGTTTATTAATACACAGAATACAAAGTCAAAACACAAAGGTGTCTGAATAGTTATTTCCCCCTCACTGTAAATATTTCAGCTGTTTTCCCTAACCAAATAATTCAACTAATTCTCCTACTGTATCTTACGTCATTGTATAGTATGGGCTGTGGTAAAAGTGATATTGTTGTAAAATTGTATAGTTATTATACCATTATACCACATATTTTTTTTCCATAGCATTCCTAGTGCATAACGTTGACTTAGTGCTAGTAATCTTAAAGCTTCATTCTTCTTTTCAGGAGTACATATGGCTTCACCGTGGTGGGAGCGTTTCACGTCGTTGGTGGAAAATGACACTGTGCGCTCGGACAACAGCTGCTTCAGTGCCACCCAGAACACGGTGCTGATGGGCGTGAGCTTTGGTGGAGTGCCTGTTGTTTTGCTGCTCGACTTCATCGTCTTCCTAGTGAGTTTCTGGTGTCTCTATTTGAAAGTGTGATAATTTCCTACTGGAGTTTTATTTTAAAGCATGTTGTCTCTGTTTTAGTCCAGGGGTGTCAGACACAAGTCTTGTAGGGCAAATAATTATAGAAATGATAACAAATCCACAGCATAATAATCCTAAAGTCTGCATCAAACAGATTCCTTTCTTATAAAACCAAAACATGCCTTATACTGAAAGTGTTTTATGTTTTTGGGTGGCTTACTTATACCAATTCCATACCATGTTTTGTACAGTGTCCTCCAGAATTATTGGCACCATTTGGAAAAATGAACAGAAATGATTGTATGAGAAGAGTACGACGGACAGTAATTCAAAACGTCCATTCAAACAATAGGTGCTCTAACGAAAAACCACTACTATTTAAAATAACACTCTTTTCTTATAAGAACATACTATGTGGCAGACATTTGACACCTGTTTACTTCCATTAATAAATGTGAAAATATTCATACTTTCAATAACTGCAAAAAAAAAAAAAATCATTATCGTAAAAAAAATGTTACTTGCAATTTTTTTTTCTTTTTTTTGGTACCCCAGGGTATAAGCATGAAGTTGCACACATATAAAGTCTCTTTGTCATCCCTCACCGTAGGAAATGTCAAAGAGCTTTCACTGAAAAGTTGTAGATGGTTGAACACAATTAAACACAACCACAGCTGTAATGAAAAAGTTTTAGACGGAAAATTGACATAGCATTGGACTCGTAAGCATACTGTCTTCCCACTCAGTCAGGAGGATGGTGAGGAAATGAAAGAATAGTCCAGAGATCATAGTTTAAGAATGACACAGTTTAGTTGATTCCTAGGGTCTCGGAAATCAACGGTTGGACACCACCTCCAGCACAAAAAGACAAAAATTGCATAAAAGAATCCTAAGGACAGTCTACAATTTCTACAATTTCTAAGGACAGTCTACAAATTGCATCATCTGAACTTCACTATGTGGTATTGGAAGTGCAACTTGAATCATGTGTTGTGGTATATCTGCATCTGCATGTTTGATGAACAGCAGCATCTTCATGTTTGATGAAAAAAGAAGATGGAAAGGAAAAACACGTGATACCTCACTATAAAATATGTTGGAGGATGATTCATGCTTTGTTTTGAGGCTAGTGGCTCAGGGACTTTTGTGAAGATTGACTGATTGTGTATTCCACTAAATACTGCAGTCTCTGTACTTGAACCTGTGGCCTGAGTTGAAGAAAACAGCCCATTTAAACATACAGCTGTGTGACCTTGTAACAATCTCTTGGCCAGGAACTTATAGGACTACCATAAATTATCAAAGAGTTTATGGCCATTGTACACAAGGGTTGTGTATTTTAGAGGTTGTGTATTTAAGATTTTGTGTATTCAAGGGTTGTGTATTTAAGAGTCACAAGGACATTATTATTATCATTATTATTATTATTATTCTTAGCGAAGTTAGAAGTTTTGTCTGATGGCTCTAAATTCTGCATTTCCACAGGTGCTGCTGCTGGTCTTCTCTTGTATCAGGAAGAAACTCTGGGATTATGGGAGATTAGCACTTGTAGCAGAGGCTGAAGGGTGTGTAAAAACACTGTGTAAATATCATGGCTTTATAAAGTGCCACAAAATGTATTTGCCCCTCCCTGATTTACTCTATTTTTGCATTTTTGTCACACTTAATTGTTTCAGATCTTCGAACAACACTTAATATAAAACTAAGTTTACAAGACAACCTGAGTAAATATAAAATACAGTTTTTATTTGATCATTTCAAATGGGCTAAAAGGTCTCAACAAGCAATACATAAATGAAATTCCAGAAAGATGAGGAAGAAAGTTATTGAATTATATCAGTCTGGAAAGGTTTGCAAAGCCATTTCAAATGCTCTGAGATTCCAGCAGTCCACAGTGAGAGCTATTATCTCTAAACTTGGAACAGTGGAATCTTCTCAGAAGTGGCCGGCCTTCTAAAACTCCTCCAAGAGTTTATAGAGGAAGTCACAAAAGAACCCAGATGAGCATCTAAGGAACTGCAGGCCTCAGTCACCTCATATAAGGTCAGCGTTCATGATTCCACCATTAGAAAGCGACTGGGCAAACGTGGCATCAGTGGGAGAGTTGCAAGGAGAAAACCACTGCTAACCAAGATAAAGGCTCATCTCACATTTCACAAAAAAACATATAATGATAATGTTCTGTGGACTAATGAGTTGAAAGTGGAATTGAGTCTCGATACATTTGGTGTAAAACTAATTCAACATTCCACAATAGGAGCATCCTACCAACAGTCAAACATGATGGTGGTATTGTGATGGTGTGTGGATGCTACTTCAGGGTCTAGGTGACTTGCCATAACTGACAGAAACATGGATTCTGCTGTCTACTAGAAAGTCCTGAAGAAGAACTTCCAGTCATCTGTCTGTGATCTCAAGCTCAGGCACAACTGTGATCCAAAGCACAAGAGCAAGTCCACCACTGAATGACTCAAAGGAAGTCCTGACTTGAACCCCATTGAGATGCTGTGGCAGGACCTTAAAAGGGTGGTTTGTGCTCAAAAGCCCTCCAGTGTTGCTGAATTAAACTAATTCCGCAAAGAAGAGTGGGCCAAAGTTCTTCCACAATGATCTGAAAATCTGATCAGCAGTTATCAGAAGCTTTTGGTTGCAGTTGATTTTTCACATAGATGATAAACCTATTAACCTATTTCCTTCAATAAATGAAATAATCATTTACAAACTGTGTTTTGTGTTTCCTCGTGTTCTTCTTGTCTTATGTTACATTTGGTATGAGGATCTGAAGCCATTTAGTGTGACAAATATGCAGAAATATGGCACTGAATATACAAACAGTATAGAGTGTTTTTTGTGGCTACTCTGGACATTTAGTGAGTTTAGTCATTTAGTTACTGAGATCTTTTAAGAGCTCATTAAGACTGAGACACATTTACAATATCTACTACATTGGCTGGTTTAAATGTCTTGGTGTATATATTACGCTGTGTGTATATGTGTGTGTGTGTATATATATATATATATATATATATATATATATATATAAAAAATCTGATCATTATATATTACACATAGAATTTGTTGGAACAGTCACATGTCACATTAGTGGGAAATAAATAAGGTTTAATGGTGCATATAATTAACTTTTATGCTGCTTCAAATAAATCAAAGTAATGAAGCTTTCCAATTGCAGGTTTAATGAGATTTCTAGGCGTCGTTATGGTAGGATGACATCATTCATGTCCATTGAGGAGAGTGAGCATGAGAGGGTGAGTTTGGGTGTCATCTACCTGTCTATCTATCTATCTATCTATCTATCTATCTATCTAAACACACTATGATCATCATCATCATCATCCTCATTACATGAATTCTGTGTGATGTCATATTACTTTCTCATAGGGATTATGTTCTTGGCTGACCTTCATCATCAGAATGAAGTGAGTTTTTTTTGGTCTAAACACACAAATTGCAGTGTAGCACACAAGCCGAAAGTTCCTCTGTATGTGTTTTCATATCAGATCAAGCAATAAGTGTGTTTTTATGACACCAGCAAATCATGAATGAGTCATGTCATTTACATACTGTGTAAATCCCACCTGGTTGGGGAATTTTGGAGGGATATTTATGTGAGTGTGTGTGTGTCTGCAGTGAAACAATGGTGAAAGACAGGTGCGGGATGGATGCTGTGCACTATCTGTCATTTCAGCGTCATCTTATTATTCTCCTGCTCATCATCTGTGTGCTGTCTGTTTCGGTCATCCTCCCAGTCAATCTGTCTGGAAACATGCTGGGTGTGTAATACTCATACAAGATTCAACATCACACACAGCTGAATACATGTGTGAATAATTTCTCACATGTGATGTAAATATAGAGGATGTAAGTGGTTGGGTAATCTAGAGATCTCTACATTGCAACTTTATTTCCTGTTCCTTTATCGAGTACATAAGAAGCAGTTTCTTTATTTCTTATATAGAAAAGTATGAAGTATGTTTCAGACTGTACAAATGTGTTAACAGTTGAATGGTACTTGAAAAATACTTGTGGTCTAATTAGTAAGAAAAAGCAAAAAGGAGAAACTTCTGCAAACATGGTGATCTGTGTGTGTGTATGTGAGAGAGAGTGTGTGTGTGTATGTGCCAGGCTGTGAACTGACAGCAATACATGACTGAAATCTGTTCTGTTACAGGGAAAGAGCCATATAATTTTGGCAGAACAACCATTGCAAATCTTGACAATAGGTAAGTAGTCTTGCATGTATGTGTGTGTTTGAGAAGGAGTGATTATATAATTACATTTCTTAAAGTGTAAAATCATTCTTCACACTGCTTTTAATTAGTGATTTGGAAGTGATGTACATTTTTATGATGTAAATATTTGTGGAGGCATTGCAACCTCACGCCTCCAGGGCCCTGGTTTTATTCTGAGCTCTGCTGTGTAGAGTTATGCATATATGTACTTTTACTTAACAAATTCAATATGCATTATATTGCATCACTTCTGAATAGCACTTAATTTTGTAGTTGTGTCTGAGATCTGAATATGGATGTGTGCAATTTTGGTAATAAATCCTCTCTATATGCACTTATCTCAACTCTGAATACATCCCTAGTTGAATAGTATTAGTGAATATTATTACTTTGAGGTTAAAAAAAAAAAACATGTAAAGGGCCAACATAAATACTTGCTAAACCATTTGTAAATTACTTAAGAAGAGCAGAACTATTCCACTCCTGCTGTGGCTTGTTTATCATGGAACAAATCAATGATTCATTTGACCTTGGAAGTAGGAAGCCAGGAACTCCAAATTATGTCATTTTTGACTTTTGTGTATTTAAGCTACAAAGTGGGGGGAAAAAAACATGGAGGCCTCCATGCTCGTCTTTTGTTAGCAACAAGCTAAAGATAACTGTGATGATGAGTAATGTATAGTCAATGTTATGACAAGCTAATGTGTTCGTATGTTGATTGATCTAAAGCAAATACTTGTATATACAGTATAACTCATTTAAAGTATTAGTGCTATTTTGTTTACTGTATACTGTGAGCAGCCATGTTGAACTCGCTGAACTAAGAGCTGAGACCATCCCGGAGTTCCCGGGGGGGGTGTCAACATCAACCTCCAGACAGCACATCACCAGGGACAGTACATGCAATTTTGTGATGTCTGTGAATGATATGCAATCAACCATCAAGCATAATGTCCTTGTTAACCATTTTCAGATGAATGCTGTTAGTTTTAACTTATTCTAACAATTACTATTATTTCAAATTAAAAGTGGTATGAGCTTTTTAAATCCAAAAAAAGTCTAGACTCTGAAAAGTGATGTATCTCCAAGAGAGTTCACAATCTTAAGATCTTATAACAGAATTCATAGGCTTGTCTCTAATTGTGTAAAGTAGCTGTACAAGAGCCACATGTCTCTGGAAATAGTCTTTTGAAAGCTACGCATTATGTGCATAGTGTCTTAAATTTGCATTGATGCAGCAGATTGGACCACCACAGAGGGAATATATATATATATATATATATACACATATATATCCATTTACTGAAAACTGAAGTCTGTGTGTTTTTTGCTTTTCAGGGATAAATGGCTTTGGTTGCACACAGTGTTTGCAGTTCTGTACCTCATCCTCACGGTGGCACTGCTGAGACATCACACCTCTCAAATGAAAGGCACCAGAAGAGAGACAGTGAGTGGACACACACACACACACACACACAGACACACACAAAAACACACAAAGACATGGATTTAGTTAACTTTTTAGTTCTGCATTTCACCCAGGCTAGAACAACGCTGTTTGTATGCTCCATCCCTCCCTCTGCCAGTGAAGACAGTTTAAGGATTCATTTTACGTAAGTGCACAAACTTTTCAGCATCTGCCAGTAAATAGCTCTTTATCCCGAGGTTGCTTCATTTCAAATAATGGCAATAAATACCACAAGGCTTATTAAAGCTTCAAAATGTTAGACCTGTTGAGATTTATACATTATACCTTCATCATCATCATCATTATTATTATTATTATTATTATTATTATTATTATTATTATATACATAGCACAGTATGGTACCAAATGCATGTTTAACCATTTGTCTCCTGCCAGTCTTTTTTTTTTTTTTTCCTAAGAAGCCAAGTGATCAGAAGAATATTTGTGTTATTATTAATAATTTCAAATGTCTTAATCTTTTTAAAAATGAGTTGTGAAGTAACTCTCTTCCTTCTCCCCTTTTGTTCTGTTGTACATGCAGAGAGGCATACCCATCCTGCGAGGTGAAAGATGTTCGTTTATGCTACGATGTGGCTAAGCTGATCTACCTGACAACTGAAAAGTAAAGAAAACTCTAGAATATCGTTTTTATGCAATGCTCAGTGTCAGGCATCATTGTTTTGTTGCAAAAGATTAATACAAAATCTGTTATTTTCCACACAAGCACAGAGGAAGTATGTGTTTTATCACATCCTCATCCCAGTGACCTTTCACAACAGTAACCGTCACTGTTTTTCGTTTCTTTTTAAAAAATGACCCTTGCATGCACTCACATAGAAAAAAAAAAATGAATATGATACCCTGGCCTCAGTTCAATAATGTGCTGGAAAGTCTATGCTTTGCATTACAGTCTAAAATTATTAGCCAGATAAACTGGTAGTGTGTTCATATTCTATCTCACAAGAATTAAAAAATTTTCAGGTGAGTTTAGGTTGAGTTCTTTTTTAGATTTTTATTGTTGGATGATCTCACACAGGAAGCGAGCGGAGAAAAACTTGCTCTATTACCGCAAGGTCCTTGACTCCCAAGGGCAGCAAGAAGTCGTCAACCCCCGGCCTTTTGGGCATATCTGCATCTGCTGCACATGCCAAGGGTGTAAAGGGGTAATGTGGACTCAACTATTAGTGTATATTATGAAATTGTAACTTCACTGGACCAAATGGGAAAATCATGCAATGTGAGGGGTCAAGACAGAATCCAGCGAAAGGCTGCTGCTTAAAATTCTATATTATAATACATAAATTATGTTTTTATTTTATAATAGGTGTACAATATAAATTTATAGAATGCATGGCACGATTGAAAACACTAACGTGTGAGTTTAGGGTTGGAGATAGGGATTTAACTTGATACTTTACAGAGAGTTGTGACTTGGACTAACATGGATGTGTGTTTGTGTGTGCACGCATGTACAGATTGATGCGATAGAATACTACAGTTCTCAGGTGGCACAATTTGAAGAAGAACTGGCAAAGCATAAAGAAAGTAACATTCAGCGTCCACTGGGAATGGCTTTTGTCACACTCCAGACTGAAGCCATGGCAGCATAGTAAGTATTCTTTTAACAGCGTTTATTGGTGCGCTGAGCGAATTAAGGCTGTATTTGTAAAAGTTTTGTTAAAGTTTACATTTCTACACAACGTGCTTCAATGGGAAACATACGAAGGCGTTTTAGGGCCAGTGTTTAAAAAAATAGATACATATCAGAGCAATGTTTGTGTGTTAAAATGAGGAACGTCGAGGGGTTGTTGAAGTTATCGTCTCTTTGGTTGAAGGAGAAACCACAGACAGATACATCTGCATGCCATTAAAGAGGGTATATAGTTGCACAGAAGCCAATGAGAATCAAAATTATTGATCTTGAAGGAATTTAACACCGGCACGTTCAGTGTCGAGTCCCCAATGCATTATGGCATGTGGATGATCAACCTAAGCTTTATGGTGAGTCCATATGCCATAACGCATTGTGAACTTGATTGCTGTACTAAGTGCACCAGAGTTGCAGCTGTTACACCGCAGATGTTTCATCAATACTGTAGTAATCCTTGTCAGCATCCTCCAAGTTCTTGTGGTTCTTTCTTCTAAATAAACACGATTTCTTGCACCATCGTTTCGAAGTTTTAATACTACTAATAATCTGGTGCTGATGTCCAAGAAGGGAGGGTGTCACGGTGGCTCAGTGGCCAGCACCGCTGCCTCGCACCCCTGGGGCTGGGGGTTCAAATCCTGCCCCAGGATTAGATAAGATTTCCTTTATTTATAAAACCAATACTGTGTCCCTCATTTTACCACAACATTGCTCTGATACCATTTTGTCATAGTATTATTACTCTATTCCTGAAATATTGCGACCTTTTCTCTGAATTTATTCTGACTTTTTTTTTTTCTTGAAATACTGTATTATGACTTTATTCTTCAAATTTTGTGACTTATTTCTCATGATATCAGATATTACAACTTTGTTTTCAAAATATTCCAAGTTTATTTTTGAAATACTGCAGCTTATTTTCTTGCAATATTAGATATCACAACTTTTTTCTCAATATATTAGGACTTTAAGACTATTCTCAAAATCTATTTTTATTTTTTAAACAGTGGCCCTAAAATACCGTTGGAGAAACATGCTACAACACCGACAGTCACAATTTGTTTTTTTGTGCATCATCAAATATGGTGCTTATACACCAGTGTTTATCACTCACCCCGAGTGTACTGAAGCAGTCTGTACTGTGTGATGACTTCTGTTGTCCTGATACACAGTGATATTTGCAACTGGTGATGGACAAATAACAAAATTGGCATTTTGAAAACCCAGCAATGCATAAAATGTTTAATGAAAGTACATTATATTCCTTTCCAAACGTAATGTTTTCTCCTCTGACAGAACAGTCGTTTAAACATTTTTGAATTGGTGCCAAATTAAATGGTGCTGTAAAAAATCTACAATGCTTAAATATGGTTGACAGAAGTATATTATTTTTGCAGACAGTCTCAAGAATGAAACATAATGAAAGAGAAAAGATCAGAGAGAATGCATTGTGTGTTTTCTAACCACACTGAGTTCAAAAGCCTCACATTTTTGAACAATTATTCTGACAACAGCGTGTGTTTATAAGTGTATTAAAATATTTATGAGCTGTGAGATCTCTGGGAAAGAATTTATGATTACAATATGTGTACTGTCTCCTCTCGCTCTTTCTCTCTTTTCCTCTCTCAGTATTCTAAAAGATTTCAATGCTCTTCAATGTGGAACTGGGTCTCAGGCAATGGCAAGAGTGAGAGAAATGACATGTGGCTGTTGTAGGGAGCCTCAGCCTTCATCCACTAGTGAACAGCTGAAAGTAAAAAAATGGAGAGTGAGCTATGCAACCCATCCAAATAACATCTATTGGTATAACTATTAACTGCCTTTCCTATACAATGTTGTACTTTTTTTCTTTGTTTTTTCTTTATGTGGCTTTTCTGTAATATCATGATGTCGTTTTCTCTTTCAGGGAGAACCTGTCGATGCAGAGGTGGTTGTGGTGGTCTCGATATCTACTACTGAACATCTTACTCTTCATCCTGCTCTTCTTCCTCACCACTCCTTCGATAATCATCTCTACCATTGACAAGTTCAATGTCACAAAACCCATCCACTACCTAAATGTGTGTGACTGCACAATTGCACATCGGCACAAACACCTTTCTAACAATAGTGTTACACTGGATGCTGTGTAGTAACGGCACGTATTATGTGCCACGTGTGTTCTTACACTGTTGACTTGCATGGTGCCTTATGTTACATATATTTCCTGTTGTGTATCTGATCCACCAGAGTGCTGTTATCAGTCAGTTCTTCCCAACTCTGCTTCTGTGGATCTTCTCTGCACTGTTGCCCACTATAGTCTACTATTCTACACTGCTGGAGTCCCACTGGACCAGGTGCGCACACACACACACACACACACACACACACACACACACACACACACACACACACATGCAAACACACACACACTTAGACATACAGAAATAAATGTGAAATCTTTGTGTGCAGGTTGAGTGAGAATATGAGTATGATGTACAAGCTATACATCTTTTTGCTCCTTATGGTGCTCATCCTGCCATCGCTGGGCCTAACCAGGTTAGTCTTTATCTTCTGTTTCAGTTCTGTTACACTTATTACATGCAGCATTCTATTCTTTGCTATTGCTTTCCTTCGCAGTAGCATCTTCTTTGCATTATTTTCTATTCTATTACATTACAATGACCAGCCCAATCTTATTCTATCCTATTCTATTCTATTCTATTCTATTCTATTCTATTCTATTCTATAATATACCAATGAGCATTTTTTTTCTGTTCTATTACATCACAAAAATTAGTCCTATTCTATTATATTGATAGCCAGTCTATTCTATTCTATTCTACTCTGTGATGAGCATTTGATTCTATTCTATGCTATTACATTGCAGTGTGCGTTCCATTCTATTCTCCTCTATTCATGAAAATTCAATAAACATTGTATTCTATTTTATTACATTATTTTGTATTACATTATAGCAATCATTCTATGTTATTTGATTCTATTGGATTATGTTCTGTTACATTACAATGAGTATTTGCTTCTGTTCTATGCTGTTACATCACATTACATTACAATGAACATTCAGTCCTATTTTATTTTATTGTTGTACATTACATTCCAATGAGCATTCAGTTCTATTTTATTCTAATTTGTTACATTACATTACATTACAATGAGCATTCTCCAGCCACTGGGGTTGCATGCAACAGTGCACTCTCAGTGCTGGTCCCAAGCCCGGATAAAATTGGGGAGAGTTGTGCCAGGAAGGTGCCAAATCAAATACGTGGACCAATGATCTGCTGTGACGACCCCTAACAGGAGCAGCCGAAAGAGGAACAACAGCAGCATTACAATGAGCACTCTGTTCTATTTTATTCTATTCTCTTACATTACATTACAATGAGCATTCAGTTCTATTTTATTTTATTACAAAACATTACAATGAGCATTCAGTTGTATTTTATTCTGTTCTTTTACATTACATTACTATACAATGAGCATTCTCTTCTCTTTCCTTCTCCTCCCTTCCCTCTCACATACACACACGCGCACATAATTTTTTTTTTGAGTGTGTGTATGCAAATGTATATGTATGTATGTATGTATGTATTATTACATTACATTATTGCATATTGTTCCTTTCCACTCCCAGTTTAGATGTGTTTTTCCGATGGCTCTTTGATTCTCAGTTAGAGCGGAAGCTGAGGCTTGAGTAAGTTAAGCTTGGTTTTCTCTGGTATTTACATCATGTTACCTTTATGTGACATCACCTTGATATTATTTTTTGATGTATTCTTTGTGTTAGACTACTAATGCATGACACATAACAATAATTGATGATTCTTCGTCCTTGCAACAGGTGTGTGTTTTTGCCAGATCAGGGTGCATTCTTTGTGAATTATGTGATCGCTGCTGCATTGGTAGGTTCTGGGATGGAGTTGCTCAGATTGCCGAGTTTACTGCTCTACACTGTGCGCATGGCTCTTGCACGTTCCGCTGCAGAGAGGAAATATGTTAAACAGGTAACTGTGTGACCCCTGACTTACGATGCCCAACTTCTCGTAATCATTTTGTGAATTAACTAAATTATATGAAACATCAGAATAAGTCATGCATGCTTTGCATAAGATGTTAAAAATACAGCATTATAATGACCTTATAATTAAATAGTAAACTCCAATGTTGCCCTAGCAAGTACAAAAATAGACTATATCTTTATTTTTATAGATCATTAAAAAACGATAATGAGACATTCTCCATCTATTGTGAGCTTCAATGGTCTTCATGTATCACTGTATGATGTTTATTGCATAAGGCGTTTACTGTATTATATACTCCACCTTTCGTGACAAACATCATCTCTGTTTGTTCTGTGAAGAATCAGGCATACCAGTTTGAATATGGGGCAATGTATGGATGGACTCTGTGTGTCTTCACAGTCATTATGGCCTACAGTATCACCTGTCCTGTTATAGCACCATTCGGTAAGAGAAATTCACACTTTACATAACAAATATTTTCCGAAACTAATACACAGCTGTCTCAATTTCTTATACCTTGTTAACAAGGGCCTTAGTATGTTAATGTGTTGTTTTTGTGTTTAGCTAATGTACAGTTGTTGAAGCGCTATGAGACGAGTAATAAAGTTGGCTCAGACAATTCTAATTAATCACAATACTCTCCTATTTATCCTCCTCTTCAGCTCACTTTTTTGCATGTAGTTAGAGCTGTGCTTATATGGACAAAAACTGCAAGGGCCCTTTGGATGTGCACAGCTTTAATCATGTGTGGAAAAATAATAGTCGATAATTACAAGGATATTGCAACTGTAATTGTAATAATCAAACCAGTCGTAATGTAAGTAAGTCGTAATCAAGGGCAGCTGTAGGAGTGCACTTGTAAACAGATGTGGAATGATTATCAATTTACTTTTGGCCTGGACCATTAGAATTAATTTGGCACCACCCATGTTATGGTCCAAAACATTTTATTGTCAGGCCTTACTTAAAATGCATGCATAAGTCATATATAGGTGTTGATGATTTATTATTTATACAATCACTGGCAGTGTAGACTCAGGTAATTATGCATAAGCATTTGTAGATGCCATTATGGTTTAATAAGTAGTACAGTAATAAATGTGTGACAAGTAATAAATGTGTAATGTACAGTCCTGGGCAAAAAAATGGGCCAAGCCGAAAATTTTTATGTTCTTAACAACAAATCATTGTTCAGGAAATTAGCAAGAATTAAACAAACTGATGAACTAACTTGGGTATGGGAAGCTTTTCCCTTTGATTTCTTTAAATGTTTAAGCCTTGTGGCCCTTGATGGGCTGTATCAGGTGTGGCAGATAAACAAATAATGACACCCAGACATGTGTTAGTTTGAATTTTACATCGAACATTTTAATCATTATCATGATTTTACCTTTGCGTACAAGAAGACTATTTCCCCAAACAAACATTTCACTGCACTAAAAGTAAATGAGCAAATGGTGGCACAGGAGCTGTCAGGAGTGCATTGTTTAATTGTTGATAATTTTCTGACCAATGATTTGTTGTTAAGACCATTAAAAGCTTAATAATTGGGATATTGTGCTTGGCCCATTTTTTTTTTTTTTGCCTAGGAGTGTATGTTGTTATTCATAACAAGGGCTAAAGTTACATGCACACAGCACATGTGAGCTTGAGAAGTACGTCTGTCTACAGAGAGGTTTGCAAATGAACCTGAAAGTGTGGATTTAAAACATATTGCATCCAGTAAGGAAGTTGCAATTCAATTTCATTGTACAATGACAATAAAGCTATTCTATTCTATTCTATTCTATTGTGTATATACACATTATTTCCATTATCTGGCTACATGAGTTAGTGAGGTAAAACAGTAGACAAGTTATTTTAATCCTTTACTATGGCAGTTCAGCCTCTTCTTGCTTTTAACTCACAATGGGAAACGACAGTGTGGATAAGCATCTGCCAGATGATATTTCTTTTATTTTTATCGTTACAATTGTAAAGATTCCTACACAAGCCCTGCATTACAGAGGAGCTGAGTAAATAACTGTTTGTGCATGAGTTTTTGGGAGGAATGTATGATGTAGAGTAGGTACTATGTTTGCGGACCATCATTTGTGGCCAGACAGTCACGATGGGTCAGCATTACATGGCTGCCACTTGTAATTTAAGTTGAAATCGGCTCAATTTTTTCTGCCACGTAGCGAAAGTCCTACCTGCTCACAGTCCCACAATCCCTGGTGTATTTTCTGCAGCTCCCCTTTGAAAATGAATGGGCACAAAATTTAAGATAAAAGATTCCGGATGAATTCCCATTACTGAAATGATATTAAAATTGCCGCTTACAGTGTTTTAAAGTGTGTGTGTGTGTATATATATATATATATATATATATATA
>CM075020.1:8812857-8857089 GCA_037576675.1 Pangasius sanitwongsei | reverse complement strand
AGCCAATATCAGAATGTATTTTTGATAGACTTCAAAGCACTATTGTAAGTCGCTCTGGATAAGGGCGTCTGCCAAATCCCTTAAATGTAAATGTAAATGTAAACTGTTTTAGTTTCCATCTGTTGCTGAAAATACTCTAAATCCCTTCATTTCATAACAAGACAAATTTTTTTCCATTTTCCTTTCTTATCCATCTCTTTCTGTTCCTCTCTATCCTCTCATTTGTCTTTCTGGCCAAAACGCTCACAGTTCAATAGAACTCATCTTTCTCTCTCTCTCTCTCACACACACACACACACACACACGCACATTTTCAAATTCGAAAAGCTTTTTTTTCCCATGAATTGTAGTTAACAACTGTGAAGAATAAGGGAATCAAAAAGTAATGAATGTATTTGACAAAAAGTAAAATAAAATGTAAATAAAATAAAAAAGTAAAATAAAAGTGCTATTATTGTGAAATGGAAGCATCTAGGAGCAGAAGCTCAGCCACGAAGTGGCAGATCATACAAAATCTTAGAACACGGCCACCGAGTGCTGAAGAGTGCGTAAAAGTCATCTATCCTCTGTTGTACAACTCACTACAGAGTTCCAAACTGCCTCTGGAAGCAACATAAGCGCAAGAACTGCATTGAGAGATTCATGAAATGGGCTTCCACGGCTGAGCAGCTGCACACAAGCCTAAGTTGCGCAATGCCAAGTGTCGGCTGGAGTGGTGTAAAGCACACTGTCACTGAACTGAGCAGTGGAAATGTGTTCTCTTGGCAGTCTAATGAATGAATCTACATTTGGGTGGATGCCAGGAGAATGCTACCTATCAGAATGCAGTGCCGACAGTAAAGTTTGGTGGAGAAGGGACGATGGTCTGGGACTGTTTTTCACGGTTAGTTCCAGTGAAGGTTAAAGTTAATCCTATAGCATACAAAGACATTTTAGACAATTGTATGCTTCCAACATTGCGGCAACAGTTTTGGGAAGAACCTTTCCTGTTCCAGCATGACTGTGCCCCTGTGCACAAAGCGAGCTCCATGAAGACATGGTTTACCGAGGTTGGAGTGGAAGAACTCGAGTGGCCTGCACAGAGCCCTGACCTCAACCCCACTGAACACCTTTGGGATGAACGTTGACTGTGAAGCAGGCCTTCTCATCCAGTATCAGTGCCTGACCTCACTAATGCTGTTTTGACTGAATGGGTGCAAATTCCCACAGACACACTCCAAAATCTTGCAAAAAGCCTTCCCTGAAGAGTGGAGGCTGTTAAAGCCGCAAGGGGGGGACAACTCCATATTAATATCCATGGTTTTGGAATGGGATGTCCAACAAGCTCAAATACGGTCAGGTGTCCACATATTTTTGGCCATATAGTGTACATTCTATATACTATGTATAGTTTTGCACTGTTGTATACAAGCATAGATGTACCTCTGTACCACTACTTGCACTATGTTGTATTACCTATTATACTACATAATTTGCGCTATTCATATTACATGCAATCTCAAACTTGTGCAGCTGTCTCTTTTTGTATATTTTCTATGTATGTTGTTATGTTGGATGCACTATATATGTTAGCTGAAGGAGAACTACTGTAGAACAAGAATTTCATTGTTTTCATATACTCTGTATACAGTATGTATAAAACTGACTTGACATGACTGGTATGTCTCCTAGGCATACATTTATTTTCTGTTACTTTGGTCTTCAAGTGAATGGATATCTATTTTATTGTATAGGGAAAAAATCTGAGGTCTTTGTCTTTGGTGCAGGACAAAAGAAAAATGGTGTTCTGTTTGTGTCTTGTCACTATTTCTTATGGCACCCTTTTTTTTTTATCTCTAAGTTATGAGAAGTGAGTCTGCATATTGTTAAAGTGTGGTGTCTCTCTCTCTCTCTCTCTCTCTCTCGCACACACACACACACACACACACACACACACATTATAGGAAGTCTCTTCAAGCCTGTGTTTCATCATCCAGAGGCAACAGGCTACACAGCCTGGAAGTACACACAACTTACTGCCTCATGTATGAATGTGTTTGTCAGTCACTAACTAGAAAGTGTTTTTTGTGGAGTTACTGAAGAATGAATTTTGGTATGCAATAATGTTTGTTAGTAATCAGTTTGTTTGAACCAGTCAAAATTATAGTTGCTGTAAATCCCACAATGTTACTTTTTCGGTAGACAAAATTTTTTTTTTTTTTGTTTAGGTAAAAGAAGTATACATTTTTATGTTCAGTTTTTATGTTTTTATGTTTAACCTGGTACATCGTTCTGATACTGCCGTATAAGGATCTGACATTTTGGAATGGAACCTGATGCTGGCACAGGCCTGTCACAAGTGACATACCACTATATTAAAATAAATTATGTTGATCATAATGAAAAGGAATAAAAAGCATGTTATGGTTGTGGCCACATACTGTCTTACAGTCCAATAACTTATTCCTGAACTTTGATTTACCCAACATTTAATCTCAGGTTCAGAGTTTGATCCTGAGCTCGGGTTACTGTCTGTGTGGAGTTTTACTCTACATTCTCTGGTTTCCTCCAATCTCCTAATGACATGACTGGCTACGCTAAATTCCTTCTAGCTGTGGATGTGTAGATAGAACATTGTGAAGGACTGGCATTCTATCATAAGTGTATTCCTGCTTTGTGCCAAGTGTTTTCAGGATCAGCTGGGACCTTAGCTAGGATAAAGAGGTTACTGAAGATGAATGAATAAACACTCGCAAATCGTAATTCATCACATATTCATTACATATTGAAGTGAAGTTTTCAACTGCATATTGATCTAGTTATGTTTCAGGTTATAAATGGTTTAGCATCTAATCAGGCATTTGGATATACATTCAAAGGTTTGTTTTGTGGTCTTGTGTGGTTGGAACTTCTGTGTCTTACTTCTCCCTGAAGTGTATATTGAAATAAGGTTTTTTTTTTTTTAAATAATTGTTTAAAATAAATTAGTTTAAGCTGTATTGTTAGAAAACACAGGAACTGCAAACATCTGCATTATGTCTGGTTTGCAGACCTCAGGCATTCATTGTCTGATTTGACTAAACAGCACCAAGTCCAAAATTGTGTTACTTCATGTACTAACATATGGTTCCCTGAAATGGGAGGTCTATGCATAAAGAGGTCAGTAATTCCTGTATCCTCAAATGTAGGCATTATCCTCAAAGCTGACAGTCTGCACTTGAACCTCATACTTACTGGTTTAAATCCAATGTGCTCGTATATAGAGCCAAAACAATAACCCATTTGGGGTGGAGCAGCATGCATCAAATCCAAGCCAGTCATTTTCCTCTAGAATTTCAAATAAACCACAGACACATGACGAGGCAAAATTTACTGCCTTCTTCTTCTGCATACATAGTGTGTGCAATCAATCAGTATTTGGCTCTCCTCATTTCCACGAAGAAAGTGTATTAAATCCAGATATCCATTCACATATAAAACATGAAATGGGTGTAAGTTGTCTCAGATGGTGTAGAACCAATGGATTTGATCCAGAACACAGGTGAAACAGCACTATTAAAAACTCACTGAACTTTAGAGGGGCAGTAAAAAGGGTCTGCTTAATTTGATACTCCCCTGTGTGCTTTATAACATTTAGGTTCTCAGTTTTATTATAAGTTCTCAGATTAGCCTATTAACCAAATAATTTGCGTTACTTAGTGAACGAAAGTTGAAAATGTTTTTTACAGGTTTATGGTTCCGGTCAGTGGTGTACTGGACATTGGGGGGCCCACAGGACAGCATGATCTAATAATACTCTCCAAAGATTTGTACATCATTTAAAAGCAGTAACTTATAACATAACTGCCAATATTGTAGCGGCACTTCTCAAGCCTGAGGCGTGGTAGAGGCATGGTTTTCCCAGCAGCCTTTACAGGAAAAACATAGTAAACTTTAATTAAATCCTGTAGAGTGGGTATTCTTAAATGTTTACATTCTAATATGTACTTTATTTCAAGAAACAATAGAAAGACTTACCACCATTGTGATCATGATGGTAGGGGTTGAGCTAGCTCACTGAAAGGTTTTCTAGGTTTTGCCAGACCACAAGTCTTTTTTAAAGGTTTTTAAATGCATGTTCTCATCTATTTAGTAAGGAGTATTTTTCTTCACATAAGCAGGTTTCATTTGGGTTGTATCAGGTGGTAAAATGTGACCCATCAATTATCCAACATTTCAGGATTTGTTTGGTTTACGAGTTGGTGGAATTGCTTTTTAAACACACCCTGGCTTGTAGTATGCAGACAATAGACATCTGCGTTTCTGTGTCATAGCCAACCTCCTCTATGATGACAGTATTCATGTGAAGGACTCCATCTAATGGCTTGTGCAGGGGTGTCACAGATTTGCAGTGATCAACTGGTAAGGGTTAGGATTAAGAAATCTGTTTTTCTAATCTGGTTTAGTGCTTATTTTCGGCCCTGGGTGCATGAACTGAAACAATTCTCCAAAGATTTGTATAGTTTACATATATCTAGGCTAAAGATATTCAAGCTGATTTTTTTTTCACACATTTCATGTTACCAAAGATTTCTTTTGCCAAGACAGTTAGGGCATCTACTTTGTTCACATCAGAGGTGATTTTAAAACAATCAGTTTTAAAACAATCAATTGAGACAGATTTATTTCACCTTTACTTCACTCTATCAGAATTCCAGTGGGTCAAAAATTTACATGTACCAAGATGACTGTCTCTTTAAACAGTCTTGAAGATTCCAGAACTTGATGTACAGTCGGCCCTCCACATTCATGGGGGTTAGGGGCGCAGGACCCCTGCTCATGTGGAATATCTCAAGGCCCCATATTTAACACACAAAAAAGTCTGTTAAAACACTAGAAGCACTACACTTTGGACCCATGATTACAGTTGATATTTTATTGCACTTTAAAGATGGAAAAAGTTGAGAGAAAAGTGAGATACACCGCACACTGAAGGACAAAACAGGTGAGTGAGGCTGGCTAGTACTGAGACAAAGAGTGTGGCGTCTCCAACCAGAATGCGTAAAGTCAGCAGTTTTTTAGCGCACTGAAACTTTTTACAAAATGCATCTTTTTTGTAATAAATTTGTGTATATATTTATAGTAGTAAATAAATAAATAATATATAGATAAATAGGATAATAATATTTATCTTATGCATTCATGACTTACTAAACTTTGCAAACCTCCAAAAAAAATTCCCATTTAATTATTAATGGCAAACTCGTGAATAATCAAATCTGCAAACGTTAAACCCATGAATGTGGAGGGCCACTTTTAGAGGCTTATGACTGGCCAATTGTCATAATTAGGAGTAAACTGAGAATGCATCTGTGGCTGCAAATGGGCCTAGCTTTAGAATCAGTGCCTTTTTGGCCTTGATACCTTGAGAATATGCAAGCAACTCACCAAGTCTGACCTCCACAAGTCTGGTACCTCCTTAGGAGCAACAACTGAAGGTACCACAAGCATCTGTACAAACAATAATATGCAAATATAAAAATCTTGGGACCACACAGACACTGCATCTTTCAGGAGAGAGGCACAAATTAACTCCCAGGGATGAACGAACTTTGGCCTGAGAGGTTCAACTGAACCCTAAGACAATAACAAAGGAAGTGGTGAAGGAGTTGGAGACATCAGGTATCAAAGTATGTACTTCCACCATTAAGAGTGTCCTACAAGGACCATGACCTGAAAAGTCATGAAGCAAAATGAAATGAAACAAGAAATTTAACTGTTTGGCCATAATGATCTGCTCTATGTATGGAGGAAAAAGGGTGAGACTTTTAATCTTAAGAACATCATCCCAACTGTGAAGAATGGGGATGGCAGCATCATTCTGTGGAGGTGTTTTGCTGGCAAAGGGACTGGTGCACTTCAGAAAATAGAGGAAGTATAGTATCATGAGGAAGGAGGATTATCTAGAAATACTGAAGCAATACCTCAAGACATCAACCAGAAAGTTTAAACTTGGTTGCAACTGGGTCTTCCAGCAGGACAGTGATCCTAAGCATACCTCCAAAGTTGTAACCAAAGGGCTTAAAGACGACAAAGTTAAAGTACTGGAGCGGCCAGCACAAAGCCCTGACCTGAATCCCATATAAAATTTGTGGACTGAAAAAGTGTGTCTGAGCAAGGAGGCCCACAAACCTGACTGAGTTACACTAGTTCTGTCAGAAGGAATGAGCAAAAATAGACACAGAGACAATGAGGGAAAAAGTGTTGTGAGACGCTTGTGGAAGGCTACTCCAAGTGTTTGATTCAAATTAAGCAATTAAAAGGCAATGCCACCAAATACTAACACTAATACTAAGTAAGTGTATGTAAATTTTTGACCCACAGAAAATTTGAAATAAAAGCTGAAATAACTCTGTCTTAGCTATTTTTTTAAACGACCTCTTATGGAAATAAAGTAGATACACCAATTGACTTAACACAGGAAATGTATGGTAACATGAAATGTGTGGAGTTTGAAAAATTGAGTTTGATTGTCTTTAGATTAGGTGTACGTAAACCTTTGGCCTCAACTGTACTTGTAGGTTTATTTTGTTTATTTATAAGGGTTAGTTTTAAGGCTTTATTAATCTTACTAACAAATTTGAAAACAGTAAATCATAAAAAGAATTTTCAGCTTCAAGCTTCAAAGTTCTTTGGTAATATGAATGTTAAATAGCCAGAAATTGCACTTGGTTAGCTATCTAATCAGCTACACTACCATTAACATTCTCTATACCTAAAGGCAGTTTTAATACAGTGCCATAACATGTTGTGGTATTACAAATTTATTGTGTCACACTGTATGAGATGATATCTTGCAATAAACTCTTCGTCAAATTCAGTGGTAGGCTGTGACATATCAGTTATTTTCTCATAATAGTCTCATGATGCAACATTCTGATTGGGTCATCCAAACATTTTAGGACAATGAAAGCAAATCTTAGCAGAGTTCACATTTCAAGATTTTAGTCCAAATTTTTTGGCACTGCCAGAAGTTCATGTCATGTTAAGTGATAACATTGATTTTAACTCAGGACCAAGGATTTCTTTGAGTGTTTTTTTTTTTTGGAACAGCATTATTGCATTAAAAAATTGTACAGTGTAAAGCAGCCTTAAGCCAGTTATCATATTCTGAAACAAGAAGGTGCAATTTTGTTTTGCAGTCTCTAGGTGTGTGTGTATGTGACTGTACTTATTTATGGAGGAGATTTTGTACCAGAGATAAAAGCAATCACACAGGTTTAATAACATGAAATGCACTACAAAGACTTTCATTTGTGACATGTGGGCACCATACAACAACGAGAAGCCAGACCTCAATAATGCAATTCCCTGCTCATTGTTTTGCATTGAAGAGCTCAAGCGCTTACGTCACTACGATCTCTTCAATGAAAAACAAAGAAAGGAGGATTGCTTTTTAAGAATTAAATACAGAATTTGCGTCAGAAGTGAATGTGATCCAACGTTAAAAGCTATCTACACCACTGCACTGCATTTCACTGTGAGATTTTGTTTAAAATAGAAATGCAATCACAACAGTGAAAGAACATGAACTGCAATACACAAATGGTATTGATTTTCATTAGTGACATAAAGAAAATGTTCCACATTAGACAATAAAACCTGCACTGCCATGCCCTTACATCTCTTCAGTGAGTAACATAATAGAATAACAAAAGTGAAGGCTAACTTCATATCAGAAGCAAATGTAATTCTCAGTCACACTGCATTTCACTTTGATCAGTGTGTGGAAATTGTGCTGTGCTGAATTGCAGTCACTGTCCAATCACAGCCCTGAGCCATCCTGGGGGTTTGGCAGTAATCGGAGAGGGGAAAGGGCCTGCAAGTGTCATTTTCCAGGAGACATTATTATCCACATAAAGGTATGCTCTTTTTTTCACTCATACTCCATTGACTGTTGACATCAAGCTTTTCAGGGTGGATTCAGATTTACAACTCTTTTTTGAATCTCCATCTTGTCTCCAGTTTTATTGCCACTAATAAAACAAAATACCCAACACATGATACATTTCTAAAAATACTCAAGGTGCTAAAAATGTTTATATCATAAACATGTTCTTAAAAAAAGCACGGCTTACCCTTTAAAGCCATTTTAATGACATGTTTGGGAATTTAGGATACATTTTCATTGGTTTAGGCCTTAGACTATATAATTGAAGACTGGAAAAATACCAGGTGATTTTTTTTTTTTCTATAATCTTCAACTGTCCAGTTTGGGTGCGTCTGTGCACATGATAGCCTTGGATTCCTGTTCTTGGCTGACAGGAGTGAAACCCAATGTGGTCTTCTGCAGTTGTAGTACATCCTCCACAAGGTTCAGTGTTTTGTGCATGCTGAGATGTTTTTCTGCTCACCACGGTTGTAAAGAGTTGTTGATCTTCAGAAACTGCTTTATTCTGATCAGGGTCTTGGTGTAATGACATTAAACATGTAAAGCAAATTTAACTAAAAGTGTTCAATCACAAATCTTCCTGGTAAAATCATGGGTTTTATTCTGTACCTTTTTTTCTGTGTATAGGCAGGGCCTAAAACTAACTTTTTTTTTTGGGGCCTAAAACTAACTTTTTGCCACACCTTTTTGGCCGGTGACGTGAGAAAATGTACCGGCCAAAATTTTTTTTTTTTTACCAGCCATGAAACTCTTTTTTTTTTTGTCCTTGCTTTACTTTCAAGAAAAAAAAAACAACAACAATAACAACAAACTGATTTATTGATTTATTAACTTTATTTATTAACTTTTTTTATTTTTTCAGTTTCTCTGAATAATGAATGAATTCATTTCACTGACACGTTTTCGAGTTTCATTTTTTTTTATGCCCCTAGAACAAACGAATTTTTGAGATTCTTGTCCTTTGCATGCTTTGGCAAACGGAGCAGGCCATCGTGTTAGTGCGGTATCAAATACAAGCCAGTCTCTGAGCCATCGTCAGTGAAACGCCATCTCTCGCTAAAACGCCGAGATGCCGTCATGACTTTCTGATGTTTGCTCATCCTGTTTCCGTTTTGGCGGCGTAACCCCAGATGTGTGTCGCCACATTCTAGGTTTACGTTGAATAAAGAAAGAAAAAGTTAAATAAAGCATCAATATTTTGAGGTAAAAGTCATTAGAACCGTGCCTACAATCAAGCTCGCCAATCACTGCTCTGACCTCATCAGCCCGTTTGTATTCTATTATTTGATTCGCTCGTGACGCGTATGACAGGACAGCTAACCAATCACGATGATCGCCTTCGGAAAAGATTATTTTATTCGCTTACATCAGAAACAGCGAATCTCTTTAAAAAACTGCCGGTTGTTCTCACTACATTGCATTGTTATAATTCGTAAAAGTTTTACCCGCCAACAGGCGACTGGCACTGTTACATATACTCGCCAACGCCGATTTTTACTCGGCTAATTTTAGGCCCTGTGTATAGATGTACAATCTGCCAAACTGTATATTTTATTGTGTAAGCCCTTAAAAGAATTGTTAGCATGCAGGAATACACGTGTTCTTACGTCTCATGGCTGTTCATTTTAATATGCACAGACATATTGCATATACACTGTATTCTAACTTTTCTGTTGCCTTATGAAATCTTTTAGATTAAAAAAAAAAAAAAGACATATTAAGTAAACAAGTTCTAACGTGCACACAAGTCGTAACAGCAAAACGACTTGTGAGAGAAAATATGCACACATCTTCGGCTACATGATATCATGATATGACTCTAATTCAACTCTTGTCAAATAAAGCTTTTAAATCGACAGTAAACAAAAAAAAAAAAAAAAAAAAAAAAAAATCCTACACAGCTGAAAACAAACTCTGCTGTTACTATGGGCGCGTTTACGTGTCGTGTTGCTACGGCAACTAGTATCCAGGAAGTTTGTTTACCCTAGCAACCCCGAAAACACTTCTTACGGCTAGCAGACTCCAAACTAGCGTTATCTAGTTAACCGCCTCAGATTATTATAATCATTACAAGTCTGTATATCAGGTAACAGAGATGGACTCCAGCACTTTGCTGTATTCACTGGATTTAGTGTGTGGGAACGGGCTGACCCTGAGCAGCGAGCAGCGAGCAGCCCTGCACACCTCTCTGCTCATCCTGAAGAGAAATTACAAATTCAGCCGAGTCCTGTTTTGGGGAAAGATCCTGGGAATTAAAAATGATTATTTCATTGCCCAAGGGGTTGGAGAAGATGAAATGAGGGACAGAAAGTGTTTATACAGGTAAGAACAGTCTCACCGGTCACTTTAATAGGAACACCTGCTCATTTCTGCAGTTATCCAATCAGCCAATCATGTGGCAGCAGCACAATGCATGAAATCACACAGATACAGGTCAAGAGCTTCAGCTAATGTTCACATCAGACATCAGAAGGAAGAAAATGTGTGATCGTGGCATGGTTGTTGGTAAAAGATGGGCTGGTTTGAGTATTTCAGAAACTTGGTCTCCTGGGATTTTCACACACAGCAGTCTCTAAGGTTTACACAGAATGGTGCAAAAAAAAAAAAAAACATCCTGTGAGCGGAGGGTCTGCAGGCTGAAATACCTTCTACACTTACATGTATGGCATTTGGCAGATGCCCTTATCCAGAGCGACTTACAGAAGTGCTTTGAAGTCTCTATTAATAAATACATCCTCATACTGGTTCACTTGGTCACAGACTAAGAGTACTATCAGTCTAAAAAACACTGTTGGGGAGGAAAACAAACAGTAATAAAAACACACAGACAACACAAGATTTTTTAAAACTTTATTTAAATAAAGTGCTAATTTAAGTACTTCATGAAGAGGTAGGTCTTTAGTCGTCTTTTGAAGACAGTCAGTGACTCAGCTGTACGGAGATCTGGGGGAAGTTCATGCCACCACCTAGGAACAGAGAAGAGGCTTCCTTGTACCCTGATGAGAGATGTTGATGGGAGAGATCAGAGGAGAATGACCAGACTGGTTTGAGCTGACAGGACGTATGTAATAACTCAAATAAGCACTCTTTACAACCGTGGTGAGCTGAAAAGCATCTCAGAATGCATGACCATGGACTCACCAAAACTGGACAGTTGAAGACTGGAAAAAGACCAGAAGATTTGTTTTCTAATCTTCAACTGTCCAATTTCAGTGAGACTGTGCCCATGATGGCCTCGGATTCCTGTTCTTGGCTGCCAGGACTGAAACCTGATGTGGTCTGCTGTTGTAGCCCATCCACCTCAAGGTTCGATGTTTTGTGCATGATTATTTGAGTTATTATATACGTCCTGTCAGCTCAAACCAATCTGGCCATTGTCCTCTGACCTCTCTCATCAACAAGGCATTTCCAACCACAGAACTGTCACTCACTCAATGTTTTTTGTTTTTCACACCATTCAGTGTAAACTCTAGAGACTGTTGTGTGTGAAATTCCCAGTTTCTGAATTACTCAAACCAGCCCTCTTGACCTGTATCTGCATGATTTTTTTGCATTGTGCTGCTGCCACATGATTGGCTGATTGGATAACTGCATAAACGTGCAGGTATGTAGGTGTTCCTAATAAAGTGGACAGTGAGTACATGTATTTTTTTGTCTCTGGCCCAAAAGTATATTTATAGAATTTAAGCAGGTTCATGATTTAACACTTTAGGTTAAATTTGCTTTACATGTTTAGTGTCATTACTCCGAGACCCTGATCAGAATAAAGCAGTTTCTGAAGATGAATGAATGAATGAATGCATGAATATTTATCATTAATCCATACGTTCACATTAGCTTTAATGGCATGAACATACACTATATGGCTGAAAGTATGTGCACACCTGACCATCACACCCATATGTGCCTCTTTCCCAAACTGTTGCCACAAAGTTGGAAGCACACAATTGTATAGGATGTCTTTGTATGCTGTAGTTTTACAATTTCCCTTCGCTGGAACTAAACCTGTTCCAGCATGACAATGCCCCTGTGTACAAAGTGAGCTCCATGAAGACATGGTTTGCCAAAGTTGGAGTCGAAGAACTCATTGCTGAATGGGCACGCTCCAAAATCTAGTGGAAAGCATCCCCAGAAGATTGGAGGTTATTATAACAGCAAAGGGTGATTAAATCTGGGATGTAGAACAACAAGCACATACTGTATGTGTATGATGGTCAGGTTTAGTGTATATATTACTGGATTTGTGCACATTGCTTAGACCTTTAGACATCTACGTAAATAGCTATATACAGTGCCTCCAGAACGTATTCATCCCTTAGTGATTATTTCTCTTTTTGCTGTATTGTAACATCAAATTTAAGTATATTAGAATGAGATTTTTTTTTCTGCTCCTTTTGAACTGACTTTCTACAAAAATAAAATTAAATAAATTATTTAGATGTCCTCAGAATTGTTTTAAATAAAAAAGAATTCTGCTTCCAACACTTCAGCTTCAAGCACTGACTGTTCACATGCTGCCTAATATATCCCACCCCTTGCCAGGTGCCATTGTAATGAGATAATCAATGTTATTCACTTCACCTGTCAGCTGTTTTAATGTTATGGCTGATATACATGCATGTTTGTCCCCAACTCATTTACACATACAATACGAGTCAAAAGTTTGACACAAACCTACTCAGTAGTACTAGATTTTACTATTTTAGAATAGTAATAAAGACATGAAATAACAGACAATAAAGACAAGCTATGAAATAACACATATGAGATTATGTAGTGGTCAAGAAAAGTGTTAAACAAAACAATTATTATAAATACTTAACAGCATTCCTGGGGAAGCTTTGTACATTGTAAACAGTTTCATGAGGGAGCTTCATCCAGGAGGCTTTTCCTAAAATAGGCATTCCTTCTCCATCCATCCATCCATCCATCCATCCATCCATTTTCTGTACCACTTATCCTACACAGGGTCACGGGGAGCCTGAAAACTACCTGTTATGGGAAACAATTTAGTTCTAAGTGAAAGCTCCTTGTTATAAGTAAAAAAAAAAACCCAACTTATTAAATATAATTTTTGATTCAAAAATTGACATTAATTATAAGCCATGTCAATTATAATTATAAGCCATGTCTTTAAGACAAGCTACAGTCTACTGAGTACAAACTTTTGACTGGTAGTGTATATCTAAAAACCCATTCACATAAATATCTTGCTACAGAAGATTTTTTAGAAGATTTGTTAAAGGTTAACTTTGCTTCTCATCTAGTTTTAACTGCATGGATTGGCACTTGCTCCCTCTTGCCACTGAGGCCCTGATAGCAGAGGTGACTGTAGCAGCTAAGGGACGTTTTATGGGTGATCCATCACACGAATACGAGCACACTGAGATACGGCACCAGGGAGAGGGAGATAACGCTGTGGAGGAGGAAGTCATGGTGAGCCAGTGGGACAGTTACTAGACAACATACTCACCCAGTAATAGCGTGGTCATATCGACCAACAGAGGTCATTCAAAATGACATGGATGACCTTTTGACTTAATATTATCACTGTTCCTTATTTACATAAGTCCTTTAAATTGCTGAATGGTTGTAGAAACTGGTTGGTTATGAAGTAGGAAACACAATTCTAAATTAATTGTGTAATCTGTAAATCTGGAATCTGTAAAGAAAATTCAGTCCAAGTAAACATAAATTTGTGATAAATGAGGTGTTTACATTGTAATGTTTAGACTCAGGACTGAAGTATGATGTACGCGGCACTGATAACCCATTCATGGGTGTTAACATGCTGTGGTGATGCTGTTTCTCCTCTGTAGGTGAAAGTGAGTGAAGAGAAAAGGCTAGCTGTGACTGTGTTTACCATCGATAAAGAGGTGGCTGTTGTACCACGTGGCGCATACATTAAGAGCCCTCATGGCACTGTACAGACTAACCGCAGCTTTGAGGGTATGGTTACTGCATGACTTTCTGTCTTGTGTGTGTGTGTGTTTGTGTGTCTATGTTTACTTTTGGAGATAAGATGCAGCTGTCTGTGCTTATTAGACAGGGCTGTGATTCAGCTCAGTACCTCTCTCTTCATGGTTTAGTTTAAGTAGGCTTTCAATGAGAAATTGAACTGTTTCAAAGCTAGGAGTACTGTTATGTTAAGTTCCTGATCAATAATAATTCATTTGTGATTATTATGTGTTAGTCAGCATTATGCAGGAATAATACCAGAAACAAGGTGAATAATCATTCATATAATTTTCTTTAGGCCTGAACCCCACAGAGGCAGCAAAGTTGAACAATTATTTACACTTCTCTGACTCCAAGAACCTGAAGAAGAAATCCATTTTGGAAATGGCTGATCTGAACCCTTCCATCGACTTCCTGGATCCTCTAAGTGATGACATTCCCAAAGGTGAAACTTTTACAATGCAATATATACACCGATGAGCCAAAACACTATGACCACTCACAGATGAACTGAATAACGTTGATTATCTCTTAACAATGGCACATGTCAGGGTCTGGGAATTTATTGGATGGTAAGTGAATAGGTGGCTCTCGTAGTAAACCCCTTCATGGCAATGGTATTCCCCAGTGGCAGTGGCCTCTTTAAGCAGGATAATGCTCCTTGCCACACTACACACATTGGGCCTCATTTATCAAGCTGAATATGAACAAATTTGTTAATATTTCGTTTGTACAAGCGTTTACACAAGAAATTTCATATTCGTAAAAAAATCGTAATTTGGAAAAACGTTTGTATCCGACTCATGCTCCAGGGTATATGTAAATTTAAGCATAATAAGACTAACTAATGTAATCTATCTAATTTGTGTGGATGGAATATATGGAATATACTGTTGGGTGTAAATTGCTTATTTTTATTACATTTAGAGCATTTAGCAGATGCCCTTATTTAGAAGAGTTATAGAAGAGCTTTGGAGTCTCTATCAAAAACACATCCTCATGCTAGTTCACTAGGGCAGGGATTAAGAGTACCATTGATAAAAGTTTGGGAAAACCAGTCCTTTTAGATTATTGGCATTAATTAAAGAATATAAAAAAAGAACTAAAGAAATCGAGCCAACACAAACCCATAAACCCCCTTGCTTATCATTATTAATATTATATATTATTAAATATTTTTTGGCCTAGAAGTGAGTCAAAATACATTCCACTTCTGCCTTTCTGGCTTTACCCTGATCTCCCAGCTGTCTGTGCACTCAACCTTTTATGGAGGTTTGTGGGCATCACTAAATGCAAATGAGCTGTGTCGGGAATGTGTTTGCACTTATGGGTGATCAACATACATTACGTACTGTATGTGAGTATAATGATAATCAGCGTTTGTGAAACTTTTCTAAATCCGGCTGAAAGTTTTAGTCCAGTTTGGCTTACGCAAATATTTACACACAACTTTACTAAAAGATTGATAAATGAGGCCCAATGTTCAAGAATCATTTGAGGAACATAAAGAAGAGTTAAAGGTGTTGCTCTGGCCTCCAAATTCTCCAGACCTCAATCCGTTTGAGTATCTGTGGGATGTGCTGGAACAACAAGTCCCATCCGTGGCAGCTCCACTTCTCAACTTACAGGACTTAAAGGATCTACTGCTGACGTTCTGGTGTCACATACCACAGGGTACCTCCAGAGTCCATGACATTACTCAAGTACTGACATTTTGTAAATTTAGGTTCTAAATTAAGAGTCACAGTAATACAAATCTCAGAATTGAGTACATTCCCTACAACTTAAACAACTTGGTATCCAGTACACATAACTTTGAAGAATGGGGTGAATGATTATCCTGTGTGCAATTCAAAATCAATCGAGGAGATGATGCTGACAGTCAAATGGCGCTAATGGGCAAGAGAAATGTGATAATGGTGTAAATATGTCTATGATTAGTGCACATTTTTCGTCTGTGTAGCTGGACCTCTCCCATTTATTGAGTGATGTAAATTGTTAACTGGCTGATCTGAGACACAACGGAGACATAGTATTGTGAACTGTGATTCCATTGTTCTCGATTCTTCCATGTTCATTTTTGTTTCCCATAAGAAATTACTCTTCTGGATGAGTGATATTCAATTGCTCTTTCCCACGTATTTTGGTACTTCTCCTGACATAAGCATGAATAAGGAGACAACCAAGAAAAAAAAAAAAATATATTCTTGTTATTTAACTTTCGCTGTGTCTGGCAAGGAAAACTACTAAAACTCATAGTTAGACTGGGTGGTATTTTTGCTGCCGAGAGCTCACATTCTCGTTTAGCAGTGGCAATGGGATCCAGTCTGAATGACTTTCAACTTGTTGCATGCATTTACTTATTTATTTCTTCTCATTCCATGGTATGTTTTGCTCATATTCCTTAGCCCGATGGAATCTCAATAGTACAGTATGTCAGGGAAATCCCTGGATCTGCTTGGATGTTCTAAAGCCGTCCTTGGAATAGACAGAAGCATGGCTCCCATCCATGGTGGGAAATCTATATCTTAGTAATCTATATCTTGGGGTACTTAGAGAACTGTCACTCAATGTGACAGTGCTGTTTCTAGCCATTATGAGTTCTGCACTGATGTCTAGGTACTTTTTTACTTCAAAATCTCATCTGTTCCAGTCACCACCCATACAGTGAAAATGCCAAACCGACAACTCTGTGAACCAGTGCCATATACTGAATGTCTTCCATTATGATATAAGATTACTTAAAAAGTAGGTAATAAATAAAATATTTAAGGAATTTCCTAAAGCAAGTCTTTGGGCTTCTATAAAAAAAATAATGAACTCATTGGATCATTGCACTGTATACTAACATTTGAAGACGTGGCTCTGACACTTGGCCTGGTATTTTATTTGCTCAAACACTTTTCTCTTTTCCTCATCCCTCAAAGCTGTTTCTGCACTTACTTCTTAAGAAGCCCAAACATTTCTTACATCTCACAATTTCTTACAGACAAAAACATGTTCTTAAGATGAATGAGTTCATCTGGATGCTTTCCCATTTCCTTAGACTGTCCAGGAGCAGCATGTTCCAGCCTAAAGTTCCCCTGGTTTTATGCCACATAAAAGTAGAATTAACATTTTTGTCAGGAGATTTTGACATTCAGTTGACCCTGGTTCATGGGAAATGTACACTCACTGAGCACTTTATTCGGAACACTAAACTAATACTGCGTAGGGCCTCCTCTTTGCCACTGAAGAACATTAAACTCATTGCCATGCCCATGAGACCAATTTGAGATGGCTTTTGCTGAATGACATGGTGCATTATCATGCTGGAAGTAGCCGTTAGAAGATGGGTAAATTCTGGCCATGAAGGGGTGCACATGGTCAGCAACAATACTCAAATAGGCTGTGGCATTCAAGTGATGATTGGTATTAACGGACCCAACGTGTGGCAAGAAAATATTCCCCAAATCATTACACCACCTCCATCAAGCTGGACTTTTGACACAAGGCAGGTTGGGTCCATGGATTCATACTGTGCCAAATTCTGACCCTACCATCTGTGTGCCTAAGCAGAAATCAAGTCATCAGACAGGCTATGTTTTTCCATACTTCCACCTTTGATTTCTCCTTTCATTTATTTATTTACTTAAATTTGTAATTTTCTTTTATTAGATAGATCTTCACTACACTCATAATTCTATAAGCTATCAGGCATCGGTTTGTTTATTCTTTTATCAGAACACATGGATATATGGTATGAAACTCCAGTTACATAGGATGTGAACGAATTCCATGTAACAAATTCCATACACAGTGGATTTGTTGGTATTTATGGTTCAAATATTTGAGCTTATTTATCATGTGTCTTTTCACCCTTTACCTGAAGTTCTCTGCTGGAGATCAGATTGTAAATAACCACATCCTGTACCTACAATGGATATCTAGAATAAAAAATCTACACACCCCTGTTAAAATGGCAGGTTTTTGTGAAGTAAAAGAATGACACAAAGATAAATAATTTCAGATCTTTTCTCACCGTTAATGTGCAATTGCAAAGTATAGAAATAAAGTGAAAAACAATAAGAAACTTTTATATGGGGAAAAATAAAAATAAAAATCTTAGTAACCTAGTTATGCAGTAACCGAGTTGCATAAGTATGCACACCCCTAAACTACTTTGTTAAAGCACCTTTTGATTTTATTACACCACTCAGTCTTTTTGGGTAAGAGTCTATCAGCATGGCACACCTTGTCTTGGCAATATTTTCCCACTTTTTCTTGCAAAAACATTCTAGATTCATCAAATTGTAAGGGCGTCTCCTGTGCACAGCCTGAGTCAGGTCTCCCCACAGGCTTTTAGTTGGATTCAGGTCTGGGCTCTGGCTAGTGCATTCCAAAAACTTTGATCTTCTTTTGGTTAAGTCATTCCTTTGTTGATTTGGATGTGTGCTTTGGGTCACTGTCATGCATGAAATTCCTTTTCATCTTCAGCTTATTAGTAGACAACTGAAGGTTTTGCACTAAAATCGACTGGTATTTGTATCTATTCATGATTCCCTCCACCTTGATAAAAGCCCCAGTTCTGGCTGAGGAAAAGCAGCCCTTAAGCATGACGCTGCCACCACCATGCTGCACCGTGGGTATGCTGTTCTTTTGTGCCAAACATACCTTTTGGAATTATTATACCTTTTAAGAGTTGGTCTCATCTGACCATAACACATTTTGACACATGGTTTGGGGTGATTTATTTGGGATGTTTCTGGTGAGAAAGGGCTTCCGTCTAGCCACCCTACCCCATCGCCCAGACATGTGAAGAATATGAGAGATTGTTTTCACATGCAGAGAGTCATCAGTACTTGTCAGATATTCCTGCAACTCCTTTAATGTTGCCAGAGGTCTCTTGGCAACCTCCCTGACAGGAGGGACATCCTGTTCTTGGCGACGTCACTGTGGTGATCCATTTTTTCTATTTGTTGATGATGGCCTTTATGGTATTCCATGGTACACCTAATGTTTTGGGAATTCTTTTATACCCCTCCCCTGATCGACACCTTATAACAAGTGAGATACCATGCATGCCTTGTAAGCTCTTTGCGGACTGGCTTCAGGAATTGGATGAAACCAAGATGATGTGAAGACAATCCTATGAAAACAGCTGGTCTTTATTTGGGATTAATCAGAATAATTTCATCGATGATGACTGTATGATAATTACTTTTGAACTTGAGACTGAATGTGATTGTTTCATTCTGAACACAGCCACATCCCAAATTATAAAAGGGTGTGCACACTTATGCAACCAGGTTTTCCCTAAAATGTTTGATTGTTTTTCACTTAATTTTTATACATTGTAATTTCACATCGAAGGTGGAAAAAGCTCTGACATGATTTACTGTATCTTGGTTTCATTTTTTTTTTTTACATCACAAAAACCTGCTATTTTAACAGACTTTTTATATCCATTGTACATATTTGACCAAGAATTTTGATCTTGGCATGGTCCTTCATTTCTGAATCTTCAATCTGCTTTTACTTTAGACTTTTTCCTCCTGTAGTTGCATCACTGTGCTATTGCTTTAAAACATCTGTTCCAAAGGATATTGGTGCTTTATGGGATAACTGGTCATCACTAAGTGCATGATCCTTATTTCCTGATAACGCATTGGTTGCTGCTTGCATTTTCCAGCAATTGTGGTAGGTCTTCTTTCACTCAACTGCCACATTAGTGTTCTCTGGATTTCAATTTTGGTTTGCCTTTATGATGAATTCCATCCCATTTAATTACTGGTAAATTTTAAAGTTAAAATACCTGTGTGAAATGGGAACAGATTCGAAAGTGGCACTGATTCTTTGTTCTGTGCACAGGATCATGGAGTATGCAGTTTGAGCATGGAAGCAGAGTTTGCGTGATCCGGAGTCTGCTGTGGCTTGGTCTGACCTTCTTCCACGTGCCTGTAACCTCCCAACATGGTTACATCTACATGGGAGATGGCCTCAAGAACTTGGACCTGCCTTTCATGATGTAGAGAGATTAAAGTGACACCCTAATCCATCCCTGTAAATACCTTATTCTTGTCATGAACTTTCTTGTAAGTGTACTGAAAACAGGTAAATATTCTTCAACCTGAGGAAAAGTGTTAAAGCGATCTTGTCAGTTGAACTTCCCACACTACTCATATTTACACCAATACACCCATTCACTCACACACCCACACATTCACTCACACATGCACACAGCTGTTTCAGTGCGGTACATAAAACCGATATTTATTTGGAACATTTGTATTTCGGGAAGCTAGGGCCAGCTTCCCACAGACACAGAATCTGTAACAGTACCTCAGGTGACTGCGAGGACATACTAAAGACAAAAAAAAAAAAAAAAAAAAAAAAGTGTGTTGTGTATGATGCATTCATTTCCAGGGAAATCTTATTTCAAATTCGGTTCTCAAGGTTTAAAGAAATTCTGTTACGTCTCTGTGTGAACAAGCAGCCTGTGCAGCATCAAAAGCAGCACGTCGTGGCCATGAAAAACAATAATCATCACTTTGCAGATCTCTGTATGTTCCAGCTGTCCTGATTACACTGACGCCTTCATTGTTGTGTCTGGAAAGGCGTCAATGCTTTGTGTAGAGCGGCTTAGGGCTGTATCTGATGTTGTCCTTGAGGGCTGGATGTCCCACCGGCATACGATTCTTACACCACTTCATTCCTTTCCTATAGATGGGCTTCACTGATTTCACAGAGTAACGAGTCAGGTACCTTCAAAAATCAATATTAGATTTAAATCAACACTAGGTTCATCACAGCTCTCCTTCCATCATCATGAACCTCATGCATGGGGGATTGTAGGTAAATACAGTTGCATCCTTAGTATAAGTTTTTATGTTTAAACATTTAACTTGCCTGTTCTGGTAAAACTTAACTTTATAAACCATAACCTATTCAAAATGTAGCTGCTATGGTTCCTCACATACAGAAGCCCGTATGAATTCACTGTCAGTTGTACCAGCATCCTGTGCCATTCCAAGTATGAACTTGGAACTTATATATATATATATATATATATATGGCCAAAAGTATGTGGACACCTGACCATCATACCCGTATGTAGTTCTTCCCCAAATGGTTGCCACAGATGTGGAAACACACAATTGTACAGGATGTCTTTTTATGCATAAGACCTCCTCACCTGACGTCAGTACCTGATCTCAATAATGACCTTGTGGATGAATGATCACAATTCCCTAAAGCCACGCTCCAAAATCTAGTGGAAAGCCTTCCCAGAAGAGTGGAGGTTATTATAACAGCAAAGGGGGACTAAATCTGGAATGGGATGTTCAACAAGCATAAACTTTTGCCCATATAGTGTATGTCTCTACCTCTCAAGAACTTCTGTACCAACCAGGCCCTAAAGTTTGGGTCTACTGGTGGTCCCAAAGACTGGACACACAATTAGGTGTCTTTCTGCAGGAGGAACCTGAACTGATGTAGTTTGGGGAACCTTTTTTTTTTTTAGCTTCTGCTATGGAACTCACAAGACTTCAGACTTTTCCCACTGGAGATGCATTACTGTGCTATTGCTTTAAAACAGATAATTTAGGATATCAGTGCATCACTGGATAACTAGTCATCCAAAAGCACATGATGTATTAGTGTCTGCTTACATTTCCCAGAAACTGCGCTAGGTCTTGTTCTACTCAACTGCCACGTCACTGTTCTCTGGAATTCAACACTGTCTTGTGTTCACACTTAACTCATTAACATTATTAACACTACTTGGTTAAATGCAAGCTTCACAGCATGTTTCCAAAATGATTTTGTTTTTAAGTGTCAAGCCAAAAACAACACATGAATGTGTATGTTAAATGCTTCTAGTGGCAAGCTATTCAGTAACAAAATTAAGCAGAGTGCAGGGGAAATGGGGAGGGCAGAGTAGATACTACAAACTGTGTTTTGTTGCTCTGAAACTTCATTTACCCAGAGGAACAAGTAGTGAAGTCTTTAGGGTGCTGGATGGAACATACGTACCTGTTGAGTGGGGGGGTGGGTTTGGGCTTTGGTACATGGCCTTCAGGGAGACGCGGTCTGTGGTCTGGGAGGAGACCTGGAGCAATAAGAAAGAAGGAATAGAGTAGAGTAGGTTCTTTTTTTTCCCCTCATAATACATTCACAGCAAGACATGAAGCGGCGTGCTGTTACCACCCCTACGTGCATTATTTTGGTATGACTACATGGTCTGGAGTTTGTTATTCTGCTTATATCGATTTGCCAATGATTACAATGTTTAATTTACTCATGAATGACACACTGCACATTTTAACGGCTTATAGCTAAGATTTAATGTTGTGGAACATCAGAGAAAAGTTAGGCCCTGTTATTGTGTTAACGTTATATCGCTGTTAATGTTATAGCAATAATAAACAGTTGTTCCCTCACCAGCATCATCTTCTTTCTCCCTCTCTCTGGCTTGTAATTTAACAGAGAAACCTGGAAGCGCAAACTACTCTGTCCTAAAGACTTTCCCGTGCTGGGTAACTTTGCAAAGCCCCTTGACTGTTACAAAGTACATCCCAGACTCCTTCCATAAATGTTAATGTCTCCTAACAAAAAACTTCACAACATCAGCTGTTACTATAGAAATAATAACATATTAGAACAAGCACATTAATATTAACCTATCATTCATCTTAGTCAGAATTACTGAACAATCAGACTTCTGGCCAATCAGATTCAAGAATTTAACCTCCTATTTAAGTTGTTTTATATCACAGCTTGATTCTGATTGGTCAGAAGGTGTTGAATAATTCTCTGTAACAGTGTGGGTTATATTAATGTGTTCATTGTAATATGCTATCATGTCTACAATAACAGCTCATTTACAGGGACTTGTATGGTGAATGCTGCACATAATCTAAGCGTAATAAAAATGGATTAAAAACATGCTTTTTAATAATGAAAAAGGTATTATGACGCTCTCTTTTAGGAGACATTTTATTTATATTCATGAGAGGAGTCTTGGGTGCCAGTGCTTTGTAAAAGTCAGTAAAGTTTCTGCAACGCGAAAGCCTTCAGGCCTGAGGACTTGTTGTAGCTTTGTAGGTCACAAAACTGGAATTTTATGAAAAGCCGAATGCATTTAATTGTGATATTGTGTGTGTGTGACAAACGTCCTTCATGCCGAACGTTCCTTTTACAATAGTCTGCACAAAACATGTATTTACAGACGCTGTGTAGCCACACACCATTGTTCACTACCTAAAGCCAGTAAGGTTACAGACCTGCTCGATGGGCCATCTGCACACATATGGCAATCTTGCGGTGTTCTTGAGCACAGAGGCCAGTGATACGTCTTGGCAACATTCCTCCATCTGACCGAATGAACTGACTCAGTAATAAAACATCCTGTGAATTTAGAAATTGTAGAAGAGAAGAACTCATTAATCATAAGAAAAAGCAGTAGGCAGGTGATGTGACTGTGTGATGTGTGTGCAACCTTTCAAAACCTACAGTATAATGGATAAAAGTGCAGAGTACAAAATCAGAAATATGACAAAAATATACAATACTGACAGCAGTATACGAATTACCATTACTTTTTGTACAGTTTAGTAGAAAACACTGTCTTGTGGAAGATTAGAAATGTTTATTAACATAGAAAATATATGATTATAATTTATTCTTATTTTGTTTTACTGAGAAATTTGATTATTATTGCATATCATATCATATCAAGTTCACTCCCTATTGGCATCTGGTACCCCTCAGGAAAATGGGTTACAAATGTATAAAACAAATTACACATTAAAAATTTTTTCTGCATTTATAGAATCTTCTCGAACTCTATAACCATACAATAGATGTGGCTAGCTTGTTTCAGGCTGCTAATTCCATATTTCAGCAAATGAATGAATGAATGAATGACTCCAAGTTACAATGATGCTGCTCAGGTCCTGTTTCTCATAAAAGCCAACATGTGAGGTATACTTAGTGGGGTGCTTGTGGGAAGGAGAAGGCTTGTCACTATTTTCATGGCAATTGCAATTCATCACACAGGCCCCAGAGAGCTGACTGACTAATTACAGACTGTTCCTTTAATACAAGGTAAAAATGTTTGTATATCCATATTCCCTAGACCTCTTCTACTACTTCTGCCTACAGATGGCTAGAAAAGATCTATACAAAAAGAAAAAAAAAACAGTGTTTTCTGGGTTCACTGCTTGAGCAATAACACAGAGCTAAATGGCTTTTTTAATTACATAGGAAAATGAGACACATTTGGCTGAAATGAGCAAAGAAAAAAAAAAAAAAAAGGACTAAGCTACTCACAGCAAAGCGTCTACAGTGGCACACAGACCTTGAAAGAAATATGCAGTTTAATATTTGCGCTAGTAGAATTATTAATTGGCAAAAAACCTTCAGGAATGCGAATGAAACAATAGTGTGTGCTGGTTTGATTTACAACAAGGGGTCATAACTGTAGTTTTAGGGACCCAGTGCCGTGTACAGGTTCAAGATTTTCCTGCTGTAAGAAACTTGATCTCTTTCATGAAAGGTTTGGTGAAGGAAAAAAGTTACAGTGAGTAGGTAACAGGTTCTCAAGACTGAACTTCATTTCAGCTTCAACTGACATAACATTACACTGTCAGCCCCATTAAAAGTCAGCTTTTCCATTTAATTCATTACACTGTAGACCTTAACTCTTTTAGAGGCCAAGAGTCTTAACATGTTTAACAATTTACAAAAAGGCTGTGAATGGAAATTAGTTCAAAAGCATATCTACAGAGTGTCTTCTGGAGCGTGTGCATACTTTGAGTCTCCTGAATTTGTTTTAAATCACTCAACTCATAAAACTTACTGTGTATGTGTACTTGTTCTGAAGGTTCCATCGGTAAATTGGGCACTTAGCATTTGGGTTAGGAGGTTGCGGGCTCTCGGGTGCAGCCACTGTTAGACCCTCAATCTACAAGTAAAACAAAGCGCTGAAAATCCACTGTTGAAAAACCAATATGAAATAACAATTAATAAATAAAACAACAAAAAAAATGCATTTGTGTGCACTTACCACTGTAGTTTTCCCCTCCTGCTTCTCAACCACTGAAATTTTTTTTTTTTTTTTAAAAAACATTAACCAAATGAATTTAGTGCCCACTCTTGAATCATAAATCAACACAAGACAAGTGAATTTCCGACAGTTTTCTTTAAAACAGGTCGAGGTGGATCTGGAGCTTATCCTGAAACACAAGGCGTGAGCGCTGGGACCAGGAGTACACCCTGGATGAGATTCATAGGTGTATATGTGTAATAATAACAGATTTGATGGTGACTTTCCATGCAACAGGCACTGAGGAATTTTGTATGAACATTCAACCATACAGCATTCATTTATTTAAACAAACAACGTTTAGATTTGACATGTAAACAGCGCATGCCAAAACACCCTCTGCTTTTTATAGTAGTGCACAGACAGGATAAAACTAACGCATGTTGTGCAGTCTGACATTTATCGTTTAGACCATGCACATGTGTCTATCTAAACAGGCTAACAGGATAAATAAACAGCTCATAAAATGTACCTTGCCGGATACCACGAACCGACGTGCAGCCAAAAAACGACAGCTGGGGTCCACTTAATATCCTCGGTGTTAAACTGTTGTTGATAGCACAATGAACGGCACCGAGCGCTGTCCTTACATACTTCATCACACAGAGCGCCGCCATGTTTGTCACGACCTTCACTTCCTGGTTATTGCGCAATTCCGTTTCCTCAAAGGGGCGTGTCGTTAGCGTTCATTCCCCGCCCATTGGCTCAAAACACTCCCCGACTTGATCGACACGTTTTTTTTTGTTGTTGTTTTTTGCGCTGTTATAATTTATAAAATTCACTTTTTTTCTTTTTTTTTTTTTTTAGACTTGGTTTTATGTATATAACTAGATGTTACTGCGAGCTACTCAATTACCCACAATGCAACGCGTTTGTAACTACATGGCCAATTTAATTCCCTAGCTAAATATTTAATGAATTTGGTCCTGTCGTGCAGAAAGGCCTTCTTATCTGAAATTCTAAATATTACTTTTACTTTCTTTAAAATAATCTTTCCAATGAGTTAAATCACAGCATGAAATACTTATAAAAATGCAAAAAAAAATTCATATTGACAACATTTTACTTTGTCATGAGAGTAAAAAAACAAAAATTCAAAGAGCAGAATATTTTGATCAGACAATTGTTTGATCCAACTTTGGATTGTTTGATCAGATGATTGTTTGATCCACAACTTCTTGGTTGTGATATCCTTACGATTAATGTCAGACTTTTATATATTACTTTTTTTCCCAGATAATATATGAAGCTTGGAGCCCTGATTCGTAATAACTTTTGGAAGCTTGAAGAAGCCTGGCTTGTTTTGTCCACCTCATATTTACTACACAGTGTGGCAGTCTTCGCACAGAGATGCAGCATTTGTGTGGGGAATCAAAATAGTGAACAGCAAAATACACACATTTATGTGACATCACGTGAAAATAAAGAATAGGCTAGACAAATACTAAATGTAGCTAATAACAGACATTTGTAGCAAAAGATGTTATTTACCTCTGTGTGTTTTTGAGGATTGAGGGAGAACTCGAACACAAAGAGAATTATTTCTCTTAATAATTTCTCTTCTTATTGGTGTCAAGCACAGTCCTTGCATATACATACAAAGAGCCAATCAAATGTAAAATGTCCAAATTTATAAATAACTACCCATTGTTGTCGTTGTCGTCATCACATCCATTAGAATTTAGCTTGAAGCTGTCTTGCAAAAAAAAGTCACCTTATAGAGGTCATAGTGTTTGTAGTTTATTTTGTAGTGCGTAAAAGGTAGGAGTCTTTCTTGTGAATGAGTAACAGTCAAAAGTCCTAAGTGAAGAAAAATGTAAGTATAAATCCTTTAAAAAATGCTCAAGTTTGGTAACAAAGTAAATATGCTTTTTTTTTACTTCCCACCTCTGCAACTGTACCATTGATTTATCCTAAGTCTTTTGATTATAATGCAACAAAGTTTTCACATTTTTTAATACAATAGTTATAGAGACAGGGTTTGTACTGTCTCTAGCCCTTTGCATTTTGGGACCCACCTGATTATACTGACGAGTATAAATAGGGCATGTGATAGGGATTAAAACACCTTTATGTTTCATCTTTACACAGACCAATCACCTACTCCTAAGTACAAATGATAAGAATCTCAGTTGTGTCAGTAAAAGAATTTTCACATTCATTAGGAAGTTTGACCAGAAGTTTTTTCTTTTTTTTAAGCATTTTTCCATGTAAAAAAAAAAAGAAAAGAAAAGATCATTTAAATCTGTGAGGCACTTATATCAACTGTGAGTGACTTGCAAAGAAAGGTCTTACAAAGAAAAATAGTTTTGGTCAATCATATGGCTTTCTTTTCTCAGAATGTAAAATAGAGGCTGGGCCAACAGTCATGAAAAGGGTTTATAGTAACTTTTCTGTGGATAGTTCAGACTACAGAACTTTATAGCTGGTTTATTGAGGACTGCTGTTATTTGCACAGTCTTTTACCTCTTTTGTATCCTTTCACTGTTTAGAAGCTCTGTAAACTTCAGTGCTCCTTGTTTGGTGGAAACAAATGTGGTGGTAACTTCCAACCACTTGTTGTGATGAGCACAGACCTCTGGGAACTAACAACAAATTCAAATAAACCATCTGCCCTGACAGTTTATGTGGATAGACCATTGTCTATTTTTGAGTGAGCATACAATTTTTCATTGCCAAGTTTAAAGTCAGTAGCAGAACACCCAGAAGAAATCACAATAAGTAGTCTAAATGGATGGGTAGTCATGGCCTCAAAGAGCAGTTTTACAGTTTAAACATTTGCAGGAATTTACATGAGGCAACTTATATGAAAGGTTATACAGTGGCATGAAAAAGTATTTGTTCTATTCTTGATAAGGTCTATTATTGCTTATTTGGTGTGCTGAATATTTTCAGATTTTCAGACAAAATATAATATTACAAAAGGGAATCAGGTTCTCCCACAGCATCTCTATTGAGTTACATCAGGACTTTGACTAGGCCACTCCAAAACTTAAATTTTCCTCCTTCTTAGCCATTCAGATGTGGACTTGCTTCTGTGTTTTGAATAATTTTCCTGCTGCATCAGACAATTACTCTTCAGCTTCAGCTAGCGCATACAAGGTCAGACATTCTCCTTAATAATTTTCTCATACAGCAGCAAAACATTCCCATACTATCACACTGCCACCACCATGTTTCATTGTAGGTATGACATCCATACAGCTGAATGCTGTAATTGCTTTATGTCAGGTATACAAGAACTACACCCTCCAAAAAGTTGCACTTTTAACGCACCTGTTCATAGAATATTGTCCCAAAATCTGCTGCTTGTATAGACTTTGAGGTGACTACCTCTCTCTGATGATAAGTCTCAATATACTGTATAAGCCATTTAAACTCAATCATGGCTCTGTTTAAACACCTGAATCTAATTAACAGCTAAAATTTAGTTGATTTCTTTGTTTCAATACGAGGATAATCACTTTTTCACAGGGGCAAAATGGGAAATTGGTGACATTTTCTATTAAATAAATGAAAGAATTGTTTAAAAACAGGTTTCCCTTTCCTAGCATTACATTTTATTTCATGATCTGAAACTATTCAGTGAGATAAATGTGTGATAAAAGAGGAAGTCCTTTGGGGAAGTCCAGGTCATTGGCTGTGTCCATGCCTGCCCATATCACCCCAAACTATGTGGCAAAGTTTGTTATGATCTGATGAGACCAAGGTAGAACTTTTTGGGCACAATTCTAAAATATATGTTTGGCACAAAAACAAGACAGCTGATCACCCAAAGAACACAATACAATACAATAAGTACTTCTTCATGCAACTCTAAATGATTAAGGGAGGAGCTAACTTCAGTAACCTCAGATCACTGGAATATCTACCAACAAATAATACTGTGTCAGATCCTGTGTGTACTATGGACCACCCTGTTAAATTTGCTCTAATAAATGCTAGGTCCTTGTCCAGTAAATCATTTATCTTGAATGACTTTTTCACCACTTGTGCTCTGGACTTTTTATTTGGGACAGAGACCTGGCTCAGCCCTGGTGACTCTATGGCCCTAAAGGAACTCACTCCTTCAGACTGCCTGTTTTTTAATACTCCAAGAACTGCAGGCTGTGGAGGTGGAATAGCAACAATTTTCAAGAATTGTTTTGACTGTAGACTTTTGCCTACTGATGAATTTTCAGGCTTTGAGGTGCAGCTTTTCAAGGTTGATTTCTCTACTCCCTTGCTATGTATACTGGTCTACAGACCACCTAAATTTAATAAGGACTTCATCCAGGAATTTTCTGACTTTTTGTCATCTGTGGTGTCATGCACTGATAGACTTCTGTTTATCCATTTGTGCCAACCCTGATGATCTGGTTGATCTTTTTAACAGTACTTGCATAACTACCTTGGACTCAGTTGCTCCCTTTAGGTTACAAAGATCCAAAGCGATGAATAAAGCTCAGCCCTGGCTAGACGAATCCATTCATGCACTCAGACAGAAGTGTAGGCGCGCTGAGCGTAAATGGAAGAAAGATAAATTGCAGATATCTTATGAATCTCTTAGGGAGTGTCTAAGGCAGTATCAGAGCTCTGTTAAGGAAGCACAGTTTAGATATATGTCAAATTTAATTGCACAAAATGCATAAAGGCCTAAGGTACTTTCTAGTAAAATTAATGCTTTTTTAAGCCCTACCCCTAGTGGCCCTTTAGAGAGTTCCACCGCCCAGTGTGATCAATTCTTAAATCATTTCATCCAGAAAGTTGAGGACATCAGAGCTAACATACCATCTCATAATTCTGTTCTGTTAGAGACGCTGTGTTATGAGAGCTACCAGCCACTTTTAAACATGCTATGGTTCAGCCACCGTTGAAAAGGCACAATCTTGATCAACATGATCTGAATAATTACAGGCCGATCTCCAAGCTATCTTTTATTTCAAAAGTCTTGGAAAAAGTTGTTTATTCTCAGATCTCTTTGTATTTGAGTACTTTCAACATTTTTGATACACTTCAGTCTGGTTTTAGAGAACTCCACAGTACTGAATGTGCTTTGTTAAAGGTCACCAACGATATTTTACTCTCTCTTGACTCTGGCTCCTGCTGTCTTTTAATCCTTCTTGATCTAAGTGCAGCTTTTGACACAGTGGACCATGAGATCCTTTTGAAAAGACTGAATCATGTCGTTGGGTTTCAGGGATCTGTGTTGAAGTGGTTTGCCTCTTACCTTAAGGGGAGATCCTTTTCAGTTAATATAGGGAATTGTTTCTCACCACATGCACAAATATCTTATGGTGTTCCCCAGGGTTCCATTTTGGGACCTCTTCTATTTGCTCTATATATGCTCCCCTTGGGCCACATTATCCAGAAGCATAACTTATCATATCATTGTTATGCTGACGACACGCAACTTTATTTTCCTGTAGACTTTATTTTCCTGCTGTTCGGTGCAAAATCTATTTGACTGTCTTGGTGACATTAAATGCTGGATGGACATGATTTTTTTGCAGCTGAACAGTGATAAAACTGAAATAATTATCTTTGGTCCACCAGTCTCATCCGTTGGTATTGTTAATCAGCTGCTGTCTTCTAATGTGCGTGATTGCGTCAAAAACCTTGGTGTTATTCTAGAGCCTTCATTGTGTTTTGATAGGCAGATTAATGCTGTTGTCAAAAGCAGCTTCTTTCAGTTGAGATCAATTGCTAAAATCAAGAAGATGCTATCTAAGCAGGATCTGGAAACTGTTATTCACGCATTTATTACATCAAGGTTGGACTACTGTAATTCCCTTTATTTTGGGGTTGCCTAAGACTGCTTTAGATCGCCTGCAAATGGTGCAAATTGCAGCGGCCAAATTTTGACTGGCACTAGGAAGCGTGAGCACATTACTCCTGTGTGTGCCTCTCTTCACTGGCTGCCAGTCAATTTCCGCATTGAGTTTAAAATTTTTTTATTTGTTTTTAAAGCTTTGCATGGGCTTGCTCCATCATACATATGTGATCTCCTTAGTCTGTACACTGCCCCAAGATCTCTTCGATCATCAAGTCAATTACTCCTTTCAGTACCACGTTCACGTTCCAAAACCAAGGGTGAACGGGCTTTCTCGGTGGCTGCTCCAAGGCTTTGGAATAGTCTCCCTTTTCATATAAGATCATCCTCCTCTATGGCTATGTTCAAATCTTCCTTGAAGACTCACTTTTATTCTTTATCTTTTAATTCAGTCTGAGCCTTGAAAATGTCCATTTGTCTTTCGGTATTTTGTATTGTTAAATGTTTTTGTGTATAGATTTGCTTTATACAACTTGTACAGCACTTTGGTTTCAACTTGGTTTCAAGTTGTTTTTAAATGTGCTTTATAAACTAAACTAAACTAAACTAAACTAAAGGATTGCTCGGGGCCATGGTGGCTCAGTGGTTAAGTTGTTGGCCCCCTGACAGAAAGGTTGAAAGTTCAAATCCCAAATCCCAGAGCTTCCAAACTGCCACTACTGGGTCCTTCAGTCAAGGCCCTTAACTCTCATTAGATGAGATGAATGTAAGTTGCCCTGGATAAGGGCATCTGCCCAATGCTGCGAATGATTAACAGACAAGGACCTGAGTTAGCATTTAGAGATTCTCTTGAAATCTATAGGCTCTTTAGAGTATTCAAAGACAGTATATAGTAATCATTGTTGTTACTGGGTTACTTCAGATTTATCTCATTATGCATATGCAGAAATAAAAATGTTTAATGATTACACTGGTTCACTAACCAAACTGACTTATTCCTGTAGAAAACCATTTTGTTAAATAAAAGTTTAGCTTCTTCCTTGAAACAAGAAAATTCACCTTCATTTGTGAGATTGTCTTGTACAGCACACAATAATCATTTAGAATGTGCTATCTTACCTGGTGTTTTTATATGTGTTTGTTTTTTATTAACATGAGGCATGGAAGTAATTTATGTGACAAAACAACTATGGTATTATGCAAAACCAAGACATAAATAAAGATGATCCATATCTTGCTTATTTTATTTGTGCTGTGGTTTGTTTGGAACTAGACTAATCTGACAGAATAGAGGACCTAGAATTATATCGAATCTGTTCATAAGCACTCAAAAATGATGTGTAAGGCAATCAAATTATTTGAACCTGTGAACCTCTAAGCATAAAGGAAGCTAGTTTTTGTACACCATTAACCTAAACCTGTGATGTCTGTCGAAAGTGTTTGCAACACAACAACTATTTGGAATGCAACATTGTCAGTGTTTTTGGTTTTATATGTTTAACCTGTTCACTGATTGTAAGCGAGAAAGTAAATGTATCTCTGCATTTTGTTGTCCACATGGTTCTGCTTTCTTTAATCAACATGGAGAGGTTGTGATCCTTTTGTCACGTAAAAAAAAACAAAAAAAAAAAAAAACAGTAGTATTATACATAAAAATAATCAAATTAATTGAATATTTAAAAAAAGTCACTGAGACAGATGACTACATTTGTAAAAGAGTTTGCAACTTCATTATTTTATGCAAAAGCAGGCTAGATAACAAAATGACTATAGATCCTGCGTAAGTTTCTTTTCATAAGCTTACTGTCAGATTGTGAACACAATTAGCAACACTGAATTACAATATCTACAAACAAAGTGCTGGAAGGAATTTTGGGGCCCCATGACAGGTTAATCCCCTGGGCCCCTTGTCCCTGACAACTTTCATTCTCCAGGACAATATTTGTTCACTAAAGACCCTCTTTGCCTGTCCCATGGCCCTTAATCCCCATTACTCCAACCCCTACCCCCATCCCTCTTTTTGTAGACCTCCAGGTTACAAAACTTGTCATTGGTTAAATCTTATTGATAACATACCCCCATTTTGATTTTGGGAAATGGTTTGGTGCACTTTTCTTTACAAAAAAAATCCCCAGCCCAATGCTGAATTACCACTTTCAGTGCTGAATTACCACGTAGACTGTTTATATAACACTAGGTAAATACAAATGAACACTGAGAAGGGATTTTATTAGGTTGTTTCATCTAACAAGGAGTGACGTGATTCAAATATAGTGCTACAAAATGTGTTTCAGATCTGTATGATTTTGAACCAAAAATATATTTATTACGTTTTACATGTTGATACTTAGCACTTTAAGTGAAATATGACCTCTTAAGATGTTTCCCAGAAGACTTTTAGGTAACCTCTCATTAATATTTACACAGTTGTGATGATTTGTAGACTACAAATCTAGACCTCTAGGCAACATGTACACTACAGTGCTGTTTCACTGGAGCCAGAGTGGTAATTCTGCAGCCAAATATTCACCAGATTCTTACTAATTTAGTCTGTAAAGTGAGAGCAGACACTCAGCATCATTATAATGAATGTTGATTCATTGAGGAAGTCTGTATATGTATATGATACATGACAGGCATTATGTTGCTGTACTGTATCCACTATTCACAAACACGCTAGCCGTCACTTTCCCAGATGAAAAACAAACCAAGAAAATCTCATTTTTAGTGTCTGCCTTCTCAGGGTGTTTTGATATGCAAAATACTAAACTCAGAGCTGAGCGCAAGTTAAAGAAGAATAAATCAGATCAGCATCGCAGGCAATAAAAAGAGCATCTGCATGGCAAGTTTAGGTCTTCCAGAGGCAAAAGGATGGAAGCAGCTGGAATGGGAATTGCCCATGTAGTTGAAAGCAGCATTTATATTGCACAATGCTACTAAATTTATTGAAAGTCTATACACCCCTGTTAAAATTGCAGGTTTTTGTGATGAAAAAAAGGGAAAATCAAATAGAAAAAAAAAAGAAAAAAAAAAAACTTACAATAACCTGGTTGCATAAGACTACACACCCTTTTTTTTAATAGGGCACGTGACTGTGCTCAGAATTAACCAATCATATTCAAACTCATGTTCAAAAGGAATTATCATAAATCTGTCATTGTTGACGTGATTCTGATTAACCCCAAATAAAGACTAGCTGTTTCTGTAGGATTATCTTGACATCTTCTTGGTTTCATCTGACTGCTGAAGCCATGGTTCTCAAACAGCTTACAAGGCATGTAGGATCTCATTGTTGAAAGCTACTGATCAGGAGAGGGGTACAAACGAATTTCCAAAACATTAGATGTACCATGGAACATAGTGAAGGCCATCATCAACAAGTGGAGAAAATGGGGGCACTACAGTCACATTACCAAAAGCAAGACGTCCCTCCAAAATTTGACAAAAGGACAAGAAGAAAACTTATCAGGGAGGCTGCCGAGAGACCTACAGCAACATTAAAGGACCTGCAGAAATATCTGGCAAGTACTGATTACTCTCTGCATGTGACAACAATCTCTCGTTTTCTTCACGTCTGGTCTATGGGGTAGGGTGGCTAGACAGAAGCCCTTTGTCACAAAAAACATCCAAGCCCAACTAAATCACCCCAAACCATGTGGAAAAATGTGCTATGGTCTGATGAAATCAAGGTAGAACTTTTTGGACATAATTCTAAAAGATATGTTTGGTGCAAAAACACGATAGCTTATCACCCAAAGTTCACTATACTCACAGTGAAACATGGTGGCGGCAACATCATGCTAAGGGGCTACTTCTCTTCAGCTGGGACTGGAGCTCTACACAAGAAAGTTGAGTCTAGTCTAGTCTAGTCAGGTTGTTGTTGTTCCTCTTTCAGCTGCTCCCATTAGGGGTCGCCACAGCAGATCACTGTTCCACGTATTTGATTTGGCACAGTTTTTATGCTGGATGCCCTTCCTGACGCGACCCTCCCCAATTTTATCTGCGCTTGGGCCTGGCACTGAGAACACACTGTTGCACGCAACCCCAGTGGCTGGGGTTGGTTCCCTGGTTGGGAATCAATCCGAGGCCACAGTGGTGAGAGTGCTGTGGCCTAACCACAAGTCCTTGATGGACCCAGTCTAGCAAGTTTCTTCTTTTTTTCCTAAATCATTTCTATTGGTTTTTCACTTGGATTTTGTGAATTGCTATAATCATGTTAAAGGTGGAAAAAGGTCTGATATCATTTATCTTGGTTTCATTTTTGTATAAGGAACACTGGGTTCAAGGCAGGGAATACACCCTGGATGGGACATCAGTTCCTTGCAGGGCACGATGCACACATACATTCATTCACACCTAGAGGTAATTTAGCATAACAAGTTGACATACCAGCATGTTTTTGGGAGAATTCCCATACGGACATGAGGAGAACATGGACAGACACACTACATAGACAGTAACCCAAACTTAGGACCGAACTGGGAACTCTGGAGCTGTGATGTGCCAGTGCTACCCACTGTTCCACCTTAAAGTTATTTAAGGCCTTATATGTCTTTTTTTTTTTTTATCACTGTGGCACATATTAAGAAATACAGGTAGTGGAAAAGAGCATGGATTCTATCATGGAGATTTTAAATTTCCTATCAGTGACTGACACAGTATTTTGTCCCTGAGTGACAATGGTGTAAATGTGTTGATGCAATGCCTCTCAACAGTTTCAATGGTAACTTGGTAATGGTAATCTTTGAAAATTGCAATTAACGGGTTCATTTCTTAAAAAATGTGGATGCAAGGAAATCAACTGAATGTTTGGCAGAAAGGATTCTAGTTAGATGTGCTGAGAAAAAAAAAAATCTTTTTCACCCCGTATGTCTTAATTTAGGTTTTTCTGCTGCGCCATTTCTGAAATCCAGACTTTCATAGTATCTTCTCTGTGTATTCACTGTGATCAGAAATCTGGGAAATGTCAGTGTGCCAGCGACGGAAAATTTTCGCCCATCAGAGCACCAACAAAGGCCTCTCTTTCATCCTTTCTATTTCCCTTCCTCGTGCCTTTCTTTGCTCCTTCCCTCCTATTCTCTCCATCTCTCATTCCCTTTTTTCTTCTCTCACACTCTGAGGCCAGGCGGCTGGAGAGGATTCGGGTGTACGTGCAGAGTGGCAGAGTCTCTTCTGAAAGAATCAATGTGCTTTGAGAGGTCTCTGGAGAGTCAGGCCTCTCTCTGTCTTTCAATGTCTTATTCTCTCTCGTTCTCTCTCTCCTAGGCTCTGCCTTCCTGCAAGACGTCTGCCAGCCCCATTAGAGTTAATGCTATGCAGGACGCAGCATGGGCGAGACAATGATAGAATCCTGAGATCTTACATTTTTGTGATTGAAATTATTCCCTTTTCCCCTTTGCTTGCTTTGTGTGAATGGATTGTTTCTTTTTAGTGTTTATACACTTCTGAGCTCTTAACAATACTTCACTTACTGCCTTTCTTTTTTTTGTGGCAGTGGTGTTTCAATTCACAGTTCAGAAGTAAGTGACAGGCAGAAAAGGCTTTCCCATTTTATTCTGCTAAAGTGTGGCCCGTTATATATGTGATGTCAGCAGCAGCCTGTACAACTCATTTTTCATTCAAAAGTCTAACAAACAAAGGTATTTCTTTTCATTTTTTAAAAAAAAAGTAAGTCATAAGAAACAGTGCTCTTTGTATTATTTTGATTTAAAATAATGTGGGTGTCTGGGGCTAAAGACCTGAGTGACTTGGAAGAGATCACAGATAAAGCACTGTTAGACATATGAAGGGTTACAAGATGTTCAGCTGCACCAACTAAATCAAGAGGCTCATTTTACAAATGTGCAAGTTTCAAAATGGGTTTTGAGTGATGATGTCAGGAGTAAAGAGCCACTGCTGTGTTTCCCACCACGACCCCACACACTCTCTCAGGGCGTTTCCATGGTGCCCAGAGAAGCACTTCCAAAAAAATCAGATGACCATAGCAGAGTCAGACATGAATATATATGCAAAGACACATACACTCTCTCTCTCTCTCTCTCTCTCTCTCCCTCTCTCTCTCTGAGAATAGTTGAGTCATAAGTCATGCTCTTTTAAAAAAGAGCCAATAGGGGGTGGTATGGTGACTGAGGTGAGGTTTTCTGAAGCAATTTGGGATTTCCTTATCTCTGCTAGGAGTTTTTATAAATCATTCCAACTTTTCTTGGGCAATCCTGTATTTTGAGAGGTTCACACCATGACGCCATTGTGCAGCTTCTCCCACTAGCTGTGTTTAACTTCAAAACAATTTACTGACCATCTAATCTTGTAAGAGTGGGGTATATGGCCAGAGATTATTTGACAGGTTGGTAGATAACATTAAATTTTTCTGCATATAGCAAACAGACTCAACACCTGAGATATACTTTATCTCATATGGACTGTAGTGGGCAATTATAATTGGCAAATTATAGGTGGCAGCTGTTTGGCAAATTATAGGTGGCAGCTAGTGGCACCACTAGCACAAATCTTAAAAATACAGTACATATAAAGATGTAAGTGCCATGGAAACACACCATCTGAAATATATTAATAGATTAACACTATATTATTTAAAAAGACATTTATGATCCCTGTATTTCTCATTTCACATGCAGCATAATAAAAAAAAGAGCCTACACTTTGTCAAACTGAAGGACCCTCAAATGTACCCAGGGGATGTACTGTTCATTTCAAAGGCCAAGTTCTGTGAAAAAGCTCTTTGGAGAGTGTAGCACTGTTTCAGCCTGGTGATCTTTGTCCTCTGCCCCCTTTTCTGTCTCAGCTGGGGGTCATTCATTGCAGCAACTTGAGACTGTTTCTCTGTCTGTCCTTAACCTCCATGTGCAATGAGCATTCTGTGACCGGGACGTCAAAGTCACGGCCTGATATCTGTGTTGTTATTTGAGGGCTGTAAGGAGGTGTTGAGAAATGACTGTACAGAGGAAGGCAGTCGATCAAGTGCTTCTTCAGGCTGAAGCATCTGGCTAATTAGGAGACATACTATTTCAAAAAAGTAAAAGACAAAAGGAAACAAGCAGAAAAAAGAGGATAAAATACTGGACTTCCTGTTTAAAATGGGAATGTACAACTTTCATCAGTGCCAGAAACTCACAGATATGAAAATGTTTGAAACTACATAAAATACCTTTACTATACTATTTTTTTTTTTAAATTTAAAAATTTAAAAATTTAAAATTTAAAAAAATTTCAAAAGTTTGTCTTAGTACAGTTTTATGTGCCTGGTAGAACCAAGATGTAAAGGTAATAGCACAAATCCTAACATAAGATCAACATCAACACTGCCTCACGACAACAAACAACAATCCCCTTTGTAGTGCTAAAAAATATTATTAGTGGTGCTTGCTATGCAATGCAACATCACTATTATAATTGTATGTTTCTTCTTCTTCTAGATTCTGGACAAATTTGGTGTGTAACTAGTCCCTCAGATTTTGCCCCACAGTCAAGAAACATACCTCAAAACGTGTGGCCCCACTGGGACATGTGTGCTATCACTTTTCTCAGTGGTCTCAAGTGCACTTTTCACGCATGTGTCCAAAAACTGTGGTTTGAGGCCCATAGAGAATGAATGGGGAATAAAACATGGATGTCACAGCTCCGATGTCGTTCAGCTGCTCATGCTCCTATCACATATCCTCTTGTATGTCTGAGGGAGTAGACCCGGCATATACACATCGTGTTTCGGCGTTTTCGCCGGACATGTCTTGAAAATGGCATTGTTCCAGCCCCATACACAATAATGGGAAATTTTGGACACATCCATTCACATTTTCTCACATTTTCTTCAGAAAATGTAAATTATAGTAATATAATTAAAATGTTTTTGTTCAGTGTCCATGCATGTTCATCAATAGCTTTTGTGACCTAATGATGGCCAAATTTATATAGAAGTAATAACAGCCGACTGCAACAGATTGAAGCTGAATTTCACCTTTGGAACAGCTGTCGTAGGAAGAAACCAATTTCTTTGGTTCATTTATGAATTAAACTATTGAGGTTCAAAGCATAGATTTTAAATACTAAGGGCCAGAGTTTATGTATGCCAGCTGTTTCAGGTTTTTCCTATTTATTGTTTGCACTGTTCACTGTGAGAATATCTAACAATTTCTTGTCCCAGATAAGGCCTCCTGCCTACATCAGCATCCATTTACTATGTGGTCTTCTGCCAGGCCCTTAGGTACATCTGGAATGGTGTTAGTCATGTATTTACAACATTTTCTGAGTTTTATTTTGTTAATCGTTTGTTTGAAGTGCCGAAGGGAAACCTGACATTGAAATGAACCCCATAGCCTTGAACTGTAGGGTTTATTTAACAAGCACTGGTTTTGAGGAAAAGTCATGTTAGCTTTACCATTTTAGCATGTTGCTTTCCCCTAGGTAATGACATTTTAAAGTGAAGCCATTCAGAATGGTTTGTCTTTTCAAAAAGGGATTGGGTGTGACCATGTTACTTAAGCTTCATTCTGTGGCAAGAATCTTGCTCGTGTATTCACGTTGACAGGTGGGAGCCAACACTTGTCTTGCACATCACTCCCAGGAGACCCGACTATGGAAGATCTTGGCTGGGTTTCTTGTCCAGACGCCTGGAAGCAATAGTTTAATTTCATTTTTCTTGGATGAAGATCAATACCCAACATATGGTTCTGGAGCAAGGTTACCCTTAATCCTGGTTTAAATGTGAGAAATGACTGCCTGCAAATTGAATGCAGAAATATGTCAATATTGCTATGAATATACCTTCTGGCAATCACTATTAGACAAAGCTATGGAAAATGAAATTCAATCATTTTTAATGGTGAACCTTAATTTAACTTAATTTAATTATAAATCATTCTCATAGTTGTGCGTAGACAGTATTTAAGCCTAACCAGAAATTCTAGATGCCATACAGAGTTGATTAAACATGCTGTTACCTAACAAATAACTTTAGTGATTAAAATGTTTCATTTAATGATCCTGTGCACCTGGCTCCAATTTTGCAATCTAATTACCGCTATTACAATAGCTTAAGGCTAAGTCAATTGGAGTGTCATATAGAAGACATACATCATGTATTAATCATTAAAAACCCTATACACAGCAGTCAAAAGACTGGGAGTAGAAAACCGTTAAATTAATGACATTTATATCACAGTAATATTTTTAAAAAAGTTTGTTAATTGTCATTTTATCAATTATTATCGTAATAAAACATAAATGTTATAGTAAGTAAACCTTCAGAAAAAAAAGATAATTACTGTTATTTCACCTGAAGGTCTTAATGCTAGTTCTGTATTGTAACTGTATTGTAAAATGGTTTTATGAACATCAGATAAATGGGCAGTGTTGAACAACTGGATATCTGGAATCATGGGCGTGTCATGTCATGTCACCACAAGTCATGTGGTGACCATATGATGCAGTATTTACTATAAAATGTCATCATCAATGGCTATCTGTCCCTGAAACCTTCACACCGAATCCCTGCCCGTTCGGCACTGTTTCTGAGTGACAGGAAACCCTGGTGTTCCACCACAGTTACATATAAGTAGTGTTCTATTTCATCCCTTCTCATTACCAAGGGTGGTGTTTAACAACTGGATAATCTATACCACAATGTCACAAGGAACCAACTCAGAACTGTTTGGATATGATTGTCATACTCTTCTCACTGGGAGGGCCAATGCTAACCTTTTAATCACCAGGACCCTGCAGAAAGGTCTATCACTTTAGCCACTGAGCAGCACACTGGATTAACATGGTGCACACCATTTTTGGAACAGTTTCCACTGGAGAGCACACAAGGTCCTCATGCTATCGTGCAATCATTTCCTGAACTGCTATGACAGTCCTCAATCTACCCACCATTCCAAGGGGCCAAACCCACTGGGCACAGAGCCTGGCTGGGGGTGCCACACCTCCCTGTTCATCTGCGATAATGTGTCCGCATGAGAAGGAGGTTCCCAGGGCATTCCAACTGCTAGCAGGAACAGCAATGTGAATTAAGTTCTCTCTGGCCATTTCTGGATCCTTGATTACAATTATGTGTTTTGATTGTGGAATGCTGTGTAGCATGGGCAGAATTCAAAAAGGAGATGGGAAAATAAACAGTAGGCGAGTGAGGAACAGTCTGACATTACTGCGTCTTCTGCCACAAGGTTGACAATGAATTGACTGTCAGCAAAAAGGTCCATCTACTTGGCTGATCTGCGGCACCATTTCTTGGTGCAAACGCTACTCTCCTGGGTGTTTGCGCTGCCTCATCAGTGCATCTGCCGCACCATTGCACTGCCACAGTAAGTACATTGCTCTCAGTGAGGCAAACTGTCAATGATCCCACTTACAGAGCTCCTGAGTAAGGCAGAAAGCATTATTTTAATCTTGTGCCCTCTATATGATGGTTACCTTGATCAGGATGTGACATTGTGCCCCAACCAGCTTTGTATAACTTAGAACCACTGGCATTTTGAGAGTGGCTATTCAGGACTGTTTGGTTCACTTCCGGACACTGATGAAGCCAAAGTTGAACATTGCGGTTCAACTTTTGGTTCACTGTGAGCTAGGAAATGTCTCAATGACTACAGAAATAGTGTGCTGTGAGAGACTCTGATTATTTTCTTGGCTTGGAAGCAGGATAATTGGTGCCACTGCACAATTAATGCAGAGGTCATCCTTGGGTGGATGTGAAAGACGAATGGATCACTGAGAGAGTAAAATGACTCAGCAGATATTTGGAAATATCCTAGTTCACACTCCATAACACTAGGTGGTGGTAATGTATCACTCTGTTTTTTACCAACTACCATAAAACTAAAAAAGATGAAGTTTAGCCATAGGCTAGTCAAGAGTCTGTGGGGGCTGTGGAACAGAGCTGAAGTGCTGGGGGAGGCCTGCTCAGCACAGATACAGGGAAATGGAAGAAGCCCATGTGTGTTAGCAGAATGTGAAATGTGGTATGGTGAGGGCAAACCACTCGACCACGCTAGTAACAGGTATCACAGGCCAGTGATTTGTCAGAAGACAAGTGATGCAAAGAAAAACTCAGCCAAGGAACATGGCTCAGCCGAGAGAAGAAGGAAGTGAAGAGAGCTTGGCTCCAGTCTTTTGCTAGTAATCCAGCTATTGTAGTAGATTAGCTATGAATAGCTTAACCACAGGCCTGCTAATCAGGAAGATATGGGACTGCAAAGCTGAGCTGAATAGCAGAGGGAAGCTCCACTGAGCACGGATTTGGGGAAATGTAGGGAAACCCAACTCTTAACTCATAGAAAATAAAAATATAGCACACAATAAAATAAAACTTGCAATCTGATAAGTACACGTTTTTTAAACACCATAAGAAAAAAAAGACAATACAGACAAAGCAATATAAACAGGCCCTGACCACAATAAAACGTTAACTGAAGAGGAGTCAATGAATCCAGTAATGAAGCTGCCCACAAGTAATCCACTGACTCCAATATGCTCCAATGTTAATGAACGTAGCTTTTCTTTGTCCCTTGTGACACGTCACTTCTTCCAGACCAGTTAGACCTGACAGGAAGGTTACGGTAACTCAAATAACAACTCTTTACAAATGTGGTGAGCTGAAAAGGATTTCAGAAGGCACAATACATTGAACCTTGAGGCAGATGGCCTACAACAGCAGAATAGCACAAAGGGTTCCACTTCTGTCAGCCAAGAACAGGAATCTGAGGCTGCAGCGGGCACAGACTAACCCATACTCGAGACCAGGCTATACTTTTCCAATCAGTGTCAGTGAAACTGTTGCCTGATTGCATAAAAAAGTAGGAGTACAGTTGTTCCTATTAAAGTGGCTAGTGAGTGCATATTGCCATTAATATAGAGGCAAGTTGTTATCTGAATGATTTGCAGAGTATTATCAGTGGTACTAATTTTAATAGTATAAACCGTTTCTTTGAAATGAAACATCAAAGTTAAGAGAATTCCAGATTTTTTTAAACAGCACATGTTACTGAAGTACTTTTGCCTAATTTATTATTAAAATCACATTTCTTTTCCATTCAAACAGGTTTTAAAAGCTGTAATTACTAGATTACAAAAATGAGAACATTTTTTAATTAATTAATTAATTAATTAATTAATCTACAGCTGCTGAAGAGTGGATGAAGGAATACTGATGTGTGAAAGCATTATTTTGAATGAACAAGAGGTAGAGTGAAGTTATGCTGATCTTCAATCCACATAGAATTGAATGCAGAAAAAGTCAGCTCCCTAGGGCAAGCAAATGTCTTCCTCATATGTTTTATAACTTGTGGTAAGTTCTAAGTGGGAGCTGTTTGCACTTCTGATACTTGATCATGGGACTGGGGGTGATGTTGGACGGAAATTCAAATAAATGAGAAAGATGAGGCCCATTTCTTACAACTTGCATCTGGATCTCATTAGTGGTTCACCCTTAGATTGTAACAGGAAACGCTAACCAGAAACAAAGGAGACAGCTATTTTGAGCTGTCAGAAGAAGCCTCAGCAATGTCTCAGAACCAAAATAAGATTTCACACAGCTCTGCTAGGCTGCCATTTCTGGACCAGAGCCCAATATGAGATAACAGTACGTGACTTGGTTGTTTTAGTTAATTACTTCTTAGCTTTGTAAAATGTTTGCATGTGCCATTGCTAAAAGAATGTATTACATAGGCTTAATTATCATGTGCTAGATTTACTCTTAACCCCATACAGCTATATTAAAGAAAAGGTAAATTTACCTACAAATCCCCTTAGCAGGCTTGTGTGTGCAGATGTGAGTGTGCAAATAGGACATGTAGGTAATATAAGAGGAACTAAATATATTTGTTTTATTATTCTTAAACTGCTTTCTTAAAGCATTCTTATTTTAAACATATCACGTTGTCTCCAAACTGACCTGAATGTAATAAATATGATGTTCAGAGATTGAGTCAAGCACATGAAGTTTTCTTTGTTTCTGTTTAAAACAAATACTTTTGACCAAAATCAAACACACAGGGTAAGAGAGTAAGGGTGATGACATTCTCTTCTTAAGCAATGCAATGAGTCAGGCTTTAGGGAGAAGCAAGCATTTTGCATTATACTCGCAACAAATTGGCTGCACTGTGTTGTGGGTTTCAAGATTGAAAAATATTATTAGTAATGAAAAAGTTGGGAAAACACATCCAGGAAGTGTAGCTTACATTAGTCAGTTGAACTTGTATTTGAGCAATTGAATAATTTGACATTCAATAACTCAAATATAGGTCATTTTAGACTAATTCTTCTTCTTCTTCTTCTTCTTCTTCTTCTACTTATTATTATTATTATTATTATTACTGAGTTAGAAAAAGTAAGCAGCCCTGGGCAGTATAAAATTCTGCACATTGCACATAAATGAATCAGACTTGCCCATGTAGCTACATACTGTATCTTATTTTACCATAACATGACACTGGTCACTATACTATATATATATATATATATATATATATATATATATATATATATATATATATATATATATATATATATATATAT
>CM075020.1:8758293-8809605 GCA_037576675.1 Pangasius sanitwongsei | reverse complement strand
GTCACAGGCAGATGGTGGTGTCCTGTAGTTGGTGATGGTCTGGATGCCCTGCCACATGCGCCGCGTGTCTCTGCTGGCCTTGAAGTGGTTGTGGATTCTCTGAGCGTGCGTGCGCTTTGACAGCTGACAGCCTTTGGCTTTAAGAGTGTGCAGATCTTTCATAAACAAGATGGTTTTTCTGGGGAACTTGGTCTAAGATGTGGTCTAACATGGAGGCCAGTTAAAAAGGTTTATAGAAACCTTAAGGGTTCGGCCAGAGGGACGAACTCTTACGGATTGTAGATTTAGCCTTTTTGAGTATAGAATTATAGTGCATGCTGTCTCAGTGTCTTTTGTTCTTCTTTTCAACATTCCATTACCTCTGGACATTCTTAGATTTCAACATTAAAGTATGCAACCAACAGAAATGTACCTCAGAGAAAGGTTAATGTTTTAGGGAACTAAATATAGTGCTATGTTGGAGGCACTGGTTCTACTACAGTATAGTTGTCAAACTTTCTTAGGGTCCTTATAATTTTTTTTTTTTTTTTCTGGACTATATTTTTCTCTTACAGGTGTTTTGTCTTAAAACTGAAATGAAAGAATCTTTACTCTGCATATACTTACTGTCTATTCACACTACACAGATTAAACTCTTCTTATACCAGATGTGTTTTTTAAGACATTTAGAAAGGAGCTGCTTTTATTTATTTGAAGTATTCCACTATCAATTACAATTATTCTACAGACTTGGTATTAATTGAGAATTGTGAAGTTTAATTTGCTCTCTTGTCACACTTTCACCATGACCTTGGTATCCCAGTAGTATCTTTGCCTCAACTTTGGACGGTATAAAGGATTATTTCTAAGAACATACCCAGTTGACCCCTTATAGACATTTACATTCTAGTGATATTCTAGACCCCTATAGAATTCTGAATTTATAATGCATGTCCTATACATTTGCTGGGAACTTCTGAGAATGCAATCTGGTTGTCAGGCTTTATCCTATTTTGTATCTGATATCACTTTAAGGTTATGAATATCTTACCATATTCATCTGACATCATACATGTGATATGGTTGATCTCAGTGATCTACAGATTGACCCAGAAAATTTCAATTTCTTAAATTATGTCTCATTGTGATTGTTAAGGAAGTCATGTTTCAGAGTGTGTGGTATTTTAAATAATAAGTTCTCTATGTATAGGAATGTCTCAACAGGGATTTGATGAAGGCCTGTAATACTAGGATCCTGGCAGTTGATTGCAGTGGAACTGCTCCAAATGTTGCTAAGAGCTCAAGGACCTCTGACTGGAAATTCAATTACCTTTCTGTTTAGAGTGACCTGGTGGTCATGTGCAAATACTTTGTGGAATAATTTAACCAGTTGTGGCAGCAAGAGTGAGCTCTTGGGTTATAATGACCTATTAGATAAGATTCTTGCATTTGCCTTTTACTTATACAAAGTTTTCACCCATTTGTTCTTGTGTTTCAGTGCCATGTTTTTTTTTAAATCACAGAGGGAATGAAACAGGAAACCATGTTTAAATTATTTTATATTCGTCATTGCAAACCCTCAATTTTAGTAATGCATAGAAAGTAAGATAATAAACAGAAAGACTCTGTTGAATGTTAAGCCTTGTCTACAACCAGCACCAATTACTAGTGCCATCGTTATATTTATTCATGAAAAACATTACTTAGAAAGCAGAACTGAAATGGTACTGAAACGGAACAAAATATACACTAAATCTGCTAAATTCTGCTTAGTCATGTATACAAAGGCAAAATATAGACAAAATGTGTTTCAGATTAATGGCTTGGGACTGCGATTGCTGTGGTGGCTTTGGGGCTGCAGTTGCCACAAGCACCTTCGTATTCAGGACTCCATCAGTGGACAGTGGATAGTTTTTAACCAACCGGACTTCTTGTGAAAACTGTGATGAATTTACTGGTTGCACATTTGCACTATTTGTCCATATAGTACACAATAATAGAAGAGATTTATTTATAATTGCACTATCCATTGCACCCGTTGACGATGGTTTCCCTTTTGAGCCTGGTTCCTCTCAAGGTTTCTTCCTCATATTGTCTCAGGGAGTTTTTCCTTGTCACCTCTGGCTTGCTCATTAGGGATAAATTCACATATTTACAATATATTTTTTTAATCTATTATTTCTGTAAAGCTGCTTTGTGACAATGTCCATTGTTAAAAGCACTATACAAATAAAATTGAATTGAAATTGAATTGAACATTAAGAAATGTATCTCCTTATTGTACTTTGTCTGGAGAGCATGCATTGAGGCTTTATAAATTCTGTGTGTGAGTGTGTGTGTTTGTGTGTGTTTGTGTATTACATGTGGCACATAATGCCACTTTATGCTGTGCTCACAGATATTCATTTCTTCCTTATGTTTTTTTTTTTACTACAGTCAATGCTTTTCACAAACCTAAAAAGTTTCCTTTTTCACAATACTACAAATATCCCCTCCACGTTGCCAACTTTTTTTTTTCTCCCCCTTTCTCGTATCAAATTCTTTGGCACTGTACACTGTGTCATGTGGTTGCTAGAGACCAAGTGCAATGAAACGCAGTATTTTACTGTCCCTTATTTTTAGACTACTAAAGTCATTAGTTTCCTTTTCCGGGAAGAATTTAATCTGTCATTTGTCTCAAAAAAGCACCTAAAGTGTTTGTTTCTGCTATGAATTCTCTTTGTTGAGGTCCACAGTTTACTTTGGGTGTAGCGTCTGAAAGGGAACATAAAGGAAGGAGTGTCAGGGTCACCCAGAACATCTCTATTGGTCTACTGCTATTTCACATGGACAAAGAGTGAAAAGAGCGGATATGACTATAGATCCCATTGTTGATCCTCTCAGCTTATTGTCTTCTCAGGGAAAACACACAAACCACCCAATTAGCCTAAAAGCATATGGGAGTATAATCTATGTAAAATAATCTCTGTTGTTTCGCTTAAATCTCAAACTGCTCCAAATCACCTAAAATGACATACACACTTTAATATTTCCAAACACAACCAAGTTTTAATACCAACAGTGGGAGACATTAACTTGAAACCCATAGTTAGCATAGTTTTTCATTCTGCTTCCCCACTTTGTTTTGGCATTCTTCACTTTGTAAACTCATACTTTCTGCCAATCTCTTTCAGCTGTGCTTGTGTTTGGAGTGGTCACAGCATAAAATTTCTTACAAATTGTGTAAGGTTTATACCACTACAGAACTTCCTAGATTACTCTTGGCAGACCAATTCATTCAATCATCTTCAGTAATCACTGTATCCAGGTCATGGGGATCTGGAGGCTATCCATACACCTTGGATGGGATGCCAGTCCTTCACAGGGCACAACAAATTTAGACACTAATTCACACCTAAGGACAATTTACCACAAGGAAACCTGAGAACTCACAAATATGGGGAGAATGTGCAAAACTCCCCACAGACAGTAACCAGAGCCACCATTCTGCCCTTCTTAGCAGATGTACTCCATTTTAACCAGGTTTTCTATTGATATATAAGCAAAATAGAATCAAAGTAAGCTGCTAAAGCATCAGTAAAGTAGGACCGTCTGAAGGAATACAAATGTGGAAATATGTTCAGAGGTTTATTCTGAAGGGACAGTAGATGTGCAGTAGATCAGATGATTAAAAGGTATTTATTATTTACCCATTGAAATTTTGGGGAATGCCTATCCTTTGTGCAGTATAATTCAAGACAACCAGCAAGGGAATATCTTTTTTCACTTTGGAAAAACTGGATTTTGATCCAAAGCCATTCAATAAAAATGAGGGGACAGAAGAGGTACAGTAACATTTGTGCCACAGTAGTCATGTAATCATACATTTGTAAAGAAACCTATTTTTCTGACCCTACAGGAAAAGTTACACTAAATGGCCAAAAATATGTGGACACCTGTTCATCACACCTGTTTGAACTTGTTGGAAATCCCATTCCAGAACCATGCACATTAATGTGGAGTTGTGCCAATTCAGTCAAAAGAGGATTTGAGAGGTCAGGCACTGATGTTGGACAAGGAGGCCTGGCTTGCAATCAGTGTTCCAATTAATCCCAAAGGTGTTCATTGGAGTTGAGATCAGGGCCCTGTGCAGGCCACTGGAGTTCATCCACACCAAACTCATCAAACCATGTCACAAACAGGATCTCACTTTGTGCACAGGGGCACGGTCATGCTGGAACAGGAAAGGGCCTTCCCCAAACTGTTGCCACCAAGTTGGAAGCATATACTTGTCTAAAATGTATGCTGTACCATTAACATTCCCTTCACTGGAACTAAGGGAATTGTAACTATGCATTCTATGCATACTGATAGGTAGCATTCTCCTGGCAATCTCCCAATCCAGATTCATCCATCAGACTAATAAGATAATGAAGCAGGATTCATTACTCCAAAGAACATGTTTCCACTGCTCCAGAGTCCAGTGGCAGAATGCTTTACACCACTCGAGCCGATGCTTGGCATTGTGCATACTGATCTTATGTGTGTGTGCTCCTCGGCCATGGAAACCCATTTCATGACGTTCTTGTGCTGATGTTGCTTCCAGAGGCAGTTTGGAACTCTGTAGTGAGTGAGAGGATAGGTGATTTTTTCATGTTTCAGGGTTTCCCTGCTTTGTGAATTTGCTAAGCTGTTGTTGCTCCCAGATACTTCCATTTCACAATAATAGTATTTACAGTTGACCGGGGCAGATCTAGCAGGGCAGAAATTTCATGAACTGACTTGTTGCATATGTGGCATCCTATGACATGCCACATTTAAAGTCACTGAGCTCTACGACCCATTCTACTGCCAGTGTTAGTCTATGGTTTCTCTATTGCATGGCTATATGCTTAATTTTATGCACCTGTTAGCAAATGTATGTGGCTGAAACATCTGAACTCATCTGAACGATTCTAACATGGTTCCCTTCTTTCAGTTCACCCATCTTTGCTGTCAGTTTTAATCAATAAATGGTAGACTTCTGGATATCTCGTTTTCTCCTGTCAAGATGCTTGGCTTTCAACAGAACAACCTTGAATCACCAAGACAAATTTCAACCAGTAAAATGCTGTAGTTTTCAACATATCAACATCTTGGCATTACAGGAATGAGGTTTTTATGCAGATGGACAGGTGTCTTACAAAAAGGTGGACATGTGGACATGTTTGTGAAAAGACATTTTTGTGAAAATTACTAAATAAAGCACCCAAGTAAAATAGGTGTCTGGAGCGAATATCATAACGTCCCTTCTTTTCTCTCTCTTTTTTTTTTAAGGTTTCCTCTCCAAATCTGATTGTCCTGAACATCTGGGCAGGTTTAAGAGCAGAGGTGTTACTAGGGACCCTTTTCTCTCTATGTTGTCTGTGCATTGGTGAAATACGACCGATCAACTGACTAGTTCTTCATTTACAACACCACAGAGAACACCTCTACTCCACTTTTCAGCCAATTCCTCAGTCCACTCAAGGCCCAGAGACCACCACTCCCACAGCGCAAAATGATATATGCTGACAGATTATGGAGTGTGTGTAGTGGTGGTATGCTTAAATTGGTGCTACTTAGTTAACCTTTCAGAGGTGTGTGATAACGACCTCTCAGTGAGGCAAAGGCTGAAGCTGGCTATGATTGAGTTATGAGTGCAGTTTCTATGGTCTGCAGTTACCACATAACTGCAGGTCACATCTGGTCATTACTGATGCAAGTTCATGTTACTGGCAAAGTCTTTTCTCTGCAATGGGAATTTGTATTGGTGCAGAACAAAATTAGATAGCTATTAATGATAAGGTGTGAGAAAAAAGGTTGAGGGCATTGCTAGAAAAGCAGAGGATTTGGACTGCAGAGTTATGAGAAAATGTCAAGCAGACTCACTGCTGTCTTCACTGTGGTGAAAAAACACATGGCGTCAATCTCAGCATAGGTCTTTTTATTTTAATGACTTTCACATGAGAAAGAATGTTTCAAAAAAACAACTGGATAAATCTTGACCTGCAACCACTGACAACAACAAAAAATGAGTGGGGCAAATATAAATTTCTTAAGATAACTTTTTAAAGTGTTTTCAAAGTGTTCAAAAGAATGTTGATGCCGATGTACTTCAAAATCAGAGGAGACATTTGTTAGTTCCTTTCAGTATGTACGGTTAGATTAATTGTCATCTGCAGCATCAGCTTGTCTCAAATGACACTTAAAATATGATGTGCTTTACTGTTTGTTTCACTCTTTGCCTGTTGATTGGAATTCACTATTAACTCACTTTGGCTGTCCAGCTGCTTGCATGAGGACAGTTATGTTTGTAAAAGATGTGAATAATTGTTTGTACTTGTGGAAAGTGTGGGTGTGTGCAAGTTTACTGTGTTCATGTATGTTTATGAGGATGTTTGTGTGTCCATGACACATGCAGTCAGAGGACTTTGTGCATTACTTTTCAGTCCAGCATCTCTTTTATTGCCATGTTAGGCTGCCGAAATCACTGGAGCAAACACTCCAGCCACACCCTTTCTCTTAATTTCTCCAGGTGATAGGAAGTTTGCAAGTGTGAAGTATAGTTGTATGTACGTTTGTGTTAGTAGGGCAGCGCTTCCCCTATCCCTAGTCCCCGAAAAGCAGTGAATTGATGGTCACTAATCTGCACTATTTAGCTTTGATGTGGCACAGAGTCAGATAAAAGCACCTAAGCTACTTAGACAGCAGAGATTTTCCTCTTCCCCCCTTCTTTTTCTTTTTCCTCATAGTGTCTTGTTCTGTCTCCTCAGATTTGCAGATAAGACTATGGAAACTCTAAATGGCTTTAAAACTTAAAGCACCAGTAAGATTAATGCTCGTGTTAAATGACCCCCGCTGGTATGGGTCATCACAACCCTTTCTGGCACTGATAATTGTGTTCTATCAGTATGTTTGTATACTTACCCCAAACAAAACCAAGTCAAAGCTTAAACAGACAAACAGCTAAGTTAGTATATACACAGGTATCACCACACACGAAGAAAGTGCTTGTGCTTTGATTTTGGCTGTGTAAAACTTCTTGGAAAGAAATTTACAAGAGGTGGATGAGTGGGTGTGTTGCAGAAATTATTTATTCAATATACTTTATGAAACTTTTTGTAGCCAACTTCCTTCTTGTAAAACCAGTGTGTTGCATTTGTAATTTTTGTAAAAAACTCAAATCTAAACACACCTAAAAGGTTATTTTGATTTTTAAAGATGTATCCTCAGCTGTACTGCATGCGTCATTGTTTCATTGTTAAATGTAAATTGGCCAAAATATGCGTTCTTAATGCTTAAGGGGGAAAAAAACAGAAACCACAGATCATAAGTGTGATTAGAGTTGAAAGATGTTCAATGTTCTGTGTTACACCTGATTTAGTGAGTGTGAATATACAAAATCTTTGGGTAACACAAACACAAGCATGCATGCATGTACACGCACAGACAGTGGAGATAGCAGAATTGTAGCTGAAAGCTGCTTACATGGCAAATTACCTTTCAGAAAAGTAATTAACTAGCCCTCACTCCCTGTCATACTCCTCTGCCTGAATTCCAGGAAGAGCACTGAAAGCATTTTAAAAAGCAATGTATATCAGTATTTCAAACTGCAATATACTTATGTAGATGTCTTATGGAATCTATATATCATTCATTTTATATCTATGATAACAAGACTTTTGCTCAGTATAAGATGTGCCTCTGTTCTGGTCTTATTTGGTCTGAATTCTTGGTCTTAATTTGGCTTATTAAAATTAAGTATATCATTATTTCCTCTTTTAGTGTATATGAAAACTCTATCATTGTTGGTATGCAGAAGTAATATATGCATGGGGTATAAGTTTCAATGTTTCATGTGTTCTTCTATTCATTTGTATTTTCTAGGGTAGTGTGACTACGTGCATATATACCATGCTTTAACAGCAAGCTGAATTCCAGCTATAAATTTTATCATGGTGAGCCCCTCAAACATAAATCGCATTTTCAAAACACCACACACCCTGGACGCTTTGAAGCTTGTCTCCTCAGAATCCCAGAAGCACCAGCCAGCACGTCACGTAAGATATGGCTCAGTGAAAATGTACAGTTTCTTATATTAACATCCCATCCTCTTTCTGTCTGTACAACACAGTTTTGTTTCTAAAACAAACCCCATCAAAGTCAACAGGTTAAATGGGGGAACGGTATACATGTTTTACTTTGAAGAGAGAGAAAAGTGGAAAAAAAGAATCGTGTAAATACCGAGAGGATTCGTCCAAACTTATGGGCTGGAAAAGAAAATGTTTAGAGAGTGAAGAAAGGAGTTCAGCAGCCAAGGCGGCCGTGTGTTTACAGCTGCTTACAACTCTTAATGTGCTTACAGCAGCTGCAGGGCCATGTGAATGTCCCTCAAAGGCCTCAGCTGGCCATGGCACCTCATACTGAAGCCAGCTTGTACTCACAAAATGTGATTCATTATGTAACTACGTGATCCATACATAAGGTTTGACTGATATTTACAAAAATATCTAAATACAGAAAATACAGAGGTAACTCAATGAATGAATATTTTCACATAGTAGCTTATGTGCTTGCCATAATGGTACATAGGCTTTGACTGGTGCATTAAATTCACAGGGTGGAAGTTTACCAAAGAAAGGAGCCTAGAATGTGTGTGTGTGTGCTTCTGTCTAAATACACATCCAAATTGGATTTAGTTCACTTTTTGGCCTCCACTGATATTAAACTGAGCCAAAAGCATTATAACCCAAATCTGATTGTATCACCCTAACACAGCAGTTGCTAAGGCAGCGCTGCTATAACTGCCAGTTTCTTCTGTATAATGCCCCTGAACCTAACCCAGACTCCACTGTGATTGATGAGGTAGGGGTAATAGTAGAACAGGCTTGTGAATTAGCCACTGACATCTCCTTTTGCCTTGTCTCCCCATCTGTTCCAGACACCCAGAGCTAAATGCAGAGGCATGAACTGAAAATCGCCCATTGATCAACCTAGATGCTGGCTTCCAAAAAAGTAGTTTAAAAAGTAGTTTACTCCCCAGTGATTATTTCTTTTGTATTGCAACATCAAATTTAAGTATATTGGAATGGGTTTTTTCTGCTCCTTTTGAAGTGACTCTGTACAAAAATAAATATTAAGTATTTAGATGTCCTCAAAATTATTTAAAAATAAAAAATTTAAAAACTGCTTAATTTATAATTATTCACCCCCTTTCTATTAACAGTCTAAATTAGGATTAGTATTTACTTTTCTTGAGCACTCATACTAAATACTTTATGTTAACAAGGTACACCTGTGTTAAATTCAAATTCAGCTGTGTCCAGTTGTATGCTTGCACAATAAATATCTCTGAATTTGGGAGGTTTCACAGCTAAAATGGCAGATCAGATCAGTCCTGCTGTCATGAAGATCAAGGAACTGCCTGTGAAGCTCTGTAAAATCCATTATAACAAAGTGGAAAAATATGGCACTACACAGACAGTGCCAAGATCAGGCAAAACTGAATGCTCGGACAAGAAGGGCACTTGTTAGAGTATCCAAGAGTCCAGCTACAACACGGAAGGTGTTAAAAAAGCTCACTGGCTTACTAGGTGAACCTGTGCAGACCTCAACAATATCATCAGCTCTTCACAGATCTGGCCTCTATGGAAGAGTGGCTTATAAACTAACATAAAGGCATGTCTAGAGTAAAGGATTTGGTAGTCTGATGAGATTACTTGTAAGCTATTTGGTGTAAAAACAGTCCAAATACAGCCCAACACCCAGGTAACACCATTCCTACCATCAAGCACAGTGGTGGTAGCATCATGTTCTGGGGTTGCTTTTCAGCAGGAGGAACTGGAAGGCTTGCTGGCATCAAAAGCAAAATGAATGGAGCAAAATACAAGCAAATTATTGAGGAGAACCTTGTCCAGTCAGTCAGAAATCTGTGTCTAGGCTGAAAATATATATCCTAACAGGATAATGAGCCAAAGCATAGGGCAAAAGCTACAAAGGAATTACTTGAAAAAAAAAAAAGGTTTTTCCCAGACTTAAATCCAATTGAAAACTGTGGCATGACCTGAAAATTGCTGTCCACCTACAGTGTCCATCTAATTGTCCAAGACAGTGCAAAGCTGTAATTGCTGCAAAAAAGTACATCCACTCTGGGGGGTGAATACTTATCAATTAAGCAGTGTTTAAATTTTTTTTATTTTGAAATAATTTGAAGATTAGATTTATTTAATTTTATTTATTTAGAGAGTCATTTCAAAAGAAGCAGAAAAATCCCAGTGTAATATACTTCAATTTGATGTTGCAACAACACAGCAAAGATAGATAGAGAGAGAGAGAGAGAGAGAGAGAGAGAGAGAGAGAGAGAGAGAGAGAGAGAGAGAGTCATTAGTGGGTGAATAATTTCTGGAGGAAAATTCAGAGCAGCTTCTAAAACTACAGAGTGAGCCTATCCAATATGCCCAGACAAGAGCTCTGTTCCCTTTTTTGTTTATCACTGCTGGTTCTGTCCCTTTTTTATTTGTATTGATGGCTTTGTCATTCCTCCTGCATTTACTTTTATATTTAAAACTTGATTAAACAAAAAGGGACCATGAGCTGTGGCCAAAGAAACCAAGCAGAACTGTATTTGATGGCAGAATAAGTGAGCAAAGGAGGCTGATGGCATGGGTAGGACAAGCAAGAATGAATGAAAGTAGAAACAGGAGAGAAAACAGATGTCCTTGGCCTGGCGAGGGGTGAGAGAGCGAGAGCTCGTTGACAGTTGGATAAATCTGCTCTTGTTTGGAGTGAGGGAAATGGGGAAAGGGTTTTAAATCACTTTTATATCTCGCTTAGCCACTAACATGCGCTGTCTGATGATACAATTTGTCTCTTGCTCTCCCCCAAGGGCAGTTCACACACAGCCAGTAGTCATGAAAAGTCCACACAGACAGTGGCATAAACTAAATTTTCATGGATTTAAAATTTGATATTTCCTATTTAAAACTGCCTAATTTAAATATCTCCACAAGGTCCTAGCACTACTCTTTTTGATGACAAATTCTCGCATTCATAAAATTTAAAAAATGAATAAGTGTTTGATTTTCATGTGTGGTTTGGTTAACAATTCAGAAAGGGAGATGACTACTTTTGAATTGATTTAATTTTGTTTTTTAACTAATTAAAATAGTTTAAAATAAAAATAGATTATACATACAATAATTGACCTTTTTTTTTACTGGATAGTGACTGATAATGAACCATGTTTGATTATGATCATGATTACTTGATAATGATAATCTGTGAAATCCTTGATGCAATAAACTATTTTTTGTCTTCATTTTTTGTCTGCAGAAAATATCCAGACTTTTGCATTCGACTGTAACCATTCTTGTCATTTTACTAATTGGAAAGATTTAATTACTTAATACTCTATGGTATTGATGATACCCATTGGGTAGAAAAATGTTTGTACTGTTTTTTCTAGGTAATGTAGAGCATCTTGAACCAACAACAATGGACCAACAAATGTTTTCATGCAAAAAAGGGTAAATGTCTGCATAAAACATATCAAACATAGCCAATGTAGCCATTTGCATATCTAACGCCTACCTCTGTAGCTAGCCAAATTCTGGAGGCAACAACACAACCATAGGTTAACTAGAGCATTTATCAATTTATCAGTGTTTTAAAGATGTTTACAAAGTATTGTTAACAAATTACTACTACTAATAATAAGCTGCCCTTATATATATATATATAGTAGTATATAGTATAACAACATTTTGTACACTTATGGTACCATAGAAAAACACAGTTCAATTTATGTATTATATGGAGTTCTCAACATGGAATCATCATGATATCATTTGATTATGGACCTAGACTAACATCCTATAATAACTTTAGCACAAAATCAGATTAATTTTGCCTGATATCAGATGAATATTCAATGGCTCTAGGGCAGTTATTTATGTTTTTTTTTAAATAGTAATAGTAAATATTATAAGGTAATAAGGTAATAGTAAATATTCAAGAGTGTGATATGGATGGTCAGAGCAAACAACTCTATTGAACTGACAATCTGATTAACTATTTTAAGCTTATTTTAATTAGCAATTTAGGTTGCAAGTGTGCCTGTTGAGTGTATTTAGCAGTGGTCTGTATGCACAAAAGGAACCATAAATATTACACAAACTCACCCATTTCCATGAATCCTACCTACTGTATGAAGTGAGCTAGCTAGCTAGCAAGTGATGATAAGTGGACTAGCTATATAGCTAGCTACCTGTGCAACAAAATGCTTTGAAATTAGATCAGATCAATGAATAGCAGGAAAAAAACACAACTTTAGTTATCTAGACTTAAAGGTTATAGGATGAGAGATCATTAATTTATTTCAATAAACTCATATACAATGAAACAGCAGAAATAAGACATAATTATTAGTGCAATTAATTAATGTTACCTACACATAAAGCTCTAACCTCATTTATCATCTAACTCTTTTTTTTTTTAAATAAAAGCTGCAGTTTCTGTAAACCAACCAACCAAACAACAAAAACATTGTATTCATGGAGACCAACAAAATGTCAAAACTGTTAGATATTTCTAAACTTGTGGAGACATTTGGTGGATACACACACACTCCTATCCAATCCATCTACCCAAAATCCATGATCTCTTCCCATGAAACCCCAGAATGTGGTTTCATGGAAAGTTTTCTTCTGTTTTCTTACGTCTGTGGTGTGGAACCATTGGTCTGTCAGTTAGTTAAATAGATTTTTAACAAAGAATGTGCTAAAGCCCTGTATTTGTGCCCTTCTTTGTGCCAATGTAAGACCTAGTTACTTTTCCCAATGCAGAGTCATACAGAGTAATAGCTTCCTGATTTCAAAAGAATATTTGTTTCCTTATGGGTTAATGTGATGTCATTTGTTTTCTATTTGAGGCAGCAGAGCTTTAAATGTGTGGACATTTTTCTCCATTTGTCCAATCTCTTTTACTAAAAACATGGAGTTATTATGGCAATGAAGCCCTATGAGACAAAGTGAAAGGGAAAGTGAAAAGAAAAAAGAGGGAGTGCAAATAATAAAAATGTCTAAAGTTAATGAACTATTAAAGATCATTATATTAGTAGCAAGTCACAGGGGTGTCAGCATTCAATGCCAGGGGTATCAGTGTGGAGAGCAGACTCATCTGAGGATTGTTGGGGGAGAACAGGTCACAGCTGGAGCTGGACAAATAGGATGTAAGGCCACACCATGAGGCAGGAGAAAAAGAATTTAAGTAATAAAGTTTCTGTTTTAGATTGATGGATTCAGGGGGGAAGCTGAGATGGCTTTATCTCTTTCTGTCTCAAGTAAAATAACACATTTGCTGTCATAATGCAGAATGAGCCAACAGGTTTTTTCCGCTCTTTCCTGGACACACAGCGCCATCAATAATACCCTTTGCCATCATGTGGCTGTCATGTTTCATTAAATACATATGGTGATGGTACTTTGATGTGTGCTAAACTCCACCTCAAACAAACAAATCAGGGTAGTGGTAAGTGCCTGCACCACTTAGCACTGCTTTTGTCCACTAATGGGCTCCTGGCACTGTGCCAAGGTGCATTTGCTCTGGGAAAGTCAGCTATGGAGGACGATAAAGTACTGTAGGCCTACTGTAGTGTAAAGCAGCAGAGACACAACACACTTCAAACTGCTTAGGAAACCAAAGACTTCTGAGGACAACTACAGTATAACTTGAATGTAACAGCCATTTCTCAGATCTGCAGTTTCCCAGAAGCTTGAGTGTTGTAAGCTTTTTTGTGTAAAAAGGCCAGTGTTGTCTTAAATTATAACAATCATTCATTCATTCATTCATTCATTCACTCACTCATTTTCCTACCACTGTTCGGGTTTGTGGTGGCAACAGGCTGAAAAGGTCAGCTCATGCTTCTCTATCCCCAGCCACAGACTCCAGGTACTCCTGGGGGATCCCAGCTTCAAAAGCCAACTATAATTTCTCCAGTGGATCTTGGGTCTGCCCCAGTGTCCATTCCAGTGGGACATGCCTGATACAGCTCTCACTGGAAACAACCAGGAGGCATCATTTTAGCTTCTTATGCTATCACAGAGAGTAAGCGCAGCAACCCTGCACAGGACCTCATTTACACCACCTGTACTCACAACCTTATTCTATCCATCACAGCCTACAGCTTGTGATTCATAGGTTTTGATAGGGTTGTACTGTAGATTGACCTGTAAACTGACCTCCTGCTTCATCGCCACAGACTGGTACAGTGACTTCTGCTGCTGACCCATTCCTTTTGTCAATATCCTGCGCCTTTTTCCATTAATTGTGAGTAAGAACCCAAAGTACTTCAACTCTCTCCCCTCAACTGGAGAGACCATACCATTTTTTTCCTGGAAGGGAACCATGGCTGGAATTGCTGAGGTGCTGAAGTTTTCCCAGTATACTCAACAGTGAAACACCAAGTGTGTGTCAGAGGTCCACTTCAGGTGGTGTCAAGTGACGTTAGCTCTCCATACTGGACACCACTCATACCTTGGTTATGTCTTGGTAGCCTGTCCAAGAATACCACAAATAGGAGTGAAGACAAGAAACACCTCTGACAGAGTCCAATACCCATCTTAAACAGCTTCAATTTAATGCAATTGGAGAAAACAAAGGGAACACAACTATCACTTTTCTTATAAAGATACCCCATATGCCTGCAGTACCTCCCACAACAAAGGCTGAAGCACATGATCGTAAGGCTTCTCCAAAATTACACATGTAGACTAGATTAGCATACTCCCAGGACTCCTCACAAAGCTGTGCAAGAGTAATGAGCTGGTCCACATTTCCACAGCCTGTGCTGTTCCTAGGTATGGCATGTCCACTGGGTTAAGGAGTTCCTCATAGCGCTCCTTCCATTGCTCATTTATATCCTCAGCAGAGATCAACACTTCCCTGCACTCTCTCATCAGAGCATGTGAATGGTCTTGTCTCCCCTCCTGAGGTTCTGAACAGTTTGCCAGAACATCTTTAAGGCCACCCAAATCTCTTTTAACATAGCCTCTCCAAACCCCTTCCATGCCTGAGCTTTTGCTTCTACAACTACTTTGCTGAGCCTTTCTGGCTCTCTTATACCTCTCAATCAGGAAACCCTCTGTGAGGATTGCTCAGACAGTCTTCTTCTTCAACCTCTACTCATACCACTGGTTACCACCAGCATGTACTAGGGTTACCAGCACGAAAGGCACTGACAGCTTTCTGTCAACAGCTTCTTGTCACTGCTTTCACAATTGGTCAATTTAGACTCAGTGTCCTTCCAGAGACTCACAATCTCAATGAGGCAACCCTCTTATCCAACTACAAGTCCCTCAGGCTAAGCTTGGTGAGTATCCTCACATCTCCTGTGGGGACTCCAGAGTAGGAGAAAACCAACCCTCAATCAAGAAGTGTGGTACCAGAACCTGTACTGTGTGTGGATGTAAGCCCGATTATAGTCTATACGTGTTCACATCATACACTCAGATTTGTTCCCTGCTGGTGAAGTGACATCCATTTGTGCAGAGCACAAATGCCGAGTATGGGTCACCATACTTGGCCACAAGTCACTTCACTTTCACTTTTCACTTTCATTCCAAATTCCCAAAGCCTGTTTGCAGTACAAAAGCTTTGTCAGACACATGCCTGCTGCCTGTTTGGCCTTGCACCTGACCCCCACCCTTCATCTTACAGATGGTGAGCTCACAAAGTGGCTGCATATCTCCCTTTTGCAGGTAGTGAGCCCCACATGGTTGGCCTGGTCACCTGGTCACTCATACAGCTGCAGACACCAGCCCCAGGCCTGGCTACAGGAGTGGGCCCTACTAATCTGCCTCTGAGGTTCACTGAAATACACAAATGCCTACAAATACACTAGATATTACAAAGTTATCTGATAAAAGTAAAGTTTCTTTGCTGTTTCTCTGTAAATTTGATTTGTTTACTATTCTAATACTCTGAAATTATGATGGCTGTTTTCCTATGACTTGTTTCCTCTTAGGCACTACCTTTTTCTCTCTGAATAGCTGGGAGGTTTCGCCAGAAGGCATGTTTGCTATATTGCTTCATATTGAGAAATGTGTGTGCGTGCATGAGTGTGTGTATGTGTGTGCGTGTGTGTGTGTGTGTGCATGTGTGAAAAAGAAAGAAAGGAGGACTGAGGGAGCAAATGAAAGGGCCGTTGTGTTAATCTGATCTCCTGTACTCATCAGTGTTCAGGCATACTAAGTGGCTGGCACTTTGCCTGTGAGTCATTACCCCTTTTGACAACCCTGTCTCCATTCATAACATAAGGGACAAGTGCAGGACATGGTTCATTTACACCTTTAGGTATGTCATCTCAGGACATGAAGAGACAAGAGGCTTTTCTTGGGCTTTCACACATTGTGCATGAAGGGTGTTTGGCTGGTACCCCTTTTTGTTCTCTTACTATTCAGAATTATTAATCAATGTGTGTGTGTGTGTGTGTGTCAGACAGAGAGAGAGAGTCTTAGAATACATTTAACAAATTAGATTGAGAGTAGAATAGCATCAATATTTAAATACAGCTTAGTGGAACATTCCTCAAAGAAAAAAAGATCAAAGGAGCACTCATTTTTTCACTCAGTTTTAGTTTCATATGACCATGTTTAATGGTGTTTCAAGTTATATTTATTATACAACAATTAGTTATAAGGCCCTATTAGCTATAAGGCAACTATCAGTTGATACGCATATACATACATACATACATACATACATACATATATACATACATACATATATACAGTATGCTAGGAAGCTGCTGAACTCTGACATACACCATATGCTAAGTTTCTAAAGCTGAAAATGGGAGGACACCACACACACTTTATGATGGACTGAATCCATGCAGAAACCTCTCCCCCAATGGCTCAGCTCACTTCCCGAGCAAACATATTCATTACTCCACATCCAACACTGGGACTGACATAATACAGATCTGCACTTTAGGGCCAGGGTCACTGAGGGAGACAAGGAGATTTGTATGGTTAAACGGCCCATGGTTTCACTGGAAACCGGCACACTTAAACACTTGGTTTGATGTTGAACTGTTTAATTTGGCAAAAGAGGCAGCATTTTTGGCTTCTTGGAACAGAAATTTCCAAGAAGCCAAACACACACACACATACATGGACAGACAGACAGACATACATACAGACAGATTTTTATGCACTCTTAAGTTTGTGCACGTTTTGTCAACATTTTACATTAATGTCATATGTGGTCATATGCATCCCAGACCACCTCCGAATGTGGTTTGAGTGAACGGATCACAGTGTGTCTTCAAGACAATGACAGGTATGAATGTGGCATAAGAGATATAATCTGTCAGGTGGGTCCTGGGTGTGCCCAGGGGTCTCTGTAAAATGGGACAGGCCAGATACAGCTCTAGTCAGAGCCAGCCAGGGGGCATCATTGTGAGGTGCCTGAACCACCACAATTGCCTCCTCTTAATTTGATTCGGCTCTAATCCAAGGCACCCCCTAATTACTGAGCTCCTCACCCTATCACAGAAAGTAAGCCCAGCAACCCTGTGGAGGAATCTAATTTCCATCACCTATACTCATGACTTTGTTCTTTCACTCACTACCCACACAGGGCTTTTTTGTTTTAAAAACATCTGGCAAATTACTGACAACTAAAAAAATTCTTAAATAAAATACTGAGAGCTAATTTAAAAAAAACATTATCTTGAATGTTCTTAATGGGTGTCAATAATGTTTCACGTTTTTTAAAATGAAAATATACACTATATGGCCAAAAGTTTGTTTGAATACCCTGTTAGTCCCCCCTTTGCTGTTATAATCACCTCCACTCTTCTGGGAAGGCTTTCCACTAGATTTTGGAGCATGGCTGTGGGTTTGTGATAATTAAACTACAAGAGCATTAGTAAGGTCAGGAACCAATGTTGAGCTAGGAGGCCCGGGGTGCAGTCGGTGTTCCAGTTCATCCTAAAGGTGTTCAGTGGGGTTGAGGTCAGGGTTCTGTGCAGGACAATCGAGTTCTTTCACTCCAACTTTGGTTAACTATGTCTTCATGGAGTTTGCTTTGTGCACAGGGGCTTTGTGAGGCTGGAAAAGGTTTGGGCCTCTTAGTTCAAGGGACATTGTAATGCTAGGGTATACAAAGACATCCTATACAATTGTGTACTTCAAACTTTGTGGCAACAGTTTAGGGAAGAAACACATATGGGTGTGATGGTCAGGTGTTCACAAACTTTTGGCCATATAGTCTGTATATTTGGTTGTAAAGCATACATTTTGTATAATGAATCTCACATTTCATTAATTCATTTATGTTTGTCCCAGTGGATCTGAAGACAATCACACTGGGTGAAAGGTAGGAGTACACCCTGGATGGGACGCCAGGCTATCACCATCATACATGCACCATCATACATGCGTATCATGCATCATACATACAAACATTTGCACACTCATTCACACCTAGGAGTAATTTAGAACCTATCCACCTACCAGGGATCCAAGTTCAATTCAATTCAATTCAGTTTTATTTGTATAGTGCTTTTAACAATGGACATTGTCACAAAGAAGCTTTACAGAAATAAATGGATTAACAAAAAATATATTATAAATATTTGAATTTATCACTGTGAATTTATCCCTCATTTAGCATTTCATATTGATATTCAAGCCATATTTAATAATTTAGTAGTAATATCTACAAGATTCAACAGATTACAACATTGGGAAGGATGACACTTTTTTAACATATTGACATGACATTTTGCAAGATTGTTGATGAGAATTTCATTCACATGAACAATACTAAACATTACAGAAGTTTAGTATTGTGGTAGACTACGAACTGAGTCTATAGTTATTTATTAATTCATAATATTAATGTAAATGAGTAGTTGCAACAAGCTCATCTCTTAGAATCTATTTAACAAGCTAATCTCTTAGAATGGATACTTTGCTGTCAAAAAGGGAGTGCTATGCTTAAATAGAAAAAAAAGAATTACCTTCGGGGTCTATGGTTTGGATGGATTCAACGTAGAATTTGTATACTTAATTCTCAAAGCATGTCATAACTGGTGTCATTAGGCATCACATAAGAACATATTTGGAGTATGAAGACCACCATATGAAGGCCACTATGTTATCTACCAGCTACTGACTCATGATTTATAGTAAATAAACAGATATGTGCAGAGAAATACTAGAGAAAGATAATAACCCCCGACCAACATGTGGTTGATTACACACGTTCTGATTATTGATAACACTGAACCAGTAGAATTTATGATGTGATGTCGAATTATACACCAGACTACAGTGAAATAAAAGAAGTTGAGCACAAATTAAGAAAAATGCCCATGTTTGGATAAAGTATGAAACTCTCTCTCTCTCTCTCTCTCTCTCTCTCTGCGAGTTCTTGCCAGTATCTGTAGTGAATAAGTTCTGAGCCTTTGATATGTGTATAATGTTCCCATGTTTTGAGCCTTGCTGTGCTTTCTCAACTATTTTCTCGAAATACCCGTTGGCTTATTCTGACCTGTGGATTACCAAGAGTTTTGACCTGTGCCTGCATAACAAATGTGTTTTATATCTTCTTACCTTTATCAATACATACACTAAACTTTAGAAATATGTAAAATTATTTAAAACATCCAGGTCTATGCAATTTTAAGGTATGTCAGTCTCCTTGGGAACAGCTAGACTCTCTATGAAGCATGAGCCTTCCTGGAGCTGAGTCAGTTGTGTTTAGACTCAGGGGACCAGGCTGGGTCAGTGGTGGCTCAGTGGCCCAAGCCTCCACAATATACTGTAGGCACAATAACTTGATTCACCTGACATTCCTCCTGAGTGAGATGTCTTCTGCCCAGGTCCATGGGCAGCAGGTGGTCATGTTCTCCAGCAGGATAGAAAGGGAAATGACCTGGTCCACAGAGAAGTCAGGACAATTCAGTCTGAATTTCCTCAGTGGCAATATGCTGATAGTGGCGATAGTCCTCTCATTGCATCCACTATCATGCTGCTGTAGTGTGGAAATAGAGTGGATAATCTGAAGCTCTATCATCTGACTCCCTTTCCTCCATGATCACACACAGCCCTCCTCTTTCTGCTGTTTCTAGATGGCTGTTGCACATTCTTGTAAGTAGGGAAACTTTGGGACATATTCATATACTTAAGTTAGCAACTTAAGTCCAAATGTTATGTCAATATTTACATGTGGAAAGTTATGCATATTCAAAGATGGCTTATGCCACAGCTTAATTCAATTTTCTGGGCTCCTCATTCAGGTTATGCAAATTGCCTGTATGTAGTTCACTCCTCTGAGGCTGCCAGATTTTTTTGAGTGTAATAAACTCAAAATTAAACACAAGCCTTTAAGCCTGAAAAAAAATCAAGGATAGAAAATGTGGACTGAAGAAAAAAAAAACTTTTTTTCTTTGCTGTGAAATGTAATATGATATAACAACAGGAGACAAAAGGAAAATGAAAAAGACTAATACAATGAAACATGAATAAGAAGATAGCAAGCACTGAAATAAACACCTAGTAGGAGTCTAGTATATTTCCACTATATTGCTCCATGAATAGTACTAGCTGCAATTATCACTGTACACTACAAATTTGGTTTAATTGTTGGCAAATCAGTTGGCACATTAGTTAGCCACATTAGTTAGCAGCTTATGAAATAGCATTTGATACAACATATTCAATTATTTCTATTATTTTTTATTTGAATTTTTTTGTATCATGCTCTGACAATTAAATTAATGAAGCCAAGAGATACTAAATTGAGGTCATGATATCATATTGTGTGCATGGGATGCGGGCTATTGTGCTGAGCTTTTAATAACTACTTAGTGTAGTGCAGTGCCAAAGTTTAGTTAATTCAATGCACTCTGCTGTAAAGAAAATATACCCATAGTTTGAAGGATAAGATGACTAAATGTTATCTATAATAAATTTTGCCCTCAAGATGAGTAATGTATCCAATTATGATAAGATGGTGTCTCCTCCAATGTCCTCCTTGCAAAAAAACAAAAACAAACAAACTAATAAAAAAACAACAAAAAAACAAATAACAAGTGTGATACAACTGTTACTCTGCCTAAAGGAGGCTGTCCACCAAAAGGCAGAGACCAGGTAAGGAAGGCATTTGTCAGAGAAGCAACCAAGGATATCTCTGAAGGATCTGGATAGACCAACTGATCAGATTGGAGGAGCTATTCAGAGGACAGTCATAGTCTGAGCACCCCACAAAACTGGGCTTTAGGGAAGAGCGGTGAAAAGAAAGCCATTATTGAAAAAAGCCTTATAAAATCACATTGGGAGGCCCAGCAAACATGTGGAAAAACGGTTCTCTGGTCTTATGAGACCAAAACTGAACTTTGGTCTGAAAGGAACCCAACACTGCTCATCACCTTGAGAACACCATCAGTGAACCATGGTGGTGGTAGAATCACGTTGTACGGATGCTTTTCATCAGCAGGGACTGGGAAACTGGTTAAATACAGGGCAATCCTAGAAGAAAACTTGTCAATGACAAGTGGACAATGAACTGGACAATGACAACAAGCATATTGCTACTGGACCACACTGGAGAGGTTCAAAACTAAGAGCCTGGATATGTTGGAATGGACCAGCAAAAGTTCAGACCTCAACCCAGTTGAGCGGCAAGACTTGTCTAATTGCTGTTCACCAACAGTCTCCATCTAATCTGACAGAACTTCAGCAATTTTGCCAAGAAGAAGGGGAAAATGTCAGGGTCCAGATGATAGAAACATCTCAGAAGACAATGGTGGTTCTACTAATATTGATGTTGGGGGTGTGGATACTTATACAAGGGCCTGTCCAGTTGTCTTATTGTAATAATGCAGCCCTTTTTCTTTGCCTTTGTAATTTGGCTACATTGTAAATGAAATATCTAGTTTAAGTGTGGTGTGAGCCTATGCTTCACTAGAAAAATCTTTACTTATAGATTTATTACTTGGTTTGTTCTTCTCTTTGCTTTTTTAAGTCTTGAAATTTAGGATGTTTGTTTACTTGTATAAAGCCACATGGTGACTAACAGGCACTTTTCTGTTTTTCCCCCCATATCGCTTCCCTTGATCTCAGGATTTTTAATGGGGTTTCTCACTTTTGTTTCATTTAGGTATCAACTTTGTCACAAATGTTTCTCCTAAAATTCCTTAGGAGAAATACAATGCGACAAAAAACAGACATGTGATTTTTAAACTGAGATTAAATGAGTGAAAATAAAGAGAATGGCCATGCTTGGTTTCAGCAGTATTTCTGCACGGATCTCAGCATGCCTGGCTTATGTCTCACAATGAATGGCAGCTCATCACCTGAAGCTAAATCACAACAAGACTGAGCTGCTGTATATCCCTGGAGATGCATCCCCACATCAAGATCTTGTCATCTCCCTGGAACATGTTAGGTTATGTCTGTAACCATGTTCTCTGAACTCTGGATAACTGCCAGAGGCAGTGATTCAACATCTGCATCTCTTCATGTGTGCATGTGTACACATGTAAAGACATTTAACACAAAGTCGGATGGTGACCATATGACAATATAAACTGCCATCATTAATGGCCACCATTTCCTCTGGAGACTTTTCTTAGAATTTAGCTTGGGTTTTGAGTGACAGAGAACCCCTCCCAACTTCCAGGGGCAGTGTTTCAACACCTGGACACCCTATACCAGTAGGTCAAAAACTAACTCACCCTCAGCCTGACTGGAAGGATGATTGGATATGATTGCTACATTTATTACACTGGGGGACACTGTTGGTCTTATAAGATCTGGAGAGGTGCGTGGTGATGTCCAGGTAGCTGCAGCACAGACCTCCTGGAGTGGCATGCCTCTCAGTAGCATCCATGAGGATGAAATTCTCCCTGTGGTGTGCCCCATCTCGATAAGACTGGGCTTCTAGTCCATTCACAGGTCGTAGCGATGATCCCTCACCTGGTAAGCCAAAACTCTGCTTAGACAGATATTGTCCAAAATGAATATTTGGTTCTATGACCAATTAGCCATTGTGCATCTCAAAAAGCCAACAAGGGTTGTACTGGACACAGTAGGGAAAGTTCTACACAGGGTAACCAAACCCAGGTAGGACCCTGGGTTTGGACACCCTGGAACCCTCAAAGCACATACATACAAAGCACATACAAATACAGATATGATTAGGAGATGTACTTTTTTTTTCTTAGGAAGCTTGCCATAATTTTCAGATGTGCTTTGGAACTGAGATCCTGTGGGCCACAACAAAAAGGTTGCATGAGCAGGAATTTTTTACTTTCATGTAGGTGTGAACGAGCAGTCAGACAAAGACATTAATATGAACTTGTGGCACTGTGCAATGCATTTCCAACCTGGTCAGGGTATGGTGGTTTAAATTATGCTATTAGCTTAAGCTAGCGTTACTAGATTTTTTGCAGGGAAATAGAACCAACTAAATAAGTTCAAAATATTACAGACAGATACAAATAAAAGTAATAACTGCATGTGTGGGATTATAAAAATAGTCCTGCACTTATTACTAGTTTAGACCAATTATGAACTTGAGCCGGTGGTCAGAGCCAGAATTCACAGGCCACGCTGACACTGCTTTGAGTTTAAATACAGATATAGATACAAAATTATTTGGAGCACTAAATGGACACACATATGAATACAGATAAAAATAGTGTCATTGTTTAGATCCCTAATTTTCTTTGATGCTTCCCTACATGTAAATCAGGAAAGGCCAAGTTCCTAGATCTGTCCAAGCTCATCTATTATTGTGATAGGTCATTTCCCCTCACTATATAAAAATAATGACTGAGTTTGATTTGGGACAACCTAACCAAAGCTTTGAGACATACACCGATCAGCCATAAAATTAAAACTACTGACAAGTGAAGTAAATAACATTGATTATCTTGACATTATGGCACCTGTCAAGGGGTGGGATATATCAGGCAGCATGTGAACTGTCAGTTCTCATAGTTAATGTGTTGGAAGCATGAAAAATGGGCAAGTGAAAGGATCTGAGCAACTGTGGTGGCTAGATGACTGATTCAGAGCATCTCCAAAACAGCAGGTCTTGTGGGGTGTTCCTGGTACACAGTGGTTAGTACCTACCAAAAGTAGTCCACTGAAAGACAACCGGTGAACCGGCAACAGGGTCTTGAGTACAAGACCAAGGCTCAATGATGCATGTGGGGAGCGAAGGCTAGCCGGTCTGGTCCAATCCCACAGAAGAGCTACTGTAGCACAAACTGCTGAAAAAGTTAATGCTGGCTATGATAGAAAGGTGTCAGAAAACACAGTGCATTGCAGCTTGCTGCATATGGGGCTGCATAGACGCAGACTGGTCAGAGTGCCCCTGCTGACCCCTGTCCACCTCTGAAAGCTCCTACAATGGGCATGTGAGCATCAGAACTGGACTATGGAGCAATGGAAGAAGGTGGCCTGGTCTGATGAATCACATTGATGTGTGAAGTGTGATGCGCTGGGCAATGTTCTGCTGGGAAATCTTGGGTCCTGGCATTCATGTGAATGTTACTTTGACACGTACTTCCTACCTAAACATTGTTGCAGACCAAATACACCCCTTCATGGCAGAGGTATGACCTAATGGCAGTGGCCTCTTTCAGCGGGATATTACACTCTGCCACACTGCAAAAATCGTTAAGGAATGGTTTGAGAAACATGACAAAGAGTTCAAGGTGTTGACTTGGCCTCCAAATTCCCCAAATTCAATCCAATCAAGCATCTGTGGGATGTGCTGAACAAATAAGTCTGATCCATGGAGGCCTCACCTTGCAACTTACAGGACTTAAAGGATCTGCTGCTAACGTCTTGGTGCCAGATACCAAAGCACACCTTCAGAGGTCTTGTACAGTCCAAGACTCAACGGGTCAGAGTTGTTTTGGTGGCACAAGGGGGACCTACACATTATTAGGCAGGTGTTTTTAATGTTATGGCTGATTGGTGTATATCTTATGAATATGGTGATAAACCCTGTAAGGCACTTGCACGCCAGATGAAACATGCTTCTGCTAGCTTGCTTGATTGACTGTAATGACCTCAGGTTTGCTAGTCAACTGAGGTTTGCAGGTAACTAGTCAACTGAATATTACTAGGCAATTCAGTGAGTGACTGAATTTTGATGAAGAATTTTAGCAGCATTCACGTAACTTCCATTGATGAGGTTTCCAGGAGAGTTGTAGATGAGCCTATCCCTGTAGAGGAAATAAGCTTTGCTAGAAAAGGAATTCAAAGTTGGAATCTCCAGGCCTGGATGTTTTTTCTTCTACAGAATTTTATAAGAAGTTCTCTGCTAAACTGTCTTCATTATTTGAGGCCATGTTTGCTGAATGCCTGGACAACTCAATTCTTTCTAATGCAAGATGGGGAACCTTTTTCTCATTGAGGACCAGATTAATAATTTTGTATCTGAGTGTGGGCCACAGATTACGTTGGACTAACATGGCCAACTAATGCAAGCCTAATAAATATGTGCTATACTGGAGGTACAAAAGATCAATGGAAATTTGATCTTAGACTCACATCTCAATCTCAATGCAAGGATTGAGAATGTTTGGTCTTCACCAGCTGTAGAATGTCTGGGGGCAATGACATTGTTTCAACATGCAACTCTCCGAGTTGATTTCTTTTTGTCTTGAAGAATGTCTGTTTTTTCAAGTAACAGCTTTGAGAAGAACTGTTCCCAGTGATACGCAGTTCCAGCAGAATTCCAGTTAGTTTGAAGTTTATTGACTTCTAGCTGCATATACTCTGGCACATCAACTGCATTTATGTTGAATGGTGTTGTTATGCCAAATGGAAACATTCCCTTGTTCTGTTGCTCCCACTTGTGCAGTGATTGTGATTCCATAGACTAGGGAATGACCCTACATTGTTGCATCATAGTTGCATTTTCCACAGGTTTATCTTTGCTTCAAAAGACTTTACATGAGAAAGAAGTGAAACCAGGAGCTGGTTAGGCCCTTTCAGTGTAACATTGAGCTCTGACAGATATTTTGTGATGTACACCATGAACACCAGATCATCTACACATCTCCCTTTCATTTGCTTGAAACGTTTCTAAGCATTCCTGAGTTCATAATATATTCTCAGCATGTTTGATCTGCTTAGCCATTGCACCTCATACCAGTAAACCAAATCTCCAACTGGTTGTTATTCAACTTTTTTGAATAAAGTTAATGCTGAAAAAACTTACAGTGACATTTACAAAAAAAGTGACATTTTCTTGGTGAATAATACACTAATATATTACAAAATTGCTCAGATCCAAACCAACTTTTGTCATTTCCTTTTTGATAAGGGTGACTTTTGTGACCCCACTATGTCTGGTGCAAAGTCTGTTGTCACACCACTTAGTTTGTCCAATGATAAATCATAGGACAGCATATTATTAGGTTTTGTATAAATATTCTCATGTCTGGTTATGTTATGCATGCTCGCTACTAAATGCAAATATTCTCATGTCTTAAAGTATGCTGTACAAAAATTGCTGGCTGGCTATTGTTTGTTTTGTCTGTTCTCTTTAGCAAGGAAGTAATACTTGAATTTTGTCACAGTATATTTTAGAAATTTCTCAATATCTCTTGCTGTGGTGAGATAATCTGGCCAGACAGTCTGGCAAGACAGGTTAATATTCTCAAATATTTTAAGTTTTCTGGAGCAAGTATCTGGGCAACGAGCACTTCATAAACTGATCTTCAGAATAAGGCCACATTCTTTTAGTAATCAGTTCACTTACCACATAACTTGTTTCTGTCACTGACCATATCTTTTTTGGGTTGCAGGAATGAAACCTGCTATGCAATCAAATTATTCTTAAATGCCTTAATTTTCTCCACTCATACCATTTCTCATACAGAAGTATAATTTTTGTGTTTAGCAATGTGATGTCTGTCAGATATTTCCCCCTCACGCCGAGCGCCAAGTGCAGAAGCGTTCAGCGTGCTTAAGCATCCGGCAGTGGACAGTGTGCGCTTCAGGGTTATGTCTTTGTTTATGTTGCCCTGTGTGTTTTTGTTTTGTTTCTGTCCTGTCTCTGTCCCTATATTCTTATTTGATGTTTCCCCTCTCATGTCATGATCAATCTCACCTGTTCCCAGTGTGCCATTGATAAGTTTGTATACTTATTACCCCCAACCCCCATGTGTCATTGTTCTTTGCACAGTATTGTTCAGTGTTTTGCCGCCTGATTTTACCTAACCGTTTTTTTCTGTGTGTTCACTCCGGTCTTTCACTTCTTGCGTGTTCCTTGATCCTTGTGTTTGTTTTGCCTAGATTGCCTTGTTTGTACATCGCCTGACCCCGCCTGTTTTTGACCCTGCCTCTGCCTTACATTTTTGGGTTAATCTGCCGGCCCTTTAATAAAAGCTTTCACTGCAGTTGCATCCATCTCCACTTGCATTACATGACCGAATACTGCACCTACAACATGGATGCAGCAGGGAAGCAGGAGGAGTGTTACGCTGGGATTACCATGCCTGCATTTGATTCTGTGCAATTTCCCCAGTGGTTCCCCAGTTTTATTTTGGGAGCCTGCTTGACCCCAAGCCTGTGGAGGGACAGTGGCTGGGGTTCATGTTGTCCCGGGTTCGTGGGCCCAGCTCGCCAATGGGCGAAGCTCCTGATTGCCACAATTAACCTTGGCCTGGGAAGTGTAGCCAAGTTCATGTGTAATGAGAGTGATCTATTGGAAGGCAAATTTTGACTTCGACCATAAGAATTTTTTGGGGAGGGCTAGCCTGTCGGGCCAGCCGTTCACCATCTACTATAAGGAGCGGGAGGCTGGGGACGAAGAGGAAGTCCAGCCAGAGGCCAACGTGGCAGCCTCACCTCCAGAGATCAAGGCTGAGGCTGATGGGGTGGCCTCCCATGCCAAGTTCCTGCCAGAGGCCGATGGCACGGCCACTACGGACCTGCTCACACTAGAGGCCTCCCAAGTTCTGCTCCAGCTTGAGGCTGATGATGAGGCATCCCAAATTTTGCCCCAGCTTGAGGCCGATGGTGTGGCCTCCCACTCCATGCTCAAGTCTGAGACTGACATCACAGCCTCCCAAGCCTTGTTCCTGCCACCTGACACCGGCGAACCTGTCCCAGCCCCACCACCTGACCCCGGCCAGCCTGTCATTGACCCACCGCCTGCTTCCTGCCAATATGCCCCATGTCTGCTTTCTGGCTCCTCTCTGAGAGTCCAACAAGAGAGACAATGCCTGCCTCGGGACGTTGGGTCTTTGGTAGACATTTTGCCCAGAGGGGCAGGACCACCATGGGACAGGTTTTGTAGTCACAGGAATGTTATTCCTATGTTCTTATGTCTGTTCTAGAGTATATTCTTTGGAACATTCCAACAACATATTTCAGAAATCAAAAAGACTGTCAGGTCAACCCAGGTACCGGCAACAAACACTGTTTCTCAGAACGCACCGTGGCCTACAAATGGCCACCCTGGATTACGCTCCCCAAGTCACACGCACATTGTCACGTTCACAGTCACTGGACTCACACACACACACACACTTGTTGTGAAGTAATGCTCAGTGTGCACATACCTGGCCTTACCAAGACATTGATACTGTGTTGTGAAATTCTGGGTTTTAAAATGCTTAACTGCAATTGCATGCACCTCAGCCTCCAGTACATGACAAAAACAGTATAACTGTTGGCCATGAGTGCCAGTGAAATTTGATCAGGGCAGATTTTGAAGGACTCTGCTAGGCCAGTCTGTTGTTTGGTTGTTCAGTTAGATGACTATTTTGTGTCTTTGAATATTTATTTTTCCAAAATTGTAAAGAGACCCTGGTTATGAGAAAGGTGCTATATAAAAGTAACTGCTTCTATTTCTATTTCTTCTTCTTCTACTTAAAGGATTTAATGTGATTTGAAACAGGCAACTGTGATTGGGTGATGTGGTCTGTTGTTTCTTAAGTGGTTGAGGATCCTGGGAAAGTTTGTGCTTTTAAGTGAGGCTGAGGCTGGCAGTGACATGAGAGTATTGGTGTTGTTAGCATTCTTGGAAAAGCAAGGAGGCTGGTACCCAAGCACACACTGAAAAATGGTCAGTTGAATGGCAAAGTGGCATAAGGAATTTAGGGCACATTTGGCACAGGGCAAGATTTTTGACAAATCTTCTGGTTGTTTGTGAAAAGATTTCTGAGAAATCGTAAATACTTATTTGTCAACTGAACTTGCTATCAGATTGGGGGTAATACGCCAAGGTTAAACTCACTGAAACACAAACCTCTGCATAAATGACTTCCAGGCTTGAACTGGCGGTTGCAGTCAGACACAATGTCAAATTTTAAAATCAATCAATAATATCAAGGATGGTGGTGTTATTCTGAGAATGGTTCAAATGGGTGGAAAAAACAATACCATGTGTGTCTAAGGGCATTAAGGAATGGCTAGAGGAAGGTCTTTACCAACATGTATGGTTCTCGGGTAGCAGAGTGGGTGCATGAAAACATTTCTAACCTTATATTCTTGGAACCTGGCTGGTACAAGTGAACTGAAATAGAAAAGAGTGTCCATATAGATTGTCAGATGGTAAGTCATAGTTTTCAGGCACTGTAAATTGCAGTTATCTGTAAATACAATGAATGGATGCTCCCTTGAGCCAGTAGCATTATTCCCCCAAGGCCAGCTTTACTGCCAAGAGCTCTCTCTTTCCAATATCATAGTTGTGATAATTTAGAGGAGAAGAATGCCACTGGTCAATGGGATAGTACTGCTGCCATTCATGTCTCTGAGGTATCAACCAATGCTTAAGGATGATGGCTGTGGTGTGTAAGAAATTACAGTCTGGTGGGCAAGTGGATTTCACTTGGTGATATATAAACCCAAACAACCAGGTTCTTCTCCACTCTGCCGTAAGGTGATAAGTTGTTGCAGTAAATTTTCCAATCATCATTGTCACAAAGAAAGCTTCTCACATCTGGCTTCATTTTCACACTAACACCAAGAAGTTAATTAAATCAAGGTGTTTAGAAAATCATGAAGTTAACCAAATCATAGAATGGGAATGGGAGTAGATTAAAAGGGACTATCTCTGTCAAAACGATACCAAATGTTTGTCTATGGGTGATCATTCCTGCTCAAGAGGTATATATTGCAAATGTTTTAGATGGTCTGAGTTCAGTCTGACTCTGCAAAATCCAAGGTTCTTTTTCACTTTTGCCTTGCTACTGCTGTTTTTGGAATAAAGACATACACCAATTTTGAAAAAGTATTTTTTCCTTACAGATTAATGCTTAAATCTTTAGAAGGCTTGTTCAGCATGTAAATCCAAAGCAAGTTTGCATGTGCCCCTTTTCAGTAAGGATGTGAGAAAAGCAGAGATAGAGCTGAATCCACAAATAAACCTCTTATAAAAATTTGCAAATACTAGGAATCTGTGAAGATCCTTAACTGTTCTAGCAACTGGCCAATCAGGAACAGTACTTCCTTGAACACCTCCACCTTGCCATTTCATTAGGCATGTGAAATTTGCACTTTTCTCCTTGATGAAGAGCTGGTTTTCCAGAAGTTAATGCAGGACCTTCATAAAGCAAGATATCGATGTATGCAGGGCATACAGCATGTCCCTAAGGACATTGTTTATGAATGCTTAGAACATGGTCGGCACATTGACCAGTCCATATGCCATTAAAAATAGTCATAGTGACCCCGCCCAAATCTGTATCAGGTTGTAGGTGGTCCTAAGATCAAACTTGGTGAAATTACTGGCATTTCTTATTTGCCTGACAAAATATTGTGCTGATGGGTGCCAGTAATGGGTAACAGTACTTTATGTGACTTGGTTTGAGCCCCTGTAATTGAGATATGGCAAAAGGAACTCTGCTATTTCTTCTATATGAAGAAGAATCTGGCAGATGCATGTAAGGTAGATGGTCATATGTATCCCTGTCTCAGGACTTAGTGATATACTCCTCCATAGCTTTGTTCTTAGCGGCAGAGAGGAGATAAATGGGGCAGTGTAATGTTAGACAGCAGGTCTATGGCATGGTCATTTGGGCAGTGTGGAGGAAGTGCCTTGGCTTTTTTTATAGCCCACTGAATACTCTGAATAGCAGGAGATAGTTTCAGATACTTGGTGGCATTTAGGGCTTTTGATAGTCGTGGATGCTAAAATAATTGAGGGGCATTGGATGCAAGACTGAAGTCACTATGAAATGAAGTCAATGAAGTCACTAAGGACCAGGCGAGGCTCTTACTCTCAGATCAGGAGATTTGCAGGTTATGTTACTATAGATATGGGAGTCCAAGAACAAACTTGGATGACAGAGTGGCCAGAAGTGAATGTAGAGCACTTGTTTTGAGGTGCGGCAAAGGGGTACCCTTTTGGATGGCATGCCCTTTAGGTCAGCCATCCAGGGCGTGATCATGCATGGGTGAATTGAGCAGCTATAGCTTTAAATTGAGTTCTTTGGCCATGATTGATGAAGCTTTCTTTGTATCAGTGAGAGCTGGGAAAACAGATTATCTGGATGGTTATTGCTGATTCAGTCTTTTATACAGACCTCACAGGAACAGATTCAGTGCTGTTATTCTGTCCATGGCAAGTGTTACAAAATATAAATTGTGCTGAAAAAATATTATGGGTGCTGAAAATTCTCTACTTAAAAAAGATGTTTACTTAAAAATATACCATACATGTATGAACTCAAAGTAGTGCATGCATTATTCCTTTTTATTATTCTTTTTATTATTAATTTTTGAATTTCATGAAGACTACCAATAATTATGGAGGGCACTGTAGTAATCAAGGTATGTAGGAAGCCTATACATCTTTTACCAGACATATGGTTTTGAACCAATTGTATTTTGGTTCTTATGAAAAAAAGATGATATACACTCTGTCAAAATAAGCTAAATTTTTGCAAGATAGCATAAAAATGAGCAAAAATAAACAGCCTCTTCCTGTCTCACACAGATACACAAGCAGTTAATCAAGGCATGGATTGTACTTTTTCCCGTTGATACGGTCCCAGTTGCTGTCTTCTTACTAAGACACATACATACACACACACACACACGCACACACACACCTTTTCTCTCCATTCTCTCTACTCTGTTCTCTTAATGTGGTTTAAGCCATATAAACTGTGGTTGTTTGGCAGGACCAATTTTAGTGTTGGTTTAGATCAGTGATCTTTTCTCTGACCACCTAGTCTGATTGCAAGCCATTGTAACTTAACTTAGACCCCTTACTTATTTTCATTGTGGGCATAAGAGAAGCTGGGTGATAAGTATAATTATTATTTCACAAAACTGAAGTCTATTTTTAAACTTAAAAAAAAAAAACAGAAAAAGAGACAATTAAGTAATGCTATGTGTTGGTGTACAATTAATTTAAACACCAACATAACACGATAAATCATATAATCATCCATATACTTCCATTTCTTCCTTTTACATTGCTTTTGCTTTAAAAAATTTGAGTTTGGACAATAGCAATAGCAAATGAATTTTCTTAGTGGTATGTACAGAGGCTAAGGTCAAAAGCGATAGTTATGGAGTAGTTACGGATCACTTCACTGGCTGACCACAGCAGTCTCCCCCAAATGCATCTATGTTCTGACTGGCAGACACAAACAGACTGGTGGTGGTCTGAGCTCCTACAGCTATGAGTGGAATAAGCAGCAACTGTGGCTGTTTGCTACTGAAACCGCAAAAGGCTTTTCCAGAATGCTGCTGGAAAGAAGATGGAAACACTATACTCAGTGTGCTTAGTCATCTCCCTGCCCTCAGTAACCAACCATGCCTTGTCCACTGATTACAGTTTCCTAGATGAATGTAATATCTATTTAGTGTAGCAATGGTTCTTTTTCATATTTTTATGCTATTATAGTCTTTGTTACAGTATGACACCTGCTTGTTTCTTTTCCTACATTAAGTAACAGTGCATCAGGAAACAGTTGCTATGTTGCTTCTAGAAAACTATATCAATCAGTGATAATTAACTTAGTGTATTAGCAAAGTTCTAGAAGTTCAGCCTTAGACTGTCTGTGAAACTAGCACTTCTAGCACATAGTGGAGGTATTAATGTTGTGCAACTGTCTACATGTAAAATGCAAATGAACTGACCTAAATTGGAACTGTCTACAAGTAATGTGACTATGTCTTGAGTAGAATACAAATGCTTGCATTCCAACCAATCAGGTGTTAACAGTCTTGACAAAGAGGGGATCAAATAAATCTCTCTCTCTCTCTCTCTCTCTCTGGGATACAAATTACATCATGCACCCAAACTGTCTCACACAAAAAGGTATGTGTTTTGGATCTATGCTCTGGCATCTTCAATATACAGTGTATCCCACTTGTTGGGTTTGTGTGTAAGTGTAATTTTGTCCATGTCCATTTTAAATCTTCAGACTGCCCAATGATTGTTTAGGCCAGAGAAACCTGATTTTAGACCAGAGGCTCAAGAGAGTGCTCACATTACAATGTACAATGGTAGCACCTGATTAAGTCAAGTCCTTAGATAAACTCTTGCCCCATTTCAGACTATTTATCATAGAAAGAATTGACACACACATATGCATATTACATAAGAAGACTCTAGGAAGTAAATACAGTGTACTTTAATAATAATTGCAGATGTAGCAAAAAAATTGAAATATAGTACACACTTAGTGAACACCAATTGGTTGATTAACTCATGCACACCTGAATAAGGTGTATATTGAATTAGGTGCAGGTACAGTATGTGCATTTGTTTGTGCAATATATGCTGTGCAATATATGCTGTGCAAAATCAGTCTGACGTAGTGGGTGTTGTGCAAATAAGTCCAAGCTCCTGTGTTGTCCTGGTTGAGGGCCCAAATGGCCTGTGGGAAGAAGCTCCTCTTCATTCTCTCTGTGTTGGTCTTCAGGAAACATAAGCGATTCCCTGAGAGAAAAGAGCAACAGAGAGGAGTCCATTGCTCAGATAGCTTAGGTCCTTCACTATCTTCCTGGCCTTGGTTCAGCACCACTTGCTGTAGATAGACTGCAGGTAAGGGAGTTCAGTGTGGATGTACGCTCAGCTGATCGCTCCACCCTCTGGAGAGCCCTCCTATCCTGCTTGGTGCTGTTCCAAAAACAGCCTGTGATGTTTCCAGTCAGGATGCTCTCCATGGTGCAGGTGTAAAAGTTCCTTAGCATCTTAGAGGACAAAAGTTCCTTAGCACCTTAGAGGACAGGTTAAACTCCCTTAAGACCATGACAAGTCCTGCATGATGTGAACACCAAGGTATCGGAAACTGTCCACTCTCTGCACTGGGGCCCCGTTGATCTTAAAGGGGGTGGTAGCTCCTCTCCTGCTTTGTGCTGAAATCCACTATCCACTAGTTTGTCTTGCTGACGTTCAGGAGGAAGTTGTTCTCCTGGCACTGGTTCTCTAGGCTTTTAATCTCCTCTAGGTAGGCCTTCTCAGTGTTATCAGATATCAGGGCTACTGGGCGATGGTTGTTGAGGCAGGCAGGCTGGGGTTTCTTTGGGACATGAAGGATAATGGACTGTTTGAAGCATGTGGGGTTACCGACTGTGCCAGAGAGAGATTGAATAGCTCTAAGGACCCAACCTGAGATGTTGTCTGGTCCTGCTGCCTTCCTGGTGTTCACTCTCCTGAACGCCTTCCTCATGTCATGCTCCAAGATGATGAAAACATTTCCTGCTCTGACACTCTCCGCATACATACTGCCACTAGCACTCTTAGCACTGTGAGAAGTGCTAGCGCCATTAGCACTGTTAGCTGCAGCCTTGAAGCAAAAAGTGTTCAGCTTGTCTGCCAGAGAAGTGTCCACATTCACTGTTCTAGTGTTTCATAGTCCACTATCGTTCTCAGTCCCTGCCACAGGCTCCTAGAGCCACCTTGTTGGAACTGTGATTCTAGTTTCCTCCCATAGTGTCACTTCGCCTCCTTCACCACTCTGCACACATTGTATGACGCAGCCTTGATGTTGATGTTCCTGGTGGCGAGCCCCGGATTATAAGCAGCAGTGTGCGATCTCAGAGTGTCACGGATGGTTTTATTCACCCACAACTTTTGGTTAGGAAACATTCTGATGATGGTTTTTGTGAAGTTTATCATCTGCCAATTTCCTGATAAATCCCACAACTGCTTCTGTAAACATGTTGCTGTCATCAGAGCTGTACCTGATCATGTCCCAGTCTGTGTCATCTAGAGAGTCCCGGAAAGCAGCCACTGATTGGTTTGTTCAGCACGCGACCTCCCTCTGAACCAGAGCTTCCTGTTTCAGCCTTTGTTTGTATCTAGGCATGAGGAAGATGGCATTTTCTCAAATGATGGTTGAGACTGTGCCACTGAACAGATGCGTTGCTGGAAGTTTGGCACTGCACATTTGAGGTTGGCACAGTTAAGGTCCCCTGCCGCAATGAGCACATCATCCTGGTGATGAGTCTGGTGTTGAGTGAGAGCCTTATGTAGTTCACATAAGGCAGTGTCAGTGTCCGGCCGAAGTGGAATATAAATGGCACTGACTGCGATGGAGGTAAAATACAGAGGACGGTAGAAAGGGTGACATTTGATGGTCAGGAGCTCCAGGTTGGAACAATGCTTGCACTGTCACACCAGCTGTTATTTACCATCAGACACACTCCACCTCCTCTTGACTTCCCAGACTCCTTTGTTCTGTCCAAGTAGTAAACCGGGAAGAACTCGACTGGCTGGCTGTCTCGGTGAAGCAGAAGATGTTGCAGTTCCAAATGTCCCTCTGGAACTCTGGACAACCCAGGCCCTGAGGTTGTCAAGCTTGTACTCCAGAGACTGGATGTTGGCTAGTAGGATGCTAGGCAGGGAAGCATGTATGCATGAGCCCTCAGCCTGTTCCTGATGCCAGCTCACTTCCCTTAGAGTTGCGTCCTTTGTTCCTCCTCAAGATTTCGCTTGACCAGCATGAATCTGGTGTTAAAAACAGCGATAGGTGAGTGAATTGTATCTGATGATAGCTGTGGTGAAAAGAAAAAGTTAAAGTTAAAGTAAGGGAAAGTTCAAAAATTAAACAAAAGTGTGGTCGGAGCAGTCGTGATGGCAGCCAACCTCACTGGTGCCATCTTTGACTTGGACCACAGTTAACAACCCAGGCCATCCTTACTGGCCTGCACAAATTTGCCTCATAAGTTTAATGATGCTATACATTGCAACTGGGTGCAATCCTGTTGCCAAATTAACACCTAATTTAACACTCACAGTGTAGTCCTTGCACGGTGGGATAGCGAAAACCTTTGCAGCTGGAATTGCAGAAAACAGTTCATTTGCCATTTTGAATTGCACATCTGTAACCAATCCAACACAGGCGTCACCATTTTGAGGGAGCTACTTAGGATGTGTTTTTGGGATAGATTTATTCATTTAGTATCATAAAACACTGTTACGGCTTTAATCCTGTACAAAACTCCTAACTTTTAACTATACACTTAAAAGTCAAGCTAAAATATATATACCATTTCAAGAAGGTAGCCTTGGAAAATAGTGTTAGGTAAACATTTAAGTCATAAAATGATCCTGTACATTTAAATGTATAAATAATATACTGTTGTTATTAGTCATAACTTATTGTTCATCTGTGTATAATGCAGTAACTACAGTGAAAAAGATTACACAGCAAAGCAAAAGCTGTGTAGTTACACATGCAGAATGTAGGTCTGCACCAACAGGAGAATCCTGGGACTTTAAGGTTAAAGTCCTTGTCAAATTTCCCTTGCCATTTTACCTTGGTTAAATCTTTGTCACCATTGTAGGGTTGTTCTAATGCTTTACTGCTCAAGTGAAATTAGTTATGTGAGTCCTTGGAGACCCTGTCAAGTCAATTATCATCATGCAAATCAGATTAATTTAGATTATATGGCACATATCTGTCACAGTTACTTGCCAGTCTAAAAGGTGCCGTGCTTGTAGCTTTAAGATATGTAATAAATCACCACAAGTTATCCTTCTATGAGAGTATACTGGGTATTGTAGCTACTTCTACAAGACTAAGCAGCTACATGTTACATAAAAGATTCTAATCAATTTCATGGTTCAAGTTCCAGTAAGGAACTGCCAAATGACAGACTGCTGGAAACAGCTGCACTGGGATTCAATCCCAAGTCAGCATCATCGCACTAATCTCAATCCTAAAAAGGATTCAGGAAACTTTCTGGTCCTAAATTAGACTCATTCTACTTCCTGGGATGCTAGACTAGCATTGGTATTCAATTTTACCATTAGAAAATTAAATACAATGAAGTTTATATAAGTTTTAATATTCCTACTGCACATGGAACCCCTTGAAATGGAGGAAGGCCACCTAGCAAGAAGTTGCACCTCGTAAAGTGTCCTTTCACAGTTTGGGGTGAGGGGTGTGACTTGCCCTCAGGGGAGCTCAAGTTTCACTGTGGCCTCTAAGAGCTAAGGGCCTGAGCACAGCCAACCCGCCTTCACCTTCTTTTTCACTTCCAGCAAATGTTTCTTGAAAGACATTTCCAAATTTTGGCTTTGACTGGATCACTGGTGAAAGTGGTATAGGTATAGAGATAGTAATAGTAAAGTAATAGTAAAAGAAGTCACAACCAGTTGTAATGACAATACAACACATGATAGAACAACCTGCATTTTACTGCTTTCCAAGTGTGGAATAAATGCTAATATCAAGGGAGCATTAGGTTATAAATTTCAGATTTAGGCCTGCAACAGATGTGTGCTATTAACTCTACATATGGAAAATTATTTTCTTTTTTAATTGCCTTCTCAAACCCCAAAATTGTAATGCATTCTACAGAAACTACACGCATACTACTCTCAGAACATTCTCATTACTAAATAGGAATGCTCCAAATGGTCCAAATAGCATTCTCCTCTCTTCTGCTTTTGGGTCCTTTGGAGGGATGCTCAATTAAATCTAGACGTGTTAAACAACTTAGAACATGGCAATTTTTGTTTGAACCCTCCCATGTTTCAAGTGATCAAAAATATGGACTCAATAAAATCAATATACTGTAGATTGACTGTTTAAACAATTAATAGCTCTGAATGCTTATTCTTGGATCAAGCCCTGGGTTTCACCTGTGAAGGCTGCATGTGTTTTTTGTCTATGGGAGAAAACAAGCCATTTTGAAGCTGAGAAAAGAGGGAAAATCGATCAGATCCATTTCACAAGCATTGGGCATAGCCAATACAACAATTTGGAATGTCCTGAAAAAGAAAGAAACCACCGGTTTATAACAACTAGACTTGGAACAGGTCAGCCAAGGAAAGCAACAGTGCTGTAGATGATGACAGAAACATTGTGAGAGCTGTGAAGAAAAACCCAAAAACATCACCAACAACCTCCACAGGGCAGGAGTGAAGGTCTCACAATCCATCATTTGAAGAATACTTCGAAAGCAGAAATATAAAGGCCATACTACAACATGAAAACCGTTCATCAGCAGTAAGAATCAGAATGCCGGATTGGAATTTGCAAAGAAATACAGAGATGAGCCACAAAAGTTCTGGAACCAAGATTAACCTCTACCAAAGTGATGGAAATAACAAAGTCTGGGGAATGAGAAGATCTGCCCATGATCCAAAACATACGATCTTAGTATGAGCTTTTCAGACAAGCACAGTGGAGGTAGTGTCATGACTTGGGCTTGCATGGCTGCTTCAGGAACAGTCTCACTAATCTTTATTGATGATGTAACTCATGATGGTAGCAGCAGAATGAATTCAGAAGTCTACAGAAACATCCATTGTACAGAGAAATGCATCCAACCTAATTAGGAGGAACTTCATCATACAGCAAGACAATGGCCCAAAACACACTGCCAACACAACAAAGGACTTCATCAGGAAAAAAGTGGAAGGTTTTAGACTGGCTAAGTCAATCACCAGACCTTAACCAAACTGAGCAAGCATTTCATCTCTTGAAGAAGAGACTGAAGGGAGAAACCCCCCAAAGCAAACAACAACTGAAAGAAGCTGTGGTACAAGCCAGGAAATGCTTGATGCAGTTATTGCAAGCAAAGGATCTGCAACCAAATATTAAGTGTAATTTACTTTAAGACTATCTTTTGCTATACTTTTGCTCACCTAAATTTAGGGTTGTTTGCCACCAAAGGTGCCTTGTTTTAAGTTGATTAACACATCTAGATATAAATAACAGAAAATGAAAGCTGAAATTCTGATCTATTGTCTCATATTCATCTTTTGATCATAAACCCAAATGTCTTCAGTATATAGCAAAAGCAAAAGAACTGGCATTGCCGTTCTAATACTTTTGGAGGGTGCTCTACATAGATTCCTCTCTTTACCACAAACTTTGAGATACTTGTCAAAAGTTCTGAGGCCAGATCAAACACAATAATAATGGTCTATTTGATAGTTTTGTAAACTTTTACACCGTAATACTAAGTTTATTTTTTCAAAACAGAACAACAGCACATTCTTGCCATTAATAAAACAAATACCCTAACACATGATACATTTCTGAAATCCTCAAGGGATTGACTATCTGCATGCGAAGGAAAAATCCATACCATATTCTAAAGAAGTGTGGCTTACCATTGGTCTAGACTAATTGAAAGCTATTTGTAATGAAATGCTTGGTAATTTGAGATGGCATGTTTGTTAATTACATATAATATTGTAATACGACATAAACATGTAATAAGACATATTTATTTGTGGTATACTTATTCATACCATGAATAAATCAATTTTCAAAAACAGGACATGAAAAAGTCTTCTCCAAATCCATCATCAACATATTTTAATATTCTAATTTGCATGAGGATTATAAATATGAATATTGACAATCCAAGACTCAGAATGAACAGGCTATGGGCATACAGAGAAATCTCAATACTTTCCAAAACCAAGGTGCAAATCCAAAAGGGTAATCACAGACACAAGGCAGGGTCATATGCAATAAGATTAACACAGGAATATTGGCTCAGAACTTACGTGACTATGAATAAATGGCAAGGCTTCACATTGGGTGTATGTGACCATTTGCTTTAAGTAGTTCATGAATAGGAAGTGAGTGACAACAGAGGAAGTGTTCTTAGTATTCAGGAGAGGGTGCCTTTGGGTGGTGTGGTGGGGAATTGTCCTGGATTAATGTGACACGGTGGATCCTGAAGATGAACCACCCCATGACAGAACTAGGGTGGTCTGGATGATTCTGGTGGAATTCTGTGATGACTGTACCCAGGAACTTTCTTTGGGGCCATAACCCTCCCAGTCCACTGTATAGTGCATTTGATTGCCCTATTGTATGGAGTTGAGTAGTGCCTTGACTATGTACATTGATCTTCCTATTTCTTGGTTCAGGCATTCAACATGGCCATTGGACTGTGGGTCGGAGCCAAAGGAAAGACTGACAATGATGTTTAATTGCTGACAAAATGCCTTCCATACCCGAGAGGTGAACTGGACTTGGTCTAACACGATGCCCTCTGGTAGACCATAATGCTATAACACCTCTCTGAAAATCACCAAGGCAGCGATATTAGATGGCAGGAGTTGGAAAAACAATTAATGATAGTTAATTTTGTGGTGTTATGTCTTGAGCCAGGTAGATGGTGATGAATTCAATGGTGATGTGACACCAGGGAAGATGTGGGATGGGCAGAGGTTCAAGTAGACCAGTAGGTAGATGTCTACTACCTGGTGTGTGATTGGGTACAGCCATTGCAGGCTGTGACAAACTCTGTGATGTCCTGGGCCATTGATGGCCACCAGAACTTGTTTCCCACAAGTTTTTTTATGCATTGGAATCCTGGGTGTCCTAAACTGAGGTATGTGTGGATCTATTGTGTGACTTGTAGTTGTCTATAACTGATTCAGGGATTCTCTGAGAATTCATCACTGATGAAGGCTTGGAACACTGAAGGCACATTAACTAGCCCATATGGCATGACCAAATGTTCATAGTGACCAGAGGTTGTAATCAATGCAATCTTCTATTCATTGTCCTCTCTGATATGAATGAGGCACTAAAGAGATCCTATTTGGTGAAAACTTTGGCTCCTCTCACTTGGTAATCAATTGCGGTCTCATACCTCTATCTTTTTTCCACAAAGAAGAACCCAACTCTAGCTGGTGACATAGAAAGGTGAATGTAGCCTAGCCTATAAAGTTCCACTGAGCACCAGATTAATCAAACATGGATTATAATTCTCTTATCAATCATAGGATTAATGTGATGGCTCACCTGGTCATGTTGTGTTTCTTTGTGTCATTGATGGCACTTGGCTTGAAATGCCCCTTTTCTCCACAGTACAAACATAGCTCCACTTGTCTTCAGTGTGCCGTCTCTTCACAGGATTGTCTTAGAAGAGTGACTTCTAAATGCTTTCTTTGGGCAGGAATTTGGCTGGATTGGCTGGATTTTGTGGACGGGACATGATCGGTATGCTCTAAGCTGATTATCTATGCAAATCGCCAGCTGAATACACTGATTAAGGGAGAGGGAATCGTCACAGAATGCTAATTCTTTTTGTAATACTGGTGAAACAGTTTTTAGCACTGGTTCATTCCACCCGCTTTCTGCCACAAGTGTTCTAAATGTTAGTGCATAATCTGCCATGGACTGTTTTCCCTGTTATAAACTTAGCATTCTCTCACCAGCATCGGTCCCTGAAATGGGGTGATCAAAGACTTTGTGAATCTCCTTTTCAAACTCTTTGAAAGTTTGTTGTAGCATCAGCTGGATGAACATTGCTCTTCTGGTGAGTAAAGACAACACCAGTCTTATTTTGTCCACAACTATAGGATAAACAGAGGGCATAGAGGGTATATAAAAAGAATAGAGCATTGCATCATGAAACCCTTTTTCATTTGTATTTCCCAGGAGAAATCACATTTATCAGTCTGAGTAATACAACGGCGGAACTGACTTACCATGGGTTCATGGGATGAACGTGGTTACTCGCGCTCATGCCTGGATGTAGTAATAACTGAAAGAAGCTGCGGTGTAAGCCTGGAAAAGCACCATAAATGAAGAATGCAACAGTTTGATGATTTCAGTGGGTATCCAGCTTGATGCAGTTATTGCAAGCTAGTGATATGCAACCAAATATTAAGTGTTATTTACTCTAATTTATGTTACAATATCTGTTCCTATATGTTTCCAAACCTATAAATGGGTGGTCTGCCACCAAAGGTGCTATGTCCTAAGTTATTTCACACATCTAGATAAATACCAGGAAATGAAAGCTGAAATTCTGATCTATTGTCTGATATTCATCTTTTGATCTCAAACCCAAATGCCTTCAGTGTACAGCAAAAACAAAAGAATGAGCCTTGCTGTTCAAATACCTTTGGAGGGGACTGTATATTAGTAATGATAATTTTATAACTTTATGGGAAAAAATAGCCAATGCATATGTTAATTTCCTACCTCAAGATTTTGTGGTCAGCTTCCTGGTTGATGCTTATTATACCCCATTGGATGACATCACATGAATTAATTTGTTACATCTATCAAGCAGTTCTACTGCAAGGGCTTATTAACATAAGTTTTTACTTTCAATTATCAGACCAGAAAATAAATGGTGCTGTCCCAATTTACCTGACGTCCCAATATACCTGAAATCACCCTATATTGAACCAAATCATATCCGTAAGCTTTCTACTAGACACAAAGAGAAAAAAGAACCTCAGGGCATGTTCTGGGTCAGAGGGATAGCAACAGTGCCATGTGTGCAGTAATATTATCTTATATCATACTATACCACAAATTAGCCAACATAGTACATAGTGCATGATTTCACTTTTGGATAAGCACTATGGAAGGAAACAGATATGAATACATGCAGACATTGCATGGAACAGCAAGGCATTTAATGCTGTCACTCATTCTCCTCCATTATTTACTATAACTTGCACACTTAATTAAGGTGGAAAGACTATAATAAATTTAATTTTTCCTATCCCATAGCCCTGGGACTTCCCTGGTTCAAAGTGCACAACCATGTAATCTCTTGGGAGGAAAATGAAAGCCTTTTCTCATCAACGTCAAGGTTAATGCATCATGCATCCTGCCATCACATAACACTGATTTCATTCAAATGCCCCAAGGTGAACCTGACTGTTAGAGTACAACCTATTAGTGAAAGCAGAAAAGTGTGTTTTTTAGGTTACACATTTAGTAATGAATGAGTCCTAAAAGAGTCTTGAAAACTCACACTCCCATTTGTTAGCGAAGTAGACATCTCAGAGACAGGAGTCAGAGCCATGCTATCTCAATGCTAGGGAACTCCAGAGGGGCTATTCCCTATAGCATTCTCTTACAAACTCTCACCTGCCAAGAGTAATTATGACATACTTAATCAGGAGACACTCACACCCAAACATGCCCGGTAGGTTCTGTTTGTCAACTGTTTCAAAGTTTTAGAAGAGCAGGAGAGTTTGGAAAGTTGCCCATAAATGTCTACAACAGAAAGTTACAAGGATTTTGAGGACTGAAATTCCAGTATATTAATCTGGAGATCGAGTATGGCTGTCCACTAGAGACCAACACATCATTGGAACACAGTTGCCCAACATTTTGGACATTTATCAAAAGCATTGCTTGCAGAGAGCGAGAGGCATTAGCAAGGACACCTCCCATCCCCACCATGGACTCTTTGTACATCTCCCATCAGGAAAACACTACAGAAGTCTGCATTGTCGCACAAAAAGACTCATGAATGGCTTTTTTCCTTCAGCTGTACTAATGCTGAACTCAGCTTCTAAGCATTAACTGTCTTCCTCCACCTAATAACTAAATAGTACCATTAGACACCATACTACACTGTATTGTACATTATTGTGATTATCTGCAATTATTTGCAAGTACTTGCACTTTACTGCAATTATCTGTCATTACTACGATTATTTATATCAGACTGTTATTTGCACATTATTGCTATTTGCACATCTGCGTTTTATCCACTGTATCTACTGCATCATATTGCATGTATCATGCTGTTTACCTCTACCTGTATACTGTTTATCTCAACTTACTGCACCATAATTCTATGTATTTCATTTAACTTAATTGCCATTTGCATTACTGGTATTAATCGTACTTTAAACCTTATTATATTATATCATATTATATGATATTGCACCATAAACTTATTACCTCATTTAACTTTATTTGCTATTTGCACTACTAGTCGGATGCTAACTCTGTCTCTGTACTCGTATTCTGAAAGTGACAATAAAGTTGAACCTAACCTAACCTTTGTTTCTGTGGACTTGTTCAGAAATGCATGCCCTTATATACAATAGCAGATTTTCCCTAGTCAATTACTGTTTTAACAAGCTGATGTACAAACTGCAGTTACCCAGACAAGACCTCACTTTTTCCAGTGTCTCATCTAGTTTCCATGTCTCTCTTTTGAAAGCCCTAGTTCCTGGTTTTACCCACTCACCATTTTATTACAGATGGCTTAAGGAATAACAGCCTACTTATCCACAGAAACCTCCAAGAAGAACCTGGAGAAAATTGTTTTTTGCTTCGGATTCGATTATGAATCACTCACTAGTCTCAGGTACATATTTTATCAAATCTATTAGTTGTGGATTTGTTAAATAAGAATTGGAATGTTTAAGAAAGTAACCACTGCATTAAAAACATGGGAAGGAGGCACAAAAGAGAATTCAGTGTTATTATCAATTGTATTGCTATATTTATGGATAATTTAGTCTGTTTGAGCTGCATAATTTATTCTAACATTTCCATGTTTTAACTGTTGTAAAATGAATAAGATTTAAGTGTCAGTTCTGTTCAGCAGCCTTGCCTACCTCCTTTGTAATAGCAGCGCAAACAAACTATGTTTCCTACAATTTCTGGCCAAAAGTCTTATCACACGAACAAACACAAGATTCTCACTCAATGTCAAAAGACAATCAATTCACTGTCAAGGTCACCAGACTTCTGATCACACTTGCAACCACTCATAGACTTGTCTATATAAACAATTATCTTTTCACTCCTCATTTTCCTGGCTATCTTTGTTTTTGTACCTGTTTCTTCCTGCACTTGCATCCTTCATGACAGTTGTTGTGGCTATAATAATTCAGTCAGTTATTTAGTTAGTATTTTGGGTAAAGTATTCTATTTGTAGCATGATATAAATAGTGTACATCCATAACCCAGATGTCAAGAAAATACCATTTTGTCCTGACTGTGCAAGGAGGGGGTCTTACCAGGAGGACAGTGAGGGAGAGAGAAGAAGCCAGAAATCAGAAATGAACAGTTGATTCTTGCTGTTTTCAAATTTCCAAATCAGCTATTAGGTGCTACCTCCATAACAAACACATTTTGGAAGGGCTGCCTGAAGAAGCATTTCCTACACGACACCCACAAAATGCAGTGTCTGCACATTGGCAAGTGAGTTCCATTCAATTGAGTTCCATTGTGTGTTGTGTTATGTGTTAAGACCAAAATTGCATATTTTGTCTATGCACACCATCTCTACTGCATATAAGTAAAAGCACCAACTTTGTGCTGTTATTTTCTGCAGGTGAACTTTCAGTAAATGCAATCATGGAGTAGCTGGAAATTTTGAAAGGTTTGCAGAAAAAAAAGCACTTAGAATAGAAAATACTACATTGTTTTATCCTAGGCATATTTTAGGGACATAAATAGCCTCAATTTAAAACTATGGGAGAAAAAGCTTTAAGAATATGGCATTTCCATTTATTTATTTATTACAAATGGTGCCAATAATTCTGTTGAACAGAAAATTAGCTGTCAGAACTGCAGTCACAATAACAGAAACTAAGAAATACTCTGGATTCAGTCAGCCATTGTTTTAGGCACCAGGAAGAATTTCTTTTGTTAATGCATTGGTGGGCAGGATTTGAGTCATGTTCATTGAACAATTCAGGCTTTGACAGAGTGGTGATTAAGCTCACAACGATCCAACAGCTCTTAACCAGGCTCGTACAGGGTTACTGGCTTTAATAACTTTCCTGACTGGATGGCATGGAAAGGGGCACTGGCCGATGATAGGGCCAGAGTGCTTGAATTAGGTAACATTCCAGACATAAAAATATCTGCATTATGCTGTTATCCTGATATATGTAATCTCACCATGGCAAATTTGTATGATTTCACATGAGCTAACTTGTATAAGAAGTTACACATATCTAAGGTTAGGGTGAATTGTGGGCTTAGCAGGTTTTTGGTTCTTTTTGATATTTTTATTTATATGAAATTCAAGGAAATCTCTCTAGGTTATTCTTAACCCATAAGGATGGTGTTTTGTATTGTGGGACATACTTATGGCTATGCAACAACATTTAAATATAAAATACATCACATAGTATTTTTGACTACAGTGTGTTTTCACAGAATGTCAGTATATCTGCTAGACTTTATCAATTATTTGACCTATACTGACTGCTGTACACTGAAACAGAATGAAAATAAAATAACTATTGAAATATAAAAGGCATGTGATATATAGAAATGTGTGTGTGTGTGTGTGTGTGTGTAAAACTTAAATGAATATATTCTAATGATCACTAAATGCTGTTGGACATAACCACTTATTGTTAACAGAAAAGAAGTTAGAAGGTAGGAAGACTGTGATGTAATGTCAAGTCATGACCGCATGCACCAATTAATATACTGTCCTTTTCAACATTGACCCCCCCCCCCTCAATTTATCAGCTACATTTGAATGCTGAGAAAAGGACTCTTCAACTATGCCTGCCATCAAGTAGAGATGGCAGAGGAACCAGTCTGGAGACAGAATGTATATAAAACTGATCCTTTACTTGTACTGTAGCAGATCTAACCTTCCCATTGTCCCATGTATAAGTTGAATCACAATACTAACAGGCCACAGAGCTCTGTGAAGGTGTTGATACCTTTAGTCTCTGTAGTCCACTTGTTTCAGGACTGAAGTGTTGGTAGGTACCTCCTGATGAAGTGACATCAAAAGTGGTCATCAAATATTTGGCAGAGTCTGCTAATATCTGACTGTGCATTCCTCCAGCATTTGCGGGTTAGAAGCTCAGCGCCCAGATACATTACATGAGTCTGAATCTGATAACTGATAATCTGTCAACATTAGCCACATGAGGTCACACATGAGAGGTTGAATTCAATATGCCCTCTACTTCTGTTACCAGAGTTCTTGGACAACTTCTTGGACTACTACTCTCAGCACTGTGGAGGTACTGAGAGCCAGTTTGAGAGCTATGCTTCATATGAAGCCCTAATCTCTCTCTTCCATATATCACTTAAGTATGGTGTCCCTGGTGGGTTGAAGGAGAATTCAATTCTCTCTGGCTTTGAACTTTGTGTCCTGGTCAGGCAATAGTTGTGTGGCTTCCCTCTGAGTCTAATGAATCTATGGAATGCCATCATAAACGAGTCACTGGCTTTACTATTAAACAGGTCTAGACTCCCTTTGTAGTTATGCATTTGAAGATGATCCCCTATCTTTTCTCAGTGCATCTGGCCACTCTTACATGAAACACTCTGAAGTAATGCCTGTGGGATAAAAGGCTAGTTTGAATAGTTGAAGACCATATAGAGGTAAACTCCAGAACGCACCCTCCTGCAAGTACTGAACCTCTTCTTTTTATGGTTATTCTCACTTTTTTGCCTCTGATTGCCTGGTTTCTTAACTCTGCTCTGAACTTATTCTTTTGACTGTGTATTGGATTTGTCTGCCCTCTGCATAACATCAACACTGGACTGTTTTTGACAACATTTCTGCTTGATGAACACATCGCTCATAGATCCTTATTCTGTGCCTGAGCCTTCATTGTTACAGGACCTTGGTTTCAGTGAGATGGCTCTGATATGCAGGATTATCATCAGGAGGCACATAATGCCACATGTGATCTGTTAAAATCTGGATGTCAGCTATTAATGTATCTATAAAATCAGTTACAGAAATCAGACTTAATCCATGTAAGTATAGTAGATGAACCAGACCACAGGCACACATGATTTATGTTCACAGTCAGTTCCCTCTGAAGTATCTTGGCTAGCTGGGTCCTACTGCCTGCTAAATAAAGTTCTAGTCTCATCACTGACAACTGTTGTTTGGATGCTACTCTGGAATGAGTTGCCAGGAAGGTGATTTGAACTCATCCTTGTTCGTCTTCAGAACAGAGGTAGCCCACTGATCTGTAAGCTTGTTCAAAGCTATTATAGGAGACACGAATGTCTCTACAACATGAAGCAGTGTCCAGCTGAGGGAGACATAACATCTTGGTATCATAACATCTTCACCAATCTAGGTATGCCATACTTGAGGTTGGCAGGCAGACAGGGGTTATCCCAGTCTTTCCCAGAGCTGCTGGACAATAATCTTAGCTCTAGTGGTAAATGGGACATTATAGCCCAATGTGTCATACTGGCTAGCGAGAATGCAGTAAATAATCTGCATAGTGGGTGAATGGTACACTTGTATGTTAGAGTGTCAGTCTGACAATGCCAGTGCAGACAACCAGGAGGACATAGAGGGCAGCAGCATCTGAGAATGACTTGGAGGACATATCCAGCCATTTCCAGCTTTTGGAGCTGTTTTGTACCCCACAAGCCGTTCCAGATCCTATTCTGATCCTTCTAGGTGTGGTAGAACAGCGTCTTTGGGTACTTTCAACTGCGGCATGTTGAAGGACTCTACTCTAACTGTTTTAATCTGAAGAAGATTCCTGATCATAACCTCAATAGTAAATATATTTTTAGGCAGTGACGCAGAAGAAAGTGAATGCAACCTTTGCTCAAGAAATGACCTGGGAGTCATTGTTAACAGTTCTTCAGGGAGATTTTCTGGGTCACCCAACCATTATCTGGTAGTAGGTTCTTCAGGGCAACCATTAGCCTTGCAAACTGTGGGGTCATCATTTGTGAAGTAGGGGATGGAAGGTCTTGAGCAGTCTTGGGCGGTGAAGGATATTGATGGGCATACTTTGGTATACAAGCAGATGAGTGCAGCACTTAAAAAGGGTACTGGCGAGTGTGGTAAAAGTGATGGATGTGGTGCACGAGTTGCATAAACTATTGTGGAAGTCTGGGTGGATGTACTTTTTGAATTATCTCCATCAAGGTCCTAGCATTCTCATTTGATGTCAAGTTATATCATATACCAATTAGTGTAGTTTCTACACCTCTCAAATGCAATGTGGCTTAGGTCCAGTATTGATGACTAAAAAGTGATTTAAGCTTGTAACTGTTAATTCACCTGTGCCGTAGTACAGTAGGAGATGTTCAGCCAAATTAGCCTGACGTATCTCACTCTGAATGCTTGAGAATTGTTGATATCATCACATTACCACTAATCGGTATCCTGACCACTCTCTTTTTTCCCCTCAGTTTGTTTGTTTAATTTTCACACCATGCAATATAGCCAGTGAATCCCTCTCAAAGTCTCAGTATTTTAGGGTCTTCTAAACTATACATATAAACTACAAAGATATGCATATAATGTTTTTTTAAATAACAAACAAAAACTACAGCAGTGCACAGTAAGCTCATTCAATCAATTGATCAATCAATAAGGAAGGAAAAAAGGAAGAAAGAAAAGAAGTAATATCAAACAAACTACACCTAGATCCCATCAAAGACACATTAAGATAATTGGAAAAGAAAGGTAAAGGTAAAAAGATAACATGATGTCCATACTGGACTGTAAAAGAAGTTATATAACTTCACTACATACTGTATTACCAATGTTTAAGGCAAACACAATCACCTGTTTAAAAGGTTATGGAGCCTTTTGAAAATGTTACAGCTCTTTTCTTGGACATGAAATATTTTCAGTGTGCAGGTCCACTGAGTATGTGGTGGAAGTTTCATTATGGTTTGGCCCCATACCCTTGCTCAAAACAGCCATATCCATAAACTGGCTTTCAAGTGACATATGGTTTAGCTTGGACAAGCTACATTGAAAGTAGTGCTCAAAAGCATGTCATATGTTTATGTATGACCAGTGTTGCCTGCAGTGGGTCCTTTAAATGTACAGTATTTCTACACAGTCAGTGGAATTCCCTTTCACTGGAGTGTCTTTGGTTCACATGACTCCTGCTCTGCAAAACCCATGGCTACAACCACCACAAGCCCATTTTGTCAATTGATGCAGAGCAGAGGAAGCTAAACTGGACATCACTGTTGACTCAGTTTGAACAATTAATTAAGGAGGTTTTTTATTTTATTGGAGTATTGTGCATAAGCTAAATATTTGTTTTGCTTGTTCAAACATTATTAGGTTAATTGTTAGGTTCATTATTTAACTTGATTTTGTTCTGTACACTGTTATGGTGCAAAATACAACAATGATCCTCACAAACAAATATTTGTTAAGGTTGTGGATGTACTTGACATAGACGTAATATTAACAACTTCACCAATGACCCACTCTGCGGTTGTGTTACAACTAAACTTGTGTGCATTGTTGAGCCATTTACCATTTTAAATCCTGTTGGATTATATCATAGCCACATAGAAATTATCACATCTCAGAGCAAATATGTTGAGGGAATATTGTTAAAATATTTTGCACCCACAATACTTCAAATAGTAAAGGCACAACTGAAATTGTAAATTATAAATGTAGTTTTATCCCCTTTTTTGATGGTATCTGCTTTGCATCGCAAATTTTCATGGAAATGCCTGCTCTTCTGTAGCCACTTCACTGACCTGTCATGTACGTTATAAGTCATCTTATTTGTCAGCATCTCCACTGAGCTTTATAAATAGGTGTTTATAAGGATCTATTATTTATGATGTGTTTGAGAGATTGATTGCATTTGTACAAATCTAGGCATTGTAGAAATGTCTGGTATTTGCACATTTTCTAATTCTGGCATACTGCTGAAGATGTGCATTATGCTGCTTCTGCACGCAATACACAGCTGGAAGGGTTGAAGGTCACATGTTCCACTGCTGGAATGGCAGTGATTGATTGGTCGATTAACTTTAATGATGGAATTCATCTGCTTTGAGTTCTGCCCAAGAATCTGTCAGAACTTCCTGTGAAACACAGGTCTGTAGCAAGAGATGGGCAGCACGCGGGTTATCACAAGAAGAGTCCAGCAGTGAACTTATGTGCTTGAGAAGATCTATTATTCTCATGGGGCTTGGTGTGGTAATATGGGTCACCAGTTTTTTCTGCAACATCAGAGAAATGGCAGGAGACCGAAAGAGCAGAACAGGTATCTTGAATTACATAACACTACATGTTTAACTTTCACGGAAATGAACATGAAAGGTAATCATGCAGTGTTTATATATATATATATATATATATATATATATATATATATATATATATATATATATATATATATATATATATA
>CM075020.1:8724488-8758193 GCA_037576675.1 Pangasius sanitwongsei | reverse complement strand
TATATATATATATATATATATATATATATATATATATATATATATCCCTTAAAACTAAACACTAAACTTTAGTAATTTTATCATAATGTGGAGACATTATGCATTGCATTATAAAATTCATTAATTGCAATATGAATGTGGAGACATATTGTTTGATGCTTATTCGTTCATTTATTTATTTGTTTAGATACATATTTTTTTGTTTAAGTACATATGACTGTAAAAACTGGATTGTTCCTACACAGAAGCCTTAATTATGTTTTAACAGGCTGCCTGTGTACCTGATTTGAAATGCTCAGGTTTTACTTTTTTTTTCTTTTCTAGAATTGAGGATGAATTGGGGAAGTTTGTCCTATACAATTAATTAAATTAACTTGAAATATTGTAGAAAAATTTTTATTTAGAATAAAGTTTATATTGTTATGAGGGCCTACTGGCATACAGTTCTTCAAACCATAAAGCAGTGTTCCTTGCTACTAATCCTCAGGTACCCCCACAATGCACATTGTGGTGTTTTCTCTGCCCACCTGGCTCAACTTGTCAACTCATTAGCAATTCCTTCATGAAATTAAGAAGGAAGTTGTAGTAAAACACTACCATGTGTTCTGTAAGAGCACCCCAGAACCAGCTCTGGGGAAACACCGCTGTTAAATATTCAGTTAATTCTAAAGCAACCAGTGAGGGGCAATAGTGGTTTAAATTCTCACATCAAGAAGTCTGTAAAATTCTCTTCTGTTTTGAGGAATTACTAGTGAGGTTAAGTCTGATTTAGATAAGACCTGTATTCATATAAACCATTTATTTGTGTGTTTTGGCCTACAGTTAGTTGTGACATATCCTGTAAACTCCAGAAGACTACAGACGTATCTACATACAATGCATACAGAAGCAAGAAATGAACATTATTTTTGACTGTACTTTTAATGCCATGCACACACTGTTTAGGCATGTTTGCATGTGCTCATTCTGAGGGTCTACAACATAACAGTGATCACTGTTCGATCACTCTGCAAGAACAATGTTCAGCTTGGTTGTGTGTACACAAGTGTGCAGGAAAGTGCATATTTTTGCTTTGCAATACACCATGCAGGACAGGTACTATTATGTCTTGCCGTGTATGTGTGTGTGTGTATGTGTGTGCTTTTGTGAATTTTTGTGTGTGTGGAAGGGGGGATGTCCTAAGTAGAAATGTAATGGGAGTGTAAAGCTCATTAGCGCTGTCCTTGCCAACATTTTAACCGAGTCAGCAGTAACAAGAGTCCAAACTTACTTTGTTATTTTTCAATTAAATTTGATGTGTAACACACTAACGAACATGCAAACACCTCTCCAGACCAGACACTTGGCTGTTTCTTGGCTGGTGTGTTATCGCATATTGTTTCTTCTCCTCTCTCAGCCTATTTCACATAGTACACCAGCCCAAGGCTGCACCTGTAACTCAGACTAAACAGTATTAACAGAGGTGTGTGTACATTGCCTTTATTTCACACATGCACACACACTCACACGCAGAGAGAGAGAGAGAGAGAGAGAGAAAGAGATATTAAATCTCACAATAATAATCAATAATTAATGTATTAATCAAGACACTGAGCCAGGACCATGATTCATAAACTCATGAGATAATATACATTATGCGACAGGCAGAGGGCGCCACTTCGACTTTATGAATAGAGGAAAACGTATGAATGACTTCAGACTGCATGGGAGGCCTGTGACTTTATGAAACAGTGGCACACAGCCCAGCAAAAAAAAAAAAAAAACCCACAAACAAAACAAAACAAAAAAACTGCACAGTTTTGACCAGCGTGAGCACTAGTGTAAAGGAAAAAGTTATTTTAAAATGTTTAACCTGTAGTACACATTGGTCATAATCCTACTTAAAATAGCTCTTCTTCCGAAAATGAACTTTGCTACACGGAAAAAATCACTAAGTTTGTTTGCATTTGCATTCTCGCCCTTTTTTTCTTTTTTTTTTGAGGTGATGTACCCGGCAGCACGCTGTGATTAAGTCACTTAGGCTATTTAGGGTATAACTCTAAAATAACAGTGGGATAGTTACAGGGCACCGCTAACTTTATTCATATGCTGAAAAAGGGGATGGCTACGTCCAAAAGAGCATACTTTTGCACTAATTAGTAGCCTAGGTCTGTAGCTATACTACTGGTTACTACTTTAGTACATTATTAAACACGTGAGCGTGCAGTTTTTGGACGCAGTCATTCAGTTGGAAAATAAATGATTCCGTTTCAGATCACGTGCACAGCGCGCGGTATAGAGATCCGGTCTCCGGGCACGTACGCACGCACGCACGCACACCTGTACGTGGCGACAGACACACATGCGCGCACACGATGACGAATATGATATGATTACACCCTAATTTTCCGATTATGGCAGACCGGTCCCGAAAAAGGCGACGGCTCTTGCGGTCATGTGCTTACTTTAACACTCCGGCTCAGTTTGCGCATACCTCCTTACACAGTCGGTATCCTAGTGCTATTTGAGCCAGAGGACATAGGTGTAAAGTATGACTTGAAAGGGTGTAATTTATTAAAGCACCTATAACACAGTTACACAACTAATGCGTGGTAATTATGGACAGTGTTAAAGTCTAATAAGGTTATCACAATCATATCATTAGATTTAACAGCTAATATATATATATATATATATATATATATATATATATATATATATGTGTGTGTGTGTGTGTGTGTGTGTGTGTGTGTGTGTATGTATACACGAATATATATATATTACGATTGGCCCAAATGGCGCCAGTCAGGGGATTAAGAGTAACCTAATTCGTAGTTTTGTTTGTTTGTTTGTTTGTTTGTTTGTTTTACTAAAGTCCACATAAAAGGTAACATGAGACGTGTACGTTTAATTTGACTGCTGCGTTATGCCGCACAGCATATCAACGTTGACATTCTTACAAAAGGAAAATGCTGTGGACACGCCCACCGCAGCGGAGTCCAATCAGATGCGCTCATATGGAGTTTCAACCTCGGTGCGCTGCCCGAGTGACCGACAGTTGAAACCCCTCGAGCGCACTGCTTTAGCTTGGCGGTGTCACGTCTCCGACTCAAAGATTTAAAAAAAATAACATGAAAAGAAATTGATGATAAAAACTGCTTGAAACCCACCAGGAAGCGGATTCCGAAGTTCTTTTTTTTTTTAATTCAACAGCAGAAGATAGAGACCTACCCGGTTTTACCGGGCACTGAGGAATTCTGCGCGAGGGGCTGCCAGGTTGTGATTCACTGAGCCACCGCAGCTCAAAGTTACATCAGAGTCCGACTTTCCCCTCGAACTCGTATGAAACTTAACAGCCGAGTGACAAGTTAAATCATGGGATTATTAGCCTACTGTGATGTGGATTGTAAAGCCGTTTGAGCAAAAGCTCAGTGTGCGTCAGGACCATGTGAGTGGATTCGCGTCGTGGCTTCTGACGTTTCTGGATATTTTGAAAATCATCGGCAACAGTTGAACCCGACGTCCTTTCCTTCCTTTTCATCAGGTGTCTTGTCTCGTGGGACCAAAATGGGACTTTAGCCTGATTAGTTCTCCTGACCCCCATCGTTAGGAAGCTCCATCCATGTCTGCCCTGTTTTCTGAGACTCTGTCTGATGCTTTTGAACAAGTTCGCCTATCATACGATAGGATTTTAAACAGACTTTCACGTTGCGCCATGTCAGTCATGAACTTGGCCGTTCGCTTGTTGCAGTTGTTTTGCGTGACGCTCCTATATTTCTCAGCTGTCAAGGTAAGTTTTGCGTGTGCGCGCTCACAGTGTGTACTTTTGTCATGCGTTTGGAATCACACCAGTCGCGCGTTTGACAAGGACGTCCTTGTCACTGAGGTCATTGACCGTGTTCTTGTCACCACCTCCCAAAATGTATAGTATCCTAGTCTAAATGAAGTCTGCTTATTCTGATCACGCGTTTCCTTAGCGATAGCGATCGAGTGCTTGAAGGGTGGATGCTAATTACTACCAGCTTGTGTGTGTGTGTGTGTGTGTGTTCGACCGAAGGGGAGAGTGTGATATTTGTGAAGGCCTCGTCAGAGCCACCTTGGTAATATTAAAGGCGCAGTGTGCTTATGGAGCTTTGCCAGTCCAGACTAAACCCAGGTTGCGCAAACACTACGTTTGAAGACTTTCGTCCAAATCATTAACACATCAAAAAATGCCTAGTGTCGAAATAACACCTACAGTCATTAATAAACGCTTGTGCATTTGTCCAGAGGAAGTATATAAACAGTGAAGTTGTTAATTCAGCAAGGATTTTGTAGTAGGCTCGTAGCCAAACTTTTAATGACATGCTTTTAATGACATGTATAGGCATGCTTTAATTTAATGATAACATATAAATGAGGAAATCATTAAGACAGTTTCATCAGTCAGCAGATCTGAAAAAAGCTTCATTACAGTTAAAAATACACACACACACACACGTGTTATTAACACATCAAAAAAATGCCTAGTATATACACACACACACACACACACGTATATATATATACATATGTGTGTGTGTGTGTGTATACATATATATATATACTGTATCTTATGCTACAGATCAATAGCTGATCATAACCCTGTGTTTTCTGTCAGTTTAAACTTTGGCAGGCAGTCAATCCAACTGCTTCACACCAGGACAAACCATTTAGATTAACATTCAGTGTTTTACCAGTGACCCTAGTAACACACCATGTTTTATAACAAGTACTGAAACAGGCAAAATTTTCTGCACACACTTTGCCTAAAAGGTACCAAGTGACTGAGCACAAGATGAATAGTTCCACTGGCCACAGCAACGTCCCCAGTGGTGAATACAATATCTGCAGTGTTAATTTAAGTCCAAGTGGTCACAATGGAACATTGTAACAGTTGATTCATCATTGTAGGTGTTCAGCACTGGGCGCTGTGTGAATATAAATATGATCTGCTAATTATGATACGTAGAGCAGAGAGGCAAAAGGTTTACATGGATAGCAGTGAATTAGCAATATTAATTCTGTAATATTAATAGAATTAAGTAATCAATTGCTTCTGGTTCAGGTGGACTAAAACCAGTAATAAGATGTTATATGAGTAACTATATAGTAGTTTTTGCTATATCTTAGGCTGCTGGTTCAAAAACACCTAGAAAATATGGATTTGTTTTGATAGTTTGAGATGTATTTCTTAATTTTTGAAAACTGTACTACTTTGCAAGTCAAAGCATGGTGGAACATGACACTGAGTCCTAAGTGGGAGTGTTTGACAATCGTATCATTGTTTAGCCATTGGTAATGTAAAACAAAGTATGCACCCTATCAGTAGCAGCTCTTTCGGCTATAAATTGCAATATGAAACTACTTGACAGCAACGTGACTCCAAACCTGTGCAACATCCGGTTTAGAATCCTATACTTTGCCAAATCATGTGACTTAATTGTGTTAGAAACATAATTTTTATGCCATTATACATTAGATGAAGCTGACGAGTGACATTGTTAGATAGTCTAAGTTGTATTAATTTGTATACAGGATAGCATAGTATTTTCAAGCTAACTAGCATACAACACAATCCCATGAATAGGAGTAATTCTTCAACAGCATTGCATAGTCCGTACCTATGTCTTGTCACAGATTAGTGGATTTAAGGTTCACATTCAGGTTTGCCCTTGCTCACCAGTATTATCACATACGAAGCAGAAAAAAAAAAATTCTGAGTTCCTTAGTGAAACATTTTTTTCAGGGTTTTTACTATTGAATTTGACAGACTTCTCATTTAAAGTCATTTAATATATGGTTCTTAGGTAATGCTCTTTAAACATCCACAACATCCAAAAGTCTGTGGGTTGAGGCTGGATGGTTTGGTTTACCTTGATTTGGCAGCAATCCCAAAATTACGTCACTGTGGGAACTGACATGCAATGAATGACAGAGGTTGCATCAAGCAGTGATATTTGCATGACATTACAGTACTGAGAGAGACAGACCTTTTTTTTTAAACTAAATTTGTAGGTAGCGAAGTAAATGCATGACAGAAACCAGGATTTACTAAAGATAAATAGGGCATCCAAAAACAGCATGTAGTAAGTATGCCAGTAAGTATAATTGAAACAGAAATAACCACAAAGAGAGAAAATTCCATCTATTAAAATAGTGTGGTTTGAAATGAAACCTCATTTTGCATCAGTTTGTTTCCTTTCCATAAATGTAATATCAGAAAAGAATTTTAGTTCAATTTCTGACTACATTAACTTCTTTTCCATAGAGTGCCTATATCCCCAAAGAGAATGGAGGCAGCACAAATGAAGGTAAGTTAAGAATGGTGCTTAAGGAATAAAATACAATAATTCTCCCTTAAGCAATAATTCTTTAGTTTTATTACACATGCGTAGATTCACATGAATAGAGCACCCTCTGCTGGACAAATATACAAATATACAAACTTCTGATTCTGATGTTTATTTATACAAACACACAAAAACACATTTTTTTTGGTTATGTGCCTAGAGGATCTCTACCTTTGTTAAAATATAATAGAGGACCAAGGAGAAACATGTGGTCCAGTTTATCATCTCAGTACTCTTTAAAAACTGGTCACATTAACATGTTGGATTGTGATGGAACATGATCGTTGAGTGAAATCTGCTAAAATGAAATGAGTGCCTTTGTCCATGTTGGGTCCTTAGTCAAATTTACTTACTGGGGAATATCAAATGGCTTTAGATTTATGTCCATGTAATGGAAAGAAAATGTTAACAAAAATCAGCATTGACACTTCTGTTTGTCACTGCATTTAAAAAATAGAACAGCTTAAGTCAAAAGAGAACAGTTGCGTAAGAAGAAAAGAAGACAATATTGTCACCAACTTTCTAATACACCTGGATTTATGATATGGTTTTATATCCCTCTGCAGTCGTGCCCTTTACTGAGGTCTACAATAAGTCGATGTGCCGGCCACGGGAGATGCTGGTGGAGGTCCATCAGGAGTATCCTGATGACATTGAGCACATTTTCATTCCGTCCTGTGTGGTGCTCATGCGCTGTGCTGGCTGCTGCAATGACGAGATGTTGGAGTGCACACCCACTGCCACACGCAACATCACCATGGAGGTCAGAACGCCACTCACTGAAAATCTTAGGGAGAATCTCACTGCTAATGGGGAGTGTTTGTCTGCTTTGTTTGTGCCAACCTGTCTCCTCTGAGTAAAATTTGTGGACTGTATACAGTCTCCTGTGAAAATATTGGAAAGGCAAGGCCAATTCTTTGTTTTTGTTATACATTGAAAACATTCGGGTTTGAGATCAAAAGATAGATATGAGTCAATAGATTAGAATTTTAGCTTTCACTTCCTGATATAAATGGCACCTTTTGTGGCAGACGACCCAATTTTTAGGTGATCAAAAGTATAGGAACAGATAGTTTTAAAGGATATTAAAGTAAATAACACTTTAATATTTGGTGGTATATGCCTTGCTTGCATCAAGCCACTGGCCCACTGACATCACCAAACTGTTGCATTCTTCTTTTGTGATGCTTTTCCAGGCCTGTAGCTTCCTTCAGCTGTTGTTTGTTTTAGGTTGTTTCTCCCTTCAGTCTTGTCTTCATGAGGTGAAATGCATGCTCAATTGGGTTAAGGTCTGGTGATTGACTTGGCCCTGAAGTGCTTTGTTGTGTTGGCAGTGTATTTTGGGTCATTGTCTTGCTGCATGATGAAGTTCCTCCCAATTAGATTGGATGCAGTTGTCTGTAAATTGATTTATTCATTCATGAGTTCCATCATGAATAAAGATTAGTGAGCCCATTCCAGAAGTAGCCATGCAAGCCCAAGCCATGACACTCCCTTCACCGTGCTTGATCGGGGAACTTGTATGTTTTTTATCATGAGCAGATCCTTTCTTTCTCTACACTTTGGCCTTTCCACCACTTTGGTAGAGGTTAATCTTGGTTCCAGAACTTCTGCTCTTCAACTCTTCTTTAAATGGTGTATTGCGATACCTTCACCTCTGCCCTGCGGAGGTTGTTGGTGATGTCACTGACTGCTGTTTTTGGGTTTTTCTTCACAACTCTCGCAATGTTTCTGTCATCTACTGTTGTTTTCCTTGGCCGACCTGTTCGATATCTGGTTATTAGTACACCAGTGGTTTGTTTCTCTTTCAGGACATTCCAAATAGTTGTATTAGCTATGCCCACTGCTTCTGCAATGGCTCTGATGGTTTTTCCCTCTTTTCTCAGCTTCAAAATGCCTTGCTTTTGCCTCACACACAGCTGTCTGGTCTCCATGTTGGTTTATCCTTTTTAACAACACATGCAGTCTTCACAGGCAAAACCCAGGGCTCAAACCAAGAGTAGACATTCAGAGCTATTGTTTAAATAATAGTTAATTGTTTAAATAATCCAAACAGGGCACAACTCGGCAACAATAAACACCTGCCAGACACATATTCCAATTTTTCTGATCACTTGAAAAATGCATGGGCTCAAACAAAAGGTGCCATGTTCTAAGTTGTTTAACATATCTAGATGTAAATATCAGGAAATGAAAGCTGAAATTCTGATTTGTCCTCTCATATTCATCTTTTGATCCCAACTCCATATGTCTTTGGTGTATAGCAACAGCAAAAGAATTAGCCTTGCCGTTCAAATACTTTCGGAGGGGACTGCATATAACATATAAGCAATACTTATCAGATAATTCCAGTTGCAGATAAAAAGATTTTCTTTGCTCCTTTGAATGAGCATTCAAGTGGTAATTACAACTACCTTTGAGCACCTGGATTCTTAAGGTTTCCCTGCACCAAAAATGCCTGATCCTACTTATGGAGGTCATCATAATTAGCTTTTGAGCAAGCTCTAGTGTGATGGAGCAGGGAATAAAATGAAGCTCTGTAAGGCAGTGGCCCAAGGATTGGAGTTGGGAACATGATCTGTGTATCCTGGCCAAATTGCACCTTGCATACTGTCAGCTTCAGAATTATTGGCAGCCCTGATAAAGATAAAGGGTGGAGAAGGTATGTCTTTGTGGTTTGTGGATCGTTAGCTTAATCTCACACTGAACATATAAGGTGAACTGACAATAACATATTATTGTCTGTTCACCTGAGAGTTTAGGAACTTTAAGAGGTTAAGAGGTCATCCATGACTTCCTGTTTTACTTGAGGTGACACCTGTTAATATGAGGTAACACAGATGCCAAATTCCACAACATGAGGAAGAATACGGAATACATAAATAAAATGGGACACAATTGTGCTGAATGTTATAAATCAGACAATGGGTATAAAAATAGCTTGTAAATGCCTGAATCCACTCAAGGCAATAATTAAGAAGATGAAAACAACTGGAACTGTAATGAACCCACCTGGAAGCGAACATATTTTGCCTCTCGCACAGTGGGGAGGATGATTAGAGTGGCAAAAATCATGGATCACAGTTGGAGATTTCAAAATGTTTGGAAGATGTGCCAGGAGAAACCATTTCTTTCATCAAACCACAAACATAAGCACCTTGAATTCACTAGTGACAGCTGAAACTTTGATTGGAACTGAGTTCTATGGTCAGTGAGACAAAAATAGAGCAAGCACTCATGATGGGCTTGGTGCAGAAGAAGGATGGTTGTACAGAAAAGAACATAAAAGTATTGTGACAGGCTGTTTTTCCCTCAGATTTTTTTTGTTCTGTTTTTCTTTCCCTGGGAACCTTGTAAGGATAAATGGCATCAGGGACGCCATGATGCGCAAGGAGATTTTAAAAGAAAATCTAGCTGCCTCTGCCAAGAAGCTACAAATGGATCCTGATTGGATCTTCCAGCAGGAAAATGGTCAAAAATAATATGCCCAATGCTCTAATGACCACAAAATCAAGTTTTTGAAATGGCCATCCCAGTTTCCTGACCTAATCTCTATTTATAACCTGTGGAGTGAGCTCAAGAGGAGAGTCCACAAGAGAGGATGCTAGAGGATCTGAAGAGATTCTGTATTGTGGAGGGCTCATTGATTCCTTGCTCTTTATTCTTAGTGATGTTATGGTGGCAAAGGGGGTTGCCCATAGTACGAATCTAAACCTGCTATACGACATCAAAAAGAGCAGAGATTTGATATCAGTTGATGAGATAAGCTTCAGCTATGTAGAAACCAGTTCTCACCCACTGGATCTATTTATAGGCAACATCTTGAATATTGTGTTACAAAATACTGGCGAGACAAATTTTGTATGTGTATCATGTATCGCAATATTTCCATTTAATATTCATTATGAGCTGTACCTCTGCTTACACATTAGGCACCAGCATCAGAGGTAGTAGAATACAAAGCACGAAGTAAATGGGAACTTAACTGTCTTGAAGCATGCTTACTTAATAGTCCAAAAATTTATGCTAATCAGGCTTGCAGCCTTGTTTCATTTGGCCTGCATGAACTTGGAAAACATAATATCAAAACAGCCCATCGTACACTACTGCTCAACATTTTCCACACTATCCAGAATTCACAGCAGATCCGTAGTGTAGCCATCTGAAGGACAGTTACTGTAAACTGTTGTATATACATGCACTCCGGTTTGTACCGCAGCTGGCTTGACCACAGTCTGAAACGCAGGATAAAATCACTGTTTGTGTGCTGCGCTTGATGTAAGTCACACTCGCATCTAAAAACTAGTCAGAACCATGTTGTGCTATCAGTGGCATAAACAGAAACTAATTTCCGAGGGTTGAAGAAATATACAATAAAATCGCAATTATTTTCCTCATCTGTATCAATGCGCTTGGGCATTTCAGGTGGATGTCATGGATCGATGATGACACAAACTTGTTATTTAACCTAATCATTTAAGGCACAATCTACCATCAAACAACATTGCCCTGAAATACCTTTATGACACTGAAAAAGATTAAATAACATGTTAATAATAGTGGGAAATTACACCTAATAAATCTACTTTTCAGTGTGTTGATATTGCAGAGGTCTGATATATTGTCATTATAAAATAAATGTATTAAAATGTAATATTTTATTTGTGTCAATATCATCTCGTGTCAGCATCATCTTCTGAAGCCTGTATCGGGATATGTCTCGTATGGTTGCTTTAGTGTATCATCTCATACCTACCTATTTACAGCCAGTAGTCCTTTATTTACATGTCATATGAATACAATGCACCCTAATCTACCCTCATATGCTGTAATTTCAAATCAAGCAAGTTAAAATATTATCCTTAAAATTACATTCACTCCAACCAGATGTGAGTTTGATACTACAGATATCCCAAAGATCAAATTGATGAATAAGCAAACTGTCATTGGAGTTTGCATATGTTTAATAGTTTGGGGCTTTGTCTGTCCTGATACACTGCCAGAAAAAAAAAAAGGTACTTTATTTTGGTTTTTAATTTCAGTGAGTCCTTACTTTTGGTTTTGCTCAAAGAGTTTCACTTTTCACTACCAGTTACTGTAAATCTTTCTCTGTTTGTTTCATTGTTGCTAACACTCACTTTATATGATCTGTTTCCACTTTTATATTGTCTAATTAATGTACTTTCTTTTTTTAAGTAACACTTTATTTGAAGGGTATATACTAGGGCCATAATGGTACAACTTTTTTTTATATGAGGCTTTCGAAACAATACATTCAACACTCTGCGCAATAAAGTATGCTGTCTGTCATAAAATATCACTTATATTACACGAGTTATAATAAACATTTAAACTTTTTGAAGTTTAAGTCTCATTCACCAACATACAGTAATTTTTTGGTGGTAATTTTTTTTTTTTTTTTAGCAATTTTGGCACCTCTGCAAGACCAACACTTTAATTAAAGGTCATTTAATTTCATGCTCCTACTTGTGAAAGTATTTGCCCCCACAAGCTTTCATGCATCACTTTAATGAAAAGAAAAACTATGAAAATGCTTTAACTAAAATGATAACCAAGGGTCCTACTCTTTTCCTTCATGTAAGACACAGCAACACAGTACTTCATAGAAACTTTTGTCATCTCACCAATTAGTTATACATAAATCCTCCACTATTGCTTATAAAATGCTATTTAAAATGCTTATGAATGTGTTATAAAGCCCCATTGTCAGTACCCTTCAAATAGAATTTTTCCTACTATTTTAAACATACACAGTCTTTTACAATAAATCATATGATGCATGGGTTATCATTTATCTTGTTTATCTAGTTTGTAGGACAAATATTGCAAGAAATGAATTGTCAAGCCTGTTGTATGTACCATTTTGGCTGTGTCATGGTGTGTTTTGTTTTATAGGTACAAAAATTAAAACCCCTACGCATCAAACGCAACTATCCAATGAGTTTTGCAGAACACACTGAATGTGAATGCAGGTACAAAATTTTACTGTAACAATTGTACACAATCACAGCAAGTTGAATTTTTGTTGAAGAAACTGCTTTCTCTTTACTGTTTATTGTGGGCATTAAACTCTAGGGGTTTCCTCTGTGAGGGACTTCCTAACCTAACCTAGCAGAGAGTTAAGAGGCACCATAGGGCTGCTTAGCTGAAGTGATTTTGAACTTTCACCTCTGTAAAAGTCCAAAATAGTAAGCATAAAGTTAACTGTCTCTCACTCTCTTTTTTTTAGAGTAAAGAAAGACATACAGGATAAGACAGAGAAGTAAGTGCATACATTTTCAAATCATTATTGTCTGTGTGTTTGGCAAGTAAGTGTCTGGTATCAGTAGCTCCTTTTCTTTCCCCTTCTTTTCCATTCTCATTCTTTTTTGACTATAATATTAATTATATCTAGATGTAGTGTATGGTAATGTTTATCATCATCATCATCGTCATCAGCATGTTGATGTTTAGCCCCACAATGTAGTTTATGAATCAGTAGTAAATGTAGATTTACCAAACATCATTCAACATTATGACCTCAGCTATCTCAAAGGTAAGTGAGTTTTTCAACTTCTAATACTGAGGTCAGTGGACTTACCCCAATATTTAGTGCAGCTTTCCTCCATTTCTCAGTGTGCGTTAATGTTATCATGGTATAGGTGAGAGCAACCTGCATAGTCAGTGACTTTTTTTATGATCTGAAGTAAAGTGTTGATGGGGAGTTTCAAGATAGTCTCTGATATCTTTAGTGGTCTCAGATAAGAGTGAGCTTTTGATTTTGGCTTCTACACTTTATAATTTTCTTCTAAGGCACTGACCTGCCTTATCTCAGTTTTGGGCCTAGGAAGATCAACATGTGCTTTTGGGTCCCTAAATTATTGGTTGGTGGTACCTTTGTTCTTTGTGGAGTTCGATAGAAATGTGTTCTGTGTCAAGAATATCTAAGTGGTATAGAGGGTGTTGTATCTTTAAAGCCAAAGGTTATACTGGAGAATACTTTGCCACATTTTCTGGTAAACAACTTTGCACTAGGCATTTGTAGATATATGGTCATAAAATATACTGTGACATTTTAACTGCACAATATTATGGATGGATATCATTACTATTCCAATATATATAATATGCCAGGTGTCTTCCAAGTTTCCTTATTTTGGACCAATTTGAAAGCTGCATCACATCCCTCTCAATTAAAGCAATCGCAGATGAGAGTTCCACATTTGATCATTAAACAATGTGCAAAGCAGAACTGTTGCGCTGACTGAATACAGAGTTTGTTTATAAATCTATACCTATTTGGAAGCTGACATTCCAGGAGTTCTAGTGAAGATTTCAAGAGGGTCTTAACTTTAAGAGTTAGCCAACTCAACTATCTTTGAACTTTGAAGAGGACAGTCCATATATGCAAAACTAAGAATATAAAGTAGCTTGATATATTCTGTGTGAAGAAGTCCAAGGTCCCTCTTCAAGCTGTAGTATTATAAGGTTATATCTGGAAAAAGAGCTATATTTAGCTATACTCAAAAAGTTCTGTACTGCATCACTACTTTGGATTCAGACTGTTAAACTTCTGAGACATTTAGAAAGTACATTTCTGAACACTGGCCAAACACAAATAGAACCTTATTATTTTGGAATCTCAAATACTGTTTTTTGTTATCTGACTGTTTCTCATTAAGCAATCCCTAATAAATAAATAACTAATAAATTGTACTAAACTTAGAGAAAGACATTTAAGCCTATTAAGACCACATAATAATAATAATAATAATAATAATAATAATAATAATAATAATATACATTTTTGTCTGAGATTTGTTTTTAGAATTGTTATCTCCAAGATTTAACCTGCAATCTGTTTCAATTTCAAAATGTGAAGTTGTGATGTATGGATGATCCATATATAACCAAGTTCTTACACCAGAACTTTGCAGAATAAAACAAAAACCACCACAGGAATGTAAAGTAAGCCAGAGTGATGAAGTTTTTTGTGGTTAACTCATTTTAGACCAAAATACCAGAGAGAACCTTATAATACTGAGGTCACAAAGTGTCTCCAAAGTTGTGACAATGTCCATTGTTAAAAGCGCTATACAAATAAAATTGAATTGAATTGTGCTGTTATTCTTAACAGGGGTCTCTTCACATGACTGTGGTCAGTTTAAAACCACTGTTTTTTTAAAGCACTCTTAAAGAAACCCTTTTATTTTAGAAGTAAATAAACATAATAAATATTAATTAATTATTAATATAACAGATTGATTGGCACATGCCTACTGTGAACGCAGAATAAGGATGAGTCTGGCAAAGGAATATCTGGCTTTTAGATGTGTCCACACTTTTCAATGTTAGTAGAATGGAATGTGAAATTCTTCTTATGTTGAGTTATGTTGTTTATCTACTTGACTTGCCACAGGAAGGAGCACCAAAAAGTCATGAAATCTCTGGCAGTTTGTTCATTAAACAAAACACTTTTAACTTTCATTATTTAAAATAGCCCTGCTTACCATCAAATAACAGGTTGCCATTTAGGTCAAAAATTTGAGTTATTCCTCACTGTGTATGAAATATTTTGCATTTCTTTGTTGTTGTTTTGGCTTATTTGTGTTTCTATTTTCATCTGCCATGTCATCCATAATACACATTTTAAAAATCTCATTACTAGTGTCGTGTTGTATTGTCTCTCCATTTATTTGTCCTTTGTTACATATGAGAACTAATAATATCAAAAACAATAGGACATATATAGTCTATATAACACGCTGTGAGCTGGTTGATGCCTCTAGTTTTTTTCCTTTTTCCCCCAAACCCCTACTTTTTCCTTTGCATTGGCTGTTTGGCTTACCTGTTGCATCATTTGCCCCATTTCAGTTGTTCTACTTCGCTGTTGTTTGTTTTTTTTTCTTCCTTTTCCAGAAAACCCCGGAAAGGCAAGGGGAAAGGTCAAAAGGGAAAGCGAAAGAAAAACCGCGACAAAATGCGGGATTTGTATGTTACCTCAGCCTTCTCCTCTACCCACCTGCACCTGAGTGTTATGCTCTTGGTCATCAAATTAATTTGGGAGGAGATATGTTGTCTCCTTTAATTAACCAAAATCACAAACAATTAGCATTAATCCATGGCAAGTAAATACTGTGAACTTACCTTCATTTTTGTTTAAAGAACCAAATCGAAACTGCAACTCAACTGCAACCCCCAGCTTAACCTTCTTCACACTTAGGGCCTGATTTGCTAATTGACAAGTGCAGTGTTATTTAGGGGTGTAAACTTTAGGCTCCCACATGATGCGATACAATTTTGACTTTTAAGGCGATGATTCGTTACAATATTTTGATATTTTACAATACCATTCCATACAATATTTTACAATACTGAATTTGCTACAATAAAACAGGATATGATTTAGTACCCTCTGATCAATATATGAGCAGCTTTGTTCAGTATTAGGGGTAGAGCTACAATTACTTTGTATTTGAATGATAATGACATAGAGAAGGACTATTTTAAAAGTATCACAGTTACACACAAATCACCTCACTAGCCTATTTACACGTCAGTTTAAAAATATGATTTTTTTTACACACCATTGGTGTGTCTTTTGATAATAATTGAGTTATAATCATTTATATTCCATAAAAATTAATTTACAATTGTTGCTGCAATTCATTTCAATCATTGCCTTTTAAACCAATGCACCAATTCAAATTGTCCGATCATTACACCCCTAGTATTGATAACATGCAGAAATTGGCTAAAGTATTCTTTACTGACCAAAACCTAATTCAATTGGTATAGAAAGTCAGTAAAGTCCTCAGCAAATCCAGCTCTATGATTCGTTAAAAAAAAGGGACAAGATGTACACAGTTATAGAGCGCCCTTCCCCTTTCTCCAGCTGCATGGCTTACAGATAATGGTACTAATCTTTTAAGATCTTTGTTGATATCTTGACCATTGTTTTCTAATGGCCATCTTTTCTCTGTCTTTAAAAATATGACTGCTGACTGTCCTATGTGTTGTGTCTTGAATGTTATTTTTCTTGTCTTTTTAAGTGGGTCTTACCCACATTTCTTTGTTGAGATTTGATCAGAAGTGAGATCAATTCTTGCTCCGGTTTCAACCCTGTGATTTATGTAAACCAACAGTTAGGTCTGAGACATCACTGTGTGTTTTGCTGGTTATAAATATGTGAAACATTATGTTTTTATTATGATGACAGAGAGAAGGAGTGTTAGATTGGAGTGTCCCTAGTAAAATTGTGATGGCAGTGCATTTTATATCGAAGGCAGATGTGTTTGGGTTAGTTAAAAAGCAGTTAAAGAGTAAAAAGGCAGGGTAAAGGTAAAAGGAGGGTAAAAAGTAGCATTCTGTGTACTTTTTTAAATCATATACCACAGATTTCTGCTCTGCACATATCCATGTGTTTTATTAAAACATCAAAATGTATATAAAAACTAACTCCTTTGCCAAGAATAGACCACTATAAGCTTTATCATCTCTTCTCTTTGCTAATCAAGTCCATTTAAGTGTCAGTGTATTCAGGCCCATGAGATATTCTTACTGACGTTCTTGTTATAACTGCATCTTAAATGAAGGTGTTTCAGAGTTTTTAAGACTGTAACAGCTTGTATAAAGTTCCATAATACATACAGTATTGTGCAAAAGTCTTAGGGACCCTAAATTTTTTATATAAAATTTGTCTTAGACATTTATTTTGTATGTTGTATTATTGTGTCAGTAGAAAAAAAAATGGTTTCCAAAAAATATTTATGTTATTAAATAAAGTAACATATAAGGTAACAACATTAAGGTTGTCTGCAAACTGCAGAAACAGAAACAAGTGAGACAGTCAAAGTCTGGAAAAGTGCTATGGCAATTTCGTGAATATGCTTGCAACAGCCCACTAGCCAACTGTCTATTTAAGAGAGCTGTTGCAGTTTTAAAGGCAAAGGGTGGACACGTTTTATATATTTAGAAACTTTTGAATATAAGCACAGATTACTAATTGATATAAAGTAAAATACATAGATCTTGTAATATACGAGTACCACAGATAAAAGGTAATATATAGGTAATATCTTAAGGAATTATGATATACCATTATCAACAGTAAAGAGTGTAATAAAACATAATATTAACTGTAATATATAGGCGATTAACTTTAATATATGTCTAATAACCTATAATGTAACAGGTAGTGCATCCAGCATTTATTTGCTCCTCTGTCCAAATGTACAGAACACATTTCTACAGCACTACAGCTCTATCCTTTGGCTAAGTTTACACCTCATGTCTCAGTTTCTGAGCAGTTCAAATCTACAGAAAAAATGTTACCTGAAACCAGACTGCATTCCCACTAAAATCTAACCATGCTAGAGATTGCATGGAACCTCAGATGGTCTCAGACGGGTCATTTTAATACCCACTCAAATGCGACTGGTGTGTTCTCATTGGCCTGAACAAACTGTACCAAGGGGAAAATGCACCAGGGCTGAGTTCAAATTGATTAAACACTGCATATTGCACCAAGTGTGAAACTGGCCTATGAGTTTTATTCATTGGAATGTTTTCGTGGAGCAGAAAGTATCATGATCAGTTTAGTAGGCAAACAGTCAGTTTATATTCTCAGAATGTATTTCAGTAACTTTAAGTTCTATGGCAGGCAGGTGCTAAATAGACTATAGATTGTATCTAAAAGATTTTTTTTTAACTTTTTTCAGATTTTAAGTTTTTTAAGTGTTTAGAAACTCTTAAGCAGTCATCCATAAATATGAGGTGACACTGAGGCCAAATTCCCTTAGTTATTCAACAACATGGGAAAAATCACAGAATACATCAGTGAAATGAGACAAAATTGTTTTGACCTTCATAAATTAGGCAATGGCTATAAAAATATCTCCATGCTTGAAAATTCCCACATCCACTTGGGGCAATAATTAAGAAGATTAAAACAACCAGAGCTGTAATGAACCTGCCTGGAACAGGAAGCAAGTGTATTTTACCCTTACGCACAGTAAGGAGGATGGTGACGGGAGCCAAAAATTTCTCCAAGGATCATGGTTAGAGAAGATTTGCTGAAGATGGTAGAATTTTGGGGTCAATTGATAAAGTCTCCTAATCTATACTGAGACAGCACCTCCATGCCAGCAAGCTGTTTGGAATGTGTGCCCGAAGAAACCATTTCTTTCATCTAACAACAAACATACGCACCTAGACACAACTGGAACAGGGTTCTATGGTCAGATGAGACAAAAATAGAACTTTTTGGCAACAAACACAAACACTAAAGGTGGGTTTGGTGTAAAATGAAGGATGTTCATACAGAAAAGGCCTCAATCCTCTCTTCTAACTATGGTGGAGGATCTGTGATGTTGTGGGGCTTTTTTTTCCTCCAAAGGCCTTGGGAAGCTTGTTAGTTTAAATGTCACCATGAACTCCAAGAAGTTTCACTGGATTTTAAATGAAAATCTGGCTGCATCTACCAAGAAGCAGGTCATGGTTGGATCTTTCAGCATGACAGCGATCCAAAACATGTGTCCAAATGCACACAAAAATGGTTCAATGACCACAGAATCAAATTTTGAAATCCCAGTCCCCAGATGTAAACTGTACTGAAAACCTGTGAGGTGAGCTGAAGAGAAGACAGGACCTAGGACACTGGAGAGATTGAGGAGTGGTCTCAGATTCCTTACTTTGAGTTCTCCAGTGTCATCAAGCATTATAGAAGACTCAGTGCTGTTATTATGCCAAAGGGAGGTGCTAAATGTACATACTGCATACATTCAGAGGTACCAATAACTATGACACATGGTTTTGTTAAAAAGTATAATGTGTTTTTTTAAATTTACAATTAAAGTTAGATTTCTCTCGTGTATAGTTAAGCTAGTTAACCACAAAAGACATTCTTCATAGCCCATTTTACCAAGGGTGCCAGTAATTCTGGAGCTGACTATATTAAATTCAGGACATATTAGAAATAATAATACAGATTTTAACCATTGCATTTTCACTTCTTTTAACCACCAGGGGCGGTGTTCCCGTGCTATACTTTGCAAATTTAGTATTTGTTGTAAATATCTCCACCCCATGCCAGTTTTTTCCTTTGTGCCATCTTGCTGAGTCCATGATGGGCTGCATATTAGCCATTGCTGTAGACATGACAGCCACCATTAAAATGGCAGTGACCCAAGTAGGGTTGGTCATCCAACCAATGATGCTGAATATGCTCCCCCATTCACTGGTTACTACAGAATTTAATGTACCTCAGTACAAGGATTACATCAACAGCTATGTGGCAGGGCATTAGCCTTGGCTTGTATGTCCCTGTGGACTTCTGTATTGCCTTTCTGGCAGTTTCACCAAGCAAAACGTTATGCCACTCCAATGCCGAGTGCAGATGTACGGGCAACTTGCTGATGAAAGCTTATATTGCCACACATCTGATATACATGAGTAATCTTTTGGTGATTTTCTAGCTAGCATTGGAGTGGCTGCTCTAGTTAGGTAGACTGGCCACATGACACCGATACATGGCCAAGGGCCAGACTCCAGGGTTCTCAGGTCTCATCAGACCCTAATGCTTGGGTGTCTCTAGTCCACACTGTGAGTTGGGCAAACCCATGGAGGCTGCCAATGAGGAATTCCTCAAACAGGCCACACCATTCAGAACAAGGGGTTGAAATGGACAGAAATGGACAGCAGCTCCTCCCTTATTCTAGAACTGAGAGGTTCTAATTGGTTCCTGGAAATCCTACCTCTATGCATACTAAAGTTGTCAGATGTTGTTCATCTCATACACTCACAAATGAATTCACATCAGTGAATCAGCTTGATTCCAGTTCCAACATGGACCTATTGGAACTAAGGGGCTGTCACTGATGGGTCATCAGTCTGTGGATGACCTCAAAAGATGCGTTCTTGTCTCAAAGAAAGGGGCATGGCCCCTAATGTACAGCATTTCTCATGAAAATGGTACGCCTAGGTGCAGTTCTCCTTCAAAGAGAGATGGTCACCACAGACCCCTCCCCCTCCCGACTGGGAGCAGTGTGATGTCACAGACCACATAAATCCTTCGTCCTACCTGCTCGGAGACACAATCTTCTCCTGACCTCTTCAGGCAATGGTGTGACAGTCAGACACATAAATCACCAGAGGGGCATGAGGTAAAAAAAAACAAAAAAAAACATGGAAGTGGGCTCAAGTGGGCTTACCAACAGAGAGCCTCACTGACAGAAACTTGATGTCTGTGACAAGCAGTCTCAAGAAACTATCCTGAATGCTACAGCCCCTAACACATGGGTCTTATATGCTCTCAGATGGGAATTATTCCAAGAATGGTCAGTTGGAGCTGGTGCTCTGTCCAGTGCTTAAAGTATTACCCATTTTGCAGGGGCTACTAGATAATGGCAAGTCTCTGTCTGTGCTAAAAGTGTATGTGGCAGCCATTTTGGGAGTGTATGGCACCTTTCATGGGAAAAAAGGCATATAACAATGATTCTGAGGGGAGCTAGGTACTTCTATCCACCACACTCCCCCAAGAGCCTGGTGTGGGGAAAGCCCCCTTGTGTTGGAGACTCTGTGCAAACCCATATGGGGTGCTGATCTGAAATGAATATCATTGAAGACATTCTTGTTGCTAGCGATCACCTCACTAAAAGGTGAGAGAACTGCATGCCTTAGTGATTAGTTCACCCTGCATGTACTGTTGGCATGATGATTTTTTTGTAATCTTGTGACCAAATGTAGGGTGTTTAAGGCTTTTTCACCAAAATTTTTGAACCAAGTGATTGACCTCATAGCATTCTACAAAAGTCAATCTATGATGTGTGCTCAGTACACATGTTGCAGTACTACTTGAACTTCATGACAGCTATTTGTTCATCAGACCAGTTACTCATCTTTCACAGTGCAAAGACATGTGGTGCTTCCTTGTCTTAGCAAAGATTGGCCCACTGGGTGACAGAAGATGTCACCACAGCCTACAAACAGGCTGGACATTCAATCCCCTATTGTGAGTATTTCCTCCTCATGGGCACTACTTAGATGCATGCCACTCCAGGAGGTCTGCATTGCAGCTACCTGGGCATCACGCCTCCAGATTCTTCAAGGTCAACATTGCGTGTCATCTCTGAACACCTTTCCAGTTGGCCAGGTGAGTCGGTTTCCTGTGTCAGGGATTATCCAGATGTTAAACACCACACCTGGTGGTTGAAAATGGAAAGCTAGGTGCAGATATAACTGGTTCTATGAACACCGGATGATCACCAGGTAGGTTTGTGTGAAATAACGATTTAATCATCTCTACACAGTATTACATTGCCATGATATCCAGTGATGTTTACTTTGATTATATTATATTACCAGAACTGCCTGTGTAAGAGCTAGTTGCGTACACTATATACATAATTACATATGACTTATCACTCAAAAATATGTGAAAAAGATTTGTAAAAGGATTATATAAAAATGTACTTTTTTTTTTTTTACTGTTTACTCCTCATTACTTTGGAATCACCTAAAAATCCACCATCAAGCTGTGTTTTTGTCATTGCTACTGCCAGCAAGTAGTTCCCGACTGCACAGTGGGCAATATTACTACACCCTCTCCTACTTTCCTTTTTGCTCATTTTCCTGTCTTTTTTGGGCTATTGGTTCTGGGTAATTAAATCTCGAGCAGGGAAAAATAAATATTGCACAAGCCTACCACTTGGTGCACATTTGCATGAGAGCACATTCAGGTGTTAAACACTGCCCCTGGCAGGTATCTGGTGTTTATAGAGCCACAGTTATATCTGTAACTAATATTTTATCATCTTAAATCAAGAGACTGTCTGAGGTTGATACATCTTAAATTATATATAATAGATGTATGGAATGTAGAGCTCTCAAATTACTGGAAAACCTCCTAAAATTATGAAATTAAGAAAATTATAAAATTATTATCTACTAGCTTTAACATTCAAAATACTGTATGTGAGAACTCTATGTGACAGTTTAATTGTTCAAAGAAATTTCAGCAAGATTTACAAGATTGTTGTGTGTCATGCATGAAAGTCTTGGAAAATAATGGCAACATTCAAAACATGTATAAACTGCATTGGCAAAGAGTACTGACAAGTAGCCAGATGTAGTTTCTTAAACACACAGGCAACATAAACATACAGGCTTAAAATTAACACAGAATTAAATAAGCAGTGCTGTGTGTCTGCAAAAATTGCACATCCATATTAAACCACATTAAATTTGGCACATACCAAATAAAAAAAAAAAAAGAAAGACTGAGTCAGTAGAGAAAAGTAAATAATGGCAAGTCATGCTAGAACGCTTAACTAACATTCAGTTATGAATTGACTGATTATGAACTGAATATCAGTACCTGTTGGGTTCAACTAGGCATGAGTTGGTTATTTAGTGGGGGCCCTACCTCCTCTAAATTAACTTAAAAATGGATGTGTATACTTGTGTAGTTTATGTATATTTTACTGCCTCACATTTACAAGGATGGTTTGGTCACAGCTGTAGAACTGCATCCTAATAATACGACTGTGAGTGTTATTAATGAAAAAAACTACAGCTTTTTGAGTGTTTTAATTAAATGAATATAATCCCTGCAATAAAGTATAGTGGTGAAGAGGCGATAGTTTGATTTATTATTATTATTATTATTATTATTATTATTATTATTTCTCCATGGAGCTTGCGGACTTGGTTACATCACATCAGTCAAGTTTAAGAACATTTTTTATATTACTTGTGTGTTAGTAATTATGCATAATGCTTGTCCTATTTTTGTTTGCCTCTAGCAGAAATCAGAATCTTGTTTTATAAACAGGTCCACTTTGACAAATACTATTTGGTCTCTGCAGTTGTGTTTATAACTATGCAAGTGAAATTTACGGGTGGACCTGGCCTAATTTGCCCTACAATGAGGTTAACACCAAAATGTGTCAGTTTGTAGGACACTTACACGAAAGCTCTCAATCAATATCTCATTTTTATGCAAATCTTAAAATACCCAGTGAACCAGTGGCATAGCTAGCGGGTGAAGTCTAGGTTTATACCTCCCATGATATATTGCAAATGCTTATTCGTGAATGGTTAACATAAGAGAAATGCAGTGCAGCTTATTACATGCTGTAAAGATGTTCATAAATACCCCAGACATCAAATGAATGTATCCATTAGTTACGTAGTTAGTTTTATTATATTTTATTGGCTCCCAGCTACTATGGTAAGAAACAGGATTAACCAATAGGGAATCATGCATATTTCCCATTTCTGTTTGAAAACTAGACACAGAGCATAGCAATATCGAGATGGCAGCCTGGTTTACTGCAGGAGGAGAATTCCAGATCTGGTTTTATAAGATGAAATACCATTTTCCCCTATTACTAGTGTCTTATTTCAGTCATTTGCAGTGGAACTGTCATAGTGTCATGATGGTAGGCCATACCTTAAATGATTCAATATATTTCTGCCATCACCACTCCTCCTACTGTCTGGCATCCACACAAAATTTATGAGCACCTCAAGCTTATCAGTGTAATTGTACAGATCATATGGTGTTTTTATTTAGTATGTGAAATTAATTCCTAGCTACGGCACTGCAGTCCATCATGACCATCTTTAAGACAAAATAAAGAACCATGTTGTGGAATAAAATTAGTTGTTCGTGAGTCTTTTTTATTTTGTGATTTATGTTTTTATGTCAAGCATCACCTGATTTTAGTAGAGATAGAGGGGGCATGTCCAGTGTTGATGTGCTTCTGGTGATATCTGGTTACTGTGGTTACATGTCTCACACCTCAGCAGGGCTTGCAGGTGCATGCCACACTGTGCCTAACATCTCCCAATACCCCTATGCACACTCAGGTGGGCTGTTCCCATGGCTACAAGCTAAACCTGAGACTTGGCTCAACATAATCCACCGCTTGCTGTTTTTTTCTGTCCAAAAAAACTCACCCAAGCATCTCTGTGTGTTGGTTAGCATGTCAGAATGTGCATTTCATTGATTGATTTGCTTAAAACTCTGGATTCTGATTATTTTAATGTTACTTAAATAACTTACTTACTTACTCTATTATTTCTCTTCCTGTCCGTCCCTTGTGCCTGTCTTTAGTACTCTCTGTAAACCATGCTGCAGTACATGTTCTGAGAGGAGAAAAAGGCTATACATTCAGGACCCTGAAACGTGCCAGTGCACCTGCAAACACTCAGAGGCTGACTGTAAGCAAAAACAGCTCGAACTCAATGAGAGGACTTGCAAGTGAGTATGTGGATGTGTGTGAGTGAGTGTGTTTTGTGGCTGTATTAATGTGCATTTGGGTTCATCTATTTTATAATCACACTCCATTCTCCCTCTGTCCTAGATGCGACAAGCCAAGGAGATGAGCAGGATCAGCCTATACATGTTTTTTTTTTCTGAATAAAGGCATAAACACTAATAATGAATAGCACCGCACTTTGAACCTTCAATTTAGATCTGACAACCCTGGACTCTTGAAGCATTCCCCTCAACTTGCAGAGAGTGAGTGTGCAAGTGTGAGTGAGCAAGTCTTCCCCCTGTAAATTTCACCATAAATGTGTATATTGAGTAAAGATTTGAGCGAAGACTGAAAAGGACAGTACAAGTAGAGTTGCTGCTAAATTGCTGCCTAAGAGGATTGGCCGTGTCAGTGCTTTTGGCAACACGTATGTGTCAAAATCACTCACTGATGCAGCATATCACTGGATTAGCCATGTTTTTTTTTTTTTTTCATATCAACGTCAACAAACAATGGATATACAGACAATTAATAGGAGTGAAAATGAACCACACATTAAAGAATACTGGATTTTGTCATGACTGGCCTCTTCAAAGATTATCAACCTGTTCTGCCAGATTTCAATATCCAGCTCAGCTCATCAAGAAACTTATAAAACAACAAACAACAGAAGATCTTGTTTTATCTGCTTTTATTAACGCATGCCACTTATTCTGTATGGAAATCACTTTGCCTAGATTCTTTGACTTGACTTCATTCTCTACTGAATGACAGATGACTACTTGATATTTATGGTCACTTATATCTGTAAAATTGTGTGTATCATTTTCTGTCATTCAGCCTAGTGAATCACAAAATGGAGAATGCAAACACACAAGGTCATTCGAATGTTTATTAATATCCATTTTAGCATATGACCCCTCAAGTTCATAATTTATATTTTCAGTATTCTGTCTGTCCATATTTAATTGGTTCTATTTATGTGCAGTGTTATATTCTGATCTCTTTCTAATAATTTTTATCGTCAATCTGACAGTCTGAAGAAAGTGAGTACATTCCCACAGCTGATCATTTCTGTTTTTCAGTTTGCCTCAAAAAACGATTTTCTCTGCATATATAAGGGTTGTGTGGTTTCTAAGAAAAAAAAAAAAAAGCTAGGTGTGTGTATGTGTGTGTGTATGAGAGAGAGAGAGAGAGAGAGAGAATGAGAGAAAAAGAGGCAGTATGTAGTATGAGAGACAGGGGAACTAAACTAGACTTGTGAGTGTGTTTTGAAGGCTCCATACCTATAACAATAAAATATAGCCAAAAGAGATCTTAGGTTACCAAACACCTTCTACCTTTTTATTTTATTGTTGTCAGATAGAAGAGGCTGCCTAAGTTTAGTTTATTTACATTCTCTGTTATTTATTTACTCCCTGTAAATATGTCTAGATTTAAGGTCTTTTTGTGTTTATGTAATGTAGTAAAGTATATTTATTTTCAAATTATATTACATTTTTTTTTCTATAAAATGTTTGAAAATCTGTGCTTTCCTGTGATCATTTTGATTTCTGATACAATTACATTAAAAAGTACTTTATACTGTATGGAAATAAATTAAACAGTAGTCTGAGGCACTTTTCAAATATTAACTTCAAGTTAAAATGTCAACGGAACTTTGACTATTGAACTGTTGGAATCGTAAGTGTTTCAAAGAAACTAAGAAAACAAAATATCATTCTAGTTTTTACCACACTGATTGACCATGAGCATGACAGTAAAAAATTGGTTTGTACACAAATAGAAAAAACATTCACCAAAGGTTCTTAGCTTCCTAAAAGGGAATGCTTTCTGATAGGGGATCAATCTGTTGTAGGGTTCTATAGTAAGAGTATAGTAAATCTATAATCATGGAGGAATGAAGAAGACAGTGTTGAAGTAAACACGATGGTTCACTGACAATTACTATATTAAATTGGAGAATTGAACCAAAACTGAAGACAGTACCCCCTTTCACAATTATATCCACCACCCCACATCTGAAACAGTTGGAAATTTGCCAGGAATTGGACCCATGAACACACTGTTCCCCCACACAGTGGGAAGGATGGTGAAGGAGGCAAAAAAAAAAAAGAAAATCTGCCATGAGGTTTGGCCATAGTTAGAGCATTCAACAAGATGATGACCCAAAAATACTTCCAATTCAACACAAAAAAATTATTGTTTTGCAATGACCACCTCAGTCTCTGGATTTGAATCCTACTGAAAACATGTGGTCTGAATTGAAGAGGATTTCTGTGTTTTCCTTTTAGGTACGGTTTGTTTAGGCTGTTCAGAACATAGCAATTGCACTTGGTTACGGACCGAAACAACTGGACCAAGTCCATCGGAGTGAGGTGGCCTCACTTTGGTTTCAAGTGAACTCTAGTATGGTTCAACTGCAGTGAGAAAAGCAATTCTATCCTGAATTGACTCAATTGCAGGAAGTGAACCAAACATGTTGTGTATTTTTGGGTTGCAGGTAGCATTTTTCTGTATATACAAGCTGCTAAACTGAGCCATGAGGTGTAAACTGAGACGAAGGACAGAGCTGAAGTGCTGGAGAAATATGATATGTTCTGGATATTTGGACTGATGATCAAAAATAGCCTTCAACAAGATGATGCATACACAAAATGTTTTAAACTAGTTATGTATATAATTATATAGTAATTTATTGAGTGCTGGTTCCATGTTCTCTGTGCTTGGGTAATTTTCGTTATTTCTACATGCACTTGGCAAAAGTTTGTATGCTTTTTCCATTGAATAAACAAGTTTTATGAGTATGTTTTCAGCCCTACATGCCTCTGAGCCAATGTTGTTTTTTGCTTTTTGGTTTGTTTAATTATGTGCAGTGTGAAACTAAATCAAACCAGGGAGCAAATGACCCAAAAGTTTCAGTTTTGCGCTAATTCAGACACAACAAACATACAAATAGATGTGAAAGCACCCTAAATGGAGGAGCCACTGTGCTATGGAGGAGTGGATTGAGATCCCTCTATAAGTGCCTCCACCCTTGTGAGACCTTTTATAAAATGTTTAAATAAAACATACATAGTCACTGTATGCTTGAGTTCAAAATTTCATTATTAGTGAATAATAAAGATTTCATTATTGCATGTGTTACGCTTTTTTAAGCTTTTCATGGAGGGCCAATAATTCTAGAGAGCACTGTACATGGATTATACTGACAACTGTTCTGGTCTTTCATATACAAGTGGAAGCCAATATTTGGTTAATCATATCTTAAGCAAACATAATCTATTGCATGTATTCTCAGCTCCAGTCCTGGAAGCCTGTTATTATTATTATTATCATTTATAGTATCATTATTATTATATTATCATTATATGAGTGGCATAAAATGGTCTTAAAATGACAATAATGTTTATCGAAATTATTTCTGGGACAATATATCATCCAAAAAAAGTAGTTATCGTGACAGCCCTAGGTACAAACAACCTCCTGTACTGCTCCTTTCTACAGCAGAGCTGAATGAGTCTTCTACTAAAGTAGCTCCACTGTTTAACCAGTAGGTCATGGAAATCTTGACTCTGACTTGGCCTTCAGTTCCCAAACTGATCATTTTGCTAAGACTCCTTTTTCACTTAAGTAGTATAGCTCAGACACTACCTAACATTACAAGAGGGGGTACTGAGCAGACACTTTTTCTTATCTATTCTCACCCTGACTATTATAAAGCTTTGTTTGCTGAAGTATCGAAAAGAAGACTACACGTTGTTAAAAAAAAAAAGCTGTTAAAAGAGTACTAACACACCCCAGAAAGACGGTCCATACAACATCTGTTTTGTGGTATCAGTACACTGGCTTTTTGCTAATTTAGATTCCGATTAGATTTAGATTTTAATTGACTTCAAAATTGTTTTTAAAAAGTCTTAACAGCGTTCCATATATCTTTGAAATTCCTGCTGAGTTGGATTTAGCCTTATTGAATGTCCTGAGGGTGATCAATAATCACGTGTGTCTACCAACAATAACATTCTGTTTAGGAAAGAAGGCATTTAGAGAAAGTAATTACAGAACAGAACCATAACAGTTGGGATGTACTTAGAGACCATGTAAGTTATGCAGTTACCAACTACAGAGCAGCTGGTTTGTATAATATATATCTTTTGCTTTCTGCCTGTAGTCTTTGGACAAATCTGTGCCAATAGTTTCTACAATAGCAACACTCAGTAGATGGCTGTTAATAAGGCTTAGAATCAGTTTGTCAGGACTTGGCAGTGTTTATTTTGCAACAAGTATTTTTAGCCTTTTTAGAAGTCCACTCACTGTGGATTAGGGTCTATGTTTGACATTATTTGACCATGTGAACCATTTAACAGCAGCAGCTTTCCCCTACCTGTGCTACAAAGTGTAAACCAACCTCTCTCCCTCTATCCCCCCAAAAAAAGGCCTGACTGAAAGATAGGCTTACTCTGGGGTTAAATACATGAGGAATGCTGTAAGTGATTTAATCTGAGATTAGTGGAGGAATTTATGGGAGGCTGATATGTGCATTCACAATGAGATAATGCAAGTCTAATGTCTCCTCATTCATTTGTTGCTTTGAGTTTATTTTCATTCTGCAAGTGCATTTTTAAATATAACCATGCATTGCTTGAACTGGGTGGTTTTGTTCTCCCTTTTACTGAGAATTTTCCTGTGAATTTCACAGAAATAAATAAATAAATAAATAAATAAATAAAATCTTCACATTTTCTTCATAGGGCAGCATGGTGGTGTAGTGGGTAGCATTGCCACCTCATAAGTCATTGGTCCCCGGTTACTGCCTGTGCAGAGATTTGCATATTCTGCGAAATAAAATATGAAAAGCTAAAATCTGTTATATTTTACTCCTCCTATTTGTTCAATTTCACTCCTCCTCCTCTACTCACTGACACCTATTGCCAGAACCATTGTAGAGTTCATTGCTATTCTGTGCAGTGTGTGTCTTCGGTTAGAGATACAGTTAGTGTATACAGATAGCTGTGGATAGTTGGGCTTTTTCACTTCTGTTTTTCTTCTACCTTCTCCCACCTCGGCAAGTATATCCATTCCTCTTTCTGTCAGAGCGTTGGCTGTAAACTGCTACTGCTAGCTTAGTTTGTATACTTAGTAGCTTAATTTGTATACTTAGTAGCTTAGTATACACTGCACTGTGTTCAAGATAGCTAAGCTGTTGTTGCTAGCGACTTGTGGTGTGCCTCCCTCCATTGCCACCTGGACATCCACTGACCTGCCCACTTGGCCTCAGCTGTACACAGATTTGGAGTGGTGCTTTGGACTAGCACTAATGGACAAAAGGTGCTCCGTCCATCACCTAATGCTGCTGGCTGATTATTTGCAGAGCCAGAAAATCAATAACAGCAGACCATCTTACACTTATCCTGACCACCATGAATACTCATGCCACCAGTACCTAAATCTTCTAGAGCTGGAGGATATCTTTCAGCTGTGTACCCACTGCCTTGGTATTAGCCATCTACAGGATGCAGTCCTTGGCCCAGAAGCTCCCTGCACTGAATGTGAAGCTATGCCTACACTAACTTGATGATTAGCAGGCCTAGACCTCAATTCTGAGGCCAGGCCATGAATTGTAAACAGAGTGAAGCCCTTCTCACAACAAAGCCCCTTGTGCTTGATCAAGATACACAAGAATGGGATGTCCATTCCTGCATCCGAATGACTTTTCAACCAGAAAACAAACGAAGAGCTGAACCATACTACTCGACACTGGCTCCAGCATCGTCCAGTAAGGAGCTGGTTCACAGACACAGCCAGCAGGCTTCAAATTAGCCATTATGGTCAGAATTAAAATGTTGGCAGCTCACTTAGGATTGGACGAAGCAACTCAACCCACAGCACTGAATGTGCTGTTTTGCTTAAAAGTCCCCAGAACATTCTGTGAATCTCAGTGTAAGGATTACATGGACAGTTACGTGACAGATTTCTAGCAGCCTACTTCCACATGCTCTGTGGTGGGAGCCTTGGCTAACATGTTGGGTGCTGGTGGGTTTGGTCTGAACTTCATGTGAACCCCTGCATTGCATTTCTAGTGGTTTCACCGGATGAAGCATTACGCTCTGAGGTGTGCTGTTGTTCTCTTGGCACCATCCGAAGTCGACCTCTGACATGGACTTTTTTTGCTGCTGAGTGTGAAGTAGCCGTGATGAGAGGCCATACTTACTTCAGGTGAGGAGAGAGACCTTACCCCTGGTGGAAGTATCCTGGGACCTTATTCATGAGTGATGGAAAAATAGAGCATGCCAAATAGTTTGTATCAGCAGCGGCTGTTATAGTCACTGTACCAGTCTTTGGTGGTGAAGCAGGAGCTCAGTTTGTGAAAGAAGCTGTAAGAGTGTAAGGTAAGAGAGCTTCTTTCACAAACTGAGCTCCTGCTTCATTACAGTGACACACAAGAATGAAAAGCAAGCTCAAGTTAGCCAAGTATTGTCATACATATTGTCAACATCTCATATTATTGGCTTATACCACAGCGTGGTTGAACTCTTGATCTGAGTAGTACTTCCAGCTATACCATGATTATTGATGATTATTAATAAAATGTTTTTTATTCACATGCTTATTCATTATTGTTTCTAATTTGTTATTGTTTCTGTAATAACAGCTCATATAGGGACTTGTATGGCGGCCACTCCACATAATCTAATAGTAATAATAAACAGATTTAAAGTGTCAGGTTTAAGAAAAATTTATAATCATTGATGTGGTGAAGTTATTTTGTTAGGAGATATTTATTTAACATTCATGGAAGGAGTCTCGGCTGTCAGTGCTTTGTAGCAGTCATGGTGCTTTGCAAAGTTTCCCAGCACAGGAAAGCCTTCAGGACAGAGGAGTTTACACTTTCTGGTTTCTCAGTAAATTGACAAGCTGCATTTTTTGAGATAGATAGATAGAGAGAGAGAGAAAGAGAGAGAGAGAGAGAGAAGTAGATGCTTGTGAGGAAAGTTGAAACGTTGCTATAACGTAAGTGATAACAGGAAATAACTTGTCTCGTGGACATTCCAGGGCATTAAATTTCTGCCTCTTGTTGGGCCATATCACACCAACTCAGCGTGGAACCCCAGCATCTGCAATTCATTATATATTATTCATAAACACAGATGCAATAGTAAACACACCAAAACATATTCCAACTGAGAACCTATCTTGGTCAAATTATTTGTATGCATTGATGCCACTAAGATCCAGGTCGAGTTCGTCTGACAGCTACATAAAATAATTTATATGAAACACTAGTCTCAAGGTGTATGCAGGTAAGGTTTTTTTTTATATTTGGTATAACATCTCTGCAAATTTGGTCATAAATTACATTTGAAGTATCTTTTTATATTTCTTAGGTCATACCATTCTGGACACCTTATCAACTATGTATATGTACATTCTTTATCACTTTGCTGTCTGGTTGGCTCGGCTCATGGGAGAAAGCCAAATTCCAATGTGACATTGCAGTTAAGACACCAATCCCTTTCATCCCATACTCTTCCCATTTTCCAACCACTTCCTTCAGGGGTAAGATACCAGTCTATATATAAAAAAAAATCTTTGAGACATGGAAACAGTATCTTCCCATGAACTGCTGTCCTGCTCTATAACAGACTGGACAAACCAATTTAACACCAACCCAGGCATTGATGAAATACTGCACTGTATCCGTACAGCTATTGCAAATTCTCTCAGACCATATATGATACAGTTATTGTAATTCTGCACATATCATTATATTTGCACATACTGACATGACAATGTTTACAACTTTGCCTAATCTGTACGTATTTCACATATGTACAATACTGTGCCAAAGTCTTAGGCACATGCAAAGAAATGCTGTAGATGCTTTCAGAAATAATTAAATTAAATGTTTCTACATTAAAAATACTATAAAGAGCAGTAAACATTAATAAATGAAACAGAGGCAGTATTTGGTATGGTGACCCTCTGCTTAAAAAAAATAGCAGTCTCAGGTACAATTTGTTCAGTTTTATAAGGAAATGAGCTGTAAGTGTTACTGAGCATCTTGCAGAAGCAGCCACAGTTCTTCTGGAGACTTTGACTGTTGTACTTGCTTCTTATTTTTGCAGCAAAACCCAGCAGCCTTCATTAAGTTTTTTGTCTGAAAAGTGTCTCTTATATACTATGCTGTTTTCTTTACTGACATATAGACATTTTTCTGTAACATTTAATTTTGTGCTGGAAAACTAATGTTTGGAATCTGAAATGTCTTTTGTACTGACTCGATAATGTAGAAGTCATAAAATAAAAATCTGTAACAAAATTTGTACAAAAAATAGGGTGCCTAAGATTTTTGCACAGTACTGTATATAATAAACACTGTAGAGTTATACAGTGAGTATATACTCATTTTTATTTATCTGACAGAATCATAAAAAGAATCACTGTATTTCACCAGGCGCATTACACACATACATACATACATACATACACACACACACACTACAAAATGACAACATATGACATATGACAACAAAAAAGTGTAAAAGAATGTGCAAAGATGCAATAGAAATGTGCAAGAGTGTCTTTATTATCTTTGTAACAAGTCTGTATTGGACAGATGTGTCTGAAGCAAGGACATATCCAAAGTGTGCTCGTTAAAGAAAGTCCAATCATCAGAGTCGACGTCCATTGCTAAGTACAAAACACAAGGAGATAAATACAAACCAAGGTAATCCATACCTGAAATCCAAAAACACCAGAACCAGAATCAGGAACTAGAATAAGTATATAAAGAAACCATGGCTTGTGAAAATAGCACATTCATACATACTCACAATACTTAAAAACCGACAATAAAACACAGAGGGTTTAAATAGACACAAATTAGCAAAGGGTAAACAACAACCTGGTGTGACTAATTAACTACAAAGATGACAGATACACACACACACACACACACACACACACACACACATATATATATATATATATATATATATATATATACATATAGTTAGGTCCGGAAGTATTTGGACAATGACAGAGTTTTTGCGATTTTGCCTTTATACACCACCACAATGGATTTGAAATAA
>CM075020.1:8710986-8724388 GCA_037576675.1 Pangasius sanitwongsei | reverse complement strand
TTGCCTTCAAAAAGTCTTGAGTTGCTTTCGCAGTATGTTTAGGGTCATTATCCACCTGCACTGTGAAGCAGCGTCCTATCAGTTTTGTAGCATTTGGCTGGATGTGAGCAGAGAGTATAGCCCTGTACACCTCAAAATTCATCTTGCTAAAGACACACATGTATATATTTGGGCCCAATATATCCAACATCCAGTCATGATATTGTAATGTAGACACGTGCAACAACAGACATTTTTAATTAATTCATAGGAAATTCTTTAGGAAATACACTATTTAAAAAAAAAATACCATCTATACTGTCTTACAAAATTTCATTATTAGTTCATAAAAATCATCAGTCATTCGAGTCATTTGTCAAATACCGTGTTTCATTTTATTTATTTATTTATTTATTTATTTATTTATTAAAATGCCATAAAAAAGACTGCCATTAAAAAATCTAAATTTTGTGAACATTAAACATTTTAAAAATCCATTATTTATGAAATGCCATACAATAAAAGAATATAAACACATTGTATGTGGACACCTGAACATCACACCCATATATAGGCCTTCCCCAAACTGTTGCCACAAATCTTTTAGCAAACAATTGTCTAGAATGTCTTTGTATGCTGTAGCATAACAATTTCCCTTCACTGGAACTATGAGGCCCAAACATGTTCCAGCATGCCAGTGCCCCTGTGCACAAAGTGAGGTCCATAAGGACATGGTTAGAAAAGGTTGGAATGGAAGAACTTGAGTGGCTTGCACAGAGCCCTGACCTCAACCCCACTGACCTGGGGGTTGGTGGACTAATTCTGGAATGGGATGTTTAACAAGCCCATATGGGTGTGATAGTCAGGTGTCAACAAACTTTTGGTCATATAGTTTATCTGAACAAACAAGAATATTATTGAAAGCTTGATTTCTGAGAAAAAATCCAGTCACTCGGTTTTAAACCTTGGCATTTGATTTAAGCCTGTATACTGAATGTACACAAAATTAATGCATGTGTTGAATATAGTGTGTTACATAATATTAAAGGGATTATTTTTACTCCAAATACCCCATTAAACTAATTACTTTTTAGCTTTACATGATCTAAGGCATCAAGGCTGTATCCTTTTGTTCTGTCATTGGGACCTGAAACCCACTGCTCCCAGGTATTTGTAATTTTGCCAGGACAAGCATTAGAGCAAAACACACTGCTTGGGGCAGCTGATGTATGCTTCAAGGCATTCTATATTTTTGACAAGAACTACCCCAAGCAATGTGCTCCTGCATGGCACTTCCTACAACACAGTGTGCACCAAATGAGTGGTAGTGTGTCACCATATATACAGTTTCTGTACACAAGTGCTTGGGTGTAAGTAAACATTAGAGAAGAGTTATCACCCAAGATGTTAGGTAATGCTGCAACTCTAACATCCTCAACCATGCCAAGGAAATTTGCTATAACTTGTTTACTCATGGACCCTAGAAAATAATTCAACAAGTGTGTCTTACAGAGAATTTTTATACACTTATATTTACACTTATATTTGTGAAATTTAAGTGTGAATTCCATGTCCCTAGCATAGAATTCCTAGGATACATACTGTAATAAGTAAGGAGAGTGAGTTTATGGACAGATCCAAGGTATGTGCAGACACAGAGACTAACCCCCAAGACAGTGAAGGGCTTTGTGGATGTTGTCAATTTCTGAAGGTGATTTATTAAAACACTTAGCTACATCACAGACCCTCTCATAACATTCCTCCATGGAGGCAAACACTTATGAACCCCTTGGTCTCAGCATTCTCAACAGACATTGTGACAAAGCAGGTTTACAGAAATGTAGATTTATATTTAGATCCCTAATAAGCATGCCATAGGCATTTGGTGGCAAGGAAAAACTCCCTGAAATGACATGAGGAAGAACCCTTGACAGAACCCACACTCAAAACAGAACTACTAGCTAACTATGGCTCTTTTGTAATAACTACTGATTAAATTGATTTCATTTTTAAGGATATTATAGTCATCTGCCAATACTGCTTAGTTAAATCCAGTGTTGAATAAAAGTGAACCGTGCCTACCTGATTGAGCAATTCATCAATGCAGGGCACTGGGTGTGCATAAAATTTTTACAACACATTTGTAAGAACGACTTTTCTAAACTCCACACAAAAACAGACTGAACTGTCAGCCCTGGAAACCAAGACCACGAGGCTGCTTCAATCACTATGGGACTCCTTGGTTACTCCCTATTAATTTTCATGTTTCCTTACTCAATTAACTTAATTTAAAGGTAATCAAACAGTACATTTAACAGTGACTAACAATATTTGAGTTGCTGAAACGAGTAATTTAATTTAACGCTAATCATAAAGTAAGTGGACTACTAACTCAAATAGTTAAACTCAGATAGTCTAAAACTTTGAGTTTATTAGCTCAAAACATTTTTGGCAACTGATTGCCTTACTTTTTTGAGTATTACTTACTTATTCGGGTTTACAGTGCAGCAAACTGAAACCACAGAAGTATTTAAAGACAATTTCAATGTTGAATATACCACTGACTAATATATTTTGTTTTATTGATCATTAAACAGCATATTTTATTTACATTTAAATGTAAATAACGGGGATGTAAAGGGGGTTATTCTCTTGTCAACTCTTTGTGACAGTCCTCAAGTCTTCCTTTGGCTATCAGTCTACTCCGGTTCCTATCCTTAGTTTATTGCATCAGACATTCAGGCTTATTGTTCGTATGCTTTTTCACACACCCATCACTGATCCATGACACTAAAGCTATGATATCAAAAAGAGGTGGGAAGGAACTGATTGCTAAATATAAAAGAAATCAATGTAGGAAATATCAAGTTTAGCTATAAACCAATATTCTGGAATAAATAGCATTAAATGCCACCAGAGATTCTTCTCTGAGAGAGAAAGTAAAGAGTTGTATTTTTAAAAGAAGTATAATCATTTAATCTCAAGGTGACTTGAAGCTGACTGTCCTAAATAGAGGTGAAGATGGTAATGCTACTCCTAAAATTGGAACAAGATTATAGACTACACTGTTGGTGGGTGTTAGAATATAGCCTTGGAAACAGAATGTACAGCTTTCCATTTCAGTCTAGACATCACAATCACAAGGCTTCTCACCATATTTTCTTTTACAGTCTCCTGAAACTCAGGTATCTGACTTAAGTGACTTAAAAGCTTAGCAGAATGCAATGCTAAGCAGAATACAGAACACACAAATATGTTGTGTGTCATATTACCAAAACAGAACTTCCTGGTCAGAGTCACAGTGGATCTGATGTCTATCTCAGAAACAGTGGGACAGGGCAGGAAAACACCTTGAATGTTATGCCAGTGATTTGAAGGCCATCAAAGGATTATACATGTGAGGTAATTTAATGTAATAAAAATATTATTAATTAAACAATATTCAATTACACACACACACACACATATATATAGTTAGGTCGGGAAGTATTTGGACAATGGCAGTTAGACATTTAGTTGACATTTAGTCATAAGTAAATAGGAAAGGGTGATGCTTTACATCAAGATTCCCTTAAGCAACAAGAAACAAAAAAGTGCCTCAGTACCATTGCTCCTTAAAACAGTACAGTCGTAGAGGCAGGTAGGTTTTCCCACCCCTAAGCACCCCTTAAAAAAAACAAATGACACTTCTGTTGACGTCAATTTGAAAATGACGTCAATTTGAAAATTAACATTAACAAATCAAAAGGCACAATAACACATAGAATATATATACAAAGGTTAAGCAAGGAACACCTGGCACTCATAATGACAAGGAGGGGCAACTCAACATATACAGGTGATAAAGTGGAAGGCATATGAGATGTAGACATGACAAAGATGGAAACAAATAAGGAAAGAAGAGGGTTAGGAGAAGGATGTGACTAAAACTGAGTTAGGGAAACTGTGACAAAGTGGAAAGCAGACTAAACATTCACAATAATACAGACTAAGGACATATCACTTACCAGTACAGGAAGTGGTTCTTACAGGGTTAGGGAGACTGTGGCAGTAACAATGATTTGTATCTGAATTTGTTGAAAGTCACTGTGAATTTTGTGAATTATTGTGAATAAGATAGCACTACCTATTCAGTTTGTTGTCATACTAATTAATATAGGTTATCCCTAATCCTGACTGAAACAAATCTGAGCTGGCCAAAAGCAATAAAATGTGGGGTTGTGGGGTCATATATATGTGTGAAAAGAAGTAAAGACTCTCTTGCTTGAGTGTATAAATGCAGATCACCCTCCCCTCCCCCAGAACCAGAGTGTAATTTGAACACTGCTTCCAGTATAAAATCTTCTGGTTCTTTTTTATGTTTTTGCATTTGTGACCTGTGCTCCATAACCATGACTGTAATTTTAAACTGTTGCACCACCATTGAGTCTGCAAAAGTGAAGTCTACAGTGTATTTCAGCTATGTGAATGAAAATAAGGGCATAGTGTATGCCTACCCCTTTTCTTTACTCTGAAACCAGCTGGTGCAAAAAAAACATAACCTTTGCCCCTTTCACCTTAGACCACCCTCTCCCCTCTGCCACACATAACTGAGATATTTCTGAAGCTGTATGAAAGGCATTCCAGCTGAAGGAAACATTTCATGATGTCCTTCCTGAATACATGTCATCAGTAAATATCCTTTCAAATTTTTTCACCTTTCAAACACTTTTTAGGATGTTTTTTGATTCAGTCAATTAAATGGCACCCTGATCTACAGACTACTGAATGCTACCATGTGTATGAATGCTATCATGTGTATGTGTAATACAATATCAGGTATATTACTTTGGTGAGTCTTTGTCTGCGTGTATGTGTGTGCCCCAAATAGTGCTTTGTGGGTAATTTCACAGTAGAGTTACAGTGCATTTAAATGATTTTAACATGTCCTTGTTTACTTCCCCTTAGTCATAAGTGGTTATTATTTAAATCACAGCACAAGGGGAAGAGAGTATAAGGGTGAGCTGAGTCAGTCTTTATCCTAGAGACTTTGACCAGTTAAAAAATCTGATCTAGTAGCTACCTAATATTCAAGATTCTGTCTATTTGTTAGATAGAGACTGTATGTATTACATCACACAGGCTTTAAGATAGCATAATGTTATCATAACAACTGACAAAATAACAAGTTCTCTAGATGCTACTGCTAGCTGAATGCCCAAAAAAAAAGTTACCTTACATTTTGGGTTACAGTTCATTCATTCATTTATCTTAAGTAACCATGTGGGAACACACCCTGGATAGGTATAACCTTTGTAACTTTTCACACAGTCATGCAAATCCTTAAAAATTGTAGGACATTATGTATTAAAGAAATTCACCTTTATAATACTTTATAAAAACAGCATTAGAACCAGACTAAATGTCATAGATCACTTTCTATGGACTACTTTAGTATATTTGTGTGGTCACAGCAGTAAATGTGTGCACATATGGAATGAAAAGGACTAATGCAGTGGTTCTGATATTTAAAACACTGGAAATTCCTGAAATATTTAGTGTGAAATGAGAACCAGGTCAGACCAAACCACCAGTATAAAATTTGTTGCAGCCGCTCCCTCGCCTTTTACAGCAGGAAAGAAATGTAGTCTGACTCACCCCCATCACCCCCCCCCCTTGTCAAATATCTACATATATGATGATGTACAATAATTATTACCATAAATATGAATACCATAAATATGAGACAATTAATTAATAGTATTGTCCCTTTACAGTGCAAGGTTTTTATGCATAGAGGACTTTGGAGGAGACAGCATCTTAATCTGAGACATCCTTAATCTGGAGAATTGATATTGTTTATTTAACTACACTTATAATAAGCTGTCAGCATAGCAGATGAGTGCTCTCTTGATTATTTCTGTGATTAATGTGATAATTACTACTAGGACAAAGTGGAGAAAGAGATGCCTAGGGCTGAGCAGGGGAGAACTTAATGCAAACCTCAAGCAGAGAAGGAGAGATCTTGGCTGGGGCCAATAGGCCTTTAATACAGGCAAAAAAGAATAACATGGGAATATCCATAATCTGTAACAAGACACACAGGCAAAGGTCAAAACCAAAACACACAGGAATATCATAAACACAAAAACAAGGCTTTGACCTAACGACACAAGAATGCATGTCAAGAGGTCACAAACACATGAAATATGCAGGGTTTAAATACTCAAACTAATCAAGGGATAACAAGAAACACGTATAAACAGTGTGTGTGTGTGTGTGTGTGTGTGTGTGTGTATGGGGGCAAATAGGTGAAACAATGACTGACATGAAAAGGGTGGAGATAGGACCAAAACAGAATTCAAGAATATTTTGCATATTTAAACATAAGAAAAGGGCTACTCAGCTTATATCAGGTCCTCATTCCTAAGCGGAAGTAAAGGAGGGTTGAGACATGCCACTGGTCATAACTATGATTTCTCATTAACCTGGACCTCTGCAAATCCCCTGTGGGATTTCTCTTTTTCTGTCAATGTCCCACTGACCTTGAGCATCCCCAGTTGAGTATCCCTTATAATGATCCACAGGTTGCTGTAGTCTGAATGCCATTTCTGGCTCAGTAAGCTATCTCTGACGAAGTGTTTCCAGAAGTTGTCACCCAGAACTTGACTAGAGTTAGACACTAGTTTGGTGGAAGTGAGCCACAGACCACAATTTTCAAGAGGACCAGGGACTAGTTGTCTGGATTGCTCCTGCAATCAAAAACAGTTTTCACATTTCAGCAAAAGTACCAAACTTTTGGGGCAAATGCTAAGTGTGAAAATAGCCTAAAATGAGTGCTTTCTTTTGATATTGATTCCAGTGATGAAGTGTGAGAGGGCCATCAGAAAAGAATGAGTATCTATATTAGATAGGAGATCCATAAGCAGAGTTTAAGTGGTAAGGAACTTGTACAGAATACCCCACATTTTCTAATGCCCATTTCCAATTTCACCAGGTAAAGACTGATGACTGATGGTAAAGACTGATGAACAGAATGATGGCCAATAGTGACAGATCCAGGGGCGTAACCTGGCCTGGGCATTTGGGGCTGTAGCCCCGAAGATTTTTCCTTTAGCCCCAAATAATTCTTCACCGGAAGCAGTTTGTCACTACATATCTGAACATCATTAAAAGAAGACGGCAGTGTTGTAATTTTCTATCTTCAGTGAACAGAGGCTTTACAGGAAAATATGTCAAAATACTCATGTCTTATTGGCTGACAGGTCTCAATTCTGGCAAACGCTAGCTCACACAGTCAGTGTGAGGGAAGACTGGATATATGCCGATTTTTTTTTACCAGGAAAAGAGGTTGAAACGGAAACACTAACGTCCTCTCATGCTGAGCCAGGAAAGCAAGGTGTGTAAATGTCTATATGAGTTCCAAGTTACATGAACACGATATGAGTAGAGCATAAGGACAGCTAACGTACTTTGCATGGCACTGTAGTCAGCTATACCAATACAATGATAGCTTAGTTGTGCGTCCCCTTGGCTAGCGACAACAAACTAAGCTAGTCTCGTCTTAGATAGCCAAAAAGTTTTATATTTTATCAGTCTGGTACTAGGTATCTGATATGCCGCTGGTTTGAGACATTAGAGTGGCTGGATTATTCATGTGCAGATTATATGGTAAATCAACTCCAAGCCCTTCTATCCTTCTCCAATTTTCACATTTTTAAGCAATTATCCCTCACATGCAAGAAAGAAATGCATGGAAACAGTCTCTTTAGAAGAATATTTTTAAAAGTTTTTTGATGGAGAACAATCTGGTCTCAGCCCCAGATGAATAACAGTTCAGCTAATGTCCCTGGATAGATCTGACTGATAGATTGGGTATCCTGGGCATAGATCTCCACCTTTGACAGTCAGCACAGCTGTGTTGGTGATAATAGCTTCTCTTCCTCACAGGATCCACTAAATAGTTTTAAAGCTCATGGAATGTTTGGTATTGAGCAAATTCTGAGATATTAGAGAGTTGAGTGAATAATGTAAGTAATGTAATAATGACAGGGTCTTTCATCTACTTTAGTAACTATAACTGGTGTGACTGGCATTTTAGGCTATAAGTCTGGGGCTGTTTATTAAAGGAGGGCCCCTTTCCATGTCAGATGTTTCCACGTGAATATCAAGGTCCTGGAGACATTTGCCACAGGTGATGTCATAACCAGGGCTGTTAGTGGAATCCACATACCTCCAGGATTAGATCCATAATTTCTACCACATGTGTGGCAACAAACGCTTTGGAGTGGCATGAGTCAGGTCAGAGCCATGTGATGACTGTGGTAAAATCAGTCTACATAATCTGCTGACAGACATCAAAGGTTAGCGCTCAACATAAGTTTGCTGCAAAATGGGCATTAGTGAGGGCTATGCAAAGCTCTAATCTAGACATTGGTTGCTGGCATTTGGGTGCTACTCTTGAGTGTGCAGTGATAAATGACACCTCCACTCTTCCTTCATTGCTAGACAGCCCAAAAAATTAAAACGTTATATTAGTGTAACACTAAATCAACAAGGAAAGATGTGCGCAGTAGACTGACAGGCTTTCATACTTTCAATATTATGGCCAGTGCTTTAAAATATATTCATTTAATTTTCAATATTTAGAGTACAATATTCATTCATTCATTCATTCATTCAGCTTCATTAATCACTTCATTTTGGCCATGGTCTTGGTGGCGCTAAAGCCTATCTCAGAAAAACCTCTACACCCTAATTGGGATGCCAGTCCATCACAGGTTACCATACACACACATTCAATCACTAGTTTATAGGGCTATTTATCACAGCCAAAGAGTTTTGCATAAAAAAAGAATCTCAATGTTTATTGGACAGTACACTCTTCGCTCTTCACTTCTTGCCTGGACTTATGGCTCCTTATGATAATTGGTAGACCCTTCACAGGGGTGGAACCTCATAACTAGCTGCCAATCAGCTCAAACTTAAACATATCAGCGTTAGGTGGAATCACTTGGAGCTTGCTATAGTGGTGTAATTAGTAAATATTGTAAATAGACTATATAATAGAGTATAAAGATCTGTTGGTGTGACCAGTTTTACAGCTTGCAGGTAGAAACAGTTCTTCAATCTAGTTGTTCTGACTTGGATGTTCCGGTACCTCTTTGCAGATAGTAGAGGTTGAAACAGGAAGTGGCTGGGTATGTGGGGTCAAAGGTGATACAGCTGGCTTTCTTCAGATAACTTTTTTTGTAAATGTACTGGATGGGTGGGAGCACAGCTGCAGTGATGTGCTGGGTGGTTTTCACTACCCTCTGCAGGGCCTTGTGTTCAACAGCAGTGGAGCTGCCACAGCCATTCAGAATGCTCTCTACTGTGGAACTGTAGAAGTTGTAGAGGAGTTGTTGCGACAGTTTGGCTCTCCTCAGCCTTCAGAGGAAGTGGAGGCATTGTTGGGCCTTTTTGATAATGTGTGATGTGTTGAGCATCCAGTTGAGATCCTCAGGTATGTGGATGCTGAGGAACGTGAAGTTTCTCACCCTTTCCACCATCATCCCCTCGATGCTCAGTGGTGCATGCACTCTTCTCCCCCTCTTGAAGTCAATAATTAGCTTCTTGGTTTTGCTGACATTGAGGGAGATGTTGTCAGTGCACCACTCCTTGAGGAGTTTAACTTCCTCTCTATACCATTTCTCATCATTGTTAGTGATGTTGCCAATAATCTTTGTGCCATCAGTAAACTTTATGATGGTGTTGGCACTGTGTTTTTTAATGATGCAGTCATAGGTGTGCAGTGTGTAGAGCATGAGTGACAGGACACAATCCTGTGGACTTAACAGACTGAAATCTGATGGGAAGGAAAATAATAATAAAGGATAACAAAAAAACATAGCACCCATTATAGTGCTTCTGCTTTCTGTGCAAATTACTTGGGTCTGCCTTCTAGGTGGAGCAAGTTCAAGATTGGCTGCATTCAACTGTATGTTGTTTCCTGCACTCCACGTATGTCTTTGCATGAACAGAGTGGCCTAGCCTAAGCAGTCTTTTTTTCTACGCTAAATTTACTGTTGTATACCAAACTATGTCTAAATAAAGTACAAAAATTACACAAAATCTGTAACATACCAAATAAATCACTACAGTAAATGTTTTCCCTATATATTTCACTAAAGTGAGCTTTCAGCACAAAATCTGTTTACAGCCATGGCTGCTTCTGGAATTTGCCATTTGTTTGTTTTGTGTGTATGTGTGTTTCTGTGCATTTCTGAAATCCTCAAAGATTTTTTTTTACATTTGAAGATAAAATGTTAATATCATATTCTAAAAGAGTGTGGACATATTTTCATTCATTTGGGCTTTTACTTTTATCCTGAATGACCCATTTAAAAGGTTATTTATTTATATCATACTCATCCATGGCATCAAATTCATGGCATGGCATCATGTAAGTCAAATTTCAATAACGAAATTCATCATCAACATATTCTACTATTGTATAAGTAAAATTTAATAAATATTAAGATGTTAATGGAATAAGTAACAAGCTGTAATATACACTGATCAGCCATAACATTAAAACCACCTGCCTAATATTGTATAGGTCCCCCTTGTGCTACCAAAACAGCTCTGACCCATCGAGATATGGACTCCACAACACCTCTGAAGGTGTCCTGTATTATCTGGCACCAAGACGTTAGCAGCAGATCCTTTAAGTCCTGTAAGTTGTGAAGTGGGGCCTCTATGGATTGGACTTGTTTGTCCAGCACATCCCACAGATGCTTGATCGGATTGAGATCTTGGGAATTTGGAGGCCAAGTCAACATCTTGAACTCTTTGTCATGTTCGTCAAACCATTCCTGAACAAATTTTGCAGTGTGGCAGGGCGCATTATCATGCTGAAAGAGAGCATTAACTTTTTCAGCAATATGTGCTACAGTAGCTCTTCTGTGGGATCAGACCAGACGGGCTAGCCTTCGCTCCCAACGTGCATCAGTGAGCCATGGGTGCCCATGACTCTGTCGCTGGTTCACCGGTTGTCCTTCCTTTTGGTAGGTACTAACCACTGCATACCAGGCACACCCCACAAAACCTGCCGTTTTGGAGATGCACTGACCCAATCATCTAGCCATCACAATTTGGCCCTTATCAATGTCACTCAGATCCTTACGCTGCTTAATATATCCCACCCCTTGACAGATGCCATTTTAAATGCAAGAAGTGGAGAGTAAATGCATTGTAAATGCAAGAAGTGGAGAGAAGAAAAATTTAAGGTATATAATGGATTCATGATTGAATGATTAAATGATGCATTGATGGATTTTATGTGCATTAAGTGGTGTTTTTGAACCATCTTAAGAAGCAGGGAAATAAGGCAGACTGGGAAATATAGAACATTACTTCTTCACTTACGAGATTTTTACTTTTTACAGTGTACTGTTTTCATATCATTCTAGAGATTGATGCTGATGTGTTTAATAATTTGTTATGCTGCTACTGCAAGAAATTAATTATTGTCATGCGAGAGTCATGCGGAGTCAGAGATGGATGCAAAGCCGACTTCCTGGTTTGCCCATTCAACAAGTCTGTTAGCCTATGGGTGGTAGCAAGATGTTGAACAGAGACACCCAGTTTCTCCATAAAGACCCTGGACATGAACTGAGTGCCTTGGTCACTTACCAGGGATACCATAGTAGTAGAACACATGTGTGAAGATTAACTTTGCTGTTTCAAAGGATGTGGGCAAACCAGGCAGTGGGATAAGGTGCAGAGATTTTGAGAATCGATCTACGATTACCATGATAACCGTGTTTCCTCATTACTCTGGGAGAGCTGTGATGAAGTTGATGGCAACGTGAGACCAGGGTTGCTGGGGTGTGGTTAAGGGCACGGGTTTACCATCTAGTAGAATGCGTGGTACTTTGGCTTGGGCACAAGCGTTGCATAAAGAGTTGAATCGGTGGATGTATGTCAATATGTTAGGCCACCAATACCTTACATTTTTCAGGTACTATGTCCTGTGTGTGCCCAGATGACCTGCGGCAGGGGTTGTGTGCACCCATGTGATCAGTTTGCCCCTTAAGTTGGGTGGTATATACATCTGGTCTGGACGACAGGCGGTGGGGATTTGTGGGGCTAGTGTGCAGGCTATCTCCCTGTTGATGTCCCAAGAAATAGCCCCCACAAAGCAGGATGGAGGTAACATGTGCTCCTCACCTTGTTCCTTGGGTTCTGCTAGGTATAGTCATGAACGGGCCCTTTCGAGGGTTCAGACATTTAGCCGTCTTTAGGTACTTTAGGTTTTAGTTTTCCATAAAGATAATGAAAGGGTGAGCAGCTCCCTCTAACCAGTGACACCATTCCTCTAGGGCTAGATTGACAGCCAACAAGGTGCCTACCTCTACAATGAATGGTTTTGAAGGATCAGGATCTTTTAGAATGGGGCAGTGGTGAATGCTTTCTTAAGTCGCTCAAAATCCTCATTGGCTGCTGTGTTCCATGACAAGGGCTTGGGCCCCTTCTTAAATAGAGATGTGAGTGGAGTGGTAATTGAACTGAAACCCCTGATAAATCTCCTGTACAAGTTGGCAAAGCTGAGGAATCTCTGGGGATCCTTGGCTGTTTTGGGAGTGGGCCATTCTATGATTGCAGAAACCTCTTCTTGGTCCATGGTTGCTCTTTCTGGACCTATCATATACCCAAGGAAAGACATTTTTCTCCTTTGACATAGAGTTAATTCTCAAGCAGGCACACAAGGACTTGTTTAACATGAAGGACATGAGTTTCAGGAAAGGGTGAATAAATCAACAGATTGTCAGTATAGGCTGTCACAAATTTTCCAAATATGTCCCTCAAGACATCATTGATAAGACACTGGATGACGGAAGGGGTGCAAGAGAGCCCATATGGCGTGATGCAGTACTTGAAGTTGCCATAGGTGATGCTAAAGTCCTTCTTCCACTCATCACCCTCCCTGATAAGAACAAGATTATAGGCACTGTGCAGATCGAGTTTCATGAAAAACTTTGCTGAACAAAGTTGTTCCAGAGCTGATGGGACAAGTAGGAAAGGGTAGCGGTATTTCACCTTGAGAATCCTGTGGATGCCAGGAACAAAGAGCATATTACGTAAAAGCACGTACACTTTTCAGACAAAAAACATAATGAAGGCTGCTGGGTTTTGCACGCAAAAATAAGAAACAAGTGCGACCGTCAAAGTCTCCAGAACAGGGGTCTCGAACTCAAATTGGCTGGGGGCCATTGCTGTGACTGACATCTCATAGGAGGACCATTTTAACATTCAAGCACAAGAAAGTGCAAAATTTCTGGAAATTTACTTTAACTGCTGAGATGTTAGCTCACATTTCTTTAAAATTACATTACTAACATATTTTTGTTATACTTAACAAAAATGTAAACAACAGTGTCTGTGCATTATGTTATATAAT
>CM075020.1:8688877-8710886 GCA_037576675.1 Pangasius sanitwongsei | reverse complement strand
TTTAATGTAGAAACATTTAATTTCATTATTTTTGAAGGCATCTTTGCTCTACAGCATTTCTTTGCATGTGCCTAAGAACTGTAATATACTGTAATATAGTGAACCTTGAGGCATTTGAGTAAATCTGAGCAGTTAGTTGCTATTTCACCTGTGACCCATGGCCCCCAAGTGGGCTGTTTTGGTACTGATGACAGGGAGGCTTAATTTTTTTAACTGTATAATAATTGCTAAAGATATTTTTGCCCAGTTTAAGTGTCATCATATAAACTGTGCTACTGTTTTGCTGCATGGATTATTTTTGTCAAGTGAAATCATTTTAGTCAGAGCCTAATATAAAATAATATAATATAAAATACAAATTACATACAATGATGCAATGTTTTCCACTCAAAAAATTGGAGCAAATACATACTGTTCCTTTCTCTAATGAACCTTTTTCGGTTTCCCCAGGGTATAAATATGTACATGTAAAATTCCTGTTTGATCAATAACCATATGTATAAACTAAAATAAAATATACGAATTTCTTGTTGTAGATGGAAATTACAGAATCAGCTTGTAGGTACCATCACCATACTGATAAGTTATGGTTTCACATTCCATGTGCTTGTTTTTGTTTTGGTTTATGTTGTAGTCATGACTCTCCCTTGTATTTTTGTATGCTCAGTGTGTCATTATTCGTTGCAAAATGCAATTAGTTACGTTAAAGCCTTATTTTCTGGATTCTGTGTTTTATTGTACTTTATGGTTTTCTTCCTTGTCTCTTTCCCTTGCTTCTGATTATGGATGATACTTGTTTAACTTGTTCATTCCATTCTTAGGATAATAATAATAATAATAATAATAATAATAATAATAATAATAATAATAATGTTCATTCCATTCCTAGGAATTCCTTCATTTGTGAGAGAACACAAATATCTTTGCGAGAGAAGGCAAAAAAAAACAAAAAAAATTGTGAGAGAACACAAAGATTCTCTTTTGCAAGCAAACGCAAAATTTCTCGGGGAATGCAAAATTTTTGCAAACAAACGCAAAAGCTTTGACATTTTTGAAATCTTGTATTTTCCTCCCATCTCATATTTTTTCCATCACCATGTCCCCTTAGGGGCCCTATACTATGATGTCCTCCCTTCAAATTTTCTTTAAAAAAAAGTTTTAGAATCTGTTGGTCCTTATTTACAAGTAATTGTGAATTTATCGCTTACTTCAGGGTGTGTTCCAGATTTTAAAGTCACTATTGTTCAGATTCTTCTTAAGAACCCTGGACTTAACCCAACTGATTGTATTAACTTTAGACCTATCTCAAAATTGCCCTTTATTTCAAAGATTTTGGAGAAACTGGTCTCTTAGATACTTTTGCATATTTTGGAGCCAACTCTGGATTTCACCAGAACCATAACACTGAAACAGCTCTTTTGAGAATTTTAAATGATTTTGATGCCTCATGGGTAATTTTTGGCTATTTTATTTTCATGCTTATATGCTTATGTTATAGGACATCGATAGATTAGCTAATCTAACTGAGCGTATTGTAACCATTAAGGACTGGATGTTGTAACTTCCTTAAGTTAAATGAAGATCAAACAGAAATTTTCAATGCATATCAAGAAACATATTCAATTTTTGAGTCCAGTTAAGAAATATTTCAAAAATTAGTGCTTTGACCTTACTTTAGAGTACTCTTTCAGATAATCATTAACTACTGAAGAAAAGCACAATTCAAGTCAATCATTACTATCAACTTTCCATGTGTTTCACTTTACAATACTCCAGATGATCATTAATTACAGAGGAAAAACACAGTAATACATCAGCCATTAGTAATCAGTTTCCTTTTGTTTCACTTTACAATATTGTTCCAGCTCATCTTTATCTATGGAAGAACAGCACAGTAACACTTGTCATTATTAATGTGTTTCTGTGTGTTTCACTTTACAGTACTGTTCCAGATCATCATTAATTCCTGAAGAACAACACAGTAACACTGTAGTCATTAGTAATTAGTTTCTGTGTGTTTCACTTTGCAATACTGATCCAGATCATCGTTAACTACTGCAAAACACAGTAACACTTCAGTCATTAGTAATGAGTTCCAAAGGGTTTCACTTTATGTTACTCTTCTAGATGATCATTAAATACTAAACAACAACACAGTCATACTCAGAGTCATTTGTAATAAGTTTCCCTGTGTTTCACTTTATGGTACTCTTCCAGATGATCATTAATTAATCAGTTTTCTTGTGTTTCACTTTACAGTATTGTTCCAGTTCATCTTTAACTATTGACTATATCAGTCATTAGTTATCAGTTTCTGTGTATTTCATTTTACAGTATTGATTCAGCTCATCATTAACCAAAAAAAAGAAAATCCTTTCCTATGCCCAACCTTTTCCTGTGCTCTTATTTTTGAATTGTAGATGGAGTGGGAACTGTGCTTCCTTGAGCTGATTTTTCAAGCTCCTTGAGCTGATGTTTCAAGCTTCAGTCACTGTTAATGACGAAAGTGTTACTGTGTAGTTCTTCATGAATTAATGGTGATCTGGAACAGTACTGTAAAGTGAAACACATGGAAACTCGTTAATAATGACAAGTGTTACTGTGTTGTTCTTCCATAGATAAAGATGAGCTGGAAGAATATTGTAGTGAAAGTGAAACAAAAGGAAACTGTTTACTAATGACTGATGTGTTACTGTGTCTTTCTTCTGTAGTTAATGATCATCTGGAGTATTGTAAAGTGAAACACATGGAAAGTTGATCGTATTGATTGACGTTATTGTGCTCTTCTCCAGTAGCTAATGATTATCTGGATCAGTCTTGTAAAGTGAAACATATGGAAACTGATTACTAATGACTGAAGTTTTAGTGTGTTGTTCTTCAGTACTTAATGATGATCTGAAAGGGTACAGTAAAATGAAACTGATTACTAATGACTTAAGTGTTACTGCATTGTACTGCAGTAGTTACTGATGATCTGGAACAGTATTGTAAAGTGGAACACACAGAAACTCATTACTAATGATGGAAGTGCAACTGTGTTTGTCAGTTTCTTTCTTTAGACCTTGACTGCATAAATAATAAAAACAACACACCAACCCTGTGCTCCTCTGAGGAGCCCTACAGTATAATAACTCATATACGTGTTTACATTTTAGACACTGAGGTATTGGAATTGGTTAAGTTATATTAGGTAGTAGATCTCCAGGAGGAAGACAAGGCTATTGGGAATTAATGTCAGTGTGGGCAGTAATTAATCAGTACTTATTACAAAAGAGCCACAGTTGGCTAGTAGTTCTGTAAGAGAAATTTAGGACTCAGTAATTACTGCTTAGTTAATAGTGAACTCCTAATAACATACTTACTGAGTACATAACTAGTAGTTATTAGTAGTTAATAGGAATATGTGTTAATGAAGAACTACTTATTTATTCCTGATTAGTTTCTGCATAGTTACCTATGAGGCACCTATGAATTACTGAGTATTCTATGAGTATTGTAGTGTTACTGACCTGTCTATGGAAGATGTCAGAGAAGGTGGAGCATTGGTTGGATCTGTGATATTAATCCAGATTTTAGGACTGGGTTCCCACAGGTGGAAACAAAAAAGCTGTGCATGTGCAAGAATTTTACTTTCAGTTGAAAGTCTGCTCAAGGAGCTTGAAAAATCAGCCTAGGGAAGCAAAATTCCCACCCCAACTACAACTCAAAAATCAGAACACAGGAAAAGGTTGGGCATAGGAAATTTTTTTCTTCTTTGTCTTTGTTTGGGAAACAAGCTAACAGTGGTGCACACACATTTCTCTTTTGCAGTGTCTGCAATATGTGGATATTGTATGTGAAACCTGGCAACCCTACAGTACACAGCTAATACACTATTGATTCAGATCATCGTTAACTACTGAACAACACAGTAACACTTGCAATCATTAGTAATGAGTTTCCAGGTGTTTAATTTCACAATACTGTTCCAATTCATTATTAATTATTGAAGAACAACACAGTAACACTTCAGTCATTAGTAATCAGTTTCCTTTTGTTTCAGGTTACAGTACTCTTCCAGATGATCATTAACTACTGAAGAACAACACAGTAACACTTAAGTCATCAGTAATGAGCTCTGATTTTTTTCACTTTACAATACTCTTCCAGATTATCATTATCTACTGAAGAAAAACACAGTAACATTAAAGTCATTACTACTGACACTTTATTGTTCTCACTTTCTTTATTAGGGGTCCAAGCACTTAGTGGTGGAACCCTATTGTTTTGTTAGGATTCTTCTTCTTTTTCTTCTTCTGATTCTGACTCTGCACTGAAACTAATCATGCAGAGCAAACCTTAAGTCCTACAGATGTAAACCTTCGTCAGCAGTTGGTACTGTGTGCCTGAACCCCTGCAAGCGAGATGGACCAAATCAGCCTAATGGTGGTGCTATAACGCAAGCGTTTATGTTTTGGCTGATATCTCAAGAACCATAAGTCCTACAATCAAAATTCATTGTTCCTCTTACTCATTGTCTTAAGCCAAATTAATCTGAGCTCCACCAACTAATTTCCACCATGATGGATTTTTTTTTTTGCTAGTTTGCATAATATCTGAAACCTATTTTTGTGAAATAGTCCTAGGAGTTTTAGCCTTCATAAACTTGGATCAAACTACTGAGGAGAGTGTGAATAATTCCAAAATAATTATGTGAATAATTATTAAAAACATGTTGAGATTTATAAACAATATGGATGCCACATGTGAATCAATTTTAAGGGGGCAGAATTTACGCTGGGATTTTTGATGATGATCTAATTAATAAACATGGCCACCATCAGCCAGTCAGCTTTCAGCAGGCATTTGACAGGATTACCATTGAGCTAGATGTCAGGTCAACCCAGTCTAGTGATTGCGTGCTTCCTGAATCTGCTCACGGGGGAGGCTTTGAAATGGGCATCAGTGGTTTGGGAGCAAGGGGGGAAGCCTGTTGCTTCTTACCAGCAATTCATGGAGCTATTCCGCTGAGTGTTCGATCACTCACCCGACGGCAAGGAAGCAGAAGAACAGCTTCTGACCCTCTCGCAGGGAGTAAGCCGAATGTCTGACTACGTCCTTGAGTTCCGGAACATCGCTGTGGGGAGTGGCTGGAATGATACGGTGCTAAAAGCAGCATTTCACCAAGGTTTAAATCCAGAAATCCTCATGGAGCTGGCTTGCCGAGATGAGCAGCTCACTCTCGACTCCCTCATCGACCCGGCAATACATCTTTACCATCTGCTCCAGAACCACTCTTCTCCTCTCACCAAGGAGACCTCTGCCAGTGTCAGCGTGTCCATGGAGCCCATGCAGCTGGGGCACGCACGGCTTAGCGATGCAGAGCAGGAGAGACGACGTCGAGAACGCTGCTGTTTCTACTGTGGCCAGGTGGGACATCTCGTTGGGCAGTGTTCACTGTGTGCTTCCACTGGTTCAACAACAAGCGGGATCCCCAGCCCCCACTCACACTCAGTGAGTCTATTCCACTCTACTCCTAGCAATGCATTCACCTTGCCAGTTATTCTGCAACATTCAGGGTTGTTCTCTGTGTTGACAGCAATAATTGACTCAGGAGCACCCAGGAGCTCACAGAACCCCTGCCTCAACTCAGAAAGATCCAAGCCATTGACAGAGAACCCATTAGAGAAGGTGTGATCACCCACCGCACACAGCCTTTTCTCCTCCAGGTCAGTGCTGTCCATCCAGAGTACCTCTCCCTACTCATCACCATCTCCCCCAAACATCCCGTCATTCTGGGCCTTCCCTGAATGGAACGTAATAACCCCCAGCTCTCCTGGTCAGACAAACAACTCATCAGATTGTCCCCCTACTGTCATACCCACTGTCTGCAGGTTCCCAAACTTGTCATTGCCACCACCTCAAGTGAAAGCCCAGAGAATCATGTCTCATGGTCATTCCCTCTGAATACCAAGACCTGAGTGAAGTGTTCAGTAAAACTAAGGCCAGTGGGCTACCTCCCCATCGCCCCTATGACTGCACCAGTGAACTGCACCATTGAGCTGCATCCTGGGACCACTCCTCCTTGAAGTTGAGCTTACCCCCTTTCTGTGCCTGAACAAAGGGCCATGGAGGAGTACATTCAGGAGACGCTCCAATAGGCTCCATCAGGCTGTCCACTTCTCCTTGTTTCGGGCAGGTTTCTTTTTTGTGGAGAAGAAGGAAGGGGACCTCAGCCCAGTGCACCATTAAGTACCGTTACCCCCTGCCTTTAGTCCCAGTGGCCCTGGAACAAATCCGTTCGGCCCAATACTTCACTAAATTGGACCTCAATAGTGCTTAGAACCTGGTGCGCATTCGTGAGGGGGGCGAATGGAAGACCACTTTCCACCTCTGGCCACTATGACTACTGCATAATGCCATATGGGCTCTCTAGCGCTCCCTCTGTGTTCCAGTGCCTTAATAACGATGTCTTAAGGGACATGCTGGGAAAATATGTGATTGCTTATATTGATGATATTCTGGTCTATTCACCTTCTCTGGAGTCCCATGTTAACCATGTTTGCCAAGTTCTCCAGTGCCTCTTACATCACCACCTATATGTGAAAGGGGAGAAATGCGAATTACACCAGCGCACCATATCATTCTTGGGCTACATCATCAGCTCCAATGGAGTGTCAAGAGACCAGTCTATAGTAGCTGCAGTTGTCGACTCGCCCACTCCCCAAACCATCAAAGACCTACAGCGGTTCCTGGGCTTCGCAAATTTTTACCGATGCTTCATTCGGGGCTTCAGCTTCATAGACCAAGCTCTGACTCTGTTAAAAACTGCATTCACTACAGCTCCCATCCTAATGCATCCAGACCCATCCAAGCCCTTCATCGTAGAAGTCAATGCCTCTGAAACAGGGGTGGGTGCCATTATCTCCCAGAGGTTCGGGGAGTGGGCCAGTTGCATCCTTTCACCTTTTTCTCAAGGAAACTGTCCCCGGCCATGCAGAATTATGATATTGGGAACCAGGAGGTGCTGGCAGTCAAACTAGCTCTTGAGGAGTGGCTACACTGGCTCAAAGGGGCTCAACACCACTTCATCATCCACACTGACCATAAGAACCTGGAATATCTCTGTTCTGCCAAACATCTGAACCTCCAACAAACCCACTGGTCCCTTTTCTTCGCCCGATTTCAGTTCACCCTGTCCTACCGCCCAGGCTCAAAAAACACCAAGGTTGATGCTCTGTACCTTCAACATACAACAGAACCCCATCTCAACAGCAAGGAATACATCTTCTCCCCTGCCTGTGTAGTGGGCACCATCAACTGGGAACTGGATCGGTCAATCTCTAACACATGATGTGAACGAGTACCTGCATGTTGTCCACCCAGTAAACTCTTTGTCCCTCTCCACCTGAGAACCAGAGTTATCAGATAGGCCCACACCTCCGTTGCTACTGGCCACCCAGGAACCCAGAGTACCTATCATCTGCTGCGGGAGAAGAACTGGTGGCCAAATATGCTGCCAGACGTGCACTGTGCTGTGTCTTCCTGCACCATCTGTGCCCAGACCAAAGTGCCCAGAACTCTGGTAAGCTCCTGCCACTGCCCACACCCCAACGTCCTTGGTCACATTTGGCCATAGATTTTCTCACCGACTTCCCACCACCATTTTGGTAGTCATAGACAGGTTCTCTAAATCCCTGTGCTTGATCCCATTACCCACTCTGCCCTCCGTTTTTTCTACAGCAGAGCTCCTGTTTAACCATGTGTTCTGGTACTTCAGGATACCGGGGGATATCCACAATTCACATCACGGGTATGGGCCAGCTTTATGGAAAAACTGGTCGTAATTGTGAGTCTGATGTCGGGATACCATCCACAAGGAAATGGTCAGGTGGAACGAGTTTATCAAGAGATCGGTCAATTCTTGCGCACGTTCTGCTCAGCCAACCCAGGAGATTGGGCCCAGTTCCTGCCATGGGCAGAATACTCCCAAAACTCCCTGCAACATTCAGCCACCCAGCTTAGCCCGTTCCAGTGTGTTCTAGTTTACCAGCCACCCTTTTTTCTGTGGAACGCCAACACCACTGATTCACCTGCTGTGGACAACTGGTTTTGACGCAGTAAACAGGTCTGGGAGAACACACATCGGTGCCTTGAACCAGTCGCCCAGTCATACAAAGGGTTTGCCAACCAACACAGAAGTAACATCCCCGAATATCAACCAGGCGATCGTGTATGGCTGTCTACCCTGGATCTGTGACAACCTCATGCATGTAGAAAACTTAGTCCCAGATACGCCCCTTCAAGATCCTCAGTCAAATCAACAAAGTCACCTATAAACTCGACCTCCCACACCACTGGTGAATAGCCCCATCTTTCCATGTAGATGCTAGCCACCAACCTCCCACCAACCTTCCACCAGCTACCCCAGCCAGCCTTCTTAGTCAAGAACATTCTGAACTCTCATCGCTGTGATGGCCGGCTGGAGTACCTCATAGAGTGGGAGGGTTATGGACTAGAGGAGCAATGCTGGGTCCAACATACTTGACCCTAATCATGACATACTTGACCCAGACCTGTGTAGAAAGTTTCACATCAACCATCCGGAATGCCCAGGTCCCCATCCTAGGGGGAGGCCCAGGAAAAGCAGCATTCCCGAAGTGAGCTCGTCGGGTTGGCAGGGGGAATGGGGGTTTCTGTCAGGTCAACCCAGTCTAGTGATTCCAGTTCCCAACATGCACCGTAGCTTTCAAACATGGCCGCCCTGGACTCCATTTCCCACAACAAACACACTGCCTCGCCCTCAGTCACTGGACTTTTGATTGTGCACACCTGCACACAATTACACACACTCACAGCCACCATATAAAGAGACTCTCATTCACAAGAACTATGCGAAGTATACGCTTAACTCTTTGTGTTTCTAACGTTACCAAGCTTTTTTATTTTCTGCCTGATCTTTGCCGGTTTTGACCTTAACTTTGTTCTTTGTTCTGTGCCTATTTGCCTACTCTCTGACATCCTGTTTGTTGATCGCCTGACTTCTGCCTGTCCCTGGTTTCTGATTATTGCTCTTCGTTTTGGATTGTTTGCATGAGCTTTGTTAAATGCTGCCTTACCTACAATTGCATTTGTGTCAGCTATCTTTATGTGACACCAGAGGTCTGCACGGGATTGTTTTTTAATCCGTCTCCCACCTGTTCCCGCTAAGTTCTATTCCACACCCGCCCACTCCTCCTTAAAATTCACTCTGTGTACACCCACTATCTTCTTAGAATTTTCTTCCCAACCTGACCACTCCCAGTAAATTTAGATCTTGTTTCCAGAATCTCACATTTAAGTTTTCCCCTAGAGAAAGAGAGAGGGAAAACTATACAAGTGTATACAAGATTTTATTTGCTATTTTTATTTGTCTTATCAACATACAGTATTATGTTAATGTTTTACTGTCAACACAGTAAAAAAAATACAAACAAACAAAAAATGTTGGCTTACTATACTGTAACATAAAATAAAAAATTTTAACAAGCTATTTAAAACATCCATGTAAGAATGTCATTGACTGATGACTGACTTGCCTGAGGTTGGCTTCTTAGCACTAAACTGACCATTTTCCGATCCAAGTTCAAAATCCTTTGTTTTATATATATAAACATGTGTGTGTGTGTGTGTGTATATAATATATATATATATATTTTAAAATAAAAGGCTAATGTCACAGCACCACTCCTGCACAAAAAAACACGTTACCATCTTTACCTCTTTGCAAGAAATCTGAAGACCTCTACTTTGAGCTGTCATCACGAAAATTTAATGGTAATTTCCGGTAGGGACCCAGTATGAACTGATGCAGTCTGACTCAGATTGACCACTGAGGGCACTATTTGTGTTTCTGCACACAAAAGCAAAAATATCTCCTGGAAAATACTGTGTACAGTGAGATTTCTTTTTTAGATTGATTCTTTTGCTGAAACCATAAAAAATAACCGTGGACCATTTAGCACTACCCATGCAAATTTGTGATAATTTACATAATGTTTTTGTATTTATAAACAATATGACAGCCACACATCAATCCTAAACCTGAGGAGGCAAACTGATTTACTCAAATAGCTGTAATTCATGATTGTTCAAATGAATTTGAACCAAACCTGAAAGACTCAGTAGAAGGTTCTGAGGAAAGTCTGCAAAAGTTAGGATGTAGTCATCGATAGGGGACAGAGTTAAGTCAAATTTTTGTTTTGCTCAGGAAACAAAAGTCCAATTGAACTGAAATTTGGTGTGCTCCATCTTTCTGCTAAACTGAAACTGAATTTCTAATCATTTTTCATCACGTAATTCAACTTCAACAACATGGTTACCTTCAGCCAAGCAGCTTTCAGACAACCAGCACTGAGCTATCATCACATATCTTAATAAGTATATTCATCTATGGTCTCTTTATTGCAGTGGTGGCTCAACTGTTAAGTCTCGGGGTTACTGATCAGGATGGATCAAGGGTTCAAGTCCCCACACTGCCAAGCGGCCTCTATCTGCTCCAGGGGTGATGTGTCAGGGATGGTCCTGCACTTTGACCCCAACTTCCTAACATATGGATATGAGAAGAAAGGCATTTCACTGTATTGTGTTATTTAACTGTCATTTAGAAACATTTTAGATAACTTTGAAATGGAAATCTGAGACCATCAATATAAGTTGAAGACATCATGATTATTGGTCAGCTGGTGTCCTGTGTATTTAGTTCTGTTGGGAGTAATTCAGACATCCCAGGCTGGTTAAAAGTTAGCTGATCTAATAGTTGGCGATAACCACATAGCATAGTACTAACCTACACTGTATTACAGTCTGTATATTCAAACACCCATAAATTATGGATTGTATCTTTAAAAATATCACCCAACACAAATACTGTACATAAAGAAGTCTTTATGTGAAAGAACTGTAGAAACTGAAACTGATTACATACTATTTAACCCAGATTTATCTCTGTGAAGGTATTCTCTGCCTAGAAAGAAGGAACATACCACAATTCAAGCTAACATACAAATAAATATTGGTCTTTGGTTGTCTGTCAAAAACTCTTACTTGCATGGAAATTGAAGGGTGTTTTTTTTGATAGTATAAATAGAATAAAAAAGTGTCAGTCCATTGCATTATTTTAGAACTGGTTTTGAGAGAACTCCCACTGCTAAATAAACATTTATAGTAAACAGTTTATAGTACTCATACAGTTATAGGATGTAGATTTCTGGAAGTCACAGTAATGATCAGGTCAACAATTTGGAATAAATCTGTTACAAACAGCAATCAGAATTTAAACATATAACACACAGTGTATCATGAAAGTCACTGAATCAGTCATTGCCATGCATATTGATAACCAGGTTGGCTCTGTGAATGGAGCTGATGGGAACACTAGAGGAGTTCTCATAAATAAGTCCTTTCACCTATGTATATGTCATCTATTACATTTTAGATTTCCAGGTATCTCCAGCTCTCTACCATTTACTGTTATTCTTAGTCTTACACACACAAACACACTCATACACACATAAAAGTGGTGCAAGATCACATCTTGTTGAGGCCTATTATAGAAACACAGTTCTCTCCTCCTAGTGCAAGTAAAGACCTCCAGTCATAAGATCTCGTATACACATAAACGCACACCTGCCTTTTGAGGACCTTCCAATGACATAACTATTAATGCAGCTAATTAACACTATGCCTGCACCAAAATGTAACCTTAACCTAAATTATCATAAGGAAATCTTTTGGCTCTTTTAGTTTTTAAATAAATGATGCAACTTTTCCACTCATTGTGACGAGCCAAAGGTCCCCACAAGGTACAACACATAAAACTCATTAGTTACTTCATTTCATGTTCACCAGACACAAACAGAATCCCAGTAATTCCTTAAGTTTGCCTGTTAGATGAAACTTGTTGAGCAGTGTATGTATTTGATGTTAAAAGTCTTGTTTGTACCATCCAAGGGAAAAAGATTATCTATCAAAATGTCTCTCACTCTCAGCCTATCTCTGACCTGGCTGCAATTCTCTTTCACTTTCACCCTCTCTTTGCCCTGTTGATCCATGTGGTGAGTGCAGGAATAATGTCATCACCATGAGGCATGGAGCTGGAAATGACAGCACAGCACAGAGGGCAAGCGTTCCAATTGAGCTTCAAACAAGAGGCCTGAAGGGCTACTCTCTGCTCTGCAAGTCCAAGAGCTAGAATCTCACCAGGGAGTTTTTGGAGAAATGCCATGAATGCATGCTACATGAGCTGACCATTATGGATGACCAAACCAGTGTGATACAAAGCTCATGGCTCTTGGCAGGGAGTCTTACAGGTTATATGTGTTTGGGATTTGTGTGGATGCCAGCAGCGTCTCTTAAATAAGAGCTGACTCAAAAGATGGAATGTCTGAGCGGTCAAGGTGACTAGGGCAGAGTATGATAGACAGAGAAACTCCTGTACAGAACTTTTTCATGTCACTGACAACTCACCCTACCTCCGTAAAAAAAAGTGCAATGTGCTGGATTATACAAAATCATTTCAAACAAACTATGGACTACCACTTGAAAAGGTAAAGAAATTGGATACAAACTCAGTTAATACATGAAAATCAGCATTAGCTTGCAAAGTCTCTGTCTCTTTTTGTCTGTCTCTTCCTGCATGTTTGTAATGGAGGCCTGATGTTCCATTTATAGCTGTGGCATGTACATGTAGTGCAGAGAAGAAGTTCCACTCAGGTCAAATATGGCTCTGACATTTTTCACCAGGCCAGAAGCCAGCACACAGCTACAGTGGAAGGTTCCCTGACCTAGACACTCAATTAACCCGCGTCACACTGATATTCTCTCGGCTCTGTCTCTTAATGTCAAATTTTGGCTGCAATGCCTACTCTATGATGAATGACAAGACAGAAAACTGATTAAAAAACGTTCTTAGAAAGGTGGTACATCTCTCTCTCTCTATGTGTGTGTGTGTGTGTGTATGTGTGTGTATTTCGTATGGGGCTCAGCGCTTCATGTGTATAAAAGTGCTGTATAGGGCCCACTTGTCCGAGGGAACAATATATAAAGCTTAGTGGAACCAAGTGCGGGAGGGGGATGGCCAAGGAAGCGCACGCTGGCTGCCAAATAGCTTTGCCAAAAACAAGCACCTCAACCGGGGTGCAAACTGAGTAGCTTGTGTACTCCACTCCGTAGCACTAGCCACGTTAAATAGGCATTAAGGAGGCATTAAGTCCACAGTAATCAATGCAGGGCCACAGATCCCCCTCTTTCTTCTTAACAAAGAAAAATCCCGCCCCTGTGGGCGATGTGGAGGGGGTGATGAACCCCAGGGACAAAGCCTCTTTAATATACTCCTCCATGGCTTTGTGTTCTGGGGGTGACGAGGAGAACAACCTGCCCCTAGGCAGATGATCGTACAATCAAAGGGCCTATAGGGAGGAAGCATCTGGGCACTTCACTTTGAGGTCCCAATAGTCTTGGGGCACACAGGACAAGTCTACTTTTCCAAGGTCACGTAGAAGGACAAGCATTTTGTGTGGCAGCCTTACTGGAGTATGACGGGTGAAGTTTGGGTGGCTATGGTTCCTGAGCCTAACGGTCGTACCTCAAGTGCAGAGACCGGTATGGGGTGGGGAAGCAGGCCCACTGGCAATCCTAGTCTCTTCACCAACATTTTGTCAATAAAGTTGCCAGCCACTCCTGAGTCAACAAAGACCTGCAGATCTCCCCAAGCAATGGTGACAGGAATGAGAAGTCAGTCATTTTATTCTGCGACACCGCTGTGGCCCATGCTGGTGCTCTTCCAGTCAAAAGAGAAACCATGTAGCCAATCTTAGCATGGGGCTGAGGAGCCGGGAACCTCGTCTCAGCATGTGCAGCAGGAGGCAGTATCACGGATCAGGCTTAGGGAGTCGACTAATGAGTCGAGTCAACTCTGTGGGGGGGTCGGTTGGGTCTGTAACAAGGACTGAATTTGTGCAACACGCTCAGACGCACCCTGAATCCCTGCGAATAGCGCCACTAATGCCTGCTCCTATTTACCTAGAGTGGTGACCTGACCAGCCATGATTTCTCCTATCTGCTCTAAATTCACTGGTTCCTTTGCTGGTCTGGACATACTGTTATGGGGCTCAGAGCTTTGTGTGTGTAAAAGTGCCAAATAGGGCCCGCTTATCTGAGGGGACAATATATAATACTTAGTGGAACCAAGTGCGGGGTGGACAAGGAAGCGCACGCTGGCTGCCAAACAGCTCTGCCAAAAACAAGCGCCTCAGCCGGGACACAAACTAAGTAGCTTTCGTACACCACTCCATAGTGCTAGCCACCAAGCTAACTCTAGGGATAGTAAAAGTGAAGAACATAGTGCTTATGTGACACTGTGAGGGACCAGAAATGTGGTAGCTCCAGAGTCTACAGCTCAACACAGAAGCACAGTGACGAGGCGGGGAACAACAACTTAAAATGACCTTATCATTGGCCGAACTTAAAGGCACCAAATGATAAAGGAGCAATTCCTTCCTAGATTAAAAGCCAGGTATTTATCTTGGAGACAGCGTTCTCTTTCTAGCCTCCTCTTAGATCTCTTCCCTAATCTTAAACCCCAATATTCTCTTCTCTAATTCTACACCTCTGTATTCTCTAAGCAGAGAATCTGAGCAGAAACTATAGCTCTATACACTTCAGAATTCATCCTGCTACTTCTATCATATATTCCACTGGCAGCCATACATGCCCATGCCATAACACTGCCTCCACATTTTTGACAGATGATAGTGGTATGCTTTGGAAAATGAGCCCTTCCTTTCCTTCCCCATACTCTTCTCTTCCCATCATTCTGGTACAAGTTAATCTTGCATCAGAACTGGTCAGGCTTTTTAGAGTTTTTTTTTTAGTCTTTTTTTTTAGTCTAATCTCTTCTTGAATGTTACTGTTACTGGCCTCAGACCTAGGGGATATCTGGGTCGGCAACTAAGGACACACAGCCCGTTAAGCACTGTGTACCTGTGAAACTGTGAAACAATAAAGAGACAAAATGAGTGTCGTTCCCTTGGCGCATCAATTTACTTCTGAGATCGAACCTATTAGTAACCGTGAGCACTTATGTTACATGACATCTGTACATGGGATAACATGTGATATGGATAATAGATACACACAACATACACGTATACATATGCATCCATTTTACCTTATTTATTTCACATAGGCTGCCTTGCAAATTTCTTTCTCTTTCAATGGCAAAAGGAGATATTTATAGATTAGATATGAGATAGTCTATTTCCATAAGGAAGGGGAAAGTCAAAAGAAAATAATTGAAAAAACAGGAGATTCCAAAACTCAAGTTTAAAAAATTAAAATGATATCAAAAAAATGGGACTCCTAACAACTGTGCAATGCCTGGTAGATCACCAAAACTGTCACCACCAGTTAAACAGTACTTAAAGCTGTCATTTTGGAGAAGAAATCCAAGCTCAACACTTGCTTCAGCACTGAACGAATCCACAGGTGTTTCTCACCATCCTTCCACTATGAGAAGACAACTCAATGCTATGGGTCTGAAAGAACCAATTAAAATTTGGTTAGGAAGCCATAGACAAAGGTACTGGGTGGACAACCAGACTCTCTCACCAGGTTGGAGTTTCTCCTCTGTGTTATTTTTGCTTGTTTCTTTGTGCCCCTGTCTGTGTCTGTGTGCCCCTCTCAGGTACTGAGAAAAGGAAAATTTGCATTGGAATGCAATTAATTCTCCACTTCCTTGTGCTAACTAAGACCTGAATTACTCCACAGATTTCAGAGACACCAGTTGGTTTTTGCCTCTCCTCTGCCTATGCTTCCTCTTGTAATTCATGAAAAAGCTGCAGGGGTGGTGACATAGGATTGCTTCTGTCCCAGAAGTGGCACTTCACACCTCTTTCACTGTCCCATCTCAGCTTTTACAAGCTTTTAGCTACCTCTCCCGTTATTCTCTATATTGTCGTTATCAGTCACCCACCCTGCCTCCTAGGATATCCTCTGTAGTTGATCTGACTCTGTCCCTTCCAGCTCTCTTAAATTCTGGTACCACCACCAATTTCATGGCCACTGTCCTGGTCAATCAAGTGCAGATACCCAAAGAGTCTCTTAAAACCATTCTTTCAGTGTGAGCCAGTGACAGTCAACCCATCGAAAAGGGTCCCATAACATGCATTATGGATCCCAACCACATAACAGCACTCAGGAGAAGCTCCTTATTTGTGATATCCTTGGCATTCTATAAAGTAATTCTTGGGTTACCATGGATACAGCTGCAAATTCCTCAGTAGACTGGAATCTAGGACCGATCACGGCCTGGTCCACGTATTGTAGAGAAAACTGCCTCCAGTTATCCACTCCCATCATCTGTTGAAATCAATTCTTTCTAATCTAGAAATTGACAATCCTTCTTGCTATTCAGACCTCAATGAAGTCTTCAACAAAAAAATTTTTCAGATACCATCCCCAAGTGAATGGGGAAGTAGAGAGGACCAACCAAGAAGGTTCTTCAGGACCCACTGCAACAGTCAACAGTTTACATAGCCCAAATTCATTCCTTGGACTGAGTACACCAAGAACTTATCGACACACTCATCTACTGGTCTAACCCCATTCCATGGGTTATTAACTGCCACTGTTCCCATGGAACCCTACCCAGTCAGAAGTTCCTGCAGTTCACAAGTGGTTCTGCAGAGCAGAACAGGTGTGAAAGGGGACACACAGACAGCTGTTCCAAGCATCACAATGTCAAAAGAAATCTACAGAGTCAACCCATGGAAGACTGCTGGACCACATGTGCACTTTATGTAGTCCTGTGTAGGTCTGTGTAGTCTTTATTTAGTTCTGTGTAGTCTTATGTAGTTTTGTGTTGTTTTATGTACAGAAGCACCATGGTTCTGGAGGAACTTTGTTTCATTTCACTGTGTACTGTAACAGCTATATATGGTTGAAATGGCAATAAAAGCCACTTGACTTGGCTTGGATTACAGTCTGTGCAGAGTTTCACATGTTCTCCCCATGTTTGCATGGGTTTCCTCCAGGTTCTCCGGTTCCTACCACTGTCCAAAACCAGGCAGCTAGGCTGATTGGTACCTAGGTGTGAATGAGTGTGTGAATGTGTGTGAATAGTGGCCTGCATTGAACTGGCCTCCTAGTCTGAGAATGATGGAGAATGACGCAAAACAGCTTAAAATGAAATTATTGGTTATTCACGCATGAATTCATAAGATTCACATCATACTTAAGGTTAGCTCTTCATTAGTTTGTGATTAGTACATTCCATAATTCATCATTAGTTCATATTTAAGTAAGTATTAATTCAGGTATTAGTGCATTATTCATATTCATAGTGCATATTACATGATTATTCATGTACTGTTTTTTGTAAAGTGTTACCATGATATTATTAACTGAGAAAAGCTTTGCTGATTTCTTTCCATGGCAATTCAGGCAGTTCAGATCCATTCTAATAGGGATAATGGGTGCATTTGATGCCATGCACTTAAACTTCTTATTTGTTAGAACAACACAAAGCCAGTCCCTTAAGGAAAAAAACAGAAAGGCAAATATTTGTACCTGGCTGAAGCAACAAAGTCATGTGAATGGTTTTATCATGCAGATTTTCCACCCACAGGGATTGTGGCAAGGTAAAGAGAGTCACAAATATCTTCATATCTGTGAGCACGTGTACTGACCTAAGGTCAAAAGGCAATCAGAAACATCAAACTTAATGATGCAGTATCATGTTCAAACTCAATTATCTAAGCTATGATACAATTATATGCATTCCATTGCTGATCTGTTTGTGCATATTATATTATTATGTAATAATATTCCATAATGTCAACCTTTTTGAGCACACATTACCTTAAGCTCCCTGTGTTGATCTGTGATGTGATGGTGTTCAGGTAAAACCAAACTCATTCAAGTTTTTATCATATGGAGTGCTTTTCATAAATGTTTATGTAAGAAAGGAAGCGGAATACAAGTTTGTATATTTCAAGTCAATGCTTGTGACCATATTATATGACTGAGATCTTGTTTTTTCATAATTAGGTCATTTAAATTACATTTCATCACTGTCAATTGCATTATGTTTAGATTTAAATTTATTCCATTATTCCATTTTTTCTCCTTTGAATTGGCAGTGTGTTGGGGTCATTGCCTTGTTGCATGATGAAGCACTGACTTCAAAATTAGCTTAAAATGTAATACCAGACAATTCTCTTGAGGCTCTTGATCGACTATATCACATTAATCAACTATTCACTAACTAAAAAGTGAAGGAGCCTTTCTTTTGCAATGTGTACACTTTATACAGGATCGATTCTGAGCACTTTACTTGCACAGTCAAACTTTCCACTGCACAGCCACATTTCCAGGTTACCACCATACCATCCTAAAATTCAATAGGGTAACAGAATAAAAAGAAATAGAGCGGAAACGAACTATAAGAGAGAAAGACATTTTTCAGCATGGATCAAAGCGTCCATGCAATAATGAGTGATTAGTAAACCCAGTAAATGTATCTTTCCACAGGAACAGTGAGTCTGTAGTACTAAAAAACAGCCATCCACTGTGGCACCTCATGTTGGGCTTAGCTAGCAGGCATCAGGATATACAGATCAGAACAAGCAAAGGCTTTGAGACTGAAGATTATGTGCAGAAGGATATAGGGGGTGGTGTATGTGTAGAACCAATTGCCTGGATGCTAATAATTTTGACCTGAGAAAAAAAGGTGGGTCTCAGGTGCATTTAGATTTTGTGCATTTTGTGGGTTAACATTCTTAATGACAGAAAAAGTCAGTTATTGCTGACTACAAGCAACTGAGACAGCACAGGCACCTGCATAAGCAGAGAGGCCCCTCTTTCATGCACTGGAGTTGGTTTAAGCACCAGGTTAATATTTAGTGGTATTTAGCCACTGTTAGCCAGGCCTCTCTAGCAGGGAGTGAAGGTCAGTGCCTGAACTTCTCACCACTAATCACACAGTAAAAAAAAATGCAATCCAACATAAATGACATCCACCGCCACCTTCGTGTGTGATGTGAGTCAAGGAGAATCAAGGAGTGATCATCTAAGCACATTAGCTTAAATAACAGAACCATTTCTTTTGTGTGTAACATATGCATACACATACACATATTAAAATAAGGTTTTCTTTGAGAAAATATTAGCTGTGTGTGCCTATTTGTCTTTGTGTGAAACATAAACATTTTTATTTAGATTTAGCAAATTCAATTCTGCTCATTTTTGGGCAATTATAGTTACTTTTTATATTATATTTAAACATACAACTGATAGACCCTGTTGTATAATCCTGGAAAAGCAACACAAAAGAAGAATGAAACAGTTTGGTGATGTCAGTGGGTCATCTGGTTGATGCAGTTAATGAAAGAAAGGGATACACAACCAAATACTAAATAAGTATTATTTATTTTTAATTTATTTAATTAATTATTTATGGGACCGTACACTGGAATTCAGCTTCTTCCTAACCTTCCAAAAGGCTAAGGAGCAAAAAAAAAAAAAAAAAAAAAAGCATTAATTGAAAGCTAGACAGTTTCCCTTGTCTACTTAAATGTGATTTCATTGTGGCAACTTGCCTGCTGTTATTTTTGGCATACTGTTCCTTTTTTTTTTTTTAAATATCTTGGCACCAGGGCTAGCCAGGTCACACAGGCAGGGATAGTTGAGGGAGTGTGTTATGTCCTGGCTTTGTAGATGTCTAGCATTGCAAACTGTGTGATCAAAAAGCAGTTCTATTTACAGAGGGGGACAGGTCAGTCATCAGGCTCTGTCCTTTGCAAAGCACTGTTTGGAACTCTAGGCAGCATTAAAAAGTAAATATAATCAGGTATAAGAATAAATACATGTACTTAATGGTATGAGAATAATACATGTGACTTATCTAAGAATTTTGGCAAAGTCTAAGAAAATCTAAAGATTTTTATCTGCTGATTGATTGACACAAAAATAAAGAAAAGTTTTAAATAATGGTTTCTGTATTTGTAGAAGTTATTCACACCCACCCACACACATGTACAGGCATGTATTTTTCAATAAAACTGACTCTTTATAACTCCGTGTTTTTTTTTTTCATTATCCATTATGCGGATAATTATAGTGTCACATGCTCATATTTATATAAGTCTTTATCTGTAAGTATAAGAAACCTCTGGCTCCAATGATTACACTCCTATACTAGAATAGTGCAGCAAATTCTGGCTATGTTGGTGAAAAGAAACATTGCACCAAAAGTTGATTATATACTTCCATTATAAACTTCTAGACTTCCAGGTTCTTTTTTATCACTAATTTTTTTTTTTTTTAACTTCTAGGTTGTTTTTATCACTAATGACTTAAGTGTGATAAGAGGGGAAGCTTGCTGGATGTCATGTGTGCTCCTCCTTCAATAAGATCAGTGAGCATATAGCTAGTAAAAAGACGTTCAGAATGAACGAATGAAAGAAGAAAGAAGAATCTTTGATGTGAACATTACCCAAAGCTCTTGACCTGTACCTGCATGATTTTTTGCATTGTGCTGCTGCCACATGATTGGTTGATTTTATAACTGCATGAATGTGCAGGTGTTCCTAATAAACGATTTCCATATCCTCATTCACCCTAATTGCATATCAATCTTTTTATTCTGAAAAATACATAAAAATTAAGGTAGTTGATAGGTAACTGGTAGACTACATCAGTCTGGAAGACAAGTGAAGTCAAGCTATCTAAGGTGAATGCTAATCAGTGTGAACTGCACACATGATATACAGTATTTATACATCAGACTTCACTACCTCTTGCTCTTGTTTTGATATTGCTCTTGTTCACTATCTCATCTGACCAAAACAACACAACTTTAGCTTCTTAGCTAACCACCATAGGATCTGGTGATAATACTCAGTGTTGTGGCTGCTTTTCTGACAGACAGATTTAAAATTCAAATATGACAATATCTCAGATTTAGGTTCTGAAATCATTAGACTTGTTAAGATAAGGACCTCAGGATGGATTTACAGAGCCTGACGTGATGATGTCTGTGCTAGCAAGATACTGTTAAAGAACAGCTAGCAAGATAGAAAGACAGGCTGAGGTAATCAACTGGCCTTGCCAATTAAAAATTAATTTGTCATGTCTGTATTAATGAGATATTTTCAAATAGCTTCTAATAGCCATAAGATTCAATAAATTAAAGCATTTCCTTGGTGTTTTTGTCAGAGATAAGAGTAATACAAAACTCTCATACTCAGCCCAATAAAGGAAAATGCATCAGAATTAACATAAAAAATTACTTTGGTGAGTCTCAACTTCTACAAATGATTCATCATGCAAAAAATAAAGACAAAAATACTTGAAATTTACAGTAACACAGTAATCACACCGACACTGTGGTTGAGAAATGGTAAACCCAAAGGATAATAAAACCCAAGGAGGCATTTCTCTACCAAACTCTTACCAATACCCAAACCTATGCTAAGCTATGGCTCTACTGATTAATTACTTATCACATCAAAATTAATTGCCAATAGCTAAGCCTTACCTTCCACCTAATATAACTTAACCTATTCCAATACCTCAGTGTCTAAAATATAAATGTCTATATGAGTTATTATAGGTCTCCTCAGAGGAGTACAGGGTCAGTGTGTTGTTAAATTTAGCCAATGCAGGTCTAAAGGGGGACAACAATAACCTACAAAAGTACAACGTTGTAATGCAGCAATGAGCAAGAAATATTCACCATTAACATACTTTCAAAAGTGTTATAAATAATTTACTTTTTAATAACAAAACACTAATGTTTCAGTAATAAGTAATGAATTACTATGTAATACTGTTACATCTCAAATGATATTCTGGTGGATACATAATGCACTATGTAGGTTCTACAATGCTATTAAAACATACCCTATGTAGGAAGATTGAGGGGATAACCCCAGCCAAAATATTACTGTAGATCTATATATATATATATATATATATATATATATATATA
>CM075020.1:8674284-8686830 GCA_037576675.1 Pangasius sanitwongsei | reverse complement strand
AGGAATGGGATGGCACTTAAGTTCATATGTGAGTCAAGGCAGGTGACCGAATACTTTTGGTAATATAGTGTATCTCTTCTGAGGTCTCCAAAAAATTATTTCTTTAATTTTAACTTGTACATTAATTGTGCACATTTTCCGTCATTTTCAAATGAATGTTCTACATAAAGTAGTTAGTTCTGGAAAATCATATAGGCATTATAATGAAAAGGACTCGCAGCAGCTTTGTAGTAGATTCTGATAGCATGTCCAGCAAATATTTCTGATATTTCTCAGATGTAACAAACCCAAAAACTAAAGTAAATCAGATAAAATATTATTATTACTGCTTTCAACTATACAGTTCCCTGATTTGGGAAAGACATTACTGTTTTGAAACATAGTTAACTAGTTTACTCAGTCACTTTAGATAGAAAGCTTGCAAGAAAGTTCCACAGGGTGTCTGGTTGAGACCACTATGAACACCTGAGGAACTGAAGTTCATTAGTTGAATTTATGATGTGCAAATTGATAGTTATATTTAGTGAGTGAAAAGAATTTTTTCAAGCAGCCTTGTTTTTAAAGTGTTTTGTAGTGTCTGCGAGTGTTTCCGGTAGCATAATGTTAGGGTTCATGTTTAATGAAAAAAAGGTGGCACAGCATAACACAATAAGCAATGGAGTCCAAAATGGTATAAATCAATCAGTTTTTATGAAGTCAATGAAGATATTGCAACAAGTCATATTTGTCCAATACAGTACAATCTTACTCCACTAATCTGGGCATGATAGATTTAAGTTGAGGTTAGCATTTTATCATTTAATTTATTATAGCTAATGAGCCTTTACACAATATGTAGTGCTCTTTTATGGGATCAGTTTGGAAACTTCAGCCTCTGGAGAAGTTTGTGAACAGGTCACAAAAAAGCATTGCACCATGACATGAAAGAGAGTTTGACAGTCTCAAAACATTCAGCATCAAACTAGCAATGCTGGTTTATGCCTAGTCCAGGTTGCCCTAAACTTGAGGCTCGCAACAAACATGCATACAAAAAGAGAGTTAAACCAGGATTATAATGAGGCTTTTTACTCAGTGCTGAGCTATGGCTTGTGATACAGTCAGATCCATAAGTATTTGGACAGTGACACAATTTTGGTAATTTTGCTTCTGTACCTCTGGTTTCGAAATGAAGCAAGTCATCTTGAAATGATCAAGATGTAATTGAAGTGTAGAATTTCAGGTTTAATACAAGGGGTTTACCAAAATTATTGTATTAATTGTTTAGGAATTACATCCATTTTTTTACATAGTCCCTCCATTTTCACAGTGCAGAACCTGGGGTGTGAGGGTGTGGAGAAAGACTTGGAGGCAGGCGGAATTTTAGTCGAGCTCTGGGCTCACGTTTATTCAGTCGGGTTTATTCAGCGCTTTTTAGCACACTTTCAAAAACAAACCAAAACCAAAACGGGGCAATTCAACAAAAAGGGTCCGTCACAGACTCACAGCTTTCACTCCATCAAGTTCAAGTTCATACTCCTCGGTGTATGTGTGTATGGATCTGTGTGTTTGCGTGCGTGTCCCGCAAGCTCTGCCTGCCAGATCTTGCTCTCTCTCTCTCTCTGGTTATGGGAGTCTCTCAAAGCACGAAGAGACACAAATAAGTAGATTGGCTTTAATAAGACACAGGTGAGAATCATCACACGTTACCTGCCGGTTCAAACTGCCTCCTATCCTTCCGGAGCTGACGCTCGACAATGCCCCGCTGCCACACACAGGCTCAAAAGTAATTGGAATACTAACATAATTATAAATATAAGGATTATTTTTAATACTTGGATGCAAATCATTTGCAGTTTTTTGCTTTAAGTTTGGAACCCATGGATATTACCAATGCTGAGTTTCCTCCCTTGAGATGCTTTGCCAGGCCTTTACTGCAGCCACTGCTTGTTGATGTGTCTTTCTGCCTTCAGATTTGCTCAGTAAATGAAAAAAAGCATGCTCAATTGGATATGTTTTGGGTCATTGTCCTTCTGTACTGTGAATCGCCATCCTGCTAGTTTTGAAACATTTGATTGAATCTGAGCAGAAAGTATAGCTCTATACACTTCAGAATTCATCCTGCTACTTTTATCAACGGTCACATCAATAAAGACCAGTGACCCAGTTCCATTGGCAGCCATACATACCTATGCCATAACACTGCTTCCACCATGCTTGACAGATGATGTGGTATGCTTTGGATCATGAACCCCTCCTTTCCTTCTCCATACTCTTCTCTTCCCCTCAGTCTGGTACAAGTTACTGTAATCTTGGATTCATCTGTCTAAATAATCTTGTTCCAGAGCTGGGCAGGCTTTTTTTTTCTTTTTTAGATGTTTTCTAGCAAAGTCTAATCTGGGCTTTCTCTTCTTGAGTGTTACCAGTGGATTGCATCTTGAGGTAAACCATCTGTATTTACATTCATGAAGGTGTCCCTTGATTGTAGATTTTGATAATGATACGCCTAGCTCCTCCAGAGTGGTCTTGACTTGGCTTGATGTTGTGAAGAGGTTTTTCTTCACTAAGGAAAGAATTCTACATTCATCTACTTTAGTTGTCTTCCAAGGTGTTGCTAAGCTCGCCAGTACATTCCATCTTTCTAAGAACGTACCAAATTGTTGATTTGGCCACTCCTAAAGTTTCGGCTATCTCTCTGATAGGTCTGTTTTGTTTTTTCAGCCTAATGATAGCCTCCTTCACTTGCATCGACACCTCTTTGGACCACATATTAAGAGTTCCCATGAACAGCTACCAGATGCAATTTCAATACTTATAAAAAGGTCTGGAGTTGATTCTCTTTTATTAATCTGTCATGAAGTAACAAGGAAACAGGCCAAACCTGGCCATGAAACTGCTTATCAGTCAATTGTCCAATTACTTTTAAGCCTGTGAAAATGTAGGGATTCCTAAACGGTTGATGCAATATTTTTGTTAAACCCCTTGAATTAAAGCTGGAAGTCTACACTTCAATCACATCACATTTGAAATGATTCATTTCAAATCCATTGTGGTGGTGTACAGAGTCAAAATTATAAAAATTGTGTCACTGTCCAAATACTTATGGACCCAACTGTAAATGTGATATGACCCATGAATGATCAGCATACCACCTCCCACGGTCATATATTACTTGTGTGTGCATATATAGTTCAAGCTTTCCCTTAAAAAGGGCTTGCTTTACATTAACTTCACATTAATGTAGTTTTTCTGTCTCTGTCTCTCTCTCTCTCACACACACAGACACACACACACAGGCAGCTGACTGTCTGGCAGTGCTTACGTCTCAGCTGAGCACTTCGGGAACGTGCAATTTGCCATGTCCACTGTTGCTAAGGAAACCAGCTTTACAATGGAACAGTAAGAGAATTGGACTTTACACTGAGCCAGCAGCGGCCACTGCCGGTGAGACCACATATTCATTTAGAGGAAATAAATCTTAACTGCAGCAGGACTTGTTGCCAGAGAGTAATCTTATCTCTCTGGATTTAATGAGTCTTTCATACTTTATTGAAACCAAGGCCAATAATGACTCCCTACACTCATCATATTGATCTAAAAGGAATAGGAATCATGTATGTAGATAAATAGATAGATATTATTTGTCATATAACCGCTGCTAGCTATTTTTCAATATACAATGCATATCAATGTGTCTATGCACCTATCTACAGATGGTGTGAAATTACAGGAAAAACAAACATAAAATGAGTTAGTAAGGTGTTGGATAACCATTTCTGCAATTAAAGAGGGCACAAAGGGATAATAGTATTCAGTTATTTACAGTACTTTGTTCTTAATATCCATTTTTGCAGTCACTATTTTTACTATTTTTTTATAGGCACAAGAACACCTTTCCATAAGAAGTATTGGTATCAGATTACTACTCTTGGTAATGCTTCGTGTTGGATCAAAAAGAAAATCAGTGGTGTCACCCACCCTACATTGATGGCACACTGTCCAACACTGAAGGAATATCTTCCAAAATATACTCTCTCAGTTGGTGTCTTAACAATGGTGGTGGAGCACTGTCTAACACATCAGTCCAAAATCTTTCATAGGTTTTCAGTTGGGTTGAGATCTGTTGACTGTTTAAAACGTCCCTCACTATGCAGTTTTTGTCAGATTGTCAGATTGTTCTTGCTAACAGTTTGATCGCATGCTCTATTGACATTCTCAGTCACAGTTGTAAATAAGTTTTACAGTGACTATGAGCTTTTGACCACAAGTTCCCAATAATGAATCACCTTTCAATATCACTTAGATGTTTTTTGTTTGTTTTTTTCATCTAACAAAAACCAAGGCTGGGCCTGCTAAGTTGTATACTGTTCACTTAGACAGAATATTTATGTTTAATTTACCATTTACGACACTTATGTCATATTTGTAAAATATAATGCTTTATTTGTGAATTACTCTTTTGTGTTACTGGGGAAAATTCTGTTCTCTTGCTCCATCACTTTTGTAACATAATATTTGGGTGCAACCAAGGACAAGCTTTTGTAAAGTATCACCACGTACACACAGAAAACCAACAGGGTAATTTCAGAGACCTCTTTTGCAAGATTAAGGCTATAGTTTTAACTTACAAAAAAAACCCATCTTACAAAAGAGAATGGTGACACATCAGTTACAAATGAGAAACTTTTGCATATTGTATATCACAAGAACACAAAGCTTCTGTAGTCAGCAGTGGAGGAAAGAGTACAAAACACACTGAATTGAGTAAAAGTACTGCTACTCTACCAAAAGTAGTGATCAAGAAAATGACTTTAATAAGAATGAATATGCTGAAAAACTACTTGAGTAATTACTTTACAAGTTACAACTAATCTGAAACTGTTCTATGTATGAGGAATGCATTTATGAACACTTATGCTAACTAATCAAGTGAGCCATGATGAAGTGAACACCACCTTAATTTTAAACAGAATTTAAAAAATTTTAACATTAGTTGGCTAGCTAACTTTGCCAAATGCTGCTGGAGTTTTAGTAGTTTGCTAGATTTATTAGACAGTTAGCTAGCTTATGTTAATTCATACATGTTTCCACCTACATATAGTTAGCTATCTAACAAATATGCCCCTTACACTTTATCCTGAGTGTTGTCTGTAGGATGTAGCAGCAATTATATATATTTAACAAGCTAATGGCTTACCTGTATATGTTTCTGCAGGTTAGATGTTGAGCTGTGAAATGCCCATATCACGGCTGGTCTTCAATCGCATAATTTGCAGATTATCCTTTGAAGCTTTTAAAACTGAAGATACATGATAAATTGGGCCAGGGAAGCATGTCTGTCTCCACTTTTTCAGACATTACTACCACTGACTAAGCATTAGGTGCCTAAAGTGTAGACATTAAGAAGGAACTGCTTTATTTTGATTGGGTCTTTTAATACTGTCTTTTAATTGGCTTACAGTCTTTCAGAATTAAATGCATTATTTTTTTTTTACTCTGTAGCTATGACCTTTAACAGTAAAGATAACGATGTTGAATATCTCACTTAAAAAAAAAAACAAGTAAACGTAGAGGTACTATGATTTAATTACACTCAAAAAAGTACCATTACAGTGAACCACATGCTCAAGTATTTTCATAAGAGTGCGTAAGTAGGGCCTTTATCTGCTGGACAGATAAAGCCTTGGACTAAATTAAACAGGGAATCAACACTAACAGTATAACACAGCCTAGCGTAAAAGCCGTGCACTAGGATTAGTCTTTGTGTGAGTTTTTTTCAAGGTTGGTGAACAAATAATGATCTTTGACTCCATTACTCATCATCTGAGTCAAAGCGCAAGCATACAAGTATTGACTTGTTAAAAAAAAAAAGCACTTTTATGTTGTACACAAAGTTTCACAGCATAAACTATAGTCCTCTTTCAAAGGTACATTAAACCCTTAATATGCTGCGACCATGGGCATGTTCCTACCAAAATGTTAAAGTCAACATTATATACACATAAATTTCAAATGCTCAAGGCCCTTATCCCAAACTGCTTTGATCTGTTTGTTCAGTGATCATATGAGCCAAAGCCTACAGTAACAACAGTTTATTCACATCATTTCAGAAAGAATGATTCATTCATGCACTCTAGGACTATTAATAAAAAATATCTTTGAGTATAATGACTTGCAAAGACATGCCATTATACAGTACCACCAGTAACATGTTTGAAAAAAGTAATCTTTTCTATTCACTCTGACATGCCACAAAAAAAGCATTTTTGCTGACCTGCCTGAAGAGCCACGGATTTACAAAATCTAGTACTTTTATGGATTTTCAATGTCTGAGTCTCTTCATTTCTCATAACTAATCAGAGCAGGGTGTAATTTACAGGAGAAATGCACTGCCAGGTCCTAAGTCTGATGTCATACATCTCAAGGCTCTAAGACCTCATCTGACACTCTGTGTGTATGAAAGTGTGTGTGGGCTTAAAAAAAAAACAAAAAAAAAAAACCTTTTTTCACTGGGTAAGTGTATACAGACACAGACACACACTCAACTGCAAATATTAACTGCATGTCTTGCACTGTATGAGGTAATTTATGGGTTATTTAGATAGCCTGACCTACAAATTCAAGGGCATATGCATACACATATGCCTACACAAACACATTTAGTCCAAGAGGTGTGATCTGCAGTGTGATTGGAGTAGCAACTGTGGCTCTGCAGCTGTGCAGGCCTACGTGAGCCTTGGCATGAACACACTCCTCCTTCACTCCTGCGGTCTCTCTCTTCTCTATCCCTCCTTTATTAACTCTGTCCGTTTCCCACTCTCGCTTTGGCTCTGTCTGAATCCTCTCCCTACAGCTTTCTCTCTATCTCTCTCCCCTCCCTCCTTTCCAGCATTCTAGCATCTTGTTCCAGAGACCTTGACAAATGAACAATCACGTCACGTTCAGTCCTTACCAGATATCGGAGACTTGTGAATAGCCAGGCAGAGACAACAGTGAGAAGTTTTCTCTCTCTCTCTCTCTCACACACACACACACACACTCTCTCTCTCACACACACACACACACACACACACACACACACAGAGCCTGTGCTAAAAAGGAGCAAATATAAAACATAACATACAGTAAAGGGTTAAAAAGGCAAAAGTAGAAATCAACTCAGAGACAGTCAGTCTGTCTCTCTCTCTCTTCTCTTCAAACTGACTGTTGCCAGGATGACTAAACACATCTGCAAAACTAGTACGGTATTATAAGTGTGTGGGAATGTCTATGCCTATCAGTTTCCCTCATACCATTGACAAACTAGTCATGAACCAAATGACAAATGCAGCTAACTATAAAAAAAAAAAAATCTACACCAAGTCAAGGTTCACCTGATACCTGCCACACACCTATTCAGCTCCCTCTGCTTACACACAGACTAGCAAAGAAAAGAGGACTTGTACATGTACAGCCAATAGGCACATATTGTAGGCACAGACTTTGACACTGACACACATGCTGGCACACACACAATCAGTGACAGTACAGAAGCATACAAAAAAAAGTGTCAAGAACAAGAGTGAATGAAGTGCGTCATGGCATGTAGATACTATATTATCAATGTAAACATAAATAAGTTTATAAGTCAAGGGAGAAGCTTTCTTTTACACACAGATCCCTCTGCCAATCTTTCTAGTTCATGAAAAAAAGGTTAATTTCACACACTTGGCCTCTATTGCCATCTAGTGGTCTGATTGTAAAACTGAATTACTTTTACTAAATACCAATTAACTAACTATATACCACATTTACCAATATATACCATAATCTTTTTTTAACTTTATTTAAGCATGGCCTGTGAATTTTTGTAATATTTTACAGCTACTGTATTGTACATTCACTTTAATTGAATTCAGACATTGTATGGTATTATTTTTAATACTATTATTACTGTTGCCACCTTGTGCAATCTATGCCACAGACTTTTTTGGCATGCATCATTGAGTGTAATATGCAGGTACAGGCATCAAGTATAAAATAATATTGGATATATCCACAAAACTGATATAGAGTATTGGGTTAATAACAAATGCAGCAGGCTATGAGAAGATCGGACTTTTAATTGAAAACATAAAATGACCATTTCTAAATACACTGTTTTACATTATGAGTGCAGATAGATTAGAGTGATGATATAATATATTTAATCAAAATACACCAGTGACTTGGTCACTGCAGAAAAGATTCAATAATTTACTGCACCACATGTCCATACAAGCTAATTATCTAATTCCATAACAACAAACAAGTAAAATCACAATATTCACATCCACTTCACTATAGATGATCACTTCAGAAGTGTTGATTGTAAACTAGTCCCAGTGTCCCTGAGCATTAAGTGGAAGCTAATTAAAGGCACTGACATCCAAGGGAGCAACAGTGTTGTGATTTGCTTAGAACGCTGTTCAACATAATGCCTTAAGTTGCACTTACACTACACCTTGAGCATACAGAGTGAAATATATGCTCTTGAGAGTTTAATAAAATGTGCACTTAAGTAAAGATGGTTATTGATTACGAAAGAGAGATAATTTTGTATCATCTATCTAAGCTGATTCATATATGGATGATAAAAAAAATCAACTGGCATAATAAACTAACTGGGATGGACTGACTTGGATGGGCTTCCAGCGTGTATCTTTGCCTTATACAGTATCTCCCTTATTTTATCATAGAAATGCAGACGACAAAACAGCTATTCTGTTACATTCAAATAATCATTTGTCTTTTAGCCTACACTGCTAAAAAAATAAAATAAAATGTTCATGCTGGTGGTAACATGTTTGGATAGTAAAGAAGACAATTTACACAATGAAAGATTCAGCTTTGCCATGCGCTTGATAGAATTTGGGCTGTTCCTGCCACTCAGCTGATGGAGCAACATACCACATGACCACTCCTGAGGGATTGATGGACACAACAAACTCTGTGGTATCCTTCAGTGTAGGCATGGCCTTCTCCATGAACACATCATACACCTGAGAGAATTTTACAGCTATTACTTCACTAACATGTGAATAAAGAAGGGTAAGTAAAATAGCAATGTTTAGTTTAGGACTCTTTTGGAGAAAAGATTATTGCATCACATATTGCTGAGAGTTTAGGTGCAAGTTGCACAAGCTATCGAACACACAAACACAGCACTTACCTTATAGCTGCCAGGTGTGTAGCTGAGCACCTTCAGAGATGTCTGATAGCGGTATGGCATATCTGTTCTTCTGCTGAAGAACACCAAAGCACTTGCTTTATTAGACAGAGGACGCCAGAAAACCTCTATACCATTGCTCTCCTAAGAGAGAAAAAAAAATGAGAGAAACAGAAAGAAATGGTGCTAACAAGACGAATCATTTACAAAGAGTGTAGTCCTCATCATCAACTCTTTCTATCCCATAGCAAATACCTTTATCAAGCGTCTTCCTTGGATGCCCAAGGGGTCCTGGTTGATGGCGATGACAGCTTTGTTCTGCAATATAGCACGTGCCCCGCTGTTTAGGGTCCGGAGGTCATTAGACATGAAAAGAGGAGCTGCCATTATTGCCCACAATGCCATCTGAGAACGAGACTGGTCCATGCTGAGGCCAAAATTTCCTATGACCAGCTGTGAACATTGCAAATTGTAAGATTTCATAAAATTTTCCACCATTAGCACTGGCACTGATGCTAGCTGAGGGTAAAATAATAATAGCTAAGAAGAGGTTGTTGATCATTGTTGTAGTCACACTGCTGATGAATTTAGACATTTTGCAAGAGATATTAAAGTCCAAGATCTTTGTGCTTTGAGTTTTTCTATCTCTTATCTGCTTGGTAAGGTAAGCTTATGGTGTTTAGTGTATCTGCTTTGCTCTGTTAAGTATTGTGTTAATGTATCTACACAGATCTAAGCATTTCTGGCATACATCTTGCAGATGGCAGCTCATAATCTGAAACTAAATCCCAGTAAGACTGAGCTGTATTATATCCCTGGAGATGCATCTCCATTTGATTTTCCTGGATAAACTATCAGATCACACCCTCTGACAACACAAGCAACTTTCCTGTATCATTCTCTCCTGATACTGCTAACCTGACATGGGCATGCTTAGAACTTGCAGACATGCAGGTTTCTCCTTCAGGATGATCCAGCCAATTCTTTCAACACAGTTGCTTGTTCAGTGCCTTGGGCATCATCCTGTAGCTGCCTGCATCAGCCATAAAACACTGTTGCTTGCCTACTAAGGGTGTTATGGTTTGAAATTTTCACAATATTATAACTTGGTCTAAAAATATCAGAGTTATCAAGGTACCATGGTATTAATCGATCATTTAAAAATCTTTCCAGATGTGTTCACAGGACAGGACTAAAATCCCAGAGATACTCTGGTAATAATTACATTACCTCACCTCCCAATGTAAAACAAGTCCAATCTGACTTTAGAAATATTTTTGAGACATTTCCATTCCTCACATTGTCAGTATTTATCATGTTGTCATTATAACATGAAAGAGAATGTGGCTGCAATTAAATTAGAAGGAAATGCATTTTAATCTGTATTGTTAAAAAGTTAATAGTGAGAGAACCATCCAATCCTACCCTCTAACTAACCATGAAACTGTAATAACCCTAATGCCTACTACAGCCAAAAATGGACCACCTCCCACCTACTATATAAAACATGTATCAAGACTCTCCTTTGTACTGGCATCTAAGTGGTGGAATTAACTTCCCTGGCTGTCTGTACAGCAGATGGATCTGCAAACAAAGACTGAAGACCTACCTCTTCACTTAAATGAACAATAAATTAAAATAATCTTTAAAACCGTCTAGTTGTACTGTTTTCTTTCTATACGAATTCAAACAAACTCCTCTCTAACATGGTTTCAGTATGACAGTATTGTTAGACACTGACCTATTTGTACTAGCATGAGAATATGTTTGTGATGGAGACTTTTGTAAGTTGCTCTGGATTAGGTTATCTGCCAAATGCTGTAAATGTAACTCTGATACTATCAGTAACAATATTAACCCTGGCCAAGTTACATTACCTATGAAAATATGACTCCAATGTGCGAAACAATAATACTCCCTACCATGTCAGGGTCATTCCAGCGTCCTGGTCCAGCAGCAGGCTGCAGGATATCCTGGTGTTCTGTAAACCAGTCCACAATGCTCAGGATGCTGTCCCACGAGTCCTCAATATCACCATAATTACGCCACAGGTTACAGATCTCACCAAGCAGAGTGTAATTTACCTAGCCAAGAAGAAATAAATCGTGTATTTTAGATATCACATGTTATATGAATTGATATGAATTCTCCAGTTGAAGTTGAATTGTCTAGTTGAGCACATTGCAGTTGGAAATTACTTCATTAAATAAATCAGTCAGTACTTCACTCACTTTAGGAGGAAGCCCACCCTGGTAGGCAGGCCAACTGCAGGAATAGCCAATCAGACGGCCAGTGGCATTAAGGGCTTTTGACATACGTGGGTAGCCTGTTAAACAGAATGCAATACAAATATAGTAAGGTTCTGCCATTTATTTATAATAGTATCATACGTGTGGTGTTTCATAGATTCCTTCTTATTCCATTATGTGAGGCTGTGACATGGGACTTTTTTAACACTCATAAATAAATGCTTTTTTTCTGGGATTCCCCAAGCATTACAGATCATTTTTCCAGTTTTACAGAGACCCACTGGCTCACAGAAATCCTAAAAACCTTAGAATATTAGACACCAAGGTGTTAGATTAGGATAAAACATGCACTAGACCATACAATATGTTGAATGCAAGTTGCACTGGTGGCCTTCAGACTATAATGAATAAATCACAATCTCTTTATGCTAGACTTTAGGATCCCATCCACAGAAAAACTCATATTACTAAACAGTGATTTGGGTACAAATTACCATTTTACCCCATTGGGGTAAGTTCTCATTGATACATGAGAAGTCATAAGCTGACTTTTAATAATAAATGAAAATTCATCAAGCAAATGATTCCAACTTTCAACCAATGCGATCGCATTCAAATGATTTTATATATATATATATATATATATATATATATATATATATATATATATATATATAAACAAATCTGTATTGAGATTTTTCATTCTGAATCACCCAAACTTCTTCCATCTTTTTACTTCCTCTGCGTATCTGCTTCTTTCCCCTCCTCCTCCCTGTTTTCTCAACCTTCTCTCACCCTGCTCCTGGTCAGTGGCATTGGAGTAGCAGCCATCAAGTTTAAGCATGTCAACTCCCCATTCAGCAAAGGTCTGAGCATCAGTCTCAATTTTATCCAGGGTTGTGCCGGGGTATCCTGCACAGGTGTAAGTTCCCAAATCACCATAAATGCCCAGCTTCAGCCCACGGTCATGAACATAGCGTGCCAGTTTAGGAATGCCACCTGGAAACCTGTTGGGGCCAGCCACACACAAAACAACATATGTTAAATAAATATACATATAGACAGTGTCTAAGGATTCTATCAAGCCAAAATTAAAACCTATACCAAGCAAAAACACTATGCTTATGCTGTGTA
>CM075020.1:8646322-8674184 GCA_037576675.1 Pangasius sanitwongsei | reverse complement strand
GTATATATATATATATATATATATATATATATATATATATATATATATATATATAAATACAAACATACACACACACACACACACACACACATGCACATTATATATAATACATGTATCTATGTTTTCTTTATTAGTATTATGTTATAGTATTAATAATAAAACATGCAGTGCAATGATGATACAAGTATAATATAAATCAGTCAGCAGAAATGGTGGAACAGCATTAAACATTATTTATGAAATGAAACATTATTAATGAAATAGCCATATCATTATAATGAACATTATTTTGTGAAGTAAGGTACAGTGCCTCTTTGGATCTGCCTGCAGTCGTCCTTGTGAATCCCTGTTCTTTGATGCCCAGCAGTCATCAATGTTAACATAGACATAACCAAGCTCCCTCCAGCCATCCTCAGCCAGTCGGTCTGCCATGTCCCTGAACAGCACCTCACTGGACAAAAAAAAAGACAGAAAGAGAACTCAGGATTGATTAGAGAAGGGGATATCAATCACATCACAAAATTCTACATGACAGACATACCTCCAGTAATCAGTTCCAGGATCTCCATAAACTTGAATCAGTTTATGCAAGTTTAAAATTATCATATGAACAAACCCAAATAACACACCATAATTCATTGGAAATAAGGGTCCCAAACCTGTTCCAGCATGAAAATATTCTGTGCACAAAGCAAGCTCCATGAAGACATGGTGTGTTAAGGTTGGAGTGGAAGAACTCGAGTGTCCTGCACAGAGCCCTGACCTCAACCCCACTGAACACCACTGGGATGAACTGGAACCCTGGCTGCACCCCAGGCCTCCTCACCTGACATGTGTCTCAGAGCTCACTAATGCTCTTGTGGCTGAATGGGCAAATCCCCTCAGCCATGCTGCAAAATCTAGTGGAAACTTTCCCAGAAGAGTGGAGTTATTATAACAGCAAAAAGGGACTAAATCTGGAATGGGATGGTCAAAAGCGCATACAGTGGATATAAAAATTCTACACACCCCTGTTAAAATGGCATGTTTTTGTGGAGTAAAAGAATGACACTAAGATAAATCATGTCAGATCTTTTCTCACCCATAATATGAAATTGCAAAGTGTACAAATAAAGTGAAAAACAATCAGAAACTTTTTAGAGAGAAAAGGAAAAATAAAAAACTTACAATAACCTAGTTGCATAAGTGTGCACATCCCTAAACTAATATTTTGCTGAAGCACCTTTTGATATTACACCACTCAGTCTTTTTGGGTAAGAGTCTATCAGCATGGCACATCTTGACTTGGCAATTTTTTCCCACTTTTTCTTGCAAAAACATTCTAGATTCATCAAATTGTAAGGGCGTCTTCTGTGCACAGCCCGCTTCTGGTCAACCCACAGATTTTTAGTTGGATTCAGGTCTGGACTCTGGTTAGTGCATTCAAAAACATTGATTTTCTTTTGGTCAAGTCATTCCTTTGTTGAACTGGATGTGTGCTTTGGGTCACTGTCGTGCTGAAAGGTGAAATTGCTTTACATCTTTAGCTTACTAGCAGACACTTGAAGGTTTTGCACTAATATCGACTGGTATTTGAAGCTATTCATGATTCCCTCCACCTTGATAAAAGCCCCAGTGCTGGCTGAGGAAAAGCAGCCCTTAAGCATGATGCTGCCACCACCACGCTGCACCATGGGTATGCTGTTCTTTTGTTGCTGTGCTTTTTTTTTTTTTGGAACATATCTTTTGGAATTGGTCTCATCAGACCATAAAACATTTTGCCACATGGTTTGGGGTGATTTAGTTGAGGTTGGATATTTTTTGTGAGAAAGGGCTTCTGTCTAACCATCCTACCCCATAGCCCAGACATGTGAAGAATACGGGAGATTGTTCTCACAAGCAGAGAGTAATCAGTACATGATAGCTGGTCCTGCAGTTCCTTTAATGTTACCATAGGTCTTTTGGCAACCTCCCTGGTAAGTTTTTGCCTTGTACTTTTAGAAATTTTGGAGGAACATCCTGTTCTTGGTAATGTCACTGCGCTGCTCCATTTTCTCTATTTGTTGATGATGGTCTTTACAGTGTTCCATGGTACATCTAATGTTCTGGAAATTCTTTAATACCCCTCTCCTAATCGATACCTTTCAACAGTGAGATCCTGTACAGGCTTTGTCAGCTCTTTGCAGACCATGGTTTCAGCAGTCAGATGAAACCAAGAAGATGTGAAGAAAATCGTACAGAAATAAATGCAGCTACCATCAATTAACTTTGGCCGAAAACACAATGATACTAAACTATCTAGTTACCTAATTTAGTTACAGAATACAAAAAGATAGCTGCAATAATACTAGAACTGTACAAGAAATGAGTCTTTGCTAAGAGAATACTGACATTTAATGACACTACATACAGTGAACTAACTCGTAGGTGCATTAAAAGAATCAAACCATTAACCTTTGCTGACCTACTTATGATCGTTTACCATGTTGAACATATACTCAGTTGTATCCTATCTGAACTGTAAGTCACTTTGGATAAAAGCACCAGCCAAATGAGATAAATGTAAATCTCATTTATTCAGTCAAATGTCTGAAATAGTTTTTCTTCAATAGCTTAAATAGCTGTTTGAAGTATATTTTAAGGGTTTAGTAACAAAAAGGACTAGACTTATGGCGGAGACATCTCCGTCGATGCTGATGGCGTAGAGTTGTACTTGTTAGTTTTTAATTTAACAAAAAACGTTATACCATACAAGTAGCATGTTGTTTAATTGCTATAAATTGTTTCATTGTTTTATCATGTGGCATAAATGCTGTAATTTTTCATCTGAGCAATATCTCTGCACATATCATTTAAAGTCTGTGTCTTTCTGAGGACATTGTTTACATTTTCCTTTGCAAGGTGTTCATGGGTTTGCGAGTAGCCTGCATTTTGAACCTATACTTACCTAATGCAGTTTTGAGGATCATTTTCACAGTCAATATCACAGCGGAATCGTTCCCATGCCAGCCAACCCATGGGTGGGGTCCTCATCAGCCCATTGTCCAGAGCCTGGGCAGCTATGGAGAATGCCAGCAATAAAATAATCACTGTTTGCTGCATGCCTGAAAGAAAGCACCAAATAGAAATCCGATAGCAGGAAGGAAATTAAAGGGTAGCAAAAGGGTTTTACTTACACAAAATAAACATATACTGGTCAACACTTAGGGTTTAAATCACAAATCCTAAATCACTACCAGAATAAATATAATTTCTGTCACAATGAACTAACATCTTCATTCACTGCTATGTGAGTCAGTCTCAGTTAAACATATTTCTTAGATACAACGCTAGTGTCTTATAAATACACTACATGGCCAAAGGTTTGTGGACACCTGACCATCACACCCATATGTCGGTCCTTCCCAAACTGTTGCCACAAAGTTGGAAGCACACAATTGTACAAGATGTCTTTGTATCCTGTAGCTTTACAATTTCCCTTCACTGGAACTAAGAGACCCAAAAACTATTCCAACATGACAGTGCCCCTGTGCACAAAGCAAGCTCCATGAAGACATGGTTTGCCATGGTTAGAGTGGAAGAACTCGAGTATCCTGCACAGAGCACTGACCTCAACCCCACTGAACACCTTTGGGATGAACTGGAAAGCTAACTGCACCTCAGGCCTCCTCACCCAACATCAGTGCCTGACCTCAGTAATGCTCTTGTGCGTAAATGGGCAAATCCCCACAACCTCACTCCAAATTCTAGCGAAAAACATTCCCAGAGGAGTGGAGGTTATTATAACAGCAAATGGGCAGGGACTACACCTAGAATAGGATGTTCAAAAAGCACATATGGGTGCAATGGACAGGTCTCCACATATGGTTAGTCATATAGTGTATAGTTTCTAAATAATTATTGACAGTACTTTTTAACCGTTAAGGATACTTAACCGTATCCTCAATGAAAAAAATAAAACATGGTATGGGATCGCTCATACGACCTTGTGCAGTATCTGGTATGATGACAATTATAAGGCTCTTTTGTAAACATGCAAAATTGCTGAAATAAACTGGGTAACCGCAAGGTATGACACCTTGTGACTCCTCACCTGATGGTGTGTCAAGGTGTGTCAAGAACATATCTACATAACTGAAATTTACACAAAGTCATGGCCTCCCCAAGCAAATAGTTATTTAAACAAATGGGAGTTTTGGGAGGACTAAGACATTGTTTTCATAGCAGTGAGAAATGAGATTTTACTTGGTTTACTATTCTGTTGGATTGATCAGTCTTACCACAATCCATTGTAAACATGTTATCTTCTGGCAGGATTATCATGTGATTTATATGAGTTAGGTCTTGCCAAGTGTTAGAAGAATGGCACTTTTCAGTTTCAGGCACATTTTACAGATATAGATATAAATAGTTGATTAGTGATACTAAAAGTTTCTTTTCTGTGTTTTCACCACAGCAATGACTGTCAAAACAGTTCGAGGTTAAGAAGTCATTTGTTGCTTTAAAAGCCAGGACACTGTTACAGTCCTTTACTCATTCTCAAAGTGTAACATCCCCTAGCAGTTACGGCATGGTATTGTAATTACAATGTCTCAGGATTTTCCTTTTTTTTTTTATTGCAGTACTCATTGTAGTAAGGCTATCTGCTTTAGTGTACTGTGGCTGCACATTAAATCATTTATTAATCTTCCCATATCAGAATTTAATAAAGCAGCATTGATATAACAGAAGGCTGTAATGTAATGCATCCCTCTAACAAACTACTAAATGTGTTACTGAGCCTCCTAAACACCTTCAGTTCATTCACATACTTCTGTTACAGGTGAAGGCATTACAGTTGGTCTAACTAATGTTTATTTATTCGATGTTGGGAGTTCTGGGTTTTAATATATTGCTAAGCATACTGCATCTACAATATGTAGCAGCAACAAAATAAAATCTAGTGTATTCAGGGGCTGTTGAATTTTATGTCACAACTGAATGAAGAGATGAGGAACGAACAAGACGAGCAAGATGTAGTGAAAACGGAAGTGGCCTTTGTTCAGCTAAGGACTGGTGACTGCGTGCAAAACTAGTCTTGTTATTCCTCGCTATAAAAGTATATATTTTTAAAAATTATTTTTTTAACATTTATAAAATTTTAATATATATATATATATATATATATTTTAAATACATTTTAAAATATAAAAAATATAAAAAATTCTATTTTTAAAAATTAGTTTTACTCTACACAGTGATTTCCTGAAGACTCGCTACTCACCGATACCGACTGAGAAATTCACGGAAATTCCGATTTCCGGAAACGAGGATTCTGCAGCCTAGACAGATTAATAGCTAAGGTTTTAAGTCTGGCGATGCAGCACCTTGTCGTTGCCTTGTTCTCTAAATCAAGCAGGCTGTGGCAAACATTGAGACTCTGAAAATTGTGGGAGAACAATCACGTGGACGGTTTTGTGAGTCATGTGCTCCTACAGTCAGCTGACTTCAAGGGCTGTGTTTCAATCGCCCTTGCTGAAAGCTCCAGCTCGTCACATCACACGCAGACGCCGTCTGTTCAAAGGCGTGTATTGGATCGTGAAAACACAAAAGCAAGACTTTCCTGCTGCTGGGCAGAAACGCGAATTTTCCATTACGGTGTTCCAGAAAGCTACTTTAGCTAGTAACCCTGAGCTTCTTGGAGCTCCTGCCCTGTATTATAAAACTCTAGATGGGATACCAGTCCATCACAAGGTGTCACACACTCCCAGTCTTCCTACTGGGATGTTTTTTGGGAGGTGGGAGGTGGGAGGAGGGAGGAGGGAGGAAACCAGAGAACCCAGAGGAAAACCATGCAGACACAGAAAGAACATGCACAGAATCTTCACACAGACACTAACCTGGTTTCAGGATCAAATCCTGGAGCAAGGATGAATCAAGAATTCAGAAGCCTATAGGCCAATACATTATGGAGCCAGTTTGGTGTATTTTGGTAGCTTGTATACTGTAGGTGGATGATTATAAAATTAGGGGAATGTTTTTTCAGGACTACACAGGATATTTACTTTTGTGTTTTTGCCATTTTATTATTAAGGCTACAAGTAATTGTTTCTAGAGAAACAGAATTATCCACCTTTCATTTTACATGTCCCCCTTGGGGTTTGCATTCTGATGACATTGTCCCTCTGCTAGTGGCTGTAATGGACGACTTGAGGTGTTGTAGTAGCACTTTTGGGTGATCCTCTTAGTAAGGAGCCATGCAGTGATTTGCTGGGCATGTGTGGGGGCTGGCATCAATAGTCTGGAATTAATAGGAATGTCTGTCGTGACAGTAGGCGTTCAGCTAGGGAACCTAACGTTGGGTAATGGGGAATGTTTGAGATTAAGGAATACATCAGTTCCATTTCTGTGAGATTTCAGCTGTTTTACACTACGGACAGCTCTTTCTTACAGACCTTTTGACTGTGGGAACTATGGACAACTGGTGACATTTAGTGCAGGTGAACCCAACTGCTAGCAGCTCCTTTTATGTCTGAGCATAATGCTTTACCGTATCCGTGAGTGTGTGTGACACACGCAAAAGGTCTGCCGTCTTGCATACATGCAGCACCGAGTCCATAAATGAGTCATCACAGGTTAGTGTGACTGGCTTCTTTACATCATAGTATGATAAAAATGGTGGGGTGGTCAAACATGATTTGAGGCTGTCAAACACTTGTTGGTGGTGTTGGTACTAGCACTATGCTGTTTATTTTTGCATCAGCTTTCTCAGGGCCACAGCAACATAGCTAAAATTTGGGATCTGTAGTGCCCAAACGGAGTACTGAATGTGGTCACCATTTAGGACTTTTGGTCAAGGCATATCTGCCAGAAAGCACGGTTGCTCCTGGCATGTGGGCTGCTACTTCCTCTACACTGCACATTGGATAATGGGGTCTCTTTAAGGCAGTGTTGAGATCTTTTGGATTTATGTGCAGTCTGATTTCTTGCTTGTCCTTTTTATGTGTCACCACCATTGACGAAACTCAGTCTATGGGCTCGGAGATCGGTGTTATGACACCCAAGCGCTGCAAGCGGTCCAGCTCTGCTTTAACACGGTCAAAGGAACATGGTGAGTGGGGCAAAATACAGGGTGCACACTAGGGTCCACTGTCATGGAATGTGTGATCGGGAGTTCTCCAAGCTCATCAGTAAACAAGTCTTTGTATTCTGTGAGGATTTGATCAGTGCTGCTCTCCATATTGAACAAGTGGACACACGGGCTCATTGTGACAATCCGCATGTTTAAGCATGCACGGAATCCTAACAGTGGTTGGGCTTCTTGATCCACTAAGAAGAATGGAAGTGAGTAATTTTGTCCATTTAGACCACACAGCAGTGTGACTAAGCCTTTTGTTTCGATTCTACTCCCACCATAAGCCACAAGGTTAGTTGTTCTCTCTTGCTTCACTGGTCATTGATCATTAGCAAATAATTTGAATGTCTCTTGCGACATTACATTAAATTTTGCCCCAGTATCAACTTTCAACTCAATTGGAGTTTTGTTTACGTATAAAGTGACGAATCCCTCTTCCTGCTCAGTCATGAGAGGAGTAACAGTGTCGACACACCTATCAAGTTCAATGTTGTCAACACAGAAAGCAGTAGTAGTTAATTTTCTTTTGACCAAACTGACAATGTAATTTGCAGCATTTTTTTTTTTTGGCAAAGATTCATTTTCTTGCAATTATGGCACTGTTGTCCAAAAGCAGTTCTCTTTCCTTGCTGCATGGTTGTTTTCACAGTTTCTACAATTATTTACAGTTTGTGAATTGTTTTGTTCTGTTCTGGGTTTTTGTATTATGTCCTGGTGCCTTCTACTGGAACCTGGCTGCATTGGTGGTCTACATTGGTGGTCGTCTGAGGCATAGCCTCTGTTTTGTTACTCTACTCTATCATTTCATGTATGCGACATTAATGCAATATAAATAAAGTAAACTAAATAGATAATTGGGGTCTCCCCATTGGGCAAACCATAAATCAGCTACCTGACAGAGTGCTTTTACAGGTGACTGCATCAGTTAATACTCATTCCTAATTGTTGGACCACCTATGGAAGAAGTAAATGCACCTACATGGCCTTCCCCTCCATCCCCTAGCCAAGCCCCTGCAGCTCATTGGGTCTGATCAGCCAAATCTCATCACTCCCATTGAGCCTGTCAGACTCGGCCCAACAGGGGGACCTACTGCAGTCCACACCAGGCTTGGGTGGAACCTCACTGGGTTTTAGCTACCTAGTATGATTCTCTGGGGTTTCTTTTGCCTTATACCTCCCAAACTAAGGTTCTCATCAGGCAGGTATGGGACAAACAGTATGGTTGGGTTGACCCAAACCTCCCTCAGGACCTTTTATAGTCATGGCACCATTGGGAGGTTGAGCTACAATCCCTACCTCATTTCCCATTGAATAAAGTATATAAATAATATCTTATCCTCCCTAGAGCATACATGCCAGCAAAGGCAAAGCATAACGAAGTTAAGTATGAGATTCACATATTCATGGAGCAAGTCTATGGGGCTGAGGCTAGATAGCTGGAGAGGGAACTTACCTTGCAGATAGACTAGACTATATTGTGGACTGACAACCACTGTCCTTAAATGGCTGGACTCAGCCTCTTGCTGCTCCAAGGTCTTTGTAGGGAATTCAGGAACTACCTGAAAACTCCTTCTGGGGCTATATGGATTTGGGGAACAATCCAGCTGAGAATTATTGGCAGGCTGAAATCCTTATCCTAAGCAAGCTCAGCAAGGGTCATTTCTTGTTGACTACAACCAGCTAGTAGGAGACCACTGTCCTCAGGAAGCTGTTTACTCACCTTATCTTAGATAGATATGTCCAGCAAGCTCATCAGAGTGGGTGGCAGCCTTCCGTAGTGAGTCCGTAGAGCACCCAGTGGTCTTAGACTATATTCACCCTACTATATGATTTCTTATTGAGGATTATGACTACTCACTGCATCATCTGGGACCTAGAGTGGGTCTTTGCTGATGTGCACCGATCCTTATGTTTAAAAAAAAAAAAAAAAAAAGGCAGACCTGCCGCCTGCTCATCTCCACCTACACAAACCTGCCTTCCATTCCACAGGTATGGACTGTTTTGAACTGTTACTCATTAAGGTTGAAAGATGCACTGAAAAGCGATGGGGAATCAAGTGTTTAACAACAAGAGTAGTACACATGGATCTGCTTAGCTGCTTGGATGCTGACTTATTCATTATGGCATTGAGGTGGTTCATAGCTCAACGTGGCAAACCAGCAGAACTGTTGTCAGATCAAGGGGCAAATTTCAAAGGAGAAAGGGAGCTAACGGAGGCCTTTGCAGACCAAGCCCCTATTGTGCAGCAACAGATCTCCAACCTACAGACTAGGCAAAGGTGGCAATCCTCCCCAGGTACCCATCCAAAGAATCCGGTCATCATGGTGGTGGTGGTGTTCTTGCTTGGGATTCCAACTAGATAGGATGATACAAGCTATTTGTCTGTTTGCTTTGGTAATAGCCATTTATGCTATTATACAATGTGTAGCCTTGATATAAATGTGCAACTCTACCACATTCTCACTCTAATGCTTACCTTTCTTGGTTTCTTTCTTTATACTTTGTGTTGTGACGTGTAAACATGCACAATTATACTCATTATGCAAAGTGATTAGGCTGTAATGTGTCAAGTAATGAGGGATTAGGCAGCCTCCACTTTCATCATAAATTGTACTGACGCCATTGTCATTTTTCATGTGCCCACGTGGGGGCGGTGTTTGCCCATCGGTTAACGTGCAGATTATAAGGGCAGCAATTTGTTGTTTCATTTCTTGTGATAAAATAACCATTTTGTAGTTGTTGGTTCTTTGTACATATAGCTTTATTAATATTATTACATTATCCATATTATTCATGTTTATGCTAAACTTGTATATATTTCAGTTTATTTATATATACTTTACATCTTAACCTAATTCTTACTGTACCAAGAAGTCTAAGGCGGTTGAAATATGCTGTATCTCACTGATTTGCAATGGATTCATTTCATATGTATGTATATTTCATGCTATTCCAGACTACACTTGGAGTCATATGACCTGTTCTGTAAAACTACACCAGTACAGTTATCATAGAGAATAACTAGTTACAGGAGTGTTTGTATAAAGCTTTTGATTAATTTGGAGGCCCCCTTTTGGCTGGGGCCTTGGTCTACAGACCAGGGAAGCCTATGCATATGTCCAGTCCTGCCCTCTGGCTATGAAAACATGACATTACCTTAATTTCATCACTTTTTAAATACTTGAGTACATTTAGCATTTGAGTAATTGACCAGGCCACCAAACTGACAACGAAACCATGTGCAACTACATGCACAATCACACCAACCCAGTCTACTCCCTTTTGTGCCAACACATACACAGCATCTCATTTTGAAACACTCAAAATTGTCAGAATTTAGGTTCACAAAAAACATCCTCAAGTGCTTTCCTAAGACCTGTCTAGATTTTTCACTCCACTTACTTTGCCCCAAGTGGCAACTCATCTATACATGAAAAGTCTCCTGGAAGTCTCCAAGAACGATGCACTTCTGTTCTCTTGCCATGCATGATGATGTAACAACCTTGCCTTAAAGGCCTACGGAGTGAAACTAAAACAATCATATCACACACCTGCTGCATTACTGGCATTGCACTTGACCCCCACTCTTCATTTTGCAGGAGCCACAAGATGGCTCCATGTCGCCTTTTTATTTTTTTTTTTATTTTTTTTTTTTTATATATAAATTTTTTTTTTAAACTTTTTGTCACTCTGTAATTATCTTCCATACTGTGAGGGGGGAAAATACACTTTTGTCGTCTTGCTGGCTAATTCAATCCAGTTCCGGTTGTTTTAAACTTCTAAATTATTACCCTAAGAGTGGATATGGGCATTTTCAGGTGTACCTATGTACCTATTGTTTTCTTGCCTTTGCCTGGTTTATGGTCAACACTTTTTTGAATGACTAAGGGAATTTGGCCTGTGTCAACACATATTACCTAGGGCATTACCTAGTGAAACAGGAAGTAATGAATGCCCACTTAATAGTTCCTAAACACTCCAGGGAGCTTAACTAAGTAAAACATAAATGGGAATATGTTTCAGTTACATTTTTTCCCTAACATTTTCTAAAGGTGCCAATAATTGTGACATACATATTTTGTTAAAAATATTTTTAAATAATTTTTTTCTTAGAATAAATTTACTTAAAAAATAGTCATGATTAGGTCTAGTGGTTAAGAAGGTGCAGTTCAACAACATTTAAATTAGTTTTTACTCCTTGACCCCTCCTTCATTCCTGCCCATATACACAAAGCTAAAATTATGCTAATGTTGCTTGATAGGAGACTTAAATAAATAAAAATGGCAATGAATAGTAAGGCTATATGCTAGTTTATATCAAGGTTGCTGTGCTTTCAGAAACTTAGCTCTTAGAAAGCAGAAGAACAACAGAAGGTTTGTATGTTGTATCTATGATAAGCGGAGCAACAGTTAAGCAACGGTGCCACGTTAATTGCTCCCTCTCCCATGCTGTCATTGCAGACTCCCTCTAAACCACACTCCCACCTGCCACAGTGATCTTTGACCATTACACTTCTCTTATCTAGAGTGACTTATTGTCTGATCTTTTAGATGATACACAAGTACTCTTCTTGTTACAGTAGTGGGAATCAGACTCCCATGGCTGATGGTGTTACCATTTTCCCCTGACCTGTGTTTTTTTTCCCCACTCTGCCATTCACCTGCTTGAAAGCTTGAAAGTTATAGCCCTACAAACATGCGAAATCCAGCTCATACTCATTTATGAGAATGGTCAAGAGTGCCTTCACTGTCCTTTTTTCTCATGAGCTTTCATGAGTTTTTAAGCTGTAACCTCCGGTGTTGACTAGTTAGCATCATTAACATAGTTAGTTGCATGGGAGTTTGCCAGCATTACAGACATTTCTATGAAGGCACTCATCCAAAGCTTTGCCTTACCTGAATCTCTAAGTGATAACTATGTATTTACTTCATTTATTATGTGAAGCCCTCATCTAAATAATTCAAAGCTTTATACAGATTGTGTTTACATACCTGTCCAGGAGCAACATGGCTAATTCCATGTCCAGGTTCATTCCCTTCACCACTAATAAAGTGCTGCCAGTGTTTATTCTGGTTTTACTGTGTTTCTTGTCATTATGATTTTTTCAAAGCTCAGCATGTTTTTTTCCTCACTGTGAAAGTATGTATTTGGCTGTGCTGGTCATTTACCAGTTTCCACCATGTGAGATGGGGCAGAATGAAAGGGCACTGGGGATTGTACATAAAAAGACTGACAGGAGGTCCATGTAAACACAAACAAGCAATCCAACCAGAAGCAAAGTTTTCCAAACAGGTTTTCTCAGCCACATAATACAATTGTACTGATTGTACAATTGTACAATTTATTTGTATCATGTTCTACGTGTTTTCCAGGTTATTTGTGCTAGTAAGAATTTAAAAAAAAAAAGATTATTGCACTTTTAAATAGAAATTCATTTAATAGGTAGTCATCAAACTTGTTGAGATTTTTTTTTTTTATGTGATCGCTTATAAAGTATTTCTACTTCAGACAACCTAAAACAAGTACATTAACAGAAATTGCTGGCAAAGTAATACAATGAATGTTCACAGACTGATAAACACAGAGGATAGCCATCGCACCAATCAATCAAACCATAGGCTTTGACGCACATCATTCTGAGCCTGGAAAATGAATGTGTCTCGTAAGGTTATATAAATACAGTAGGCTACATCTCATGTGCACCAATAGAAATTACTACAAAATTGTCTGTACAATAGAAATCATTTTGGTGAGTACAACCTAAATGACTCAGACATCACCTGCTAACCTTCTGAAAAACAAAAGGTGAATAGTTCTTACAATGAATTGTCTGGTAAAAGCAAAGAAAGAAAAAAGAAAACCAAGCCAACAAAAGAGGGAAATATAACAAGAAAAGCTATTGGGAAATGTCTCAAAGCAATTAATATAGTGGTGTGCAATCAGAAAATTTTAGATCTTCAGAGAGAGCCCAGAATCTTATAAAAGAAAAATAGTTTGGAAACCCATACCATCCCTGAACAAATTGTTGGTATGAACAAATATCTCTTCACTTTAACATGAGGTGTCATGTACTAACATGAAGTGTGTGTAGCTCCACTGTTTGGTTATGATATTATATATTTGTTCATTCATCATTTTCAGTAACTTCCTGATCCTTGTAATTATATACAGTATGCTTGATATATTGTGATTTTGAATGTGTAGATTAAAACCATTGGTAGGGTCTTTCTCTCCACATATGCGGTAGTTTTTAAATTATAATGTTATGTAATGTGTGTTGATGATTGGATTTCAGCACAACCTTAATTTTTATTGTACAGTTATTCATATATGCAAAATGCTGATATAAAAAATAGATTACAGTGTCTATGATTTGTGCATAATAGGTCATCCAGGTCTGTTCTAGTAAGTGCATGCTTATTCTTCTTAACATCATACAAAGTGGCTTGGAAATATGTTGTCACATAATTCATCAGAGCCAACTGCATCACTGTATACATAAACACAGTGTTAAAATATTGAGCTGAAAAGGAAACTAATACAGAGTAATGTCATGGGACAGCCTTGTGTGTTTTTTCCTACGTCACATATCTCCAAACAATCCTACTGTATAGGAATCTACAGTGTGGTGTAATTAGCAAATAATAATAATACAAAAGACTGTAGAACTATTATTGCTAACTAACTAATTTTGGAAGATGGATACACTGCAAGCGCACTGTTTTTTAATTATTTGTTTTATTCTTAGCATGGTATCATTTCTGTAATGGTACTGTGGTACTTAATGTTGTATCAGAAATGGAATTTTAGTATTGTTACAACACTATGCCTCACTGTTCTAGTCTGGCTAATATATTAAATTTATTAAATGTGATTATATGTAATGTGATAGAGCATAGTAGTAGAACTGCTTTGTGCTGAATAAATTCACTAATTTTTGTCAAACTGTTCCCACATGTCACTGCATGTTTACAAAGCCATTAGCTGGCTATCTCGTAGTATAGTTTTGACATAGAATAAGGGGCTCAACTGCCCTAGTTTCTGACCTGGAAATTATTGTCTGTAATCTGTCCAGTTCCTATCCAAAATGCCAATATAACCAACTTTTAAATTATAATAGCTTATTTTCTGAAAGGGATTCCATTATGTTGTTTGGTAATATACTTCATTGCATGTACAATGCATTTAATAAAGTTCAAAGATGGGGAGAAAAATGTAATAAATGTTCATTCATGCATTTACTGTGTATTGTGTATTAGCTAACCGTGATTTCTGAGTCACATACTCATGGTCATTCCTAATAATTCATTTATTTTGCCTCTACAGAGTCACATTTTCACTTCTCTAACCATTTCAAAATCATGATTTTTAAATATGGTCAATAGGTGAAAGCCACGCATGTGTATGAATGTATATTTGCTGTTTGGGTTTATCATGTTATGCTTATGGCCAGAAGGTTGTAATTTCATATTTTACCATTTCTTAGCTTTCAGTCTGATTCCAGCTTTCTTTTAAGTTAACAAATGCAAAAAAAAAACTTTTTGCAAAACTTTTGTGTAGACTTTTTCATTTGTCTAACAACAATAATGTTAATTTGAATGTTGAGTTCCCTCTGAATAGATGTTTAGCCTCTTTCAACACAATTTTATGGTGTTTCCATTCATGTCAGTGAAAATAAGCAGCCGAATTACAGAAATGTAAGCTTCAATTGTCAGTTTAGTTCATACAACAACTATCATACAACATTTGCTGTTTTACAGTCTTTTGTGTCAGTCAAAACTGTCTGAAAACATACTTATTTAATTAACTTTTCCCAGGTCTGACGATTAACAAGACACACAAGGTGTAGCTCAAAATAGCTTAGTACAGTGTCCTGTAGGTGCAAACCACATTAACAAACCAAAAATGCAAAACAAATCAGAAATCACAACAACAACCAAAATCGTGGCAGCAAATTTGGAAACATGACAGCAAAACCTAAAACATGCCAGAATTAACTAAACATAGTAAGGGTAGTTCCTTATTGAACATCACATGCTCGTTGTTGAATGGCTAGAGTGTGCATTAGTCCGAAAAGAAATGTGGAAAATGAAGAGCTGGAGGAAGTTTATAATAAGAGGAATTATGAGTCTAAATGAATCTACTGATGCTTTTACATGTTTGCTTTTTATCAAGTACATTCATATGATGTTATTCTAGAAATGCTGTCAACTTTACATCATTAATATGTGAATGATAAAAAGCCACCTAAAGAAGCTGGGTCATTCAGAAGAAAGAATGAATCCTATACTAAACCTGTTACTATAATAACATAAACTTTGTATTAAATCATTTTCACTAGGCTAACTAGAAGACAGACTGAAAAAGTGCTAGTCTTACACTGTGTCAGATGGGCAACATGTGTGTTTCTGCAACAGTAATGCTGTTGTCTTTTTGGCTTTGTGGGTGTGTTTTTGGTTTGTTAATGTTTTGCAGTTATGAGCCACCATAGCTTAGGGTATGTTTAGCTTAAAAGCTGTATTTCATCTTTCATACACATTCAAAGTCATTTTTTCAAAGTCACATTCAAAGTCCTCTTTTTTTTTTTTTTTTTAACATAAATCAGGGTTAAAAACCGATATAACATAAACTGAATTTGATAAATGGAACTATTATAAAATGGTACTATTCAAACTCTGAGGCTCTCCATCCAGAGAGATGTTGAACATCTACTGGAATGGATATTGGTACAGTAAGAACAAGTAGTAAAATCTCATTCTTATGTTCCTAACAGTGTGAGGCATAGCAAGAGACTTTAAACCGTTATAATTGCTATGCAGCTCCGTAAAGGTTTACAGATCTATTTTGTCCAGGTATCTGGATTTCCACAGGAAACATCTCTGAGGACGAGAGCTGGGTTGGTCCAGGTGGACCCAAAGGCATTGCGGAATTGACTCCTGCCCCACGCTCTCTCTTGCCCCACACTTACTCAACACCTCCCTAAGAGGGGAGAGAGGCAGGGAAGTAATGACCCTCAAGCCATGGTCTCTTTTCCTGGCAGTCTTCTGTCATTGAAGGTGTGCATGTTTATCACTTCTTCAGTTTTGACAATGGTGGGAGGCTGAGGTTTTTGTTTGAGTCGCCGCTGACATTTCAGAGACACAGTTAGCTCGTCCACCATAGCACTACAAAATGATCGCTAGAAAATCAGAGGAGAAAAAGAAGAAAGGATTGGAAGAAACTAGTTACTAGAAATGAGTAAAGAGTGGTTAAATTGATTTAACCAATGGATCTCTCATAAATAACATTTTAATTGTTAGTCATCTAAGCTTCATGGGCTTTTCATATGTTAAAACAACATACTGTACATGCTTTCTATGACATATTTCGTGAACTATGTTTATGTAACCTAACTTTAAGCTTAATTATAGCCACATAGTCTGTGCTAGTCACACCTTCTCTGGCACCTTCTCTATGCAAGACTCATGATTGCGAACTCACTCTAATTTATTGTCTCCCAGTCTATTTTTTGGCCAGACAAAATGGTTCAGAAGTGAATCAAACACTGATTTTTGACCCAACACTTAGCATATACTGATCAACAACTTGAATCTGAATTGATTCTTTAATGGCCAATGAAAACTAGGAGTACAATAGTAATTATGAAAAAGTGGCATACTTTTCAGACAAGGAAAAAAGCTGGGTTGCAATTTGATCATGTCATCAGGTGAATGGACCCCTTAAGAGGGCTGGAATACCACTAGAATACCATGAATGTCTGCTGGCCAAACATTTGTGGACACTTGACCATCACACCCATACTGTATGTGGTTCTTCCCCAAACTGTTACCACAAAGTTGGAAACACACAATTGTATAGGATGTCTTCGTATGCTGTAGCATTACAATTTCCCTTCACTGGAACTAAGAGGCCCAAACCTGTTCCAGCATGACAATGCCCCTCTGTACAAAGCGAGCTCCATGAAGACATGGTGTGTCAAGGTTGGAGTGGAAGAACTCGAGTGTCCTGCACAGAGCCCTGACCTCAACCCCACTGAACACCTTTGTGATGAACTGGAACACCGAATGCACCCCAGACCTCCTCACCCAACATCAGAGCCTGATCTCACTAATGCTCTTGTAGCTGAATGATCACAAATCCCCACAGCCATGTTCCAACATCTAGTGGAAAGCCTTCCCAGAAGAGTGGAGCTTATTATAACAAGCAAGGGGGGATTACATCTGGAACGGGATGTTCAACAAGCACATATGTGTGTGATTGTTAGGTGTTCACATACTTTTGGCCATATAGTGTATTTTTGTGTTGGTCTTTGTGTTGCATAGACAAATTTGGTGATCTCCAGCTGTTTATTATGTTTTTCCTAATCTTTAAGTTGCCAAAAAAAAAAAAGTCAGAAAATATGCAATGCCCTGTATTTTCATTAGCTTTTTTTTCTTTTCTTTTTTTTTTTTTTTTAATAAACAAGACATGTACCCTTACCTTCTCCATCTGTGCATTCTGTTTGGACTTGTATAGCACTTCCCCCACAGCCACAAAAACAGAGAGGACCAAGCCTGCAGCCAGCACAATGAAGATGCCCCCGATGTTTTGTACTCCCAGTGCACTTGCCTCTTTGCTTTCCTCCTCTGGGCAACCATTTCCTCGCCACCATTTCTCTTTCATCATGTGAAGCTTTCCTTCTTCTTGCAATTGCAAGATTGCTATAGTGATCTTGTCTCGGTATGGAGAGCCTATGAGAACAAAACATATCATTATGGTGAATTAAAGAATCTAAGTACTATACAGATAGGATAAGATTTCTGGACATATTGTTTGTCTGTTATGTAATGTTGCCAGTCTGTAGTGATTATAAGTGATTTGCACAGGATAAACAATCTCTGTATAAATCACAGAAATGGGAGTGTCTTCATGATGTACTTCTCACTGTTACACTGAAAGTTCCATGCACACTATGTACACCTCATTTTAATACAAACTTGTTGTTTTGACTTTTACTATATAAGCTTGCTGTAGTGCATGTGGCCAGGCAAATATCATTAGTAGGTCACATGACCATAACATGTCTATAGGCTGTACCTGTGCTAGGAACTCAATAACTTACCTAAAAGTGCCACTTCTTTGCTAATTCCTTGTAAATGTCATCTATATTTTACCTAACCCATTTTAAATATATTAGTGAATTTACATGGTGGGTATGTTTTAAATGTATTAATTACAAAATATGCCTACACACTGTAAATATCTGCCTCAGAATGCATCCAGTGCAGTAATGCAGTAATGTTATGGGACAGTCAGAATTTTGGTATCATTCCAGCCCCTCGGTCATGCTTCCTAAAGTTATAATTGTACCCTAAAACTGATAAAAGTGAGGAAGAAAAGTTATGCAGATAACACAGTTCTACTATGAACTACAGGTACAGGTTGGAGTATTTACCCATAGGTGTTCCCACTCCATAGGCCTTGGAATCAATGAGGCCTCCAACCTGTGTGAGATTGCAGTTGCGCTGAGTGACAAACTCAATTGTGGTGGACTCCATGAGGAATGCATAGTCAGAAGTCAGCACTCGCTGGATGCCCTCTTCTACACTCTTTACCATCACAGATTGCCTCCTGCTGTTCATGAACTCCCACATCTTATCATAAGTAGAGATCTTTGTCTTCTACATAAGGAGAATGGAGAGATATTTAGTGCTTATTTATTTATTTATTTATTTAAAAGTTAATAGCAAAATTACCACCTATGAATTGTTTTAGTGAGCTTCAAATAATTTCTGCCCATTTACTTGCAAGACAGAGTTCTCTCTTAAAATCTGAAGGAGGCATAATTCTTCTAAATAGCATATGACTAAATAGACTGACTGCATCTTTTCATATGAAACTGGACTGCAAAAAATGAACTCTGTCCTTAATTTTAGCTGTAGCACCTTGAAGAAAGTCATGGTAGATCCATCTTCAACTACACCATAGTGGATCTTGGTCTGCTTAGCCAGGTCATCAGCTGAGTCAATGGGAGACTCCATTCTCTCCACAGTGAGGAAGGCAGCAAGGTTTGCTGTGTATGATGAAATGATGATCAAGGTGAAGAACCACCAGATTCCTCCAACTATTCTGGTAGACAGAGCCTTGGGCATGAGCTCAGACCCTGTACAGTGAAGAGGGGCAAATGGCAGTAAAGAACTGAGAAGGATTAAAAAAGAGAAAAATAATGGAAAACAGGAAAAAGGAAGACCTGGTAAGGGGTCAGCCATTTTACCCGGAAGCTTCCATTGCTCCACCCAGGTCTAAAACCTCTATCATAAACCATTTATCTTCTACATCAACGTTTCCAAATTTCTGTGCTAGAGTACACTACACTTCATAGTTTACAGGCATCATAGTTTACTGATACCGATTACTTCTCTTTTTATTCTCTGACCAAAAATATGAGCTGCTAAAATTAAGATACTGTTAGATAGTGCTAAATTTTTTGCAAGAATATTGTTTGTTTAAAAGTACTTTCTAGACATTTGGTAACTATAGAGATTGCATACGCTTGACCAAACACGGGCGAAAGTGTATGACACACTAACACTTGTTATTTCATGCTTTTTTTCCCCACCAAACCATAATTAGGTTGAATAGAATAGAATAGAATAGAAGTTTTCATCTCTCACCCAACTGAAAACCTTGTTGGGTCTTACTTTCATGCACCCAAGGTAACTTCAAACCTCGTCACCACCTCCCACTGACCTCTATGGGGCAAACCACAGTGGCAAGGGACTCTGTAGTGTTCATTCCCTAGGGTGCAGTGTATAGCAGTCTCATCCTTCATATTTTCCATATTAAGGTGCATATTTCACTGAGGTCTATAAACAGTGACTTGCTGTATCATGAATTCTCAAGCAAGAGAACAGCTAGGCCATGTCAGGTGTTGCTGTTTTACAGTGTTTTCTGGTATCATCATTTTTTTTTTTTTTTGGTTGAAACTCATGAGTAAAAGTTTTTATCAAAGAGTATGCCTTTTATGCATTTGCTAAAAATCAAGCTGCTTAAATCACAATCTGAAGTGTAATCTATCTAATGGCTAAACCTTGAAATGCCAAGCTAATCTTAATGTTTCAGTGTATCCTTTTTGTGCTGTTCTTCTAGTGCTAGTGGGAAACAGCATTGCATGGGACTTTGTAATACTTCATATAACTCACTGCAGTGATGCTGCAGAGGAAGAAGCATCTTCACTCTGAAGCATGCAAGGGTGGATCATGTTGGAGAGCATGCATTCAAATATGAATATCTGTGTTGTGAAAAACATTCTGAGCATCAGCCTGTTACAAGTTACAATGAGACTAATAGAGCTACTATGGTTTTTTTTGTTTGTTTGTTTTTGTTTGTTTGTTTTGTTTTGTTTATTGAGGTGCAGCTCGGTCTCAGAGAGTCCTTTGCAGCCTGTAGTACCAGCTCTAAACCAGATGGGGGCCCCAGAGAAGCCGACTGGGCTACAGTGATCCAGAAAAGTAGCACAGACAGGCTGAAGCGTCTACCTTGTTGCATGAGAGCCCCAACTCCGAACCAGAAACTATTTAGCAGAGTGAAGTTATTCTCCACCATGTCAGAATCAGGGTTACAGGGATGAGGATTATACCACTCATATGGGCTGAACCTGTTGTGGAGAAAAAGAGATAAAAGATGGTTAGGCAGGCATTAAAGAGAAATGGAAACTGCTATACATAAAACAGTTGTCCATCAATGGACTGACTGATCTTGTATTTCATTAAAGGTATGGTCATTACTGTTAAATTGATTTATCCAGTGTTATCTCAAAATCAGCAGGACATTTGAATATTTCATTAAACTGTATTATCCTTTCATTTTATGCTGAATATGCCTACCTTTTAAATAATTCAATGAAGATTTATTATAAATGTATAACCATTCTATGTCCAGTAGCTGAACCTCTTTTGTCAAAGAAGCTCTTATTGCAATAACTGTCATTAAATTGCCAAGCAATCCACCTTGACTAAAGGGTACAGAAGTGATATTTCTTCTTAAATGTACTGTACATATGTCGCTTAGCTCACTGGAATTCATAAAATGAAAGGTAGCACCCTAAAACAGACATGTAAACTCAGTGGTGTCTATCTCCAGTCCTGATTGGCCAGAGTCCAGCATGATTTGCTGATTTAACTGATCAAAGGCACCCAATTCAATCACCAGCTCATTAACAGGCAGAGTATGAGTGTTAGAGCAGGTAAATCAACAAACCCTGCTAAAATGCAGGACTGGAATCGAGGACCTGTAATGTACAGTCAACCCCAGAATTATTGGAATCCAACATGAAAATTAGGGGATGGGGGTGGGGAGTTAATATACAAATCCATGAAAAAGTATTTTTCATTATTTCTTCTATTTATGCACATTTGTCATTTGCTTAATGGTTTCAGGTCTTCAAAAGTGTAAAAGGCAAAAACAACCTAAGTAAACACAATGATCATTTCATTTATTGAAGGAAAAAAAACTATCCAGCATCAACTGGCACTGTGTGAGAAAAAAAGTAATTCCTCCCTTAGTTACTCAATCAACCAGTTACCCAAATTTAATTGATATCATAATTGGGTTCTGACACCCTCCAGTTATCAGAAGCGTTTGGTTGCAGTAGTCACTGCTAAAGATGGCACAACTTGTTATTAAGTTTTGTCCGGGGGAGGGGGGATTATCATTTAAAAATTGTGTTTTGTGTTTTCTTATGTTCTCCTTGTCTTATATTACCTTTTGGATGAGGATCTGTACCAAATTTAGTGTGACAAATATGCAAAAATAGAGGAAATCAAGAAAGGGAAAATTCTTTTTCACAGCACAGTATACATACAGTATATGTCACAGGAAGTTATTGATATTTGGAGCTTAACTGTATGGAGACCCAGTTGTAGTCTGTGTATATACCCCTTTGTAGATCATGTGATCTTTCTTATGTTTTGTTTCTAGCTTAATCTAGCTATTATTTTTCCTGGTAAAGTCTATTTTCTAATGTTTCTTATGTTTTTTTTTACTTAGAATAAACATTTTTCTACAATGGATTAGCCTGCCTTTATTAAAAATACAATCATAATATAAATTTTGTCAGTAATGTACAGAGGGTTCCAAGAGCCAGACAAACCAAACTTACCCATTGTACACCAACATCAAATAATTTTGTTCTATGCATATTCTGAACCAACTTAGGTGACAATTGTGGCTTTTCTTTTTAGGTATCATAGTGCCAGTAACACTGAGAGTCACACAACGTAAACCACAATACTTCTGAGGGCCTTAGAAGTGATACACCACTCAAAAGTCTTGCGGTTAAACAAAATGGAAGAATATACTGTACAAAGCAAAGTGTTTTGGAGAATTTTCCTATCTTGACAAAATATTCTTTTTTTTCTCCCCCAAAAGTTGACATGTTACCTGGCTATGACAAACAGCACACAACTGACACCCAAGTAAGCCAGCAGAATATACATCCAGATATCAGGGGAAAGGGGATTGAGGAAGGAGAAGACGCCAGGGTTTGTGCCATTGGGTTTGCGGTACAGGATGCTGATGCCAAGAGTCATGAAGGGCTTCGAAAAATCGATCACCTTCTCCCTCACATATGTTATGGCCAAGGGAGCCACTGCCAGATCTGCTTTCTGTCAAGCAAAACAGCAAAGAAAGAGAAGCAATTAAGAAACATTGATTCATATCCCTCAAATAATGGACTAATTTCTTGTGGTCTAGCTAGTTTATCATAATATTCTTCAGGTTATGTGAAATGCTAATTCATAATTTAGAATGATCTCACTGTATACACATAAATTAACAGCAATTAATTTACTCATTTTTAAATATGTTTATCACAATGCATGGGTTCTTAAATGCAATTAAAGTTTTTCCAAACTTTTAAACTATAAAATAAAATTGACTTTCCTACATAAGATATCAAATGACATACTTCTTAAAAATAGCAGTAGTAGAAATATTGGCACAATGTAAATGACATCAGACTGCTGGATGAAAAGATATTTATGGATTATTATATAAGATATGGCACAAGACTTTAAAATAACAGACATCACTAAACAACTAGTACAATTTTATTTAGTTAATCTTATGTGTTGACTAAAACAACATTTTAAAAAGCCACATTATTATTGAGAGTAAGTAATGATGATAGTATGTTTTGTGCCATTTAAACCATCTGATGAGATCCACAAGGAAACGGGTGTACTAACCATCCAGTGTTCAGCTGATCACACAGCTAATTTATGATATAATAAAGGATTATATCAGTTATTCATTCAGCTATGTTCACTGTGTTGGATGATAAAGTGTTTTTACACATGGACATGCTCTGGCTACAGTGTCTGTTAATAAGGTCCCTGGAGAAAAGACTAACAATGCTCCTACAACCTGCCAAGCTCTCATCCATCTCCTCCAGCTGTCATTATCTCTCAGGGCTAAGATTCCTCATATGTCCCAATTAAGAATGGAATGGTACGAGAATTGTATGAACAGACAGGACAGGCAACATCTTAAAAGACAGAGGGCTGTTATGCTGTGGGGAGCATTTTGTTTGTATGGTTTGGGTTCACTTCCCCTCAGAGGGAAAAGTCACTTCAAATCCACACAGAGTTATTCTGTTATTATTAATAATTCTGACTGACCACCTTTATCCTGTGATGACATACTATCCTGATAGGAGTGGTATCTTCCAATCCACAGACCACAAGAGCTCATAAAATGATTTGATGAATTTGAAAATTATATAAAAAAATATGTCATGGCCTTCATAGTCACCAGTTTACAACCCAGTTGAACACCTACGTGAGACAAGAGTTTGTGCCGATATGTTAGCACTCCCCATCACCACCATCAAACCAGCAGTTGAGGTGATCGTTCAAAAGACTGGTGTTCTTCCCTCCAATACAGTTCCATAGACTATTCTCAGGAGCCCTGAAACTGTTATGGTGGCTCGTGGTAGCCCTACATCATAAGTGTGGACAAACACCAGCTGTGATGGAATGCTACAGTCACGGAGAATGAGTGTTTAATGAGTGAGTCTAAAACTATGTGTGAATTATGATAAACTATGTTATCTTTATGCGTATTTCCTCTGAGTAGGGCTCAAACACTAGTGAGTCAGAAATACGATGACAAAAAGTAAACATACTGTACCTTTGGCAAGTGTGCATAGAAATCATGAAAAACTCCCCCTGAGCCACACTCAATAAATTGCTAGATAATTATAGAAATGACCAGTTATAAAAATTGTGTATCGCATTCCACCATTTGTTTTCTTTGTTCATTGATCCAAATCTCCAGAACACATCACATAGTGTTCATCACATCACAGTTTTTTTCACTTTTTTTGGTTCAGTTTAGCAGCTTGCCTTAACAGAAAAATGTCGCTCACAACTTAAAGTATATTGTTGGTTCACTTCGTGCAGTTGGCTTGATTCAAGACTGAATTTCTTTCTCATTGAAATCAAACCATGCTAGAGGTCAACTGGAAGCGGACCAAGACCACCTCGCACAGTTGGTCTCGGACCAGTTATTTTGGTCTGACATTGCTGCAAAGCCCTCTTGGAAGAAAACAAGTAGAAGATGACAGCAATGCTGTCGACAGGAAACGTCCACCACCAACAAGTCTGTCTTTCTTGTTACAAATGTGTATTCCTGAAATACCATTAAATATACAGTACTTTTTCCTTAAAAGGAAGCTGCTGAAGAAAAACTTAAGACACATGACCTTGTTGTAACCATGACCCTTTTGGAGTAATTCCAAAAGCTAACCAGTTCATCTGCTGATTACAATAATAATTTCATATAAATCCTATGAACATTCAGCCACTCATTCTTGAGATATCATGCTAACAATAATCTTGGATGGACACATGGACAGACAACCCGAAAACATAATGCTTCCACCACCTAGTAAGCTTCTTTTCTGCGTTGGCACAGCAAGAACGGAAATGGGTAGAAGGCTCGGCTGTTCATCCCCATGGAAAGGGAAGAATGAGTGCACACAGGAGCTGGCAGTGAGCATGGGCCAAATGCAAGAGCTATAAGCAGCAATGCAAGAGCATAATGAATGGTATAGCTTGCTTGGTTCTGTTTGGTTTTTTTTTTTTTTTACCTGATTCAGTACTATTACTAATTACTATTACCTACTTGGGAATAAAAGCAGTATTAGAGTATTACAGTAATTGAATTAACAAACCAACAAAACCACAAAATTTTAAGCTGTTATTTTCCTAAAACTCCTTGTGGCTCCCATTTAGTGGGCCAGATAAAATTCAATAACCAAGCCATAATGAACCTATTTCTTGAAAACACACCATTAGATAAAAGCTTTCTTTAATTCATTCCTCTATAAAACTAACCCCAGTGTGTTCTAGGCTATCAACCTCCTCTTTTTTCCATGAACTCCTGGTCAAACCAACATTCCAACTGTGGATAAATGGTTTTAGGCCAGAGTCAGTTAGTGAACTTCTCCCACCAACCAGAGGAGGTTGTCATCACCAGTTCTTACTTCAAAACTGCTTGCATACCATTTCGAAATTTATGCTTATTTCGATACTTAAACTGCCTGTTATATACATGTAATTGTGAAGTCTTGCCACTGTTTCTAGTTGAATGTGTGAGCAATGGATTATTGTTTGCTATCCTTGTGTATGACACAAGTTATTTCTGAATAATTTTTTTATCTGCTTAACCCTGTTGTTCTTTGCATGCCAGAGTTGACCTGGAAACACTAAAGTGAATCTGTCTTGCCTCTGATACTCCTCTTTACTGGTAAACTGACTTGGACTGTCTGGCACTGACTTTTGTATTTGCTTGAATAAACTCTGCAACTGAATCTATCCCTGTCTCTGAAGAGTCATGATAATATGATATTTGTGTATACCAAATGTGCCACATATTTGTCAAGTCTGATTGATTTGAGCCCTGTATATCTGGCATCTAAAAAGATTCTTGTTTCTGTATTCTTAATGCACAATATTTCATGATGTAGACAGCAGATTCATTATAAACACACTTAAAATATTTTTACGGCATCTATTTGATCTGTACTCAAATGTGCAAACAGTTAGCTTGAAAGGAATTGGGAAAAAGTGTCTGTGAAATACATTTATGTGTCAAATTTATCATCATTGTTTTTTATACAGTGGTATTGCAATTTTTGCACAAAACAGTAGATTTGTGCACAGTAAGTTTTTTTTTTCTTTGGGCAGTCTACATTAGTCCACATTTCAGATACCAAGACTTCCACCAAGTTAGCTATTTGCTTGTGTTCTGCTTCACTTGTATAGGATAAAAAAAATTGCCATAAATAAGTATAAGAAAAGGCAAATGTCGGTACTTGTCGTTTATTGAAAATCCATTGGAGTCCATGTGAAACCAAAACAAAGACTTACATGGTCCATAAGTTCTCGCACCATGCCGTTCCACTGGCCTGTGCTCTCCTCTACTGCTCCATACTTCCCATCCTCCACCAATTGGATCTCGTAACGGAATCCAAGAATAGCAGCGAGCTCACGCAGCAAGTCCACGCAATAGCCCTCGAAGCGGTCATTGCCACAGAGCGGTTTATCCGACTTCTTAAACATCACATAGGGTTCTTCCTGTATGTTTGAGAAAGATGAGGAATGAATAGCTAGGGTCAAAATTTAGCATAAGTCTATTATCCTGGGGACATTTAGAAAGGAACTCTGAATGATCTTTCTTTGGTAGACTTCAGAATAAGTAAAAAATGTAATCAATAACAATGACCAGCATAAGAGGGTTTATAATCTGGTTTAAAATTAAATACCTCTCAGTGAGTGCTGCTGTGACTGTGTCAGTGGGACCTGTGGATCTAGACTAACATTTTTCATTTTATAGCTTGAGATGTCATCACCTTAAACAATGCAAGTAACAATCAGAGTGAGAAACTGAACTGTCTCTGAATATACTTAATATTTTATATATTAATTAATATTAATATTCTCTGTATTAAGAGTCAGCTTAAACTTTTCTGGGTGGCCCATTCAGATTATTAAAATGAAAATGATCTTTATCATTAACATTAAAATGACTGTGAGGTTGCCAAATTTTTCTTGACTAGAGATTTTTAGAGATGTCAGGTTTTCAAATAGCATCTAGACCATGGACTTTAAAGACAAGCACATGCCTTTAAACCAGAAAAAAAAATCACAAAAAATCTTAAAATCATATAAAACATAAATTATCATGTTAAAGATAGAAATAATCTAGAAATAAGTTTTTGATGAACTAGAAGAGGCCATAGGAAGCTAAATCAAGATCATGAAATCATAATGTCTGCATGCAATGTAGAATATTTTTCATGCTTTTAATTTGCTGTTTTTAGCTTTCAAGTCGATAAAATAGTGCTAAAAAAAAATAAAGTTTTTGTTCAGTTGGTGTGTTCTGCTGTAAAAGTACTCATCTGCCATGGTTACAGCTCACTTTCAATAAGTGTTGTTCATAATTTTATCCATACAAAATTCTATACTAAAGAAAAGCAATGTCTCTGATTAAGATGCTGTCACTTCTTAAAATCCTTTTTGTGGACTAATCAATGAAAGAATTATATAATTAATTAAATGCCATTGAATACAGGTCATGGGTTCGAGTCTCGGGTCCGGCAGGGATTGTAGGTGGGGGGAGTGAATGACCAGTGCTCTCTTCAACCCCCAATACCACGACTGAGGTGAGACCCTTGAGCAAGGCACCGATCCCCCAACTGCTCCCCGGGCGCCACAGCAAAAAAG
>CM075020.1:8623909-8646222 GCA_037576675.1 Pangasius sanitwongsei | reverse complement strand
GGTGTGTGTGTGTGTTCACTACTGTGTGTGCACTTGGATGGGTTAAATGCAGAGCACAAATTCCGAGTATGGGTCACTATACTTGGCTACACGTCACTTCACTTCACTTGTAAGAAATACATTCCATAGTATTTCAGGGACACATATTTTTTGCACTGGGATTTTGATTTGGGACAGTCATAAAAAATTTTAAACTCATTCATTATTTCCTAGCTGGAATAATATGCTGCAAGTGGGACAGTAAGGTATATTTGAGTGTATGTATTAATATTTTTAAGTGTGTGTGTTTACCAGAATAGTGGCGACCTTTAATGATTTGCTGGACAAGGAATTTGTAACATTGGTTGCTTTACTCTTGTGATGCTCTGTCATGTTTAAGCCACTCAGAGGTTCCCATGTGCCAATCTGTTGATCCAATAGACATATGCATATATAAAATTCACAGAAACAAATGTACAATGTACACAGACATGCAAAAAAAGACAAATACACCGTACCTTTTCCAGTCCTTCCTCCTTCAGACTGATCACATCTAGATCAAAGTCTGTTCTCAAGCCATTGGTTTTGTTGAAGAGAACTCGGCCTGTCAGACCATCCCACGAAGCCTTTGAAGAACATATTGAGGGACTCTATTACATGCTTTAAATTCTTATAGCTGTAAAAATGTGAATAATTAAAAACAAAAAAAGAGTTCATTCTTGACTGATGATGAAAAAAGATTAAAAAACCTCCTTTGTTGCATATTTACATGTCTATATTTACATGTTTACTTTTACAAGTAAATATGTAATATAAGTATACATAAGTACACATCAAAGTGCTTTTTTTTTTTTAATACTTTTCATTTTACATAGTTAGAATAAGGGCGGCATGTTGGCGCAACGGGTTACGTTGCCGCCTCACCGCACCAGGGATCTTCACATGGTTTTCTCCTTCGAATACATGCCAGTAGAGTGTGTGTGTATGAGCCCCTGTGATAGACTGGCCTCCCACCCAGAGTGTATCCCTGCCTCTCAGTCAGTGTCCCCAGGATAGACTCTATATAAAGGATAAAGCAGTTACAAAAGATGAATGAATAAAAAGAATTAAAAGATTAAACTAAAAAATGCTTTTCTCAAGCAGTCACTAATGTCTGCTATTTAAATTGCGATATTACTATATTCACATACATGTATACTTATATTCTTATTAATTAAACATTGTCTTGAAACAACAAACATTCTACAAACACACATTCTGTGAGGGACCAGTGTATGCAGCTGCCTCTCTCTCTCTCTCTCTCTCTCTCTCTCTCTCTCTCTCTCTCTTGCTCGCTCTCTCTCTCTCTTGCTCGCTCTCTCTCTGTCTGTGATAAAAGTGTGATCAAAAGCATAATCTGTTGTGTATCATGCTGACATCTGGGCACAGCACTGCACTACAAAGAAGATGCTGTTCATTGTTCTGAAAGTGATTCTTTCTTAAGTCTGACTTCAAAGCTGTCAGAGAATTGGGCAGAGAAAAACAAAGAAAGAAGAGGTTGAAGTTCAAGAGATAGAGGGTGTAACAAAGGAAGAAAAGATGGGGGAGTGTGTGGCCTTTGCACAAACTGCCCACGATAATACCATCTAAAAATAATCAAAGTACAGAGGATATCATAAAGTATCATAAAGAAAGCAAAATTGATTGTTGGACTTAAAATATGATCCAGCTTATCTGTTCAGGACAATGATATGAAAATACTACACACAAATACCATAATAAACTGAACACAATATGATGATATTGATGATGAGAAGGAATTCAATTACAGACAAGTTCATCACAAATTAATGTTAGGTGTAAACCATAATTTTTCTGTCCATGCCACTACAGAACCATAAATGTTGCATGATTGCCATTGAAAACATTTTTTCTTTTACCATGTAAGCATGTATGATCTAGCATACTTTGAATAAAATTGATTTAAAAAAAAAAGCCATTTAGGATAAATCCTGGATAACGTGTATCTGAAATTGTTTTGTACAGTATATACATTACATCTGTATGTGTGAATAAGAATGTGTGTGTGTGTGTGTACCTCTTTAATGAGGCTCATGAACCTCCCTCCGAGGCGCCAGGGCTTGTGTCGGTTGCACTGTAGAGAGCTCACAGTGATCTGCTGTGCTTGCTGCACGGCTACTGCTACAATATGCACTGCATCATACATTAGAGCTGCATCTGTCTGTGAACACACACACACACACACACACACACACCCCAAAGGCGTGATACATAAAATTAATTTAATGTAACACTGAAAATTAGTTTAGTAATTCAAGTGTTCTTTTAGCGAACAAGGACACTGATGCACACCCTGGTGCTTTTCTGGCTGTAGTGATCTCATTTATATTTTACATTTACAGCATCTACAACAAGCCTGAAGTATGCAGATCTGAACCATAATGCCAGAGCATCCTGCTTCATGCCATGTATTTATGTAGACTGGGTTTCGGCCTTTGTACTTCATTTAAGGCAAAGTGTGAGTTCAACCATATGTGTATTTGTCAGATCTTGCTAGTACGGACTGATACCAGTTTTCTTCTTCTCACCAACATCTAGTGCCGGCCCTAGCCCTGAGCAGGCTTTACACAAGCCTCAGTATCTCAGTGTCATCCTTTTCATCCACGGAAATTGTTTTTATGAAATCTTCTACTAACTAAACTTCTACTAATAAATTCAAATAGACAATAAGCCACAATTAGTGTTAAATTTTAGTACATTTTTAGGGGATAATAGTGAGTTAATATGCTCCTGCAATCCCCTTTTCCTATCTGGAATTAAGCTCAGATAAAAACAAAACATTAGGGAATTTTATTCTGTGACTACTGTAGCTGCTGTCCTAACATATTAATATATAGTATAAATAAATAAGAGTTATAAACCAGATCCCTAATTTGCTTCACATTTAGAAGGTAGACATTTTTTAGAACAAGAACCACAGATATACAGTAGCTCCCTCATAAGTTATTATTATTATAAGTCAAATGATTATTTAGGCTAAATCAGAGCAGAAAGTTCATATAACAGCTTGTCAAAATTTCCCATAATTATGGCACGCTCCACCAGTGAACCAGTCAGCAGTTCATCAAGTTTCAGAGAGAGATGCTCCAGAGTTCTCTTTACATCTTTTCTGTGCTGCTACTGTTTTACATTTACATATTATCATCCAAAGCATCTTATATATCAGGCAGAATACATTCCAGCTATACAGCTGTTAAAGGAGCTGTGAGACAAGTGCCATAAAAAGAACTTATAATCAGAAACAAGTGGCAGATAGGACGATAACAATGCTAAACATTGGTCCTGAATCCTTTCAAAAAAAAAGTGGGGAAGTGTTCAATAGTTCTATTTTATAATTGTCCACACTTTGAAATGGTCAGTAAGTTTTCTGCCATGGGAGAGTCTTAGATAGGGGTCTACAGGATAGAGAAGATTTGTGCTTTCTGCTCAGTTAGTAACAAGCTGTGTTTTTGTCTTATTAACTTCAAGAGACAGGAAAAAGAGAGGCTGGTGAGGGAACGACTGTTTATAACTGCTATAAAGTAAGTGATAACAGGAACGAATTTGTTTCACAGACATTCCACATCATTAAATGAAACTATAAACTCCCTAATGGCACAAGAAAAAAGTGCTTGCCGTATCATCCGGAGTTTGCAAGCTCAAATCCCAGATGATGCCACAGCCATCCATCCGGTAGCAAAATTGGCTGTGCTCTCTGGGTGGGAGGGGCATACTTATGCCCTGTCAATCACAGTGACGCTAGCCAGTCACGGGTGTCTGTTAGCTCATGTATCAGGAAGATGGTAGATAGCACTTTCCTCTGAGTGTGTTACTCCGCCCTGTGTTGCAACATAAGCATCAGTCCAAAAACATGTGGTGCAAAAAGAGGAAGCATGTGTTAGCCTTGACTCTTCTTGGTTGTTAGTTGTCGTATGATGGGGAGAGCTGGCTGGTGAGAGGGAATTGGCAGGTGACCAAATTTGGAGGAAAAAAAGGGGCTATATATTAAAAAAAAAAAAAAAAAGCATTATGTGCTGTTATGTATTAAGTTAAATTTGTTATCACTGACAAATTGCTATGGTAAAAGAGTAATAAGGAACTCTAGGACATGGTGTTAAAGGAAAATAATTGGCCCATTGTGGATTATTTTGCTGCAACAGCATGTCCTGAAGTGTTTTATTCATTCCTAATCACCAGTTTCTTTGGCATAAGATATGTAATTGCATGTTAATTAAAAACAACACAAACACAAAGATTTTGCTCTGATTGTACACTAATTATAGCTTCATTTTATTTATTCTGTGTTATGATCTGTAATTGCATGTTGTTTCCAATAATATAAGCACTAAATTTCCTCTGCATTTAGAGTAATTATAGCCCCATTTAAGTAACCCTGGGCTATTGCATGTTACTTAGAATAATATACGATTATCTAAACACTAGTTTTGCTATAAATTTTCATTTTTCTTATACAGTTAGTGTAGGATTATCGTCATATGATTTGAACCCTGTCCCATTGAGACTTAGGGGTGAAAGGACATTTAATGTCACTAGCATACAGTATGTGACATAAATCTTCAGGAACACAGTGCTAACATAATAGCATGCCTTAGACATGCTCATCATCAGTCACCAGGCTCATTGATGTTTAGATATTCAGACACACACAGAGTTATTCACTGAGACTGACAGAACTGTGAGTTTGTGTGAGCATGAGATTGTGTGCATGTGTGTGTGCAGTTCAGCTGTCACTGTGTGAAGATGTATTACTAAGCTAATGATTACTTCTGGCTCCAAAGGGAGTAATTGCAGACGTCTCTTCTAGCACTAGGGAATGCATTTCGGTGTGTGATTGTGCGTGTGTGTGCGTGTGTGTGTGTGTGCACATGTGTGCGTGTGTGCGTGTGTGATGTTAAAAAGAGAATAGAAAAGCCTTTCTATTTATCTCCACCTCCAAGCCGGTTGGTTTTTTGGTCATGTTCTCTCTCTCTCTCTCTCTCTCTCTCTCTCTCATTCTCTCTTTCTCACTTAAACAAATACACACACACACACACACACAGACCAAAACTGTGTAGATTGCCAATGCTGCAACTTTGTATCTAGGCCTGTCATGATAAGTACTTTTGTTGCACGCTATATTGTCCCAGAAATAATTGCAGTAAACAATATTATTGTCATTTTAAAACCATTTTAAGCGACTGATATAATGATAATCTAATAGCATCATAATGCAAATACACACTTTCAAAGAGCAATGACCTTTTAATCCTTAAGAATATTCAGTCATTGAAATTGTAATGTCAAAAAATAAATATCCTAAATAAATAAAACATACATAAAATAAAACCACACAACCAAAACAATAAATAAAATGGACTTTCGGGCTCCATTAACAAAAACTGCACTAAATATTAATCATTTGGCACAGGAGTATAGGAGTCATTCATTCCTTAACAGGCAATATACTGCCAATCCTTTTTCTCAATGGTTAGGACTTTTGTTGAAAAAAGTGCAAAGTAACAGCATATTAGCTGTAAGTTAAATATAAATAACAACAAGTAGAACAAAGTAACATGTTTGATATAAAGTCAGTTTAGGACCTTTTAGGGTGTCTCTGGACATAACATAAAGGAACTTAACATAAAGCACTTGTGTGGAGATTTTCTTTATGCTTTAGTTCTTCACTGTCCATGTTTTAGTTCATTGTTATGGAAAGAGTGTATTCACAACATGACTTACCATTCTACATAGCCTCTTACTTAAGTTCAACTTCACTTGTGCATTAGCGTCTTTTTGTGCAGAAGCAAGTTGTAATATTATGTTTATTTTGTGTATATGTCTGATTAATCTCATATGTGTATAGGATGTGTTTGGGTGAGTTAATTAACCCACTAGTAAAGCATTTCAGTTTACTGGTGTTCATTCACTGTTCAGCTTCAGCTCACACAGCTTAAGCGGGTCAGTCCCCGACATTATTGACTATGAATGGATTATTTTAAACACATCTCTTTTTGTTTACACCAAAGCGGTCTGTACACCACTAACAAATTCTAGATATTTATGAGTGTGCAGCCAGTGCTTCAAACCGGAGGCCTATAAAAGAGATTTGAAAGCAGAGTTTCTGGGTCTTCTGCAGAAAATGCTAAAGAAAATGGTAATATAGTACAAAATGGAGAGCAGACGAGAGCTGTATGCCCAGTCAACCTGATAAAAAGAGTCGAACTGATGTAGGACAACTAGTTAATGCTTTCTAGCAATGACATGTCTTCACCCGTGTAACTAAAAGTAAGATGGCTAGCAATGATCTAACACAAAGGTAGATCATCATGTAACTAACATGCTAGCTAACATTATGGTAGCTAATTGTGTTATTGCTCGTTTCAGTTGTTTGGATCAGTGTAATATTGAAAGCCCTACAGTTGCTGTCTGCCTCTGTTGCTCTTCTCACTGATGCTATTCTTCTTCTGTATATTCTTGCTTGAACATATATGGTATGAATCACTGCGCAACAGTAACTCAAAAAATATCCTCATCTATTGAGTCATTTCTATTGCTTGAGTAATCCATTCACTCCATCACAGTAATTTACCTACATAGCTAAGTGATTGCTTACTAGCAGTAGTATCTTCCCTGAACCATTAGCTATTACCATTACAATTAGCTCCATTAACTAGTGTAGCTACATTATCTAGCATCTAGGCACTGCCCCATTCCCCTTAGCATTAGTTCCAGTGAAGGGAAATTGTAATGCTACAGCATACAAAGACATTCTACAACTGTGTGCTTCAGACTTTGTGGCAACATTTTGGGGAAGAACCACATATGGGTGTGATGGTCCACATAATTTGGCCATATAGTGTAAGTTGTGTTTTTTTGCACTTGTCAGTTCAATACATAAAGCCCTTAAAACATTTAAGTGTTTAATCACTTTGCAAGATAATTGATTTTTCTTGTTTTTCCTTGACATTTTCCACTGAACTAACTACTGCCTCCAGAAAGATGCAATTCTCTTAAATTCACCCCAAAAAGAATTTAAGTGCTTCTTAATATGGTTTACATGAAAATTGTTCCTATAATCTTTAATGGGTTTTATTAGTGCATGATTTTCCCAATTCTATAGTCTTTTATTGCATTTATATATATGTACCAAAAATAGAGGTCTGAGATGAGATTTGTGTCTACACAACAGCACAGCACAACTGCTAAAAAGACACACTTCAGCAGCAACATGGGAATTATAACATGACGGAAAACTTTTGATGAAACTTTTGACGCACAAATGATTTCAACCAATTTGTGCATCATTTCCCATGACTGAACTGGAGACATCTGTCCCAGTCTGATACAGTTGTTTCTCACTCTCTCTGCCTTTCTTGTAATGTCTTTCCCTCTCCCCTCATGCAGGGAGCTTCTAGACAGCAATAAATCACTGCACTGATGGATGGGCTGAAATTGCTGCAAAGGAGCTCCACCAGGTCACTGCGCCAGCTGCCGTTTCCACAGCAACCCCACATCTCTGGTAGCAACCGTTATAGAGATGATTGTCAGGACTGTGTGTGTGTGTGTGCATGTGTGTGAGTGTGTGTGTGTGTGCATGCATGTGTGTGTGTGTATGTCATGGTAAAGGCAAAGGTCTGTAGTTTTAGACACAGCAGGATCAAAACAGCAAAATAGGATAAAAACAGCAAAACTGGCTAAAACTAAGAATTGATTTGTCTGTCTCTGAACATGTCAGATATGCAAGTGAATCTCTCTTCTCATTCACATACACACAGGTGTTATAATGTCTATATTCCATAGTTGTCATTATTTACCCTGTCCATCTTTAGATCAATCAAAAAGATCTGTGTTTGTATCAGGCTCTAATTCCTCATAGTGTACCACATAGCAACCTATATCTCCATTAAAAGAATTGTTTTATTTTCTCAATTTTCATCAGAGAATTTAGATTTCTCACACATTAGATTATTAGGGAAAATACAGCCCAATACTGAATTTATAAAACCACATTAAGCCACAGGACACTGATCATGTTTAAATAGTTTCCGGAAACCAAGGAGGGCTACAAACAGGGTCAATACAAATCCACCAATAGAGTGAGATATACAGTATATCTCTAGGGAAGTCATAAACACAGCTCTTTAATGAAGCATTTTATCACCATCCTGCTCAAACCTGGACATATTTATTATTTAGTAAAGTCTGCAATGCTTTGTTATCCATCAGTAAGAATTAAGTGATTTAGAAGTCTCTCTTCAAGTAATCACTTGTTTCTAGGTCCTATTTCATCTAAAATGAATGCACTTACAGTGAATCAGTATTTTTTAACCACTTCCTGTTTAACATCTTTAAAGTAGTTGTGAAATAGAATACAATAATACATTATGACATTGTATTATTAGTTTATGCACTCTGTATAATATTACATTGTATTCATGTATAATACAATATAATATTATACAGGGTGCATAAACTGCCAGTGGTGCAGTATTTCTCTACTATTACATTAAAATTATAGAATTACCTAATAACAACTGTTTAGGAGAAATACAAAACTTATACTTCTCCCCTTTCACTAATATCTCAACCAAGCATATAGACTTTCCTTGGTATCCCTGTTACAGGCTCATAAACACCATTGGAATCCATCCAAATCCCTTAATAAATATAAATAGTTAAACAATAGTCCAACAGACATAAGGACTAATCACTTATCTCAAGTTTGTGTTCTCTCTCACAGGACTTTCTTTTGAGGCTTATGCCCACTCTCAAAAGATGATTCCAAAATTATTGAAGGATCAAATATTTGTACATATATCTACATACATAAACTTTTTAATAATTTCTTTTTTTGCTGTTGGATATGTTTTTCTCTCTTCTCATTTCTGATGCAAATCCACCTTCTCCACACCCTCTGTCTGCTGTAATCTTTTGTTTGTAATGTATCCCTGGAAAGTATTATACGCATCCTAGTGTAATCCTAATCCATGTTCCTTATTCATGCTTATAGCTAGTACCCATATATTCTTTAGTTCTAGATTATTTCAGTTTCTCATATTTAGCCAGCAGAGTAATCGAAAATTACAGGCAGACAAAGGTAAAAAAAACAAAAAAACAAAAAAAAAAAACAAGGAAGAACTCTAACTGAGAACAGTAACTAGAATCTAATGATATCTTTTGGTCCACTGGGATTCAAACAGTCAAATTCAGTCCTACCTGTATGAAAGAACCATGAAGATCTCTAGAGAATTGACAATTATTCCTGAATATCTTGTTTTTCTTTAACCAAAGAAAAAGAAGAAAAGAAAACTATTAGAAATGTCACACTGGAACGTTTCATGGCCATTTCTTGTATATATTCATTCACTGATTCACTCATTCGTCTTCAGTCACCACTTTATTCTGATCAGGGTTGTGGTGGATGCAGAGCCTATCCTCGGAATACTGGGCATGAGGCAGGAATACACAATGGATGGGATGGCAGTCCATTACAGGGCACCATGCACACACGCATTCACACACAATTTCTCACCTGGGTTAATAAAATAATAATATAATAAAAATATTATAAAAGCATTTCATATTTACTTAAGTTGAAGAATCATATTAGGGTTTACCTAACAGCAAACTGGCTTATTCCAGTTCATGCTCATCCTGATTCTACTTCTGTTCTGTGTAGTAAGTGTGTACTGTGTGGTTACCTATATTGCCTTATACATACTTACCTTTAGTATGTATTTATTGTATTATGATGTATGAATTGTATTGTTCTCTATGTTGCACATGGTCCAGTAGATAGTATCCCACTGTCTATTGTTGTTCCTCTTTTGGCTGCTCCCGTTAGGGGATGCCACAGCGGATCATTGGTCTGCGTATTTGATTTGGCACAGTTTTTACGCCAGACGCCCCTCCTGATGCAACCCTCCCCAATTTTATCTGGGTTTGGGACCGACACTGAGAGCGCACCATTGCATACGGGGTTGGTTCCCTGGCCACTACTCGAACCTGGGCCACAGCAGTGAGAGTGCTGTGGCCTAACCACTAGTCCTTCAGGGACCATTTGTATTGCACTGTCTATATATACTGTATATTTGTAATGGATGGAATGACAATAAAAAGTGAGGAAACTGTATATAGATTGTGTCACTATTTCAGGCCTTACCAAAATCCGCTTCTTAAGGCACATTAACTTGAAAATAAGGACCTGAATATTTCTGGAACACCACCTACCTTTAGCAGCTTTCCGTTCAAATCACCTTACCATCCTCTTCTTAAGAAGGTACCCTAAAAATGCTTTATTTATACTCTTTATATATTCTCTCTCTCTCTCTCTCACTCTCTCTCTCTCTCACACACACACACCTGAAATAGTTTTAGTAGGAAGTCTCTTTATAGAGCACAAGACTGAATGGCCGAGATGATAAATGGTCATTATGTCTAACATCATGTGGTGACCTTGGCTCCAGCATCAGCTACCTGTAGAGACAGTGTGCCGTGTGTGTGAATGCAGCCAAATTAAGCATGCATGTGTTCCCTGTTGCTTGATCCCCTATTTACTGTGCAAAAGCCACTCTCAAAGCAATCCTTCTTTTTACTTCATACCAGCAGCCTGTGATATACATGCTGCAGTTTAACACATTATTGATGAAGCTGTAAATATAACATAAAGTAACACGATACATAGAGTGTTTTTGTTATCTGTGTCTCACCGTCATGAATCCATCCAGCAGTCCTGAGTCAGGCTTGGGAGGGGCCTGTAGTCTCTCCATGGACCACTTTTCTATGATTGAAGACACCTGAGCACTCTCTGTGTTTAGGATCCGAAAGCCAGTCATGTTCACACCGCTGTAGCGATATGGCTCCATGTCTAATGCAAACAAATCCTAGGATATCATAAGATTATTAGAATATAAATCCAAATCATTTGTTTTTACTGTATTAACATCAAACTAAGCAGAAGTGCTGCTGAATATTTACTTTAAAAAATTCCACCATAATAGACAACAGTACAATACATTATATTAATTATAATATAATATTGTATATAATGGTATGTTGATATTATAATGTAATGTTAACAACTTAAAAATCATGTTAGCTATACAATATAATGCAATATAATGGTAGATAGATAGATGTTGTCCCTGGACTTCTCTGGACTATCCTCCTTTTTGAGCATTACTTATTAACCTTCTACTCCTCTATTTTGAATACACAATTGCTTTAATGTGTTATAAGTTACACATAGTTATACACAGACTTTTATGTCGATTTACTGCTACTCTGACCACAAAGGGGATAGTATTATGTACAGTATATAGTATAAAAGAGCGAGTGTGTGTGTATACTGTACTGTGTTTGGACTGAGAGAAAAAAATGTGTGAGAATGTAGTCTGGCAGCCTGGGATAGCTGCCATGATTACTGAACGTCCTTCAAGGACGGCCATGTTTTACAGAGAAAAAGAACTGGAGAGCCTTCAACTACACAGCACAGACGGACACAGGGCCAGCAATTAAATTATGTCGGATCATGCCTGTGTTCCTGTGTTTCTAGCAATAAAAATAACATTATATAAAGCAATAATAATAATAATAATAATAATAATAATAATAATAATAATAATTTTAACAAATTATCATTTTTATTTGTCACTTCCCTTCCAAAAATACAATCAGCTCATTTCCATGGTAACTAATTAGTAACTAATAATAATACTGAACACAGTGAGCAGTCATATGTGCGCACACATCATGCATATTGCAAAAAAAGGCAGTGAACATTTTGTCACATCAAATAAGCAAAAGGGATGGGGCAGGAAAAGATGCTAGAGCACTATTGTGCCTATATGTTCCAGGACCACCTCTCCCTTAGTGTTCCATTATCTCATATTTTACAAAATAAGTGACCAATTTCAAAGACACACTGTGACAAAAAGACTAAATACTGCACTGGGTGTTTGTTTGTTTGTGTGTGTGTGTGTGTGTGTGTGTGTGTGTGCGTGTGTGTGAGGCATGTCTCACCAGTGTTGTGAAGATGTAGTGATAATACTCTGTCATCATCCCCATAGAGAGAGCCTGCACAATACAACACAACACAACATCACACACTCCAAATGTACTTTATATGAATGCTACCTAAATACGAGAAAAGATGTTATTATGTTTATAGTTTGAAATGCTGCTCATAAACAACAATGTGTTAATAGATTTCCAATAGATAAAATATAACTGTGTCAGGAAAACAATTAATTCTGCTGTTTACATTTACAGACATGATTAAATACAAATGGGCAATTAACGTAAAAGTATGTGACATGCAGAAGGTGATCTGTATTTTACATATTGTTTTAATATTTTTGGCTTTGTTAATATGACATATATCCGTTGCATACTCTTTTTTTGTAATGCCACATATAATGACACAGATCGTTAAATGATGTTGTTTCTCACTGACCCCTGACTGGGATAGCACTGCTTTCTATGCATTACCATACCTTCTGTTTTCAGTAAATACTCAAATGAAAAAACGAATTTCCCCTTGGTGGGATTAATAAAGTGATATTCTATTTTAAGTTACAGTGCACCTTGGCATTGATTCGACAGTTCTCTAAAATTTTACTAGAGCGATAAACATCATTCTTCCAAAAGATATTTCCTCAACTGGTGCTTTGAAAATGATGGTAGAGAGCACTGTCTTACACATCAGTACAAAATCTCCCAGAGGTGTTCAGTTGGGTTGAGATCTGGTGACTGTGAAGGCCATAGCATATGATTTACATCATTCTTCATACTCATTAAACCATTCAATCAATAACCTTATTGATTTGCAGTGACCCATCCCTGTAAGGGGACAAGTGGATCCAAACCATGCTAGTAAAATTGTAAAATTCCTCCACAACATAACAGCCACTGTTTTTGTGTCTGTTAAATGGATACACACTGTTTGTGTCCTGGAGAAAACTGTGGCAAAATGGTCATCCATACACATTGCAAAATTCACTTTACAAGCAACAAATTGGCCCAAGAAAAAAAATAAAATAAAATAAAATAAAAAAAACAGACATTGGAGGAAAAATAGATTGGAGAATTAGTCAGGCAGAGAAGTGAGAAAGAGAGTGCAAAAGCATAGAGAGAAAATCAAACAGACCTGCTTGAGTATCCACGCAGCCATCTCATGCCCACAGTCAAAGATGACGTGAAATTCTTTTGCTTTTTTCATCTCTTTAAGAAGTGGTTTGGCATCCTTAGTCTCTGCAGGGAGCTGGCGGATTTTCAGACGGATGTTGTATCTTGAGGGAGCTTTGATCAGCTCCTGCAGACGAATCAAACCTACAGAGAGAGAGAGCGAGAGAGAGAGACAGAGAGAGAGCAGTTAAGGCATTTATACATTCAACACACATTCGCCTACTGAGTGATATTCCTTTGTGCTGATGTTTTGTATTTAAAATATAAATGTTGTATTTCCCAGTATTTCAATTTAAATTTTAATTCTTCAGTGAATATTATGATGGCTCTTCAGAAATTCTGTTCATATGTTCATTTCATTCCTTATTTCATTCAACTTGTATGCATGTGTCTACAGCCATAGTATAAACACAATAAGGCACAAAGGGCTATTACAGGAAGAAAAGGACAAATCGGCTATACACTGAGCATATGCTACTTGATTAAACGCAATTAAAATTTGAAATGAGATTAGAGAATAATGTGGTAGTGACCTAAAATGTTCAAAGGCACCGTTTTTAATTTAGCTTAAGTAAGTATTTTTCAGTAGTTAAGTAAAACAGCCCTATTTTTTATTGAGTATGGTTAAAAACAAATTTGAGGATTAATGAGTATAATAGAATGCCTTTCTCTGTCCTATGAGCTGTAATAAAGAGTGATTAAGTAAGGACGGAAAGTAATTGACACCTTTAATTATTGTGGTGTAATTTAATAATCAAAGGAAATATAATTGAAGGATTATAGAGCAGGATTACAGATAACAATATTCCATTTATACTTTCAGTCTCTTCCAGCATCAGCATCATGACCATCATCATCATTTTCTTTTATTCCTATCATCAAATGTTATTAGGAATCCCAATGAAACCATCTCTTTTCCTAAATTCTGTACCTGTAAATGTAAATATCTTCATATTTCACCAAATTCACCATGTAATAATTGTATAACACATTGTCACATGTATATCACAGTATCTGCCTCCACCATTACAAAAAATCATTGACATTTAACACTACATCCTCAGTGTGTTAAGAGGGTGCTAGCATCTTTTTTAGCAGATCTCGAAAAATAATTTAATTTACAAACCCCTCATTATTTATTACATTACATAGTACATTATCTATTATCTGCCCTACTCACCCGTGCTGTCATCGTACACCACTGTAACTGTCTCCCACCTGAAGAAGTAAACGAGCTCCAGGATGGCGCGGCTGAGGGAGGAGAAGTCAGGGTACAGACTGACATAATATGAGTCACGATTATCTGACACTTGGTGTTTCCATCTGGTCTGGATATGTGGCACTCCTAGTGCATTGGAGATGGACTGAACTGCATTGGCTGAGGAACTGTGTGATGGCCCAAATATGGCTGCCACACCTAAAGAGAGCTGCTCACAAGCTGCTGAGAGAAGGGAAAAGATCTCAGTCATGACAAAAAAAATTACTTCATTATCAATTATTTAAAAATGTAGGTCTTTAGACTCATAGAACTGTGACTAATGTCTATAGTAGGAGAAACTAAAAAAACAGCTACATAAAACATATGCATGTGTAGTCTGTAGTATAGCAGGCACGAAAGTAGGCACAGTTGGAAACTGGAATAAGTGAGCACAGATTATTTTGCCTTCAATTTATGCACAATGTTCTGTAAATAACAAAAGCCGCCTCAGAGGCCACTGATCAGGCTCTAATGCATGTTATTATGTGATTTCTACCATCACCGGCAAAAAGTGAACAATGTCTCAGAGGAACAAAAGGGCATAATTAGGATTATATTATAATAAAAAAAACAACTCCTCTCCCAAACCCTCAAGGTTATTAGTAACTATGGTAAGATAAAGTATATTATATTTTTAATAATATATTTAAATGTACTCCAGAAGCAAAACAGCTCTCTGGCTTTAGTTGTAAAGCTTTCTCTCCCCCCCCCACCTTTCCTTGAGGCCTCAAAGCTGTCAAAGACATTGATCCTCTGGATGTCGTAGGTGAGCGTCGTGTTGGGCAGCAGCGTCCGGTTCCTGTTGATGGTGTTCAGTGCAAATTTGAAGGCCAGCTCCTCAGCACCAGAAGGACCACTCTCAATAGACTCAAAAATCCCTCCTGTTGCAGAAATGATATTAGGATTAAATGTTTTAAATACAGTGGTGGCTCAGTGGTTAAGACTTACTGCCCTACTAAGGCCTACTGGTCAGAAGGTTTAAATCCTAGCACTGCCAAGCTGTTACAGCTGGGTCTCTAACCCTCAACTACTCGCATGTACCCTGTCTCAGTTGTAGTTGCCACTATGGATAAAAGTGTCAACCAAATTGATATGTGTAAATGTAAAGTGATGATTCACATCTGTATGCTCACTATATAAACAGTTTACATTTAGTGACATTTTCAAGTGTATTGCACCACAGAGGGTTGAGAAATCAATTGCTTGCCAAAGATTATGGCTCTCATTTATTGTTAATTCCCCTTATATCTATGTGTGTAGAAGGCAATTCATTTTTTAGTGTGAAATGTGTATACACCAGTGAGTGTGAATTATCCAGGAAATACATTATTAATAAAGTACCATCTGGGATTATCTGTGATCAGTTTCTCTGTGTGTGTGTGTGTGTGTGTGCAACCAGTAATACCCAATAATGATTGAACAGTGAAAAGGTGCTTATGATGCCATGTAAAACAACCAAAATGTCTAGAATTTCTGACTGTATATTACATAAAAATAAATTATGTATACTGTCTGTTCCATGTTTTAAGACGGAACACTCTATTCATATCTCTGTTTTTCAGTTCCAGTGTTAACTCCATGCCACATCATCATTTCTTCTCTCACTAAGCTCCCCACTTTCCATTTCTTTCTCCTTCAGTGTGTGGCACTTTTAAAATGATCCTTGACCTTTTGCTCCATGGTTTAGAACATGTGAATGGATAAATAATTAATCTTATTTTTACTATATGTCCTTTTATGGTCAGAGACATATGGTGAGGAATCTGAGGCCTTCAATTGGACAGTTGAAAATTGTAAAAACATCTTCTGGCCTATTTCCAATCTTCAACTCCAGTTCTGGGGAGCTCACTGTAGCCTCAGATTCCCATCCTTGACTCACAGGAGTGAAACCCAATGTGGTATTCTATTGTTGTAGCCCATCTGCCTCAAGGTTTGATGTGCCTTTCTGCTCACTATGGTTGTAAAGAGTGGCTATTTGAATTACCATCCTGTTGGCTTGGACCAGTCTGTCCATTCTCTTCCAGTTGTGCTGGTTTGAGTATTCATATAAATGCTGATCTCCTGGGATTTTCACACCAGTAGTCTCTAAAATTTACTCAGAATTTACTCAGAATGGTGCAATAAAGAAAAAACATCCAGTGAGCAGCAGTTCTGCTGACAGAAAAACCTTGCTTATGAGAAAAATCAGCGGAGAATGGCGAGACTGATTCGAGCTGACAGAAAGGGTACAGTAATTCAGATAACCACTCTGTACAATTGTGGTGAGCAGAAAAGCATCTCAGAATGCACAACACATCAAACCTTGAGGCTGAGGATGAGTTAAAACAGCAGAAGCTCATCTCAGGTTCCACTTCTGTCAGCCAAGAACACAAAGCTGAGGCTGCAGTGGGCACATTCTCACCAAAACTGGACAGCTGAAGACTGAAAAATGTACCCTGGTCTGAGGAATCTTAATTTCTGCTGAAACACACAGATGGTAGGGTCAGAATTTAGCAGCAACAGCATGAATCCATGGACCAACTTGCCTTGTGTCAACAGTCCAGGCTGGTGAGGGTGGTGTAATGGTGCACGAATGTGCACATATGTGAGAACCTTGTTTTTTTTTTTAGGGTTGGGAAATGGGTCTATAACATTCACTCATTCATTTTCTATAACAGTTTTATCCTGGTTAGAGTCACAATGGATGCAGAAACACAAAATGTGAGGTGGAAATACACCAAAGATGGGATGCCAGTCTATTGATGGGATGCCAGCCTATTGAAGGGCACCAAGCACACACAGTCACACACTTATTCACAGGGAAAATTTAGAGTAGCCAGTCTACACTACCAACATGGGAGGTGAACGGAAAACCTACCCAGACATGGATACGTGAAACTGCACAATTAGTAACCAGAGCTGCGACACTGCATTGATACATTTCAGACACTTTCAAATGTCTTTATTTGATTAAGAATGTCTCTCTATCTCTGCCTTTCTCTTATATATGCTCACATTTTAACAGCACTATTATCACTTTTGGCTGCTAAATTTGTTCTTCATTTCTGCTATATTTGGGTCCCAGACAAAGGTCAAGTCTCTGGAGCACCTGGGGCTTTTACAATCTTTCACCCAGCTTGAGATGAGAGTCCACAGATGAGCCAATCTATTGAACAAGGATAGATAGCTATCAGAGATTAGTAGGCTCCATCTCTGCAGTAGGTCTCAGATGGTTTTACAGAAAAAACATAAATATCAGAGAAAGCAGGGCTATGCCAGATAAGACAGGAAAGGAGAAGTAAACATGACAGCACTGAAGGCTTATACCCATTTGTCTGTATTGTTTTTCTGTGAAGTCTTGCATGTTGTTATAGGAAAAGAATCAATGATGGGGTTGTATGATGCATAGAGTTTGTCCTATAACAAAAATCCAACATGTCAAAAGGGTTTTGTTCCTCTTATACCACAACAATTTACCAACTTACAATTTTTTATTCATTAAAAATGACACATCCTACCTTTTCTCTGTTTATAGTTACATTTAATGCTGTGGAATATATGCCAAACAAGTTAGTTCCCTATAAACAATCATATCTTCGTCTTGAAGTAAACAAGACAAAAATAAAGCTTGTCACACCAAAGCAAAGTACAAAGTCTCCTCTGCCCTGAAAACTTTCCCTGTTAAATAAAACCTAAAGGAACAACTTCCCCTTAAAGCACTGATGTGAAGTCTCTTTCTATAAATGTTAAATAAACGTTCTGGTTACAGAAAGCTTTACACTAGCAACAATTATATGTCTTACTTTTTAACAATGTTTTCTCTTTTGAAATCATTGTATTTTTAGACTTAAATTGTGTGAGCATTTATCATACAAGGCCAAGTCATTACTATAGAATCATTAATGTTCTAGGAAGAGCATGTTAATATAAATCTGTGATTTGCCTTACTGTCAGTTTATAGAAAATTAATCAACTCTTTCTGACCAGTTTGAATTGAGAATTCAACAACACTGTGGTACAAATTGCACTTCCTTACTTTTCTTAGTTTTTCTATTACTCTGCATTTCTTTGTTTCCCAAAATTGAGTTCCAGCTGTCTAGAGGCTCTGAGCCTAATCTTTCTGTTTTTGGTTAGGAGTGCAGATTTGCCTCTGTAACAGACTTGTTTGTATTCTGACCTACTATGGATCTCAATTATTATCCTCAAACAAGCCTAAATAAAGAGCCTGTCCAACTCACCCGACTTACAACATTTAGACCACAGAAAATGGGCAAAAATGGGGCTAACCAAAGTAATCTATGAATCCAACAGAGAGCTAAAAGAGATTGTTTTCACCTTAGTGTGAGACTGTGTGTGTGTGTGTGTGTGAGAGAGAGAGAGAGAGAGAGAGAGAGAGAGGGAGAGAGCCAAGAGAGAGAGAAAAAGAGCAACAGACTGAACAAATGGGAGTATGAAGGAGATGAAGCATGTCCCCTCAGACTCTCAAGTTATTGATTAGCCCTTTAAGATTCCTTTGTCATCATACTGATTTTCCATGGGGAACAGCATTCCCAAGATCTGTTTTTGGATCCATTATGTACCTGGCCAGGATAATGAAGATGAATGAATTAATATGCCATGTCAATAAATACTTAATGAAATGCTATATTTTATATTGTTCATTAATTGCATTAATAACCCAACCACAAGCGCTGTCCTTGTCCTGTGTCAGGAGGGTTTCATCTGTTTATCCACCATCACATGTTGCTTCACAGAATCTAGCTGTCTTACTTATATTTTGCCCAAATCCACTGTACATAATACATGTCATTTCATGTGTTGTGTAAAAGACAATTCAAATGACTTTCAGTGGATTGTTCAATAGAAATGTTATCAGTATTTAAATTATCACATTTCACCGCTTTCCAATAATTTTTATATCATATTTATATTATATATATATATATATATATATATATATATATATATAGATAGATATAAGAGATAGATAGATAGATTGATTGATTTAGTGATAGTTACTAATGAAAAATTATGCAGGATTTTGTTACATTTTGTTCACTTTACTATACTCATTTCAACACCACTGAATATGATCACACCTGATGTTTAACACCATCATTAATTTGTGCTCTTTTAAATAATCATCACGCCATAAATGAGACTAAATTAGCCTGTCAGACTGTTGAAACCACAAAGTCTTTTTGCGCTTTGCACAGTGGGAAGGTCTGTTTAAGTAAAAATCATTAAAATTAATTAAAGTAATTTAGTTGTGATTAGTGTGACAACTTTTCTTTTCTTTTTTTTTTTTTTTACATTGTTCTGGTTGTGGTTGTCTGAATCTTTCCTGTCAGCGCTTGTTTTACTAAAACCTTGCATATGCCTCCATTATGAAATTCTCTGTCTGTTTATTTGCCACAGTTCACTATTATCCATAAAAGCCCATATTAATGTTTGTGGGCTATTACAGAAAACAGAGCTACTCTGCACCAGAGGATGATATACACTCACTGTCCACTTTAATAGGAACACCTGTACTCCTGCTCATTCATGGGATTATCTGATCAGTCAGTCATGTGGCAGCAGCACAATGCATAAAATCATGCAGATACGGGTCAAGGGCTTTACATCAAGTATCATAATGGGGAAAATGGTGCCAGATGGGCTGGTTTGAGTATTTCAGAAACTGCTTCTTGGAATTTCACACACAACAGTCCCTACAGTTTACACGGAATGGTGTGAAAAACAAAAAACACTGAGTGACAGTTCTGTGGGTGGAAATGCCTTGTTGATAAGAAAGGTCAGAGGAAAATGGCCAAACTGGTGATCTGCATATACTGGCTCTTAATAGGATCCCCAAACCTGTCAAAGTATTGCTTATACTGCTAATTGGGTGAAAAAGTAAAGAAATATTAATGACATGACTTGGATCGATGGGGTGGCAATTTCATGTCCTAGTGAACAAGGTTAATTTTCATTCAATGTGATATTTCATTCACATACCATTCTCAAAGAAAGTATAGTTTAGAATGCAGTTATCTTCAGATCTCGGAACCACAAATCTCACAGCGACTAATGTAGACTTTCAAGGGGTTTTTTTTCCAGCTGGGAGTTTTGAACATGACCTACTGAATTCATGCAGCTGCTTTCTCCCTCTCCCTCCCTCAGCCTTTCCCTGTAGGTTTGTTGTGTGCAATGCATGCTAATACCTAATCCATCTCTGTAACCTCCAAACTGGTGTGAATAGGGGGAGGAATTACTGTAGCTCCATGTAGATACTCACTAGCAATGAATGATGAATGTACAGGATTTATGCTAAACTGCCTATTTGTAAATTTGTGCAACAAGTAAAACTGAGCTTAAATAAGCAACTAAAAGCATGTAAATCTATATGTAATTTGCGCTGTTGGGAGGTCTTGTAAAATAAAGAAAATTATATGTTAAAATATTACTTGATTATTGAATTAGTCGAGATAACTATAACTAGCAAAAATGCAAATGAGTGATGAATCAATAATGAAGCCGTTTTAATTATTTAATTATTAATTAAGTATTAATTAATGTGACTTAATGAAAAGCAAATGTTTGTGTTTATGCAAATTGTTAAATAGTATTAATAACATTTTTATAAGCATTTGGTAATGAATAAATTAAATATGTGACATTAGAGGCTTTTTCGTGAAAGCAGCTGTCAATTATTGTTATGTGTAGACTGATCAAGATTGTTACTGTAAAGTTCTAGCAAGTTATTAGTTTGATTTTACTGATTGCACTTTCATGACACATTAAGAAAGTTTTAAAAGGTGCTTCATAACAGTGTTATAAACACTGATGACACTAAAATCATTTGGTTGGCTTATGGGTGTCATGTTTCATAATAGTTTTGAATGCAAATGGACCACAGATGATTGCTTTAGAACCTCCTCTAAACCTCCATTAAAATGTGATTAAAATGAGATGTTTACCAATTAGTCTATATTATTCATCATTCTTGGTGAAATTCAATATTTTAGCAGATCAAAATATGAAATATGTCACTGCAATATTGTGCTGTTCATTCATTTAATGCAAATTGTTTTCAGTAGACAGCGCAGCCTGCATGAAAATGTACATAGAAGCCAGTAGAGGAACCACTAGACTTCTGCTGATGGACACAGATTCACTGGGATCCTGTGACAGATTCAAGTACACAGTGTTTCAATGGAGCAAAGATTAACATTCATTGGACAACAGGCTTTTTAATACGTCAGATCTCAGGGAGCAAAAACAGGTCCTTTCATCTCTCCTGGTACAGTAAATTTGATTGGCTGACTGGTAATGCTGTGACCATGCACATGTAGTGCTGGCCTTGTCTGCTAATGAAACCCTCTCATCCCTCTCATAAAACACAGCACACAGATAAATACTTTATTAACAGACAGCTGTGCTTCCCCTATTTAAAAAATCACCAGCTGCCACTGAAACATACCACTTCAGTTAAAGAACATTCAATATTGTGCTCATATAGGAAGTGGATACAGTACCTACACCTCTCAAAAGGCTAAATGACAGGTGGCCAGTTTATAAAAGAATTCACAACACTTCATGAATGTGCTGTTAGTAAAGACAAAATACTAAAATGAAGGGGACAAATACAGCAGGTTGAAACAGTCAAATGATAATTGTAGGCTCTCTTCTGTCTTTCATCAGAAATCTTTAGTCATCTCATGGATTGACTACAGTAATGCTTTATTAAATATTTATGCAATGCTTATGAATGTGTTTGTGCTTATGAATAACATATATATATATATATATATATACAGTCAGGTCCGTAAATATTGGGACATCGACACAATTCTAACATTTTTGGCTCTATACACCACCACAATGGATT
>CM075020.1:8577366-8623809 GCA_037576675.1 Pangasius sanitwongsei | reverse complement strand
CCAAAAATGTTAGAATTGTGTCGATGTCCCAATATTTATGGACCTGACTGTATATATATATATATATATATATATATGAATCTATAAAATAGCATGTATAAGAGCAATCATCTTCCTTCTGTTGGTGGCATTCACACTCATGACTCTTTGACTACAACAGAATATAAGCATGATTTATTACTTCCCACGAGGTGCCATGAATCACTGTCCTACAGTTTGTGCAAGTTGCACTCGTTTTAAAGTGCATAGCTGCTGAGACTTGGTCATCTTTATTATGGCCACCCAATATATCATTTGGAAATTTATTATAATATTATCATTCGCAATACTGATATATCACAGAATGCCTTAATTAAGGAATTAAGCCATATAACAAATCACTACATTTATTACATGCTGTGGGCATCCTGACTAACACGAGTGTGTCTGTGCTTTGATGAATGAGCAAATGTAAAATGTAAATTTGATCAGGCCAGATTTTTACCAAGTCAAGCCAAGAGTCCATAAATGGGTTTTAAATGAATTGCAAGCAGAATCACAGCATGGCATTTGGTAAATATTGTGCCACCCTAGTGTTCACTCAAAGTGACTCTTTAGTCATTTAGATCAACAGATTTTTAGAGGACAATTCCACTGCTATTTGCTCATGCATGTGTGTGTGGAATCTGGTGAGTAATCTGATGAATAGATTAAGTGACTCAGTGTTAGGGATGAAAGTACATTGTGTAAATGAGAATCAAATGTGCTGTCAACTGTGTGTTCTCCCGAAGCAACAGTACATTCTGTGTTATTATTGTGGACACTTTTCTCTCAAATGAACCCAGGGTCTTTGTCGCCCAATCCATCAACCTTGCATTAGATTCTGTTTAGATTCTTTCCATCAGCACGTCTTTAGATAAAAAGGGTTTCCTAAGGGTTCATTGGATAGTCAAGAGTACTTCCTAAAAGGGTTCCACTTAATAGGGAAACCCTCTCATGCAGTTCTATACTTGTACATATATGTATATGTGTGTGTAATACAGTAGACATATTTTTCTTCTTTTTCTCAGTCTATTTGGGGGAAACAAGTTAACAGTGGTGCGCATCTCTGATGTGAAGTGTATATCTGAACTAAAAAAAAGTGCAAGTTAATTACAAATGGGAGATTAGCTATTTGGTTTTAGCCTCACTGCCTTACTGAGCTCCAAATAAAACCTTATTTCTACCATATTTCTGTACAAACAAAAGAAATATGCTTTCATTTAGCCCCATATAGCTCACACAGACCATGCCCTGTGGCACAAGTGTCATGGTAGCACCTAAATCTGCACTGAACTACATTACCCATCAGCCCAAGCACATCACATGACCATGTGACATGTCTCACTGAGCACTCACACCTGTTCTGTATTACCCCTAATCAGCACCCCTACTTAAGTCTTGGTCTCTGTATGTGTCATTGTCAAGCTTTTGTCATTGTTGTGCATATGTGTCGTTGTGTGTGCCACAGCCTTGCTAAGAGTCTGCCTGTTTCGTCTTGTATCTATAAAATAAAATTTGCACTTGCATCCGCTGCCTCTACAGAATCGTGGCAACAGGGCAGCGTATCTCTGCGGGGCTCTCCAAAAAATAATCATTTAATTAATGTTTTAAATATTATAAAATGTGTACGTCCATTGCAGGTGTTTTTCATCATTCTTTAAATGATTGTTTTTCAACATTATTAAAAGACAATTTTCTCAGGAATTCATACAAGCATATGTAATGAAATGCTCTTAAAGGATTTCATTTTGACTCACTGTAGCTGTGTAAGTGCATCCCAGTTTTATAGTAGATTCTGACAGTGTGTGCAGAGAACTTTTCTGATCTTTCTGGAATGTAACAAACCTAAAAACTAAAGCAAATCTGATCAAATATTATTACATGGCTATTGTTGCCAAATGTAGCCTAAACAGTATCTTGATTTGAGAAAGACATTGTTTTGAAACATAGTTAGCTTGCTTACTCAGTCACATTAGACAGAAGATAGAAAGCTGTCCAGAAATTTCCAAAGAGAATTAACTCCCTGTTCAGGTCCCATGCAAATGCAAACAAAAGTGTACAAAAGTAATGATTGAAGTAATGATTATTAAACACATTATTTGATGCCAAGCATGTGTTCAAGTGCTCAAGAATAATGGAATAACTGCATTGTTTATGTCAATTATGTCAATAGAAATAGAGTCATGGCAACACTGCATTTGTTTTGGTGCACATTACCAAGCACTAATTCACACCAAACATGATATATGGCGAGACAGTTGAAGATGTTATTACAACACATTTCACTTTTAACAAAATGGCATATGAATGGGACTCAAACAGCGTATTCTGGTTCCCCTTGTTGTAGTAATGAGTATCTTATCATTACCATATAAACACTGTGCTCCATTACGCAGGCTGCACAACCATAACACTGTTGTAGCTTGTGATTCTGAATATAGTTGTACAGCTGGATAGGTAAGGTTCTGTTTTTACATGGGCAAGTTGCATATCTTATTGAAATGTTGGTTACAATGGAAGCACATCTTGCTCCTGAGCAGAAGAGTGTTCACCCTATTGTCCAGAGATTGCAAATTTGAAATCAGATGATGTCGCAGCCATCTGAGGCCAGGAGCCAAGGGAGCGAAATTGGCTGTGCTCTCTGGGTGGAAGGAATGGCATACTCTATCTTCCCTGTCAATCACAGAGACACTAGCCAGTTGTGGGCGTTTGTGAGGTCATGTATGCAGAAGAGGACAGATACCACTTTCCTCTGTGTGTCATGCTGCCCTGTGCCCTGTTAGATATCAGAGCATCACGTCTGCCCATCATCTCTTGATAATGTATTTATTCTAACCCAACCCTTTATAGGAACTGTGCTGCTCTCTCTTCACCAGGGTCCCGCCTTTGCAATTGGTCATAAAAATACATTATTAATGTTTTATTTTCTTGCTTGCACCATGATCACAAAAATAGAGACACAACCTTCACAACCATCATATCCTGTCCTATCATGCCTTATCATGAGTGGGACTGGGTCTTCTACATTTAAACCATTTATACTACAGGGCTGTTGAATTCTCTATTCTGATTGGTCAGAAGGTGTTGTTTTGCATTTTTGTTTCATTTGCAGATGCTACATTTTGTTTAGTTAACTTCAAGAGTGAGAGAAAAAACAGAGTGGCTGGTGAAGGAACGAGTGTTTATACCTATTTATAAAGGAAATAATAACAGGAAATCACTTATTTCCAAGGTTGTGCTGTTCCAGGGGTTGGTGGCAGGGTCTGCGTCTACTTCTGTCGATCTGAATGCATAGCTATACTCCATACTCTGAGGTGGTAACAGTGACATATCAAAAAACCCTGCCATTTATAATTTTCCTATAACAGCATGCCTGTCCTTTCATGTTTTATTCCTTACTTGGTGCACAATTTAATGCAAGAAAACTAAGAGCATGTGATTTCACAGTCATCCTGTGTTCTTCTTTTCATAGTAGCCACTTTTATCCAGAGAAATGAGGCAGAGTATAATCCTAGCATATATAACGGATCATTGAGAGTTAAGGATCTTGTCCGAGGATTTGAAATTGCAACCTTTATGCCACTAAACTTTCCCCACCAACTATTATTGACACCCATTTATATGTAACTGTTATATATGAACAAATGTGGATAGTTATATCTGTCTCTGTCTAGATCATCTCAGTCATAAAATAAGTCAAGGAGGGCAATGACTTTAAAGTTATATTAAATATAATTATATCTTTGATATCTATATTTAATGATATGGGGGCTGTCTATGCTGCTCACTAAGCATCAGTTTAGATAATGCAAGTCCCAGAAAAGGGTTTAATTCTCTTAAAATATATATCGCTTAAAATATATAAAAAGGAAGTGGAAGCAATTTACTCCTAATATTACTGATGATACTATGAAACATATATGCAGGGCAGTCAGGTGGAAGGGTAAGGTCAGGATTTATTATCAGTTCCATATTTAACTATGCTAGAGTTTCACAGCACTCATCACTTGAGCAAATATTTGTCTCATATCATACAGTGGTTGTAGTGGTTTTGGTAGTTTATCATGGTTGTGAGAATTTTGACAGGAATGGCATATGGTGGTTTCATGCTGAGATCAAGCAAAAGCTGTGAGCTGCACAGTCTCTACACAGTAAAGCAAAAGAAGAACAAAGAAAACCTGACAGGAAAAGTGTGCTGCCAGGAGAAGTCTTCTACTCACAACTGTGTAAATGTGAGTAAATAGAAATCCTTTTAGAAATTTATTTACAGCAGGTTTGTGATAAGTGTCTAAGCTGGGTTTACACTGTACGATGTTCGGCCCGATTTCGCTTTTGCAGGCACAATCATACATCGTGATCTTTGGTTGTGAATTGAGATCAGTGGCCTCAGAATGTATAATGTAAAATGCTCTCACCAGTGGTCAATTTAGTGTGGTAGCGACCAAAGAGAGCCGACGACAAAGTTCTGGCAGTGTCAGAAAATTTTGCTTAAAATCTCAGAGTGTGATCACTGCTACGACACTTGAGTACAAAACCACCAATAGAGGACAGCATATGATTACACAAAAATCACAGGACAGCTACAAGCACAGTGGTGGCAATGGTGAAATGTAAATAAAACATATTGCATTTAAAAGAATAGTAGCGTGTTGAATTGCAGCAGCAGACAAAATGTCTCTCTAATGTCTCATCACACTTATTGTATATCACAACAGGACAAAAAGGGACGCAACATAAAAAGAAACAGAGGATTAATTACAGCTTCCAGATGTGTAGCTAGATAATTATCATGCAAAAGCTCTGTTCATAGAGTTTATTTTCTATTATGACGATGTGAAACTATTTTTTTGCTTTTCCAGTTGAAGAACTACAAATCTGTGCTGCGTCACTGTGCACCCAGTAAGGCAGAACGTAGTAACTATCTTCATCAATTAATCTGACATGAAGAACAGGTGTTTGTGCACAGTCCATTATAGACTTCTTATTGGGATTGCACTGTATAAAACCGGCTTTTGAAAGAAAGGGTCCTTGAAGGGTTTTTAAAGGGTTCTTTGGATAATTAGGGTTCTTAGCTCCCAAAAAGGGTTCTACATGGAAAATCTGTGATAGAAAACACTCTGCTGTACAGAGAACCTATAAGCGTTCCACAGAAGGACAACCGAACAGTGTACGTATCAGTGCTGTGCAAATAACATATTAATCAGGTGTATAGAGATTTGTATTTATTAATTTAACAGGTCCTTTGGCAGCTCAGAGGTTAATGTTCTGTGCTATGAAACCAGAGGATTGCTACAAAGCCACTACTGGTCCCTTGAGCAAAATGTTTAATCTTCGATTTCTCAGCTACATGCTTCAGAAATGTATGTCTGCCAATGTAGTGAATTTATATGCCTTATTTGGTATGAACAAATAAACCATAATGCTTACTACATGCCTTTCTTAATATTTTCACTACAGGCTCTGAATCATTCACTGAGGTTCTTAAATAATATGCTTTAATATTAGGCTGTGGGTTAAATCTACTGTACACACAGACATTTGATTAGCTGGTTTAAGGGCTTCATAATTAGTCTATGTTTGAACAGGGAAAACACGGGCAAAACGTCAGCTAAACATACTGTACATGCACTGAGAAAAAATGAAACCTTGGATCAAAGTAAAAAAAAAATAATTTCATCAACCCTTTAAAGCTACACTGTATGGCCAAATGTATGTGGACACCTGACCATCACACCCATAAGTGGGCCTTCCCTTAACTGTTGCACATAATTGTACAGAATGTCTTTGCATGCTGTAGCATTACAATTTCCCCTCACTGGAACTAAGAGGCCCAAACCTGTTCCAGCATGACAATGCTCCTGTGCACAAAGTGAGCTCCATGAAGACATGGGAGTGTTAAGGCTGGAGTGGAAGAACTCGAGTGTCCTGCACAGAGCCCTGACCTCAACCCCACTGAACACCAGTTTGGGTGAACTGGAACACCAACTGCACCCCAGACCTCCTCACCCAACATCAGTGCCTGACCTCACTAATGCTCTTGTAGTTGAATGATCACAAATCCCCACAGCCACGCTCCAAAATCTAGTGGAAAGCCTTCCCAGAAGATTGATTTGCTGTTATTATAACAGCAAACACAGGGGGACTACATCTGGACTAAATCTAAAACAAGAACACATGGGTGTGACTGGTCAAGTGTCCACATATTTTTGGCAAAATAGTGTATTTTTTTCTCAGCTGAATTGAAAAAAAAAATAGCTGTAACAAGTTGATGATTTTTTTTTACTTTGATCCAAGGTTTAACCTTTTCAATGTGGTTAGAATTTTGTTTTTTTGTTTTTTTCTCCCGCCTTTACTGTTTTGTCCTAAATAAGCTGCTGTCCATGGTGCTGTCCATTTCCTGGGGAAACGCCATTGTAATGCCAGTAAACACTTGTTCAGAGAGCCCAGAAATAACGTTCATATTGACATATTTCACGCACGCTGTTTAGTCGTAGCCTTACACACAAGAGGGAATGTCTCATGAATCTTGCAACGATTTGGAGCTCACGAGTTGTCTCGTTTTTGCGTGTCATAACAAGGTTTCCTAGCTGCGTGCAGAAACTCCGACGCTCCTGGACTCTTCTGAAAGTCATATGTAGGCTTCACTGCCTTGTTAATTTGTTAAAAATTCTCAAATTCATCTGTGTTGATCTAAATATCGGTTGCATTAAAAGCATCGCGACACTACCATAGTGGTACGGAGCATGCGCAAACTGGACCTGGGCGCTGGAAAGACTGACATTGTCAGTTTACTTTGACAGAGATAGATGTGGATGACATCGGTTCATATACCATCTTATACAGATTCCTTCTACTAATATCCAGCACAGTGGTGTCGCATTCTGCATGGGTTTTAGTCAGGTTTGAATGATATTGTTTATTTGACCTATACGTGGTTGATGCTTCTCATGCACACAAAGACCAGAAAGCCTGTGCGAGATTTATTAATCAGCAAATGCAGGCGCGCGATGCGATCCCGAGAGAGAGAGAGAGAGATCTGTGTCACAAGCTGCCTCAAAGTCATTCATCTTACACCTATGTGGCTTTCAGGATTCAGTATTATTCAGGAATGTTTAAGCTACAGATAATGGGATTTCTGAGGATATGAGGACAGTCCTGTCCTACACACCGAAAGGAATTTCAAGGCTTTGTATTCGAGTAGACAAGACAGACAAGACATTTCAGAAATATCAGCCAGCTGTTAGAGAGTCAGGGCTTACACACACACACACACACACACACACACACACACTTATAAAGTAAGCCACATGCATTACATGCGTAATGTGCAAATAATGTTAGATTAGACGCAGCCATACATTTGTGCCCAAGCCAGATAACGGTGCACCTGCCTACTTTAGCTAATGAGACGTCGTCCAAAATAAATCTGTGCAATGGGCCATCACCGGAGAACTTAGGCTACTGGAAGAACTTACACAGACTAGATGCAGAACCGGAGGACAGGATAAGGACTTACCGAATCTCAGGACGTGCGGCATGGCGTGACTGCAGCCTGTGAAGAGCGCGAGCAGCAGCAGCGGCAGCAGCAGTAGTCTCGGTGGGAAACCGACAATCCGAGCAGTTAAGCGCGCGCTGATTCTGTCCATCTTACTGCCGCTGGTTCTCTTCCATCTTACAGGTGGAAACGAGCATAGACCTCCACGCGCGCGCGTGTGCGTGCGTGCGTGTGTGTGAGTGTGTGTCGCTATAAAGGCTCTTGACGTGGCGGAAACATTACGGCATGGTCGCACACGTCCTCCACACCGCTTCACCCAGTGCTCGCGGTCTCCAAACCGGGAACACGCGCGACCTCCATCTGTGACAGTGAGAAATCCGGAGGGGATTTAGAGGCCCAAGGAAGAGGAGGGAGATGCGGAGGGAGACGCGGGGAACGTCGATGTGTGTGTGTATGTGTGTGTGAGAGAGAGAGAGAGTGTGTGTGTGTGTGTGTTTGGCGCTTAGCTGCCCACGCGCCCGGTTATACTGCACTGCCGCACCGCCTGTGACGTCGAGCCGGGTTTAGTTCAGTGTGTGTGTGTGTGTGTGTGTGTGTTTGTGTGTGTGGAGAGAGAAGACAGACAGACAAAAAGACGGAGGTGGTATCCCATAGTTTTTGATTCATTGTTCATTCACGTATTTTCTTGTTCTTCATAAATGACAAAAAGTTTAATAGAATTTTTATAAAATTTTGTAGACACAGGAAAATCAATGTCACATTCATAAATCTCAAGTCCTCAACTGGTCACTTCAATTTCAGTAGACCACACATTCACTGAATCAACCAAGTAATTGATTTAAAAAAAGAAAGACAGAAATGGTCACACTGTATGCATCACAAAGAAACAAACTGCACTAAATAGATTTTTTTTTTTTTACTAATTTAAGTTACTACTATACTTTTTAAAAAGAGAGCTATTCAGGGGTTCTTTAAATGGTTAGGAGTTTGTAGATACCATTTGAAACCTTTTTGAAAGGAAAATAATCTGTTTTAGAGTTCTAGATAGAACCTTTAAGAGTTTACTCTAGAGGGACAACCTAAAGAACGAATTACTTTCTTTAAAAGAATTACAGAAACATTCATTCATCATCAGTAACAGCTTTATCCTGAATCTGGATTCTTTCCTGGTAACACTGGGTGGGAGAGGCCAGACAATTCATTCTGGATGGGATGCCAGTCCATCACAGCCATTTACATACTCATTCACACCAAGGGGCAATTTAGCATAGCCAATCCGCCGAAGCGCGTGTTTTAGGACAGTGGGAGGAACCAGGGGGAAACCCATGCAGATATTTGAATCTCCACACAGACAGTAATCCGAGCTCTGGCTCAAACCCAGGAACCTGGAGCTGTGAGGCAACAATGCTACCCACTGTAAAGAAACTTGTGATGTATGAGCATATTCTTTATCATACATACAGCAGGGGATATGTGTTTTATTATTGTGTGTGAGGACGTGGCAGGTATACACAATTAGGATGGGGTTCCACTGATGAGCTAGGGGGAAAATCTGCAGATATGCACAGAATTAAGACACATAAGCTCGTCTGTTGTCTCCCAGACATCTTATTCAGCAAACTATTTTTATCTTCGGTAGTCTATGTGAGCTGCATGTGGTGAGTGTTTAGGAAGATGGGCAGTCTCCAGTCGTGTCCACATGGTTCTGGCTCCACCTTGAGGGCATATGCGGTTGTATTTGTTGTGGTGGTGCTGCAGATGTAGTGCTCTATTCTTGCATTTTGGATGCGGCTCTAACCTTGGATGAAGTTCCCCATCAAAAAGTGGATCAAAAATTAGAATCAGACAGAAATATCAAACATATGGACAGCATATTTACTAGCCAAGTACAGTGTATGGTTGAAGTGTGCATGCTGTTTAAATCTGTTCTCTGTTAATAATATCGCATAGCTATAATACCATTTCAGTGTTGGTCTATAATACTCTGCAGAGAATTCTGGTGAAGGAATAAATTATTTAATCACCCACCAAAACATCAAACCCTTTATGAGCTGACTCAAAAAATTAAGAACTGAACCTTAAAATAGAGGCTAAACTGGGAATCCCCAGTAAGAGCCATCACAACTCACAGAGCTTGTTCACTATGCCTCCAGCACTATTCCATTTGTGGCTCAACAGTAGAAATCAAGAATGCATTATGCATCATGTACTAACATAGGAAATTTATTAGAGTAAACTTGGCTTAGATGGGAAAAATTGGGCTCTGAAATCTGTTCTTCATTTTTCCCCCTTTTTTTTCTTTAATTTTGTCATCTGCAAATTCCCACCCACCAGTCATCTCTCTATCATTCGACAGCTACCAACCAGGGAACACACATACTAACACATACTTCCACATACAACCAGGGAACGCACACAGCTAACACATACTTCCGCTGAGACACAAGAAGCCAGCCACTGCATTTTTTTCAAACTGCTGCATTGGAGGAAAGCGCTATCTACACTCTTCCACATACAGGACCTCACAGACACCCATAGTTGGCTAGTGTCGCTATGATTGACAGGTGAGAGAGAGTAAGCCATCCTTCCCACCCGGCCATGGCTAATTTTGCTCTCTAGGCTCCCAGCTACATATGATTCAAACTTGTCATCTCTAATTACCAAATATTAAAGTGTCTTGAACAAACATTTTAGATCAACCAACGCTATGTTTTCAGAGAGAGAAAAATTTGAATACATTTTATTGTGGACTTCAACATTACGTCACTTCTTTGTCTTTTTTAGTAGCTTTGGTTTATATTTGAAGCAATATCAAGGGAGTTATGTTGCAGTTATCTATACTGTGCTGGTCAGTGAGTGAGAAAAGAAAAAGTCTGCCTCTACCAGATATGTTTTTTGTCAAAAGGAATTAAAAGAAAATGTTTTGTGTTCTTCCCTACATAAGTGAGATCTTTAACAAATAAGAAAAAAAAATTTCAAAAATGATTGAAGTTATCTATAAAGGGGCAGGTTGTCATTTTTCAAATGACATTACATTGTTTTACCTGCGTGCAAAATTGCAACTGGATCAAAAACCCTAACAAGCTTTCCTTTCCTCCCAACAGATCCACCCCTTCTGTTTCCTGCTGCCCAGAAAGAAATTTAAAATGTTAATTATAACATTAAGATCACCACATTGTTATACTGAAATGTATTTACTATACCTGGTAACTATACAGAAAGAATATCATTCCTATGAAAAGACACTGAAATCTTTTAGAGGAGTTTTTTTTTTTAAGTTCGATCAAGAAATCCATATTCTGTGATCATTTGGTATGATACCAACCTATACTCTGCACTCTAAATTACAGAACTTGCGCTGTAATCTTTTCATCCTCAGAAGTCAGACGTGTAGAGCAGTATGTGGATTTTAATGTACTTTTTAAATATATCCAGTCTGATTAAAGTGTGAATGACTCACACTGATGCAATGGATAGTGAATAGGCAAAGGAGATGAAAGCCGGCTTTGATTTAGACTTGCATTTACCCTGAAGGCTCAACAGAATCTTTGTTAGATGGGGAGAGTGACGGAAATGAGTGGGTATGGATGCCTGAGAGAGAGAGAGAGAGAGAGAGGATCCACTGCGATCTGACAAGGATAAGGCAGCTACTGAAGAATGAATGAACGAATCCATCTTAAAAACATCAAACCCTTTCTTATCAGAACTTAATAAAATGATCTAACATGGTACTTAAACATGTAGTATGTCAAGATGTTCAAACCAAGATGGCTGATCATTTTGTGGAGCACCTTTACACAATTAGAATGGTGGATTTCTTCTTTCCTGCATTGAGGAACTCAACAGCAATGGACACATCATTAATGATACCTCTGCTTGCATCACGACTTGGAACTTTGAAACCTCAGGCTGTAAAGAGTGGCTATTTGAGTAGTCTTCATGTCATTGAATCAGTCTGGCTATTCTCCTCTGACTTCTCTCATCAACAAAGTGTTTCCACTCACAGAACTGCAGCTCACTGGATTTTTTTTTTTTTTTTTTTTTTTGGCACCATTCTAATGTTGTAGGAGAAAATCTCAGGTGGTCAGTAGTTTCTGAAATACTCCAACCAGCCTATCTGGCACCACCAATCATGCCATGGTCAAAGTCTGCACTGAGATTGCTTTTTTCCCCATTCTGATGTTTGCTGCGAACATTAACTGAAGCCCTTGCCCTGTTTCTGTATGGTTTTATGCATTCCACTGCTGCTACATGATTGGCTGAGTGGGTAATCACATGAATGAGCAGGCCTATAGACATTTCTAATAAAGCGGACATTGAATTTTTTAATTTCGCATTTTAATTTTTTTAATTGCCTAATAAAAAAAGACATTCCCTGACTCAGTGCTACAAAATATACTGTAATATACTGGATATACGATTTTAAAGTGAGGTCAATTTCACTATACATTTGGATAACAAACAAACAAGCAAAAAAACATGTAAACAATATTCAGACATACACACTACAAACTGAGGTGCTCAATTCACCATCTGTGCCATTTACATAATTATGGAAACAGGCATCAAGAGTGCAGTCTCACTGTCCTCACCAGTCCAACCTCAAACTAATATTCACACCCTCACACAGTATTTGCATTTTCATAAGCAAATAAGTTGACATGTATACTTCAGAATGTTTATTATATGTGGAAATGCAATTTTTAAGTATGATCATTAAAACCTATAATTTAAAAGTGGAAAATTATCTTTTTTAAATTTCTCACATCACATATGACTAATATTTTAATATTTTAGGTTAAATCAATCAATTTCTATAACTTTTTGTTTACACCCATGGCTAATGGACCATAATAGATGTCGGTCCAGGTAATGGATGAATAAACTAAAAAAAAGTAAAAAAAAATCCAAAGGGACATGAGCACAATGCTGATGGGATGCAGCTCAAGTACTAAACTGTCCTCCAGTGTGGCTGCTGGCTAATGATATTTATTTGATTTGTGTTTACTTGCAAAGTCAATGTTTCCTTGATTATAGAGTGCTCCTTGCGTTTTGACCTTTGTCTCTGTTATTGTTCTCAGATCAAGACTTTGACTCGTTTTACCCTATATGTAATGTAATCTGGAGTAACCTGACCTCGAGCAGGCACACAGTAAGATGTTTTATGTAGGATATACATAAAAGAGTGACATACAAAATTCTTATTACAGGGCAGAATAGGGGCTTTATGGCTTGTGTGCATGGAGCTGATATCATTCCACATCAAGCTGCACAGCACTGGTGAACAACTGATGAATTTTTTCCTGTTAGCGGATAACTCGAAACAATGCAATAGAGCCAAAGTAAACAGCAGCAATATCATAAGGCACACCGTTTCAGCATTTGTTGTTGTTTTCATCCTTACCCTCGATAACCTAAAGTATTTATGTCATTATTTTTAGTTGTCTTTGAAATATTACGCCTACATGAAAAAAAGCAAAATATTTTTTCTGCTTCTTGTTTAACATTTTTGCTTGCCAAATGTGTGGGCAGCATCTTTAGACGTTTTAGTACAAGCATCCTTGATTGGCCAATATATTGTTCAAATTATACATTTACTCCACCAATTTACACATAAGTAAAAATATATGTATGTTTGGAGCAACTCCATCCCACTGTTTTAACCAGCTTTTCCCATTATTTGGTAAGTAGGAGTTGTCAACATGAATAGAACCCATCAAATCTATATTTTTCATCTATGCTGAATAATAGTATTTTTCGTGTTTACTTTGTTTATCAACAATAATCACCACTATGAAAGTGGATAACCAAAGTTCAGATTTGGCTTTGATTGTTTCTTTATTTCATTCATCCTATTCTGTCTATTGTACTTTATATTTTCATATGTACTACCACTTTAAGATGCTGAGTGACCGGATTATTATATTTTACTATAATTAATTTATTTTTAGTACAGTTTAGTATGTATGTCCACTGTAAGTAAGACATTACTCAGTAATCAGCATGGTTTCCAATGTTATATGATGTGAGACTGAGCAACTTGGGAAATCTTGCTGTAATAGGCCAGTGTGAATAATAACACAACTCCCACTACAACATCTCTGGGAAACCTGAAAGTTCATTTCATCATTGTCCAACGGCAAAGAACAAGGTAAATGGCCAAAAGTATGGGGACACTGTCACACCCATATGTGGTTCTTCCCCAAACTGTTGCTGCAAAGTTTGAAAGCACCAAATTGTATAGAATGTCATTGTATGCTGTAGCATTAAGATTTTGCTTTACTGGAAATAAAGGTCCCCAGACATTTTCCAGCATGACAATGCCCCTGTACACAAAGCAAGCTCCATAACATGGTTTGCCAAGATTGGAGTGGAAGAGCTTGAGTGTCCTGCACAGAGCCCTGACCTCAACCCCACTGAACACCTTTGGGATGAACTGGAACACCGACTGCACCCCAGACCTCCTCACCCAACATCAGAGCCTGAGCTCACTAATGCTCTTGTAGCTGAAAGTCAAAGGGGCACCAAATCTGGAATGGGATGCTCAAAAAGCATATATGGGTGTGATGGTCAGGTGTCCACAAATTTTTGGCCATATAATGCACTTTAGCTAGCTAACTTTAGCCTAATGTTATGTTAGTTAACAGTTTTTGTAGCTTGCTAGACGATAAACAAATGTTGCTTTGGCATATGCCAATAGGGACATTTTCTATGAATTTTGCCACCCCAGATAAAGATTGCCACCTCAATAAAGTCATTGGTCTAACCTGGCCACCCCAGTGCAAAAGACCATTAGAACCATGGGTCTCTGAGCATGAGGTAGGTCTCATGCTGTAGGGTTTTTTCTTTTCTTTTTAAATTAATCTGACATGCACTAATGAAGCCAATGTGGCACTTTCTAAATTCCTGACAAATCAGGACAGAATCATAGATAAGGAAAAAAAACACAGAGAGAAATAGACCAGGATGGGGGGCTTGGGCCTACAACATTTACTGGGTTGCTAAATGTGGACAAAACAGCTCGGCCTGCCCTTTTAACAGCTTACGGAAACATGAGCTGGCAGAGGTCACTTCACAGCTCATCAGACCCCAGCAGGGCAAATCCTTTTCTAAGCACATCTGTGTGTACAGTCTTTCTCCTGCTTATTCATACCTCTGTTAAGCAGTACTCAACTCCCGTCACAGTTGCTGGAGACACTTGATTTTATTAATTTACAAAAAACATCTCATGGCATTTAACAGAGTAGGTGACTTACACAGATTTTAATGAGTTTTTATAAGGCAAGATCTTCTAACTTATTGAAATGGATAATATCTGTTATAACTTGTTTAATGTCAGTGTTTCAAGAGTAGCCACTACAATAAATGTTTCAGGACGGCCCTTTTAAATGTTAGATCACTGACAGATAAAAGTTTATGCTAAACAACTTTATCTGCAAATGAACATTTTGAAAGAGTTGATTTGTTTATGGCTAAAACATGACTAAATCTGAATAGAATCGAGTTTATGTATAAATGATAACTGTAAAAGAAATCTCACTTGGAAATTTCTTAACTTTTCAGGCAGGCCATGAGTCAGTCTTCTCCTAAAACACACACACACACACTTCTTCCTGCCTGAACATTCCAATCTATTGACTACATTTATCACACATCATGACAAGACTCTCCTTACTGGGGATTTTAATTTTCTATTAAAATTATCTTGTATTAAAAAGCCACCGAACTTTTATATGCACTAAATTTTACCCAACATCTTACTCCCACCCACTAGTTGTACATAAAAAAAAGATGAGCTTATCTACCCAGTAGCATTCACTGAATAAACAGATTTTTTTAAATACATAAAAAAGAAATTCTTATTATTGGCAGTGATGCAAAGAGAATTGTTTAAAAGAAGATTAGGAAAATGGTTCTACAAACACAAACAGTGTAAGTAATCTGGGTGGAATTATTGGTTCTTGTTTTATAGGACTATCAATCACACATTATTAACTATTAACTAGGACTATTAACCACAATAGACAAACTTCATCTTATTCAAAGTGGCATAGCCAAAGTATTAACACAAAGAAAGAAAGCAATATTACACCACTTTTAACATCATTCCACTGGCTGTGTGTTTCTTGTAGAATTAATATTTTCTTATTGGTTTATAAGGTTTTGTTATTGCTTAGAAGCCTCTATTATTAGTTAATGAAGTTAAAACTCTTAATGGGTTATCACTTTTATATATGTCAGAATCCCTGACACACTCTTTTCATAACCAGGTTTTATGATTATTAATGCTGCATTTAACTACAGGTCGTAGCTCGACTAGGATCTCCGACTAGGAAAGACCAAAGATAATGCCCCCTCAACTCAGGATTCCTACTGGGGAACTTGGGATGATCTCCTCAACCCTGAGTTCAGCAAGTGACATCAAAACAACATGGCTACTCACAGCATGAACAGTAAACACAGCAGCACGTCGTTCCTTTAAATGAGTTATACTGTATATACAGGTATTGGTTTTAGATCAATTAGCATACAGACATATTCACTTGTTAAATCTACAACACTGACCATATAGTTTTCTGTTTTGAGGAGGAAAATGTGGATCACTCATCACAGTCAGCTGGCTAGCATGTTGCTAACAAAAGATGAACAAGGAGGCATCCATGTTTTCCCCCCATTTTGTAGCTTGAGTGTAGCTTGATCTCAAAAATGACATCATTCCGACCTCCGACTTCCCACTTCTGAGGTAAGTCAGATGCAGCATAACTGCTGGCTTCCTTGTTCCAGGAATCATGCCACAAAAGACTGATAAAGCAGCTTTCTAGCATTATGCACCAGAGATCTGTAACATTATACTGATCAATATTCTGCATGTGCCCCACTGATAGTTTTAAAAAGCAGGTAAAGTATGTGTTTAGCATTTTAATAGTAATAGTCATTTTAATTCATGTTGTCCTTTATCTATATATTTATAATCTTATACATAATTGTTTTATTTTTTCCTATTTTAAATCTTTTAATCATCCTATTACTTGTTTACTATGGTTTTATTAATTTATATTAGATATAAGTCTTCTTCTGTTTCTGTAATGTTTAATAGTTTAAAATAGTTTAATAGTGTTTAAAAGGATTTTATTGCTTGCTGCTGTACTAATGATCTAACAATAATAATAATAATAATAATAATAATAATAATAATAATAATAATAATAGTTATTGTTAATTAATCTCTGTTCATAAGGAAATCTTAGTTCTCTCCTCCATGTGTAACCCAATGATCCAAAGGACACCTTTATTCCATCAAAACCACATATTGCACTTTAGTGATGTACAAAGTTAATAGGAAACACACTCCTGGGTGTATTAGTGACCATAGAGTCTGAAGAGCACATTTATTCAGTTATTTATTTTATTCCAGTTTTTTCTCTGCCCAAATTCTCCAACTATGTACAGACCTTTGTGTATTCACTGATTAAATATTTGTCAGCAGTGTGGGCATCCTGTTAAACACAAGTCCAACAATGCATGTTTTATCCCCTCTCTGTTATTCTCTAACACCCGCCTGATTCCATTACTCATCTCTCTATTCTTTCATTGTCACCTTTTCAGTCATCCGTGTACAACTGATTTACAGTTATACCCATTCAGCAGATTCAGGTTTGGTCATAGAATATCCTCTGTCTGTTTATCGCTTGCTGTTGAACACACCCTGTACACACATTCCCTTCCTATACACCTCTACACAGTTGATGTTTAAAAGATACATATGCACAAAAAGTGGAATGTTGAGAGCAGCACAGCAAAAAAAAAAATCTACTATAAATATACTTAAATATACGCCTATAAAACAGCACACTATAAAACAGTGTAGTTATATTAGTTATATTAATCTCTAGGTTGTATTTAAGAATGTAGTAATGGTGTGTCTGTAATTCAATTTAAACAGGTGACTACAGGGGAACGAATGTTAATAGGACTGCAAATGGGTAAAAAAAAAAAAAAAAGAGTAAATAATCTGACATGCGTTTAGTATTTTGAACCATTTTTTTCAAAAACTCTAAATAAAGATAAAGCCTAAATAAATTACTAGTCCTTAGGAGTTCTCATACAAGTTCATTTATTGTATTGATATTGTATTGATTATTTTTTTAATGAAACCACTGAAGCATATATTATACAAAATAAAATCTAACACAGCAGTCTCAGTCCCTTTCCATGGCTATATATCTACATTCATGTTGGGGTCATGATATAGAACACACCTAACACCTCATATATCAGCTCTAAACAGACAACCAATCCAGCCATGGTGGTATCCTGAGATCAGTCTAATGAAATATTGCATTTGAAGTATTACTGTAGCATGTGTTTTTGTTTTTTTTGTTTTTTTCAGCAGAAAGCCCTATAACAACTATTTTCTATCCTAACCTAAATGGAGTTTTTCCTCTTGTTGCTTCATGATGTTCATGATTTTGATTGATGCAGATTGGGCACATTGTATTTGTTCCTTACTTTGTTAAAATGAGTAATTCTATTAGGTATCAACCATGTGAATTCCAGAGCACATAGGAGAAAAAAATCAAGCAATGAAAAAAAAAAAAAAAAAAAAAACAGTTGTAGGCTTCAGTTAAGATATTGATATAATACAGCCTTGCATTAAAAAAAATCAGTACAGGTTTCTCTCTCAGTATACATCCCAATTTTGTAGAATTTTGAATGAGGGATATAAAACACTACTGCAAACATCAACTATTTCACTAAAAGAAAAGGATAATCACTTTCTCTCCTCCAGTACAATTTTCTTCTGCTCTTCAGGGGTGTTTAAAGACATAGTAGATGTAATCCAGTGGGTCTGCTCTCAGTGGGGTTCTGTGGAATTGCTGGAATAGCACAGGGCCCTCTATGTTCATTTATCAGCAACACTCAGGTGGAAGATGGAGACTGATCACCAGTTACAGATTGGGTTCAGCAGCGGTGGTGAATTAGCATGGTCGAGATGGTTCCAGATATCAGCACAAAGACGGAGCTGGATTGCAGCTGGTAGGCAGCGCCAGCTGGACTGGTTGTCGTGCGGGTTGTTGCCATAGTGCTGTTGACATGGCTAACTGTGTGGTTTGCTGCAGTTATGTTTGGAGACAATGTGAACTGAGACACCACCTATGGAGTGGAAAGAGTAAGTCACGATTTGCTTATGGAAATGAAACGTTGTAAGAAGTGCAGTGTGGACATTGAAAGTTTTACCAGCTGTTATGCAATTTACACAGATGTTACACAAGCAGAAATGACTGTCATCCAACTATTGTTCTCCGTCTTCCTAGCAGCATTAGCTGGACTGCTATACCACTATACTATATGCTATACTGCTATACCACTATACTACAAGAATGGACAGTAGTTTGTTTAGTTTTAACAGTAATCTGGTAAGATTACAACATTTACAAAAAGTAATTTGCTAGTAAAGAAAAGTAACAAATGAACATCTATGCCTCATAAACACAAAATTACAAGATTCTTGACCTGACTGGAGACAAAACCAAACATTGTTTTAAGTACAAGCATGAAGCTTTGTGTAAAATAATCTACTTATGTGAAGTATATGTAGTGGAGTTATCCAGCCATATAGCCAAAGCCACTTCATCATCATCAACATCATCATCATCATCAACATCATCATCATCATCATCATCAGGCAAGCAGCGCACAGCTTTGTCAATTTCTTGCTGTTATTTAAATTCATAATGCATTGATTGAGGTACAAATTCTTGCATTCTTGTGACAGTATTATGCTGGCTGTTCTAGAGATGCACTGCATGTTAAAACTTAAGCTTGTAAGCTCAGTGTCTGCCATACAAACATAGGCCACAGCTGTCATATATGCAAACTCACACATTGTTGTAGAAATGTTATTCTGGAAATGACTTTGCATCTTGATAATGGAGGAAGTGATCTATCCTAACGAAACAAGGCTAATGCAAGGCCATAATCAACAACAGACTGCACTATATCTTCTGAACAGTTCCATTCTGCATATTTAAAATGTATAGTTTCAGACTCCCAGGAGGCACATTAGAAAAGTGCTCATGCTATCATCTGGAGATTGTGAGATCGAATCCTGATGATGCTTCTGTGGCCAGGAGACAAGGGAACAAAACTGGCTTGTGCTCTCTGGGTGGGAGGGATGTTGCACTGTTCCTTCCCTGTCAATCACAGTGACAATTTGCTGGTGTCTTTGACCTTATGTATGTGGAAGAGGGCAGATAAAGAGTGTGTTATACTGCCCTGTTCGAGCATTTTAACAATTTTGAAAATGCATTTCAAAATAGACTTAATTCATTCAATTTTTAAACTTAAATGATTTAAGGCAATTTTTCTCCTTAATTCACGTGAGTAAGTGAAACTCAAATGTTTTACATTGTAGTAATTTACCACAGCATTGTTGAATTCTCAAATCTGATAGAGCAGAAGGTGGTGATTAATTTTCCATAACAGCATGCTTATGATAGTTGTGCCTGCTGTAATTTAAATGATTATATTTTATTTATGTTTATATTACTGCATTCATCCTAATAATTCTCAGTTTTCCATTATGGGAAAGTCTTCAGGACAACATGTCTTCAGATAACATGACAAGCTGAGGTTTCTTTGGCTTATTAGCTTCAAGAAGTAGAAAAAGAGAGGCTGGTAAGAGAACAACTGTTTAAAGCTGCTATAACTATAGTGATGACATGCAGGAACTACTTCCGGGTGGTAATGGTCCTCTACTTCATGTACCACACCACCCCGTCGTGGAATATTTTCCTTTGACAGCACAGCCAGTCGTGTTTCATTCCTTACCTAATTATACCTTTTTTACCACCATGCTATTGAATTAGGAATTATTTTCCTATAACATCTCACCTCATCATGTTTTATTCCTTCCTTGATAAACATAAATAACAAAAATAATCTCTGCCATAGGATATAATCAACATCAAATTTGAAATCCATCTTTTTTTCCACAGTTGCCTGCACTGAGATCATGTTAATTTTATTGCAAATGCAAATTAGATTGAACATTGAGTTTTTTCCATTGAGTTTTCTGTCTTATTTTTGCCAGCAGGAGACTACTCTGCTACCTCCCATTCCAACAAGGTCCATGCTCTCGAGAGAAATTATAACTTAAAATCTGTTACACTCATCTTGATTTGCTGATCCAAAACAGATATTTATTTCTTTTTTGACAATTTTAGATGCACTATATGGCCAAGGATTTGTGGACACCTGACTATCACACCTGCATTTATGTGCTTATTGAACATCTCATTCCAGATTTAGTCCCCCTTTATTGTTATAATAACCTCCACTCTTCTGGGAAGGCTTTCCACTAGATTTTGGAGTGTGGCTGTGTGGATTTGTGATCATTCAGTTACAAGAGCATTAGTGAGGTCAGACACTGATGTTGGGTGAGGAGGTCTGGGGTGCAGTCGGTATTCCAGTTGATCACAAAGGTGTTCAGTGGGGTTGAGGTCAGGGCTCTGTGCAGGATACTCAAGTTCTTCCACTCCAACCTTGGCAAACCATGTCTTCAGGTTTGTGTCCCTTAGTTCCAGTGAAGGGAAATTGCAATGCTACAGCATACAAAAACATTCTATACAAGTGTGTGCTTCCAACGTAGTGGCAACAGTTTATGGAAGAACCATATATAGGTGTGATGATCAGGTGTCCACATACTTTTGGCCATATAGTGCAAGTATGGAAGTTTTAAAGTTTTTCATTTCTCCTTGATTAAGTCTAAATGACAATGAATGTCTGCACTGTTATGAGAAAAAAAGGTTAAAACCTTTAAAAGTTGAACCATTAAGGGTTTTCCAGCTGCCACAATGAGGAAACCCTTTAAGGCTCGATGTAAAACCATATCACTAAATGTTTCGCTGTAAGAAAGGGTCAAACTTGTAACTAGCCAAGGAACCTTTATTTACTTACACAATCCCTTACTCTTCAGTATTATGTTACAATCATTTGTTTACTCAGTGTCTGCTAGCAGTGAAGAGTGATTATTCATTTTATTTTATTTTATTTTATTTTATTTTATTTTGACTGAATTTTAAGATTTAGGTTAAGATTATGTAATAGTGTATTAGTATTAGTGAACTAGTTCTGCAAATGCTTTGAAATTAACAGCCATAAAAACAAAAATTCTTCTCACAAAGCATTTTCTTCATGTTTTATACAATGTGTTAATCCTCATCATGCCAAATGAATTGAAATTAGAAAAGTTTTAAAGCTAACCTTCACTAGTATACTACTGCTCATCAGCTAACTTTAGTGGCTAGCAATGAGTAGCCAAACAGCATGCCAGTTAGGGAAACAGAGTAGGTGGGCTAGCAAAAGTGCTAATAAGCTAACAATACTTCCTAGCTATAACTATAGTTCCTAGTATCCCAAGTGGTCCAGGGTTTGTAACTGGAATAATTTAAATTATAATAAATGATAAGCCTATTCGTTTATCAGTTTTTAGCTAAACAATCTAACCGTATTTGTAGTAGCATTAATTCATTGTACACTGGAAACATGGAAAATGATCACGGTTGTGTTGTTATTGTGTCAAGCCAGCTGCCTGTGAGGATCGACTGTTTTCTCGTTTATGTTCTCGATGGCTGCTCCATGGTCATGAATGAGGACTATGGGGTCAGATTTCTTGTCAACCTTGCCACACCTTGAGTTTCGGTGAATTGATGCCACTGACTTATATTGCAGTGCTTATGAAAATCAGTTTTGTTTCTATTGTGTTGCAGGCTAATGTTGTGTCTTTTACACTGTCATTTGTCAATGTAGGTTTTTTAAAGTATTTTTTGATTTGTTTTGTTTTTCAAATGCAGCGTTTCCAGAAATGATTCATTTGTTAATGCCATTGTGCATTGCACCTCTAGGCCACAGTATGATTGCATATACTGCATATTATATTCTTCATCAGGTATTATCATAAAACAAAAAGAAGAGCAAATCTTTGGAGGAATGTGGCATTGCTGCAGTAGTGGTGTATTAAAAGCAGTTGTGCTACACCCTCTGTCCTACACCATCTCAGTGAAGAGATCATTTATGTGCCGAGTCTTATGCATTTCTAATTTAAAAATGGTAATATAATAAAGAGTCTTCTTTGTGACATGCTGCAAAATTAGTGTGAATATCTGGGTGTCATCAGGTACCCATAATGACGCAGCAGTGCAACAAGCAGTCTACATTTGCACAAAAAGATAATGGATAAGAGGAGCATCAAGTTTCTACGCCGGCTTCAGGGACACCTGATCTCCATCTGGGACACGGATATGGGGAATTGAATTATTTATTTAATAATGTTTAAAGGACGAGCATGTTAGACGAACTGTAGTGACAGCTAACAGTGAATTTTCCCTAATACACTAAAAACAACTGCATGCCTTCTTGAGGGGCAGGAATGGAGGTCTAAGATGTGTTCGCAGTATTCTGGGTATTTTTTGAAGTTAACAAATGATAGAGTTTGTTAGTCTTTTGTTTTAAACAAGTTGGCTTGTTAAAGAATATTGAGCTGTAACATTTCCCCTCATCATCTCCAATCATTGTTGTAGTAAATTTAATAAATAATATTGATTCTATATATATATATATATTTTTTTTTTTAAATAGTTTTAACTATTCTCATTATTACTTATTCTCATCACTTATTCCACTGAATATATACATAAAAATAAAAAACCTACTGTCATAATCATAATCTCCAGTGACATATCAATGTAATAACAACAACAATAATAATAATAATAATAATAATAATAATAATAATCATCATCATCATCATCATCATCATCAATAAAAATAATAATTCATACCTGTGCTGTTAAACAGGTTAGAAAAAAGATTAACCCGAGATGCAAGGCCGTAATGTGAGCCATCATGTGATGAAGAAGTTCACTTGCTTCTTGGTACTTCCAAAGTGGCTCTGAACAAAATGCGCGACTTTTATAACCGCACTGTAACGGTGACGTGTACTGGGCTCAATCCCAAACAGTGCCTCACTCCCTACATAGGTGCACTAGATCAGGTATGAAGTAACATTCCCTATGTAGTGTGCTATGGATTGGTTATGGAGCCATTTGGAATTCAGCCTTATTCTGCTCTGATTAAACTCTATAGTGCTTGTAAATTTATGGCAAAAAATATATATATATATATGAACATTTAATTTCATTTCTTCTATTTGGTAGCTTATGAAATGGTGAATTATTTCCTTCTTAGCACAATCATTTAAACTTTAATCTTTATTCCTGGGACAGGAATGAAGATTAAAGTTTAAGACAAGATTCAATTGTAATAAAGTGCGTTTTTAGACCTGTAATATAATCAGGAAAAATAACCAACTATGCCATGTTTACTATTAATGCGAGCCATCGTTTCCTGGAAATTCACATAAATAATACATCCTCTAAATGAGTCAGTGTCTATTCAGGACGCAAACACAAGAGGGCAGCTTGTAGCAACTTTCCCTCCAACTACACGTCCAGGAATTAAATCCTGACTGGTAATCTGATTTTACAAAGATTTTACAAAGACAGAATTGTAAATCTATAAGGTCATTTCTGTTTACAATGACTTTACAGTATATTTTCTGAATGCTCTAGTCCTTTTTTTTTTTTACAGCCAGTTGGTTAAACACACACCACATCAATTTATGCAGACATTTGGGGGAAATAATTATCTTCAACAAACCAAACATTCCAAGAAAAAAAAAGCTGCCACGGTCATGATAGTATTAGTTCAATCCTCACAGATAATGCTGAATTCTCACTCACTCACTTTCAGTAAGCACTTTATCCTGGTGGGCTGCAGTGGATCCGGAGCCTATCCCAGGAACACTGGGCATGAGGTGGGGATACACCCTGGATGCACACACATTCAGACACTCATTCACAGCTAGGAGCAATTTATCTTAGCCAGTACACCTACTGGAATGTTTTTGGAAGGTGGAAGGAAACCGGAGAACCTGGAGGAAACCCATAAGGACACAGGGAGAACATACACAGGCACTCTGCACAGAAAGTGGCCCGAGCTCGGGATCAAACCGGGGACCCAGATTTACCAGTCATTAAAATGCCATGAGAAGATGGGCTTGCTCATTTTCTGTATATTTTCAGAAAATTTAGAAACCTTAAAGGTCCCTCAGTTGTGCTTCTGAGGGAATACTTAAGTTTCTATCTAGAACCCTATCCATTTTTGGAAATTGGGAACCATTAATTATCAAATGAACAATTAAGGAACAATTAAAGAAACCAATGTTTGGTTTTATTTAACTATTGCTTTAATATTTAATCTGTCCTTGTGCAGTTACACAAAAGGCCATATAATGGCATAGCATGAGGATGTTACTGAATCTCTAATGACACCATGTTTTATTGTTAGGGGGGCAGGCACCCAAATTGCTCATTCATGTTCCCTTGCCTGAATTTTCAACTTTTTTCTGAAGTAATTCAATGTGTTTTACAAGTTGGGCGATATCCATAGTTTAGACATTATTTGAGTATGGCATAATCCTACTTATAATATCATAATTAGCCATCTTTCACTTTGTTATATCTGAGAATCACATGATATCATGAATGCCCCAGTCACCCTTTTACACACAACCTGCAGTCTACTAAAGAGCAATCATCAATGCTTTTATAATGCATTTACATTTGTGTAACCCTGAAAATTCAAACCCTTGAACCCTGCATGAATGACATTAAATTTCGTATATTTACAAATCCTAATTAATAGCCTACTTTTATTCTCTCTCTATGTGGTGTTACAACACAGCTGCATTGATTCTAAGCTGTCTGAGATCAGGTATCAACCTTAGAGCTACGGAGGAGTCCGAAATTTGAGCTATTGCACCTTTGAAATAGGACATGCTGCTCGGTCTGTGGATTGTTCAAAACACCAAGTTTTGCAATCAGAGAGAAAGGGTGCAAGTTAACTTCCTTGTCTGTAACTATTATGACTTTAGGTTATAATGTATCTTTACACTACTAGCCTACATCATGTGCATGCACTGCAGTTACTATATGACTATGATACACTATATGGCCAAAAGTTTATAGACACCTGACCATCACACCCATATGTGATTGCTGAATGTCACGTTCCTGATGTAGTCCCTCTTTGCTGTTATAATAAGCTCCACTCTTCTGGGAAGGCTTTCCACTAGATTTTGGACTGTGGCTGTGTGGATTTGTGATCATTCAGCTACAAGAGCATTAGTGAGGTCAGACACTGATGTTGGGTGAGGAGGTCTGGGGTGCAGTCGGTGTTCCAGTTCATCCCAAAGGTGTTCAGTGGGGTTGAGGTCAGGGCTCTGTGCAGGACACTCGAGTTCTTCCACTCCAACCTTGGCAAACCATGTCTTCAGGTTTGTGTCCCTTAGTTCCAGTGAAGGGAAATTGCAATGCTACAGCATACAAAAACGTAGCGGCAACAGTTTATGGAAGAACCATATATAGGTGTGATGATCAGGTGTCCACATACTTTTGGTCATATAGTGCAAGTATGGAAGTTTAAAAGTTTTTCATTTCTCCTTGATTAAGTCTAAATGACAATGAATGTCTGCACTGTTATGAGAAAAAAAAGGTTAAAACCTTTAAAAGTTGAACCATTAATGAGGAAACCCTTTACGGCTCGATGTGCATCCAACTTTGTGGCAACAGATTGGTGAAGGCCAACATATGGGTGTGAAGGTCAGGTGTCCATAAACTTTTGGTGAGTAAATGTGAGCAGGTGGTTACAAAAACAGACAGAAATATGAAGATTATTTTGAAGATAGAGTCATTCAGGCACTTGAGCTCAAATAAATCACTTGGTCCTTGGAGTCGGTTTGAAATTCAGCTGGAGAGAGGAAGGGTGCAGGAGCTGAATGGGTTCCAGGTGTTGGGTTACATAACATAAGCCCCGCCTCCCCTGTCGCGTGCGCGCATTTTTCCGTGTTGCGCGTTCTGTGCCGCGTGAGCGCGCATAACTCTGCCACACTGTTACCGCTCGCGAGCCAGCGCGTCTTTCTCCGCTTCTTTTCGCCTTCATAAACGATGCCAAAGATGGAAAAAGGAAGACCGCCGGAAAGCAAGCGCAGCAGGAAGCCCGCTCATCCCGTCAAGAGAGAGGTCAGCCAAGAGATGAAGGTACGAGTGTGTTTGCGTCTCCTTTAGGTGGAGAGGGGTCTGGGGCGCCTCAGGTCGCCTTCATGACGCGCGGTTTCCAGATTGGTGCCTGCCTACAACTGCACATAACGGTTTATACGCGAGGAAAAACCTTTTCTTCTCCCACACAGTCTCCTAATTTCCAGTTAGCTCAACATTGTGGTAAGGTGTGTCGTTCAGGAGATTCAGTGTTAATCACTCTGCAGTAATGTGTAGCCTGTCTGTCTGTGTATACACGAGTGGAGTGATGCGCAGCAGTTTGCCAGATGTGCGCCAGCGGTAGAGAGTTAACATAGACATTGTACGGTGTGTATGCATGTTCGGCTGGCTTACCACGTATGAAAAGTTATATAGGTGTCTGATTCCACACTGGAGATTTTACTGTGTAACTTTGTCAAATATAAAGTGTTTGCGTGCTCCAAAAGCTCATGGTTATTCTATACCCTAGCTCGAATCAAGCTGAAAATAAGGTGTTATCAGACACACATCAAAAACCCCACCTGCAATATAATCTGGATACAAGTAAATACTGTAAGAGGTGATTTCTTACACTGTCAACATCTGCTGTGTAATGTGTCTACCTGCATGTCTTTGCAGTCAGTTATAAAACCTTATATGAATTTTCAAACTGGAAATTTGCTGTATATTGAAGTGGTGAATTATTAGGCATTGAATAATGTTTTGCACTACAATCCCCTTTTCTGTTTCTGCACTTACTGTACTTGTCATTTTGTAAGTCTTGTTCTGATACGATACTGTACGTCTTGAGGATATTGCTGTGTATCATTTAAGCTTTCCAAGTGACTATTGTGTGACTTCCCATGGTTGCAAATTTTACAGAGAAATATCTGCGTGAGAGACATGAGTGGTTTTCATGTCTGTGTGGGAGGAAACCGGGCACAAGTCTCTTTGTGTGAGTGATTTTGGATCACTGCACATGATATCCATGGAGCCGGCGGGTGTAGGGTTGCGACTTAACTAATTTTAATCCAAACATGTGAAACCATACACGATCCTGATGTAAGCGCAGCCGGGGCTCAAGCGGGGGTCATGGTAGGTTTTGTTGCCTTTGGCCACAACTGCTTTGGATTTTGGGACAGGGCTTGCCTGCTCTCTCTCTCATTCTCACTAAGCAGATGTTTGTCTGAGCTGCACAGAAGAAATAAGAGCAACATTGGAGGGACTGAGAAAAAGAAGGGGAAAAAAAGACCCACCTCCTACTAATGAGAAAACAGTAAAACAATATGCATGGATTTGGTGTGATCTCAGGGGAAGTAGAAACTGATGTGGTTTTTGGTGTAATCAGGCTCCACAATGGTCAGACTGCACACCCAGTGCACTTGGGTTATCTGTTTAAGCTCAAGAAACTGGTAAAAAATAAGATCCCTGCCCAGCTTCTATAAACCCACACACACACAAACACACACACACACACACACACACACAAACATACAGTTGCAGTTTTATGGGCAGGCCTGTTTGAGGATTGAGTGACGGAGTAGTGGACGTAACGGATATGCCATTCTGCAAGAATCCCCCTGTTCTCATGCATACTGGCTGTTTTTGAGAGAAAGAGTGAAACACGAGAAGGGCTGAAGAGTCAGGTAACACAGAGAGTGAGAGAGAAGAAAGAGGGCGAGCAAGCAGAGAGTGAACCAGTGTTCTCCCGCGACTGTTTGTTTTGGTTGTGAGCGCTCAGGGAGAGATGAGTGAAGTGAGAGTTTTAAAAGCAACTAGAGGAGTGGAGAGGAAGGAAGAGGGGGAAAAGGGATGGAATTGGATCCTTTAGGGAAAATGGAGAAGATGAGAAGGAGAACAGGGGAACTGGAGGAGTGGGGGACATGAGGCGAAGAAGGTGGGGGATTTCTGGGAAGCCCACAAACCCAGCTGTGGTGTTCTGTGTCGTCCTCGGATTTCAACTAACTATGAATCAAATTACCCACCTCTGTAATCTCAAACAGAGAGAGCAAGTGAGGGAGCGAGAGGTCTCTTGAGTGTTTAGCCAGATTTTATGTCAGACCATTTAGAATAAAATAACAAAGACTGATTCAGAACTCTTTTTTTTTTCTTGCGGCTGCATCATTTTTCAGTCAAATTTTGGAAGCCACAAATGGAGCATGGGATGGCGTATACATTTCACTAAATCTCCATACTATGGTCAGAGATTACCAATTACCAATTGTGTGTGTATGTGTGTGTGAGACAGAGCTTCGCAGAGAGCACAATGAATGAATTGCTGGGCTGGTACGGATATGATAAAGTTGACCTGCAAGACTCAGAGGCTGCTGACATCAGGAATCACAACGGCAGACCAAGACGCCACCAAGTATCTGTGCTTAAAGGTGAGAGTTCACACACATCTCTGTAAGTATATAGAGACATTATACCCTGACTCAGGCTCTAAAACCAGGGCTGTGATGGTCCATCATAACAGCTTTTGCTCTGAACATTTCTAAAGCCAAAAATCAAGGCTGAAAAAAACATGACTTTACTCATTATACAAGAATATTCCCACTGACTACAAAGACTACCAGTGAAGGTTTCAGCTTTATTCTTTACAAATGGTAGACATTTAAAGAAGCCATTTAGGATTTTGTATCAATTTGTATCAATAGGATTTGGTTCTTGCTTTCCATGAGTCCATAACAAATCCTGCGCTACTTTCTATGGCACATTGCATATGGCACAAGTTATACTCCAGTGTATGTATTGGAGTTATTTAGATGTCCTAATTACTGTATTGGTGCAGATACAGGTATACAGGAGTAAAACTATTCTTCATTAAGAAAATGCAAGACTTTATACCTGAAAGGAAAATGTTTTGAAGACCCTGAATGATAGACTATATTAGTAATATATAGCGTATATAAAGAAGGACACTTTTGAAATTGGTCCATGGTAATGACTGTAGCTAAAAAAAAATCTTCACTGCAAAAAAATTACATCTTAGCAAGTGGAAGTATCTTAAAAACCATCAAATTTACCTAGTATTTCCTATTATAAAATAAGAATAAACTGAATTGAAGATTATTAAACCTATTTCTGGACATTTTTACAAATTTTAAGCATTTATTTCTAGAAAGAAGCAATAGAATAAAACATTTTTTCCGCTGATTTTTCTCCCTAATTTAGTCTTGGTCAATTCCCACCCACCAGTCAAGGTCCCCCTATCATACAACACTTACCAACCCAGGAGGGAAGAGGCTATCACATGCTTCTTCCAAGATACGTGAAGCCGCATCTTTTCAAACTGCTGCATCACACATTCGAAAGGAAAGTGCTATCCACCCAATTCTGCAGATGCCCATGATTGATTAGTGTCACTGTGATTGATAAGAGAGAGATCGTATGCTATCTTTGCCACCCAGAGAGCATGGTCAACTTTGCTCTTTTGGACTCCTGGCCACCGATGGCTGTGGCATCATCAGAATTTGAACCCATGATGTCCAGATGATAGGGCGAATGCTTTTCTGTTGCACCACTCTGGAGCTCAGAATAAGGAAAATTTAAAGCTTGAGACTAGTAAAATATCTAGAAATAGGTTTAGTAATGTTATATTTTTGTTTATTCTAATCTTATAATAAGAAATACTAGATAAATTTGACTAGGTTCAGTTTATGATACTTAATAGACATGATTTTTTTTCTTTACATTGTGTTGTTTCAAATGAAGTTTAAGTCCAAACCAAAACATTTAATTTATTCGTTCATCTTCAGTAACTGCTTGATCCTGGTCAGGGTCCCGGTGGATCTGTAGCCTATCCCAGGAACACTGAGCAAGGGGCAGGAATGCGCCCTAGAATGGGCACCAGTCCATTGCACTATGCACACACACACACACACACACACACACACATTCACACCTAGGGATAATAGTCACGAGTACATCTACTAGTATAACCGATTAATATCATTTATCCAGTGCCATTGCTACTTTCTGCAGTATTCTTAAGGTCTGCTGAAATCTTCTTTCCAAGCATTGAGTGAGATCTAATTCTCTCTAATTCGCTCTAGTATTATTAAACACGCTAGATAAATTTAACTAGCTGGGTTGTCAGTTCACCATTTATAAAAAACAAAATCACATGGAAATTATTTTTTTATTTACCCCCAGAGAATTCAGATCCAAAGCCTACTGTAATGGAGAGTAAGCTGACATCTGGCTCCTCTGTGTCGACTAAAAATGGAGTGAAAGAATCTCCTGGCTTTCCCCTCTCTCCTTCGTCATCCTCATTCTCAACCCACATGAAGGACCTGCACAGCACCCATGTCGTGGTGCCTCTCATCAAACCATCTGCAGGTGTGGTCACATGTTACACAAAAATGCATCACTATATACATATGTATAGTGCAACGTGGATGGATTTGTAATCCACCCTTCTGTCTGTCTCTTTCTCTCTCTCAGTGGATGAGCAGCAGAATGTTCAGATTGTGTGTGTTTGGTGTCAGAAGGAGGGGCTTAAACGCTACTCTCTGGTCATGGGCTCTGAACTCAAGAGCTTCTGCAGCGAGAAGTGTTTTGCCATGTGCCGACGAGCCTACTTTAAACGCAACAAGGTCAGTATCTGTCTGTGAAGGTTTTCAGCCAGCAAGAGCATTTCAAAGCTGTATCAGTAGCAACCTGACTTAATCTTGAAGATGAAATTTATCCGTGAGGCATCATCATTTATGATGACAGCTGAGTAGTTGAAGTGCCAAGTCCACTTAATACTACTAGACAAAAAAAAAAAAAAAAAAGTTTCTGTTCTTTAGCCCTTGATTCAATATGCATGAAATGTAGACTTTTTTAATATTCTTAGTGTTTTGGTACACAAACAGAGCACATTTTAAAGATGAGTTTTTATCAAATAATACAAAGAGGTGTGGATGCTTTATGCTGTGTCCTAGCCCTTGAACTTGAACATGATACTAAGAGAGAATGAGAGAGTGTACATGATCCTCCTTTTTATATGCGGTATGAACCATGGGTAACACACACACACAAAATAAAATCCTCAATACACAACACTTTTAAAGAAAGTCTGCAAAACCTTGATCGACAAACATCCAAAGTGTGTATGGTGTTCACACTGTAAGTAATTTGTATCATGATCTCAGGGAAGTGACATTCATTCAGGGAAGTGTGTGTGTGTGTGTGTGTGTGTGCACATGCATGTGTGTGTGTGTATGGGTTTTGTGTTTGGATGTGCATGCAACAGATGCGAGCCTAAAATTCAAAACATGGCTTGTTACACTTTAATGACTAGAGCATTGAAAAGATTCCACAGACGTTACAAATGTTGACCTGCTTATATTTTTACAACCCCTTTCTGTTAATTATCATAGTCATGATGTGGTAAGAATGAGCAAGCCTCATATAAACATATTTACCAGAATAGATTTGAGTAATCTGATCAAGCCCCAGACAACAAATGGAGCGCTGCATCTGCTTTGGATTCACATAGCAGAACTGGCTCTGTGTCTTTCTGTATAACAATCCAATAACGGAACTGATCAACTCTAGGGATCTGCGCCAAAACAGATTCAAAAAAGACTATTGTTAAATCTGGTTCTGAGGTGGTGTAGGTCCAAATGTTATTTGGACTTGTGGCATAGACCTGGATTAAAGGCAGCACAGACAGCACCCCACAGCCACATACAGCATGATTATTCATGAAAACCAAACAAATTGTCCAAAATGGTTTGGTTTAATAAATAATAATGTGACTGTTGTCAACAAAAAAAGTCGTTTTAAATAGGCAAACAAAAAACATTTTTAAACCTTTTAAAACTAGGGTTATAAAGCGGGTTTCAGTGGAGAATTTTTTATGAGTGAAAAATGAAAACAAGATGCGATCCATGTGAATTCTGAGTCTGCTGACTGACAGTGTTCAGTACCATTAACAGCTGCTTAACATTCGTGGATGCGACTGCCAGGACTACTTGATGACAACCATGGTCATCTTCCACAAACATGCTTGCTGTCTAGTGCAGCTTCTTAATCCTTTCTGAATGTAAGGTCACCTTTGGTAAGTCATTTAATAAGAGGACATCAGCTTATCTTCGTGTAGTAGTTTAGAATGGCTGAATCTAAATCTACTCACTTGTATAAACAGACTTAATACCTAATAAGCTGCAGAGCTGTCATAAATATGACACTCACTTTGGCATACATACAATGTCAGCGATCAAAAAACAGGACTCATCATTCAGTATGTTCCGGACAGATATCACTTCTTGCCTGTTTATGCTATAAGATATATTTCCACAACAATGCAAGCTGTAAAATGAAGTCAGAAACAGAATAGTAGAGCTAACCTAGAGAGAGAGAGAGAGAGAGAGAAGGAGGTGGAAAATCAAGTCAGAGCCTGTTTGAGAGGAAAGAGTAAGGGCTGCCATGGGGAGAGTGGTGTCCTCTTGCAGCACATACTTTACCGCAACAGCATCAGGTTTCACACTCCATACACTAGCGAGACGGGGGAGAGCACCGGGTACAGTCAACACAGGATCAGCTTACTGCAATCTGGAGCAGTCACTACACACACTCACAGAAACACACAGTGGGTAGTCACCATCCACACATCTACCCAGAGAGCTTTTCACCAGCAATATTAAAATTCAAGAGTTCTGCATCCACACGCTCTCACCTATTCCATCTTTAATCATAACAGTTATTTAACTGCAGCTCGTGAGTTGATGTTTTACTTTGTTTTTTCAGGCTCAAAATGAAAATCGGCCTGGTGAACAGTCTTCTCCTCCTCCTGGTCAAACAGAGGAAACACCTCCTCAGCTCATGCTTAAGATGAACAGCAACACACGAGTAAGTGCTCATAAGCATTGCGGTTACTACATAATAAAAAAGTCTACCCACCAAACATGTTGCAGTATTTACCAATTATACAGTATACTGCAATTTTTAACATGCATCATAGAAATTGCAAAATGTTGTCATTTTTAGTGATAGTTTGCTACCCTGTGTCACTACCTTGCAGTTGCTGTCATCTTGAGCAGCGTTTGCATTCCTGAGTTAAAGGCTAGGGAGCATAAAGTTTAAGTAAATAAATTGCTTAATTCTGTATTCCATACAAAAGTTCTGTGAGTTTGAGAAAAAACTGTAAGTGCGAAATCAGCATAAGTAAAATGTTTTTATACCTCTGCCACTAGGTGGTAGAGGCATTATGTTTTTGGGTTGTCCATCCACCCATCTTTTCAAGATTTATCATTGTAACCAGCAGATGAACTGAGTACATTTCGGAATTGATCCAAACAGGGTCAAGGTCAAAACAAGGTCAAATGTCTGAAATAGTTTTCTTCAATAGCTTCATTCCTGTTTGAAGTATTGAGGCATTCAAGTAACAAGAAGGACTAGACTTGTTGGCAGCGGAGGCATCCCCGCCCACACTGCTGGCATTGGGTTTTAGTTGTTTCCTTTTTCCAAATACAATATTTGGATAGTATGACGTGATTAAAAACTGTGATAAAATGTTATGCAATCATCATTATAATGTGATGATTTAAGGACAACTACAACTAAAGTTTGTACATTTTCTTCTTTTATGTATGTAATCTAAGTATTTTTCATTTACACAATGAATTTATTAAAAATGTGTTAACACTTCTCTTCTTAACTCTTCAGGTATGTGATTGGTGCAAACACGTGCGTCACACCAAGTACCTGGACTTAGGTGCAGGTGACGACAGACTGCAGTTCTGCAGTACCAAGTGCCTTAACCAGTATAAAATGGACATTTTCTACCGAGAGGCGCGGGCTGCACTCACAACATCTGGCTCTAGTCCGAGCCAACCTGAAAACGAGAATCGTCCAGCTGGAGAGAGTGAGACTCTGCTGACACCAGAATCATGGAACAACCCTTCTATGGAGGGAGACACCAAAGAAACAGTGTCACCCAAAGTTTCGACGCCTGTGTCATCTTCCTCTTCATCGTCATCCTCAGTTAGAGCATCTGTCTTGGCTCTGCAGAAGGAAAGAGAGTGCCCTGCTTCTTCTCAGCTCCAGACTGGCACTCCAGTGCCATCTACCCCTCCACCTCATGTTGTTGTAGAGCAACCATGGGTGATACAGAAGCCCCCATCCTTTAACCGGCCACCTATCCATACACAGCCCCGAAACCCAGGATCCAGCCCACACCAGAGACCCCCACACACATCTCCACAGGTACACACACCCTCGGTTCACCCACTTCCCCCACCACAGCTCTTACACCCCTATCCAGCGTCAATGATGCCCTGTGCACCCACCTACCCTCATCCCATTCCATCACTCATGCCAACTCTGGGTCTGCCATGTCCACAACCTACTGTCCTCGTGCCATATCCGATTGTAGTTCCTCTCCCTGTTCCTGTGCCAATTCCCATACCAATACCAATGAACTCAGGGGCTTTGGGACATGCTGGGGTTATTCGTAACCACAAGGAGAAAGAGAAGACAGGAAGAGTTGCAGCGTCAGTCACTCCTGAAGATGTACCTAGAGAGCGGATGTCTGAAGATCATGAGATTACTGATGGCATCTTAGTTGAGCACAAAGTAAAGACTGAGCAGTCTTCATCTCCAGACCCGTATTCTCCTGCTTTCTCATCACATACTTTCCCAATCTTATCTGCTCATCCACAGGTCAGTCCTACCCCTCCATTGCCAGAAGATCACAGACAAGAAGTTAGGGAGCGACAGGTGATACAGAGAGCAATGTGCAGAGTGAAGCAGGAAGGTGAAACAGAGTTTGACCTCAATAAGAAGACGGAGGTTGAACAAGAGAATGGATGGGGCAGGAATGGGGATGAAGATGACTTGATTGCACAGCAAATGTCCGCTAAATCTTACACAGGCACTTTAAAGCACACATCCAGTTCAGCCCCTGAAAATGCATCTTCCACAGTGGACTCGCCAAATGCACGAGCTTCAATCATTCTACAGAAAGCACTCAGCACAGCATCAGTAGTCACTCCCACAGCGTCCATCCTATTGAACAACACAGTTGCCACTTCCAATTCAGTTCACTCAGTTTACTCCTCAACATGCATAGCTACAGTTCAGTCTGACCTAGAACAAAGAACAAGCTCCGGCCAAAATTCATCCCCACTTCCTGAATCTGAGGATGTGAAAGAGAACGTCTCAGGAGGGCAGGAGCCTGGCTTAAACTGTTCCCTTCCAGCAGAGCAAACAGACTGCCAAACAGACCAATCAGAGGAGAGCAGGGGGGGGGCTGTAGACAGTGATGCTCTTGCAGCTGACGAACACGCTTACGCACGATCCATCCCGCCAAAATTACGAGAAAAGAATGCACACACGATCACTCTGACAACTGCACACACACTTTCTCACATGGTTACACACAGTTGGGACAAGAGCTCACACATGCATGTGCCCGCTTTCGAGCAAAGTGGTGTGCATACTGAAATAGAGCCGCCTTTGAAGAGGAGATGCCTGAGGATCAGAGACCAGAACAAATGAAGCACAGGTATTCACACACATATACAACTGCACAAATGTACACACTATATACAGACACACTGTTAAGGCTCAAGCACAACGTGGTATTAAATCTACAGTCAGGTCTACTGTAAAGAAAAGGGGACAAATATTTGTTCACTGGCACGTTTATTATAAGCCATGTTTATAGTTATAGTAACATCACAGAATCACAAGGCATTACAGCAAGATAGCTAGCAAAGATTTTTGGCCTTGGTTCATAATGGTTCTGTGGTTAAATGTTCTCATAAGTTTTCCAATATGGAGCAAAATATGGATTACTGTCTACCACATCTCATGAAATATCAGCATGTGCTCCTGAATGCTGCACTGTTAGCTACTTGGAATTAACACATTATGTTACTGAGCTAATTACACCTTGCATCCCCGCCCTAATTGCTAAGTGCCTAGTAAACTACATGTACATTACCTAAAAAGGTAATAAAAGCTTTAATGGATCAGCTACAACTATAGGAATTAGGTTACATGTCTGTTTATAGTATCAATATTAGCTCCAATATTAGTTTTGTTTAAAACTAATAACTTAAACTATAAAGTTTGTTATTAATTCTGAAGATGAACTAAAGGCCAGAGGAAAATGTAGCTAGCAGGCAAAGCATACACTGCAATGTTACTGTAAATTTGTCGCAGTTTGCTAATGTGTAAAAATGTAAGTCTTGTAACATTACCTATCCTTTTGTGAGTCCTCATGACCGTGTAAGTTATTAAATGCTCAAAATTATAAGTAAGGAGTGACACACAAAATAGAAAATTAGGAGAAAAAGCTAACACAAGGACATTAACACAAGAATGCTAACACTACAAGATAATAAGCAGTGGTTGCTATGGATCATTTTTGCCTGTTTTTCCAAATATTTAGTTCTTTTGTCATTGCTGAAGTAATCTATGGACATATTTCTTTATAGAAGGACGATTTTATGAATGGATAAATTGTAATGTGAGAATGTGATCAAGGTGCTTTTGTTTTGTCCCATTTATAATCGAAGGCAAGCCTTGAGTAGATGGAGAGAAAAGTGACAGTGAATATGAGCACTGTCAAATGTGTTATCGCTAAAGTACCTAGCTGCCAACCTCAAAAATGATTACAAGGGGATTGATAGAAAATGATTAATATAAATTCTTTACATGAACAATGCATACACAGTCATATGAAAAAGATGTTTGTTCTCTTAGTACAGAGACTGTGAAAATAAATTTCAAAATATAATATTCCAATCCAATGTGTTTGGGATCAAAAAAATTATGGTTAATGACTATACAGGAATTTATTCTAAAATGAAATCAAGATGCCATTAGAGCACAGTGTTGATGCCCATTGACATGATTTTTACCACTGAAGAAAAGGGTCGGGAATGTATTGGGAATAAATGAAAATCAGTTAAGGAATGTGTTGAATTAATGCAGTACTCTAGAATTTGGCAACCCTGATAATGGGTAAGAAAGTTTCTGTGAATTTCCACAATGTATCCACAATGATTTCATGATTTATATTTAATCTGTCCTTGTTAGTCACACTCTCTTATTCACTCCTTCATATTCATACACACACACACACACACACACACTACTAAGTAAAACTACATGGTGCATGTGCTTGTCCCACATAATGACGCAGAGCAGTTAAACAGTCCTCTTTATAGTTCTAAAGTTTCACCAGTAGAGAAAAAAAAAAATAACTGAAACGAAAGACACAACTGAAAAGCCCTGACACAAGCTTGTCTAATAAAGTGTATATATGAGTGAATAAGAGACAGAAAAGAGAGAGATGGTGAAAGTGTGTGTGTGTGTGTGTGTGTGTGTGTGTGTGTGTGTGTGTGTGTGTAGCTCCAGATGTTGCTGTTGGAGGGCTTTTCTGTGCAAAGTACTCTCAGGTTACTGCAGAAATGAGGAAGTCGTATATTGTGTGGTATAGTGTTTACATGTATTTAGCCCTTTGTGAGGACCAAAAAAAGGTCAGGTTTAGGGTTAAGTTTAGCATTAATTTGCCACAGTAATTATTTCTCACATAGCATGTGTGTGTTTGGGTCAGTTGGTCGGTATAAGACCTTTGCTATAATGACCTTGTCACTGGGCAATAAACTCTCCCAGTTCTGATTTCTGAAGTGTTTGTGTATATATATTTAGCCCTTTGTAAGGCCCAAAAGGACCAAAAGTCCTCACAGTGATAGGACTGTCCTCACTAAATTACTGTGTATTTACAGCATTTAAAAAAACACTAGTTATGACATTAATAACAATAATTATGTCAGTGGAAGGGCCTCACAAAGATAGAAAAGCCATGTGCGTGTGTGAGAGACAGAGACAGAGAGAGAGAGAGAGAGAGAGAGAGAGAGAGAGAGATTGCATATGTAGTCCCTCTTGGCTATTCATGTTACTTTCAGCTTTTGCATGTTTGTATGTTAATTAACATACAAAGAGTATATGAATTATGAAATATGAATTATGCCTGTGTTTATATTCCATTCCCAAGTCATTGGTGTGGTGTTGTTATCCTGTTAAGGCCTGTGTGTTTGCAACAGTACCCTTTAAAATCATTCTTAGGGCATATGCTTCCAAAGCTGTTACTTTATACTTTAATAACCTCTGCAGTAGGCCTGACCAATATACTGGGAATAATGTCAACTGGAATTGATAGTGGCGTATTATTTTTCCATGCTGCCATATCGGAATGTTCCACTTTGCAGTCAACTGACCTTGCAATTAAATGAGAACAATTATACATATTTAAATGTAATCAGAATTGTCTTTCTGTTCACATGCCTCTGAGAGCTTTGCACCAGGCCCAGTCATTAATTTGACATGCTGGGATATTTTCATTCTGCTTACCACATAACCCCAAATTCAGATGATTCCTCATCTATGTATTGTACTTGTATTATATTTGCTGTTGAACAAAAAGAAATTGTCGTGTCAACTAAGTAACCAAGAAAATACTGATCTATCTCTCTCTCTCTCTCTCTCTCTCTCTCTCTGCACTGTTTCAGATTATTTGTGGAGTGAACTTCCTTTTTGTGTATCTGAAGTCAGATACAGAATGCAGGCCTTTCCCTTGGTGCTGGAACTGAACAGGGAAACGGAGATGAGTTGAACAAAAACCTTACTGACTGATAAATTACTGATGCATCCAGATGTTTGTGCTAACCACTGCTATGGGATATCTTCATACCTGGGGCCTAGGGTATGAATTCTCAGCACAGGCTTGCTGACAGCCATTTCCCCTCCAGTGGTGGTTTATACAGAAGTAAGAAGCAGTGGTGTGTGTGTTCCATATAGACACTTCAAGTGTATGTTTATGATTTTGGCCTACTGTCTACAAAAACAGGCACTGTTCCTATTTGCCAATCTGTAACGTTTCAATGTTCAACCTGCCTTCTCATACATACATGAATTTATGTACAGTATATGGAGTCCACACGTAATTGCACAATGATTATGAGTTTATTATATAGAAGGTCAGCTTTCATTTAAGATTATTTATACCTACATTAGATCAATCATAAAGCAAACACAGCCCTTTGCCTATGGCCCATAGACATCAGCAGGAGCTGGATCGCTTCCCTGTCAGACATGTCAAGCTGAAATTCTACACTTTAACATCATAACCATTGTTTCATTTCATATCCAATGTGCTGCAGTACAGAGCCAAAAGACTGTGTCAAGCATTTACAGACTGCACTCTATTAATGAACCCGTGCCACTTTCATTAATCTGCCATATTAATTTTAAGTATAGAATTTGTTTTATTTGAATAAAATGTTTACTTGTACATTATAGTAAGCATACTCTTTTTGGTCAGTTTTTTTATTTCTTTTTTTTAGTTTTTTTTTTTCAGTTTTAGCATTTTTACAATACAAAAATTAAATTTTGTCATTACTGTACAGTAAGGGATTAAATAAAATAAATAAAATATTAAGCAGTTGGTAAAAGAAAAAAAAAGGATATACAGTTCTTGGCAACACTAGCTGTAGATATCTTTCCTACAGAGTTGGCAATAAATCCCTTTTTTCAGTGCAGCTCTACATTCTTTTTTTTTTTATCAAGTAAAAGGATATGAACAAGGAAAATTACCTCAGAGCAAATTAGATCACTTTTTTTCTTCAGAATTTTCTCCTGATGGTGGTCATACATCTCTCCCCTATCATATTAACTACCGACCTGGGAGGGTGATTTACAAACACGTGCCTTCCTACAAAGGAGAGTTTGGGCCAAAATGAGTTGCTCTGCTCCCACTTTCACTCTTTGTAGTTGTGAGTATGATTTTTATGGTCTCTAAGAGCCTTTTGAGGTAGCCTTCTGAGTAATCTGACTCCCAATCTTGGTCCCAAATGCTCTCTTACAGTGTAATCTGAGCAGTTCTAAGAATTTTTATGTTGTATTTGAGTACTTAAATCGCTGTAGACTTCAGCAACAGGGAGGAGTCTTTTCGACTTTGAGGAACTGTGGGTAATATGTGAACATGAAAACCTCTGTAGATACAAAATCTTTAGACATATTCTTCTACTTTAAATGCTGTGTCAGATATTTGTGTGTGTGTGTGTGTGTTTATTCAGTTTAAATTAATCAATTAATGATATTTGGCACATTAGATTCTTGCCTTCTTGTTTTTGGTGTAAATGCCTTTGTTGTGTAAATCTTTGTAAATTTTATAAATCTTCCCCATTGGACAACTTCCCCATCTTTTCCTACTACCAAAAGTAGTGAAACACGTTTGGGAGAGAGAAGGCTAATTACTCAATCTGCATAATTTATAAAAATGTCTGTCATTGTCTCTGCATCAGCTACAAAAAAAAAACTGCATCAATATCACAAACTGTGTTCCTACCCTTCTCCATAAAGGTTAAACGTTAATCTACCAAGTGTGTATCATTCAAGTGATATTTGCACAACACGTCTACATGATGACAAGGATTATATTCAAAGTAGCAGAGATAATTGTTCGCAATCTGGTAGACCTTCCAGGGGAAAAAAAGCAACAGGTGTAATGCGTCTGTTTAATGAGTAAACAGCTACAACAGGGGTGTCAGACTCCAGGGCTGAGGAAGTAAAAGGACTGAGCAGTACCTCCTGGATAAGTAAACCTGCACTGCCACCTAGAGCAAGAAGACTTGCAAAGGGAATGCTGATATGGATCCACCAAAATTAAGTTAATCAGAGTAGTATTTGATAATCATATGTAGATCAGCCAATTTTGAAGCATTTTAATCATTTATCACCTTAAACAAGTTCAAGTTTTGAGCCAGGTTGTCTTTTTGATTTTTGTTTATACCCACACATTTACTTGTTGTTCTTACAGGGAGTATTGAGAGAAACACCTAAACATTCCTAGAATTCCTGGTTGAGGCATTTAAGATGTTTCTTTCAAAAACTGATATTTAATAATAATAAATGTTAAACAGGGGAGTCTGTTCATTATTATGGAAAATTTTCAGTCCCTATATTCTGTTCCCTATTCACACCCGTTTAGACAGACAGACAGACAGACAGACAGACAGACAGATAGATAGATAATTATCCTGAGCAATACTGTAGTGGAAAAAACAAACATTTACAGATAATATAAATACAGTAAGAATAAAGTAAAGAAGCACAGTGCAAAAGTAAGCTAGTGAAAATCTATTAAGGAGGAGAGGGAGCTTATCTCTATAAAAAAATTGTAAAAATATGTAAACACAATGTGGGAGAAAGTGTAAAGTCACCAGATAAAATGTGGCATGAGGTACTATTACTAATACTACTACTACTAATAATAATAATAATAATATTCCTACTACTACTACTAATTGCTATTATTATTATTACTATTATAAATAATAATAATTAGTAGTAGTAGGAGTATTATTATTATTAGTAGTAGTAGTAGTAGTAGTATTATTAGTATTATTTTATATGACAGAGTTTTCTTTTCAGACACAAAATAATTTTACTCACCTCTACCACACTGCTACATCATCAGCAAACAATGACCTTTCCATATCAACATCCATCCCAGAAAGGATTTATAATTATGCTAAGTAAAACTGGACCGCAGATATTATCTTGTTGAGCTCCATATACAGCAGGGGTCCCCAGTTTTTACTGTAGGTAAGCCTGAATCTTGTGATCTACAGTACAAATGTTAGGAAATTACATTCAAACAAAGAAAGTCCTTGGTGGTGCAACTGCTTTGAAATCCGCTTTGATATGTTCACTGTTCTCACTGAAATTATGTCAACTTGATTGCTATCATTTTCTCCACATGTTTACTGTATATAAGTTGCAATGAGTGAACTTGTTGCCACAGAATCTTTTAATAAGTCTCAAGTCTCTGGCAAATGTTAGCTAGTTACCAAAGTGAAGATTCCTCTGTGTCGATAATTTATTTAAGAAACACGAGAGCGTATGCTGTTATAAGAACATTACACATGACCAGGTGATGGCATCACAACCTAGAAGTAGATTATTTTCCAGTAACAGCACACTAAGTGTTTTATTTCTCTTATACCATGACATTATAGCAGATATAACACAGTCATTTCCTCCCCAGTCTTTATTTCTTCTCTGTCTTGAAGTTAATAAGACAAATTAAAAAAAAAAAAAAAGCTGTAAAGTGCAAAGTCATCTGTCCTGAAACTTTGATGTGACAGAAAACTTACTGAATGTGAGAAATCCCAGAGATGTTCAGTGGGGTTGAGGTCAGGGCTCTGTGCAGGACACTCGAGTTCTTCCACTCCAACCTTAACACACCATGTCTTCATAGAGCTCACTTTGTGTACTGGGGCATGGTCATGCTGGAACAGGTTTGGGCCTCTTAGTTCCAGTGAATTGTGGTGTGTCATTCGAGCTTGTTCATATGACAATTCCAAACTTGCATAAAGAGATTCAAGCTTCAGTGAAGGGAAATTGTAAAACTTGAACTGAAAAGACATTCTATACAATTGTGTGTGCCAACTTTGTGCACAGGGGCATTGTGCTGCTGGAACATATTTGGTTCTCTTAATTCCAGAGAAGGGAAATTGTAAAGCTACAGCATACAGAGACATCTTGTACAATTGTGTGCTTCCAACTTTGTGGCAACAGTTTGGGGAAGAAGCACATATGAGTGTGATGGTCAGGTGTCCACATACTTTTGGCCATACAGTGTATGATTATGGTAACAGCCAGGTTTCCATCCAAGTGGTTTTAATAATACATATTAGAAATGATTTGCCAAATTCTGTTTTGCCTAGAATTGGCCTGATTTATAAAGTGTTAAGTAATTGATCTAAAAAGGGATTTCATTGTCAAAAACAGACAGAATAAAACTGAATGTGCCATTTTTAGACTGAACTGCAACTGTATCTTATGTTTTGTTTGTTTGTTTGCTTACATTTCCTTTCTTAGTTTTTTTCCCTTGTATTGCTAATTGCAAATGTTTCCTTAATTGCAATTGGTCACTGGTCCTCTTTTATCTGCTGGTACGTATGTGTGTTTTAGAAAATTATGAAAACCTGGTAGATATATTAACTCGGAGGAAACGGTTGCCGTCAGTGTACTTTGCCGTTACCCCGCTTCAGGTCCCGCCCCCTGTGACGAACGCGGAAGTGAGCGCTGGGCTCTGTGGCTGAATCTTTTCGCCGTGATTCGTGAGTCGTGTTGCCACAGACAACCAGCTAGCAACAGCGCATGCGCGAACAGAACACGCATCAACAACGCACCCAGGGACACATAACGCAACAAACAAACGCCTCTTTTGAGGATTGTGAGTAAAATAGATCTTGCTTAAGCGTCTATCATTATGTCGATAAACGTGAAAATCAAGCGATTGCTGTAGTACTTGCTGAAGTTGTGATATCCTCATATTTAGCTGGAGTATTACAGGTGCTAACGCTAGGCATGGCTAAGTTACTAACACTATGGAGTTCAGATTAGTGCATCAATCTGCAGTCACATCACAAGTCTTCTAGTGTACAATCCGTTATCTAAATGTATCTAAATTATAGCTACTGAAGTTTGCAAGCCCTTTTTAATTATTGTTGGCTGATGTGACACTTACAACATTATATTAAAGGTGCAATGGTCGATTTATTTTATTCCTTACTTGTACAAATAACCTGGAAGATGTGTAGAACATCATACAAAAAACAATGGATTAAGCTGTGGCCTTAGCAAAAGTGTATTAAGTCGCTGAGAAAACCCGTTTACAAAACTGAAATCCGGTCCGGAAAGCTTGTTTGTGTTTGCATGCGCCTCCTTTCAGGTATTTTATAGACGCTACTCTACAGAGACTGATGCTGCATTGCTGGTGGCTTTTAAGTGGTGATTTGCAAGTTGTCCCAGTATCTCTCAGGGTACAAGGAAGGCATGCATCCAGACTCTTCTCTGTTCTGGCACCTAGGTGGTGGAATGAACTTTCCCTAGATGTCCAAACAGCTGAGTCACTGGCAGTCTTCAGAAGATTTACCTCTTCCTAAAATACTTAAATTAGCACTTTAAAAAAAATTGTATTGTCTGAATGCTTGTTACTATATTACCTCCTCAACAGAGTTTTTTGACTGATGGTATTCTTAGTTTGTGACCTAGTGAACCAGTATCAGAATGTATTTATTGATAGAGATTTCAAAGCACTTTTGTAAGTCGCTCTGGATAAGGGCGTCTGCCAAATGCCATAAATGTAAATGTAAGTTGTAATATCCCACCGTGGTACATTCCATTCTTGAAGTGGGGGAAGAAAAAAAATGGACGCCTCCACGAATGCGTGTCTTTTGTTCGCTCTGTTAGAGCAGGTAAAGCTCGAAAAAGCTACCACACTTTACAGTTACAGGTCTGAGTGGTTATTGGTTCTGTCCTACTGTAGTGATCTTCAAACATTCAAGCAACATTTTGGACTGAAATGCAGCACAGCAACAACAGCAGACAATATAGCGTATTTTAGCAACAAGCTAGCCTGCTAATGGTAGTTACATGAGTGATAATTCCAACATTGATGATCTTCTCACAATGGCGTTTAATATGGTCAATGTTATAGATTTAACCAAGTGCTGTGTCTGTATATTAACTGATCTAAAGCCAATACTGCTATAAACTAATGTAAAAGTAGAGAAAGGGAACTTTACTCTGTTCTCAGTGTGAGCAGCCATGTTGATTTGACGTCAGTCCGTAATCAGGAAGGAGCTGGTAGTTGAGAAGACGATCCCAAGTTGACGAATTGAAATTGCAAGTTGAGTGGGTGTTTTCATGGATTTTTACTGGTTGTAGTTGGGGAATTACAAGTTGCAACTTCTCCTTGAATGCAACACTAATACTGAAAAAAAGACTTATCTTACCTAATGCACTTTTAAGTTTCAGTTTACTGTCTCTGTATTGTTACTGGCGTACTAACAGTGTGTGATAACATTAACTAGATAACTAACTAACCAACCCCTTCCACTGCTATGATTACCTAGATAACACGTTGGACAGAGATAAAATGATTTAATATCTTTTTAAGTAATATTACAGAAAGCACACTGTATGTGTTATATCATCACAAATAAGCAACAATTTAAATATCTATAATTAACACACAACACTGTATATACAGTATAAATTCTATTTTTAATTGTGTTAGGGAAATAAAATGTAAACTCTGAGGTGACTTTCTTTTCCTGTTATTAATATCCGTGTCTTTATTGCATTCCCAGGGAAGAGCTGAGTTGGATCAAATAACACTTTATTATAGGAGCAAATAATGCTGTATTGTACTGCATACTGTCTTGTGTTCAGACAGCTTTGGAAAAGCCATTTCTTGCAAAAAAAACTTAGGAACACTTGCCACAGGTTGTAGGAAGTCTGAGATGGATTTTATATCAAGGATTTAATTAACTAGTTTTGCCAACTCTGGAAAGGTTTTGGAAGAAAATGTCATAACGTTTTTCCTGATATTCAGGTAGCGCATTCATTTAGTTTTTCATCATCACCTGAGGATTGTAAGAGCTTGGACTTCAACTGTTTGTAGCAAAATCTCTTCGTGAAATATTTGGCCACACCAAGTGTTAAGGTTCAGTGTCTATTTAAGCTTTTATCATTATATTACTGGGATGTTGCTACAGTTAGGTCCGGTAGTATTTGGACAATGACAATGAGTTTCTGTGATTTTTGCCTTTATACACCAGCACAATAGATTTGAAATAAAACACTCAAGATGTGATCGAAGTGTAGACTTTCAGCTTTATTTTATGAGGTTCCACAGAAATATGGCATTTACCATTTAGGAATTACAGCCATTTTCAGCAAAGTACCTCCATTTTCAGGGGCTCAAAGGTATTT
>CM075020.1:8551680-8577266 GCA_037576675.1 Pangasius sanitwongsei | reverse complement strand
GGTAAATGCCATATTTTTGTGGAACCTCTTAAAATAAAGCTGAAAGTCTACACTTCCATCACATCTTGATTGTTTTTATGTCAAATCCATTGTGGTGATGTATAAAGGCAAAATGACAAAAACTGTCATTGTCCAAATACTTCCGGACCTGACATATATATAGTACATACCTTATAATGATGACACTGTAGTCATATTGTTTTATCAGAGCTTTATTTAGATGTACAACATGCTGTTTATCTAATTATTTTTTATTATATATTTTATGCTGTGATCTAGGCCTAGTATGGTACTAAGCCACAGCTGTTTTTAGTGAATAAAACCTTATCTTTCTGTACCTATAATTTATTACCTTTTTTTAATCTATGAGATCTTGCTTAAGACAGTTACATTGTACTGAAGTTTATATACATGTCAACAGGAAACAGTCTGTTGATGATCTCAGTCTCAGTGTTTGTACATAAATAGCGGATCCAGTTGCAAATCCAGTTGGTCAGAGTTTGTTTTCTGTCAGCATGACCCAAGCATCCTAAGGCTTAATTTCAAAAGTTTGAAAGATGCAGAATTTTGAATAAATGACAAAAAAAATGCTTATTTTTAGGTTTTTCACAAGTCAACTTGGTCACATCTGATAGAAAATGTGCTTTTTATAGTGTCCCAGCAACAAGTAACTTCTATTGATAGAGTTGAATCTACTAACACCTTAAAGAGCCATCAACAGACCCAGACTTACATACTTACTCTCACACCTACATACCTTTTCCTATTACTATCACTGTAGTAACTAACTAATTCATGATACTCAAAAGTGTAAAGCATTATTACAGTTTTGAAGGCGGCACGCTGGCACGGTGGGTAGCATTGCCGCCTCACAGCTTCAGAGCCCCCAGTTCGGTTCTAAGTTAGGGTTACTGTTTGGGTTTTGTACTGTCTGAGGGGTCATATGGTCACTAGGTCATATGACACACTCACTAAAAGACATCCACATGACTCACTCGACTCCTGTGGCTATCTGGTGTTGTTACATTACATACATAACTAGGACTATCCTCCTTTCTAGTGCTATAAAGTGTGGCTTCCATGAATGTGCTTGACTTGAAAATGGGCACTGACCTTGAATCATTGTGTGTGTGTGTGTGTGTGTGTGTTTACAGAAAACTGATCTCTACTTTAAGAAGATGACTTACTCTAATCTTTACTGAGGACTACAAACAGCTCAGTTTAAGAAATTTACTTGAAGAAAAAACACACACGGTGCCCAAGCTCAGACAGAGCTAGCTAAAACTTAAATAAAAGTGGTTCATGGAAGTGAACTTTGAGAGTGAGCCTCTAGTGTAAAATTCCTGAGCAGGTTTTGTGTCCAAAATGATTGTACATTAAATACTCTGACTAGGATTTTTTTTATTCACTGTACTTGAGGTGTTAGGGATCTTCATCTCTTTGTGCCATGAATGACTAACATAATGATTTTTAGCCTACAGTGCTTGTTCTGTTGATAAATCCTGCCATGTCTTCTCTCTCCAGCTGGGGAATGGCGGTGAATGTGTACTCCACGTCTATGACCGTTGAGAACCTGAGCAGACATGACATGCTCGCTTGGGTCAACGATTCTCTGCAGCTCAGCTACACTAAAATAGAGCAGCTCTGCTCAGGTTAGGTGAAACTTGCAGTCGCTACATTTAGACCTCAGAAAGAAAAAGAAAAAAAAAAAACCTTCCCCTAAAAGTTTCCAGCACTTTATTTCTTCAAGCCATGTATTAAGCCGGAGAACTAGAATTTCTGAAAGACGTGTTCCTTTCTAAATAAAATAGTACATTTAAACAAGATAAAATACAATTCAGTATTTGAAGCAAAGTGTCCATTACATGAAGACAAGCCCAATTATTTTGTTGCCTCATAAAGTCTGTACTGGACTGCTGAACCTTTGGCCCATATGTTAACGGCTTGTGTTTCTCAGGTGCAGCATATTGCCAGTTTATGGACATGCTGTTCCCCGGGTGTATTCTTCTGAAGAAAGTGAAGTTCCAGGCCAAACTGGAGCATGAGTACATCCACAACTTCAAAGTGCTCCAAGCAGCCTTCAAGAGAATGAATGTAGACAAGGTGAGCACCCTCCACCACAATCCAAAAAAAAAAACACAGCACCTGAACGTCACCTAACTTCATTGCGGCTACTAGAACTGTGTGAAGAACTTTTTGATTGCCAAAAAGGGAAGTGCATAAAAGGAAAAGCACCTGATACGCCCCTGTAAAATGCCTGTTAGTCCAGGAGCTCTTGGGAAGATTGATTCCTCTTTGTACCAGGACGTGGTTGCCTCTGCCAGGATGTCAAAGCTTGTCTGTAAACAGAATTTTAAAATTATAGCCTAATTTTGTTTCTGTGATATGAACAGAACATCAACTAATGTTGTTTCCTATTACGTCTAATCCTGTCCAATGCAAAATGGCTAGCTTATATGATGTGTGGCATCACCTGCAGTAATTGTTTTTTGGTTTTTTTTCCCCTTCTGCTCTTGAGAGGTCTGTGAACATTGTAGCTATTTGGATTTGATGTATAAAAAGAAGAAAGGATTTCTCTCCAACTCTTTCCAATTTGAATCGCTTGGACATTGACAAGATGAAACGCAAAATAAATTACGTGCGCTTTTACATGCTCTTACATGATGCTTTGGTTATGATTGAAAAAGATGAAGGTTTGCATATAAGGCTTTAATTATTTGACAGGCACTGTTTAAATATGGGGTGTAGTATGTCAAATAAATGCAAAAGTCAGGCAGCTTGTGAAACTACTAGTGATTGTAGATTTATCGTGAAAATATTTTGTCTGTTTATTGACTGTTGTGAATTTTTCAGTCTCATAATGGCCTGCCATAATGTTATTTATTTACGTCTTGTTGAAGATCATCCCAGTTGAAAAGCTGGTGAAAGGAAGGTTCCAGGATAACTTCGAGTTTGTTCAGTGGTTTAAGAAATTCTTCGACGCAAACTATGACGGCAAAGAGTACGACCCTCAAGCAGCACGACAAGGCCAGGACGTCACACCTACACCCAACCCAGGTGAAATCATAAATACACAAATCTACCATGGGGTTTCTTGCACACAATTAACCTGGCAATGAAAATATTTAAAGCAAATAAAAAAATGTTTCATAGATATATACCTGAGTGGTTATATACTGTTGCTTGTAAAGGTGGTTCAGTTTTACCCCTCCTAATCGCCAGGGGTGGTAAGAACCACTTCACACAGCACACATCAAAGTCATACAGTGATATATGATGTGGGTTTTTTTTTTTTATTAAAAAAACTCTACTACACAACCACCTTTCCCGTTCTTCTTCTCACCTTGTATACATGAGACGGTGTGAATTAATTTTTCATATAGCTCTATCCATTTAGCAGCTTGTGACTATGGTCCAAGCTACAGGTAGCTCCTATAGCCTCTTATCATCCTGTCACCTCTTCTGCTGCAGTGAGTGTATTTCTTTAATACGTTGCACCAGGGTTTGAAATTAACACCCGCCAAATGCGGGTAAAAATCAGCTGTGGCGGGTAACGTTGTCAAATCACTAGCCAGTCTGGCGGGTTACTTTTTATAAATAATGTTCACTCGTTAATTTCCTGGTAAAGCTCATGTAAGCCAAATCTGCGCAGTTTTAGCGCAAATACTCAACTCGTGAGCCATAATGGTATACTAAATACAGCATTATTGCGCAGAATGTGTGCATATCTGGCTTACTTGAACACACCCGTCACTATGCAACAAATAACGGCGCGCTAGACTCGATACAACTCTGGACTCAAACATACTGTAATAATGTGGCGATACTTATTTTAAGTCAAATTCAGATTTTATAATAAATAATAATAAAATATATAATAAATGTTTATAAATAAAGATGTGACATAGTTAATCTGGTTATGGACATCTGAGCATTTGCTTAAATGAAATTCAGATTTTATAATAAATAATAATAAAATATATAATAAATGTTTATAAATAAAGATGTGACATAGTTAATCTGGTTATTTTCTTTCTTTTTCTTTTTTTTTTTTTTTGGGGCTAGTAGACGTTCTGAATGCCCGGTAACTTAAAAATTTAGTAGCCAAATTAGCTGGTGAGTGAAAAAGTTAATTTCAAACCCTGGTTGCAACTGCTTCTAGTGAACATGTAGTGAATCTGTAACACAGTGGTGCCCACTAGCTTTAGATTATCTTTCCCTAGTCTTATTATCCCCTTATTATGCTGGTCCAGAGTTATCTCTACAAGCTTGCTCTGTATTAATGCTCAGTAGCAGTCAGCAGTCACCTCCAAACACATCCTGTTAGTCCTAAGGTGTGTCGGTTCGTCATGACATTGTGGCATGAATTATCCAAGTGATTTTCACCACTTGGAGGGGTGAAATACAACACTAGTTATGTATACTATAGCTGTAGTTCGATGAACCCTTGTCATTTGGAACCAGCACCAGCCCGTTGAGAAGATTCCAGAGAAGGACGGTGGTATTTCAGCGGTATTCATGAACATGACTTTGTTGAAGGTCTGGGCATGTGTGTGCACAGGCACGCAAAGGTATCTGGGTGATTCTCACTGCCCGCAATTCAGGGTTCATAGAACCATAGTTTATGTATTTTTAGATTTTCTTGATGGAAAACTTATTGACTAATAGTGCTTGATTGTTGTAGGCCCCCAGAGGACATCACCTACAGTACCCAAAAACATGCCAACGCCTCAGCGGCCGATCAGCTCTGCCCCGACAAATGTCAAACGGAGCACACCTGTGTTACGGAATGGAGGAAGTGAGGCAGAACTTATGGATCTCAACCAGCAGGTGAACAGACAACTCTTCCCCCACCCACAGCTTCCCAAAAAGGACATGCTGGGTTGTTATACTGAATTATCTGGTTTGGGGAAAAAAGCATAGTGCATAGTGCGAAAAAGTACAGAAAGCATTTTTTTCTAGATTTATTCGCTTCGTTTTACTTGAAACACTTATTATTATTTTTTTATTTAGTTATGTAGTCTTATTCTGCCATGTTTATGACTGTAAATTAACTTGTCGGTTAAAAGTGTTTATCTGAGTTAGAGAAACTAAATTATATCACTAAAGGCTTGTACACGTATTTTCCTTAATTATCAGTTACTGGAATTTTTAGCATCTTAAAATCACAATAAGACTAGGAAATGTTGTTTTCCTGACTGAATTTTCCTCCACATGTAGCTGATGGACCTGAAGGTGACAGTAGATGGCCTGGAGAAGGAGAGAGACTTTTACTTTGGCAAACTGCGTGATATCGAGCTCATCTGCCAGGAGCATGAGAGTGAAAACAACCCAGTTCTTGCAAAGATTGTCGACATCCTCTATGCTACTGAGGTAATGAGTCATCAATTTACACTATATATATATAGTGTAACAGACACGTTCAGTCCTGGCAGGAATTGGTGATTTATTTCAGTAAGATTAGTATTTTGCATTTATTTGGCAGATATTTTTATCCAAAGGAAAAAATGAGAGCCAGAATACAAGTTCAGCTGTTAAAGGAGTTGACAGTGATACAAGTGCCATACATGTAAGCATCCATCAGTTGGTTAGAAACTAGCGTAAGACAGATGTAGGAGTAATGAAGTGAGCCACAACTAAAGACAGCAGTTGGAGCAAGTGTTCAGGATTGCTACACACAGACACACACACTCACGCACTCACTCACTCAGAAGGATGGGAGGCCATGCCATAAATACCCAGGGGAGATGGTTCTGAATTTCTGACAGTGTTTTGCCTCTTTTCAGGATGGTTTTGCTCCTCCAGAGGATGATAAAATTGATGAACAGCCACAAGACCAGGACGAGTACTAAACTCGACGAACGTATGCATCCGTACATCCTTTAACATTGTTCTCCCACTCCACTTCTAATCACTTCTTATCCATCTGTTCCTTCTCTGCCCTCATTCATTCTCACTCTGACCTTCGTTTTATCTTTTGAAGATCTTGATTTCTTTCTTTTTATTTACTCACTCTGAGTACTACTCTTTTTGGCCCGTTCCTTTCTAAAGAACCAGCAGCTGATTTACATCACTGCCTTTAACCTGTGGGTGTGGTGTATTGATGGAGCGGCTAACATGGTTTTTGCGAATGTAATTGGTTTTAAATACCATTTGTACTTAATGGTAGAGTTAAATTTTCATCCTTGCTATACCATTGGCCATGAATTTTCTTTTGAGTCTAAAATGGTATTCATTTTACAGTTTAGAGTATAGAGCATTGCTACTCAGACTGATTTTTTTTAAAACACTAATGCCATGACTTATTACCATGTACACCAACACATTTATTATATAACATGCCTGAAACCTTTAAGTCAGAATGCTAGGAGAAAATAAGAACTTCTTATTTGCATATTGTGTACTAATGCAAACAGTTTTAATAGACAGCAGAATATAAACCAAACCACAGCTTCGTCAGACTATGAAATAGATGTATAAAGTGCAAGCACATGCACACACAACATAACCTTCCTCTGCACTACTACTGTACCTGGCTGTTTTAAGGCATTTCATAAATATCTGCTGAGATTTTTTTAAAAGCCTGCTTCATCTGATAGCAGAATGTCCACATGGTTTGCATTTTGCATTTGTGATTTTAAATTCTTTTGGCTTTTGGGAAGGTGTTTCTACTATATAGGAACTAATTGAAGTGTGTTTAAAGAAGAATAACTAGTGATCAGAGAGGCCCTGTGAATTTTACAGTTGTGTGAACAAACCTGGATTCCAGCTGCGTTTCTTCCCATGCCTTCTCGAAAGAAATGGGTTTAGCATTGCAACATGTGAGCGCTCACACTACTATGCGCATATAGGATTAAAACAGGATGCTGATAAATCCAAATAAATGTATTTTGGTAGCCTGGAAAAATCAAAGCTATGTTCTCTCTGATAATTGAGTTAGAATTTAGTGTGTGCACTTTGCAGCTGTAAGAATTTGAGATATATTTATTTATTAAAGATGACTATAAAATGAGATGCTAAAATAGTTCATAACTTGAGTTTCATTTAAAAAAATGAATATTAGAGTAAAAACATGACAACGTTAGTGGTGGTTATTTGTTACTGACTAAATTATAAAACTGAGTTTTTAGCTACTATGTCATTGTTGTACTTTTTTTTTTTTTTTGCATTAATGCCATAAAGGTTGATTTTGATTGACAGGATCTGTCTGTAACTCATTAATTTTGTCCCTCGTTTATTTGGAGTTTTACTATGTAAAATAAAGTGTATTCTGGCAATGAAAAAGTGTTTTTCTTTTCATTTAAGCACAGTTTATGTCTCTCCAACATAAATGTCTGGCATCCTATATCCTATCCTATTTTTTCAGCTTAATATAGTTGATTTTGAACCTTAACAACCCAAACAATCAGCTAAATTGTGATCTGTGGGTTCCTCTTTGACCACCTGTGGGAGATTTTTGACTGACATGTTAGACAGCCCTTTCCAGCGCCATCATCAAAACACCAATTGAGGAAATATCTTTTGAAAGAATGGTCCTTCCAGTACATTTCCAGAGACGTGTATAGTTGATGTCAAAGACATTTATTGAAGCCGTTCTGGTGGCTAGTGGTGGCTCAAACCCTTACTAAGACGTTTTTTTTTTTGGTTTTTCCTTTAGTTTACACACACACAGTTTATGTGCAAGTTTACCTGATTAAATTGGTAATGGGTGTAGGTACAAGGTACGTGTACCAAATAAAGTCCCACTGAGTGACAGCAGTTCCACCTGCAAGGCAAATCACAGGTTTATATTAATGTGCTCATTGTGATAAGTTTCTGTTTCTATAGTAACAGCGAATTCACAGAGGGTTGTAAATAAACATATCGTTTAACAAAATACAGTCGTTGATATTGTCAATCTTTCTGTAAGGAGTCTCCAGTGCAAGTGCTTTCTAACAGTCACAGGTAAGCTGTTCCTCCACAGGAAAGTCTTCAGGAGAGAAGATGTTGCCCTTTGTGGTTTTCCTGTAACATTTTTCTCTTATTAACTTCAACAGAGAGTGAGGGAAATACTGTTCACATCACTGCTGTAAAGTATCAATAACACAATCTGACTTGTGTTGGGGATGTTCAACATTAATCGATCTATAAACCGAAAAAAGCATTTGTTATTTAATGAATAAAAAATTGTTATCGTTTACAGATTACCGTGGTATATAAAATATCTACGAAAACTTGCCAAATTTTGCACTGCAGACATGAATGTCAGCTTTAACTGGTCAATGCTGGAAGTGACTATGGTATAAGCGGGATAATCCACAGCTTGGTGTGTATTACATGATTTTAATGCATGACAAAGAACCACCCAACACCGTCAATTATCCCTTACAAAATAAACTTCTTTTTTTTTGATGGCAATCACATTAATTATTTTCCCTACACATTAAAAGTGCGTGAGGTAAGATTTATCCTTTTTTTTTTTTTTTTTTTTTAGAGGTTATGCATGTATACGAAACTCCGCCCACAGGATATACCAGGGCCAATAGAGTATACATCCAAACACAAACAAGGATTCCGGACCGGAAGACAGTTTTCCAAACGTGTTTTCTCAGCAAATTAATACAAAAAAAAATTATAGTTTGTTTGATCATGTTGTACGTGTATTCCAGGTTATTTGTACAAGTAAGGAATTTTAAAAAATAGACTATTGCTCCTTTAAACTGTCACACCGCTTTCCTCACGTTAAAGTTTTTTTTTTTTTTTTTTTTTTTTTTTTTTTTAAATCTCTCCATGACAGAACGTAAGAAGCGGAGCGCGTGCGGCTACGTGATGACGTCATGCCCCCAGAGCAGACGTGGCACAGAGACGGTTTAAAGTCGCAGTTGTAGCCGGAGCTGACTTGCGACCATTATTCTGTACACTAACTCTAGGGGAATTAAAGGCGTTTAAACAAAAAACACTCGAAGGCTTTCCTGCTTTTTTAAACGCTCAATAAATCATGGCTTCGTCTGCGAATAATAACGGTTCTGCTGGTAAGTGGGAGGTGGTGAGACGAGGCAAGAAACAGAACAGCGCTGCCAAGAGTCAAGCCGACAAGAAGTCCAGAAAAGCTCTGATCGAGTCTAACTCTGCAAAACTTGACCTGTATCGTAAGTGAAATGTGCTGTACTCACTCACATCATATTCTGAATGTTAAGTGACCCGTCCATCTATAGTTAGCTACAAAAGGGGGCTAGCTAGCTGATTGTGCGTTAGCTAGCTGTTCTGTCATTCTGTCATTCAGAGTCTAATGTACTTGTAAGTTTATTAACAGCACGAGTTATAAAGCTACAAACTGAAAACTAGCTGCTAAGAACAGCAAGTGCTATCCGACATGTTTAGCTACCTAACACAATTCACTAGCTAAGCCAGAGGTGAATAGCTAGCTAGTCGCACATTGTCTAAAATCCGTTTCAGCAGCACGCGCACATTCACATTTAAAGGCGCAATAGTCGTTTTTTTTTTTTTTTTTTTTTTTTTAAATTCCTTACTTGTACAAATAACCTGGAAGATATATAGAACATCATAAACAAATTAAGCCGTGGCCTTCGTACAAGTGTATTAAATCGCTGAGAAAACCGGTTTGGAAAACTGACTTCCGGTCCGGAATACTTGTTTGTGTTTGGATGTACGACCTGTCAGTCAATTTTTTTAAAGACACTCTTCTCTATGCTCTGGGGGCGGGGCTTCGTGGATATGGGCGGGGAATCATTCAAATGTATTCAAAATCTCTATATTTTAAAGTGTGTGAAGTTGTGAAAGTCAGGAATATGTAACTAAATATGTCATACTTGTAGAATGAGTGTCGATCAGGCCATAATTTACAGGAAACAGAAAGAGAAAAAGAGCCGTCTCTTTTAAAACATGTTTGAGAAAGTAAGTTTGCACAGAAGGCATTTCTGAAACGTTTTTTCATCCTCAGTATCAAATGCTTCATGTATTGGAGCACTTTAGTTTAAATAGTGTTTAAAATCGACACTTCTGTCTGCGACTGTGTTTTAGGGCTGGTGGTTAAAAAATTAAGCTATAAGATTTCAAGAGTAAAGTTGTAATATTTCAAGAATAAAGTCATAATACTATGACAAAATGTACATACTCATGTGTTCAAATGAGGGACATTGAGGGTTTGGTGAAGTTCTTTTCTGTTTCATTGATGGAGAAATCGCAGGCAGTGGTCACCTTCAAGGCTTTAGATGGTTACATCTGCGAGCCGTTCACTGAGGGTGTGTAGATGAATGATAATCAAAATAACCGATCCTGAGGAACTCTGGCGAGTTCGGCTTCAGGCCCCAAATGTGTTATGGCTTATGTTGCTGCAATATTTTTCTAGTAATATCTCAAAATATTTCAACTTTATCCTTCAAATCTTGTATTTTTATTTTTTTAACGAGTGGCCCAAAAAACACTGTCGTATCCATCAGTCATGAAATGATGGGTGTTTTTAGATTTTTTTTTTTTTTTAAATATTTAATTGCTAAAAATTACCTACTTTGTGTCTTTAAGGTGATGTGTTCATATTGTTGTGTGTGAGGGGAAAAATATAAAATGCACGGAAAAAATCTGATAGACACACGTTTAATCCATTAATTTATAGAAATCTGATTGAAAGAGTTATTTTGATTGGAGATATTTTATTACAGGCACCACCCTAAGAAAGAAGGGTTTCTTTTTTTATCAACGTCTTTTGTAAGCTCGTATGTATAAGATTTTTTAATAGACTACACTTTTTATATAAATGGGTGGGTGGGTGGGTAGGAGGTCCCCAGCCTATGCAAGACAGAAAGTACTGAATGCAGCCTAGATTCTGTTTTTATGAGTAAGATCATTCACACAACGTTTTGCTCAAGTCTAGTTGTATAACTTTTATACAGATAATTTTTGTGCATCATATTGTTGGTACAAATAAATAGCATCCAGCTCCTCTTTCAGATTTAGTGTTCAACATCACAGTGGAATAGAAAGCACGACTGAATCAGCACATCGGTGTAACTGATCTCAGTCTTTTATAAGGTTAAAGTAGATGAGTTCAGGACTTCAGTTCAATTGAGCTCTGTGAGTACTCCCAAGAACGACTGTATTTGGGCATGTGGTATACTGAGGATTCGGTTTTATATATTTGTATTTTTGTAGGTGTGGCAGTCTGTTTTTGCTGTATATGGTCCACAATTTGGAGATAGTGTAGTAATTCTGAAAATATATGGATAAATAGATCGATAGCTTCCCAGTTAGGGAAAATATGTGCCAAAGTTCAATTTCAAAATGTGTGCCCCCTGCCATACTTCTGCTCTGGTCTGTCTGTCGTTGCAAAATTTTTGGACTGATAGTGGATCCGAGAGGCGAGGGGCTGTCCTGAGTAATGTGTCGCCTCATTGCAAAATAAGAAGACATATTTGTCTCTCGGACATGACAGATTTGACTCCTTTTGAAGTGCATTGAATAAACTCTTCTTTTGCATCGTTTGCAGCATCTGTAACGATGTCTGAGACAATATTTGAGGGTTTCGAGAAGATCGGAAAGAAGCAGAACAAGGAACAGGTTCCTCCCCCGGCTGAGACTCAACAGAAGAAGCTCAACTCAGCAAAGCAGTCCAAGAAGTCCCAGTCCAACAGCAGCTCAAAACCGACCCACTACAAAACATTGGAGGAAGCTGTCAAAGCTGTGAGTATATGTTACGATGCATTCCAGTACCAGCACTTTTTTTTTTTTTTTTTTTTTTTTTTTTTTTGCATCCTCTGTATGTACTGGTTTCCCAATTTCCTCCAGTAGCACCATTGTGTGGGGGGGAAAAATATCTAAACATCATACTTAGTATGTCTATTCCATAATCTCTTCATTCTCTCTTGCTCTCTTGGTTGATGGCTATATTTCTCTCCCTTTCTTTTCTAGCTGGATGTGGTGGAGTTGAGGCAACAGCTGGAGAAAAGTCAAGCTATGTTCCCTGAGAATCCATGTGTCTGGGTGAAGGATCTGGCTGGGTATCTCAACAGCAAACTGCTCGCACCTGACACAGATCCCACACTCAGCAGCTATGCTCACGGTGCGTTTCTGAAACATATTCACCGTGTACTGAGTATGGAGATTAATGACGGGGTATTTAAGTAACCTCAGAATTATGGTGGTGTGGTGTTGGATGAGTGTGGTAATTCTTTCTCCTTTGATACTACCTTTTTCAGGTTGAGGCATGTTTCTTTAGTTTGTTGACTGCTGTGTATTTACAAAAGTACAAACACCAGATAGGGATCAGCATATAAAGCGGGAGGTGTAAGCTGGTACCACACAAGCATAAAGTATGAATTTGTGGTTTTAACAAATAAATCTCTATGCAGATTACCCATACTGCCTCGCTGGAAAGGATCTACGCAACATAATTAAGAATCTGTTGGGGAAAAGCGGTGACACGCTACAAGAATTCTTTGATCACTGTGTGTTCACCATGCTCCGGGAGCTGGATAGACCAGCAGGTAATTAATGAGCTACTAGTCGTGTAATAAAATGTACAGTTTACACCTATACCATCCTGCTCAACCCTGTGTAATCTCATTTTTAGCAGTTTTGAAAACTAGATAGTATTGTTTCAGCAATTTGGGTTACTGTAGAATCCATCTTGTAGTTTTTACAAGATGAGACAACTGCAGGAAATCACCCTGTCTGTCTTTTTATTTTTAATAGCTGAACCACTGCATGGCTACAGAATGTGCATTCAGGCCATCATGATGAACAAACCCAAAATAGCCACGCTCAACCTGCCTGAAGTAAGCAAAATTTATATACATTTGTTGTTCAGTGGTTTGGCTAGAACTTGGAAAACCTTTGGTCACTTGTCACAATTGCTCGGATTTATTTATGGAAATTTGGCAGGAACTACTAATGGAGAGGTTTGGACAAATGACCCCAAAAGGACAGTTGGAATTTCTGTGACCCCAAGCCTTAGCCAGCTTACATTTAAAAAAATAAATAAATAAATAAAAAAGTTAGCTTAATAAGTCTACTGTAAAATTTGGAAACTTTATTAAGTTGGTAACATACATATGTGTAACGCAAGTGACTAAAAAAACCAAATAAGAATATTTGGTTAAAACTCTAAAAGAATATTCCTTGCACAGACTTACCCGTCTAGTGGGAAGTGTTGTGTTGTTAAGGGAAAATAAAACACTTCATGAACCATGAAGCAAGGGATCCTAGTTTATTCTTGATGCATGACTTTGCAAGTGCATGCAGAAGCAATAGTGACTTGAGCTTGTCTAGCTTATGTACATGTGGAGAATTACAAGCGACATTCCCTAGAAGAAACTTCAGAGCCAGATCATCTCTGTCCGTCTGGTTTCCAAATCGAACTGTAAAATGTTTAGCGATTTCAGGCACAGCAATGTTAAACACACTGACCAGCTCTGTCTCTCTTAAAACTTCCCACCATCATCATAATTGTTTTCATGACTTGTGTCTCAAAATCAAAAACTCTGACTTCTGGTACCCAAAACAGACCCTTCGGTAAGTTGAGAATTGAAGCATTGAATTAGAAACACTAAGTGTAATAGGAAAACTGGTTAGTGTTCTCAGTAACAATCTAGAATAGTATGTGATTCGAGACACAGCGCTAGTTAGTTTTGCAGAGGTAGATGATAGACAGGGAAATTTGTCTGTTTCTTTTGCTACGCTTAGTGCAGCGTTTCAGGAAAGTGAAAAGACTAAAATAACACGCATTGATTTAAATATTGCTCCCTGTAACTTTTCATATTACTACTTAATTCTGGGCTCTGAATTTGGGGAACCCTTGTACTAATGCATGTCTGCCTTGCGCCTCTGACAGTATTACACAAAATCTTTCAGTTACTAACAGTAGTTTAAGGACTTAACCAAGTGGTCTTTGTAAATTTGTCATTTGTAAAATGGTCTCCTTTTTTGTGGTTTGTAAAATTAAGCGAGATACAAAAATTCATTGTGGATTTTAATACAATTTTGATGTCGGTTTATAATGCACTGTCACTTTCTGGAAATCATTTTCATCATTTAGTTTAAGCAGTTAGTGCGTTAATCCTTGTTGTCAACTCCCTGACGTTGTGTGTCCATCTTAGCATCTGGAGCTGCTGCGCTCCAACCAGAACCGTCCAGCCAAGTGTCTGAGCATTATGTGGGCTCTTGGACAAGCTGGCTTCTACGACCTTACCCAAGGCATAAGAGGTGAGCATTCTCAAATTGTATGTGGCCTGAAGCCACTGGGATCGATTACCTGCTTTGGATTATATTGAGATGTCCTGATTGTTTCATGAGTTAATTAAATATTGTGTGTGTGTGTTTTTTGTGTGGTTTTGTTGGCCTGTAGTTTGGCTGGGCATCATGCTCCCTGTTCTAGGAGTGAAAACTCTGTCTGCCTACGCCATTGCATACCTAGAGAGATTGCTCACGTGAGTTACTGCTGATTTAGTTCTAGCACAGCTTAAGATCTTATTGCACATTCTTCAGCCTTCTTAGATCTTGCACACTTCTTTAATGCAACTTGTTCCATCTCTCTTATAGGCTTCATGCCAATCTGTCTAAAGGGTTTGGGGTAATGGGCCCGAAAGAATTCTTCCCTCTGCTGGATTTTGCTTACATGCCCAAAAATGCCCTGTCAGCAAGGTAATTATTGGGAACTATTAATACCGGTGAGAGTTTAGGTGTTTAGATGTCAACAAATAACCATTATCTAGTGATTGATTATTAGTCTAGTGACACACAGGGCTATATATTTGATCTGCTGAAAGCTGTTGTGCCTTCAGCCTGCAGGAGCAGTTGAGGAGGCTCTATCCACGGCTGAAGGTTCTAGCATTTGGAGCGAAACCGGAATCTACATTGCATACCTACTTCCCTTCCTTTCTCTCCAGAGCCACGCCCAGTTGTCCTGATACCATGAAGAAAGAGGTAAGAAGTTTTCACACACATTAAATGTTGGCACCAAATGTGTAGTTCTTCTATAGGTTACTCTTTTTTTTTTTTTTTTTTTTTTTTTAAATTTAACTCGGTGAGAGAAAGTGCTCCAAAATATAATGCTTCCGAGCTGTTGTGAGTCACGCTGGAAATCCTTTCACGGTATTTTACACTCAGACCCGTTGGGCTCGAATTGGGGGGGAATTTTCAAATACATATCATACTCCAACTCGGATAGAATCTGAATGAAGAATGCCAAAGACCCACCCTCGAATTTTCTTTATGGCTTATCCGAAGAGCTGAAATAGAGAGAGTGCACTTGTGCAGTTGTCTATTATGTGTGCCAGTGGTAATATGTGCTGTTAGGGTGTTACCAGTATAGTGTTGTTTTTGGCTCTGTGTGACTCTACCTGTTATAACAGCTTCAAACTAGTACCACTACTAGTGGTAGCTACCGCTGAGTACAGGCCCACGAGCATTTGTTTACAATGTGGGTAAGGCGAGAGGGCAAGCCCAGGAGAGTGCGCTGAAGTCGGCCACAGCTGCTGGGTGTCCAAGTTGGGTTCTCCAAAGTTTTGCATGATAGACTTTGTTCAATGAACTAGGGATTTTTAAAATCCTCAATTAAAACATAAGTGCCGGTCAGTGCCTGAGGTGTCATTTTAGCCGAAAATAGAGCTCCAGAGTCAGCCATTTGTCGGAGATGGTGTCGTTGGAAAGCCTCAGAAGAATGTGATCCAGAGCTATCGGGCTGTTGGTCACTTCACAAGTTCAGACAATTCCTGTCTCTGTAATGGTGCAGACCAACTCTGTGTGCTTAACACCGAGCCATAGGCATCATAATAGCAATGAGCCTTTTATGATCAATAAGGCTATATATTTGCACCAATTACATAGTTCACTATAATCAGCTTCAAAGAGACACACATACAGACCTGCAGACAGCTCGTGAACCCGAGCAGCAGCAGTGATGGACAGCAGACATGATGGCTGAGAAAATGTTGTGCTGTCCCTCTTGTTCATTCACAGTAAAACCAGAAGTGCAGCTCAGCAGATTGTGTGCCAGCACAAAAACACAGCACACCAGCTGATCAGTAAATGACTTCAATACATTGTCTACCTACAAAATAGGAAGATACAAACATAGCCAAATGCAAAATGTACCTCATCCTTTCACTGAATCCAGTAGAGAGATTAAATTTGTAGTCCTTGTCTGATTCATGGTTTTCATCTGTAGTTGCTGAGCAGCCTGACCGAGTGCCTTTGTGTAGATGCACAGAGTTTGGGTGTATGGAGGCAACTTTACACTAAACACCTCACCCAGTCCAGGTAAACACTAGCCTGAATATTAATAACATTTTAATGTGTCTAATGTAATGTGAGTATATTTATAATTATTAGACTTTTTGCTGCCATGTTTCACTAAGGCTTCTTTATAGAGTCACAGGACTGCTCCTCTAATGAAACCTGTACAATTTTATAATCAAGTGCCGTGTTGTAAATGAGGAAGTTGTAAACCTGCGTTAAGTACTGTGCTTCTGAAACTGTCTTCCCTAACAGCCTCTTGTTGAATCATCTGCTCAGTTTATGGAGCACACTCCCACCAAAGGTACAGTGGCAGATAAGAGTTCTGACTTCTCGTTTTTGCTTTGTGTGTACTACTGCTTAAATGTATTTTTTATTTATTTATTTTTTTTCCCCTGTAGTTGCGAAACAGCCTTCAGGAAACAATTCAGTCCTTCAGGGTGACCAATGAAGAGATTAGCGCCACAGCTAACTTGGGTGACGTACAGGAATGCAACGCTGTCTGCAGTGTAAGACACACACAGGATGCATTGTTCTGGCCCTTTTTTTTTTTCTTTTTTTTTTTTTTTTTAAATGAATGTGGTGAGCATTAAACAGTCCTACCAAACTGCAAGTTCAGGATGATGAAATTTGTTAAGTAGTTTCATACCACAGCACTGTTGTATACTCTCTTCTGATTGGTCAGCTCTGACAGTAGTTCCACATGAGTTTTCTAATATTAATGTCATATATCATATCAATATTAATATCATTTCTATAGTAACAACTTAAATAAGGACTTATATGGTGGACATGGCACATAAATGGATTAAAAGCATATAATTTTTTTTATGGTGAAGCATTCTGTTAGGGGACGTTTCGCATTTTTGGAATGAGTCTCCAATGCCAGAGCTTTGTAACAGTCAGAGGTAAAGTTGTTTAAGTTTTCCACCAGGGATAGTCTTCAGGGTAGAGGGCTTTGTGGGTTCTGGGTAACATAAATTGTGCCTTATTAACTTTCAGAGAGAAAAAAAGAAAAATGCTGGTGAAGGAATGACTGTTTAGAGCTGCTGCTAAGTGATAACAGGAACTAACCTGTTTGCTGGATGTTCCACAACATTAAACATGACTATAAACAAATAAACTTTGACTTCTCTATCTGTACTAAGTCATAATCAATAGCAAATTATTGTGGTTTAAGAGGAATAAAACACTTTGAGATGAGCTGTTAATGGAATAATACCAGGATTATGGATTATTTTCCTGTAACAGCACACCCCTATCATGTTTTATTCCTTACCATAATATGCTAGGCATCGTAACACTACTAGAAATTGTCCCTTTCTAACAATTGTTATTTTTCCACAACAAAATATCAAACAAATGTCATTGTGCTAACTTGTATTCACCCTCTGCTCCTTTACATAGTCTCTGCAGATGAAAATTCGCACTCAGGGGTTCCCGTGGTCACGGGTGCTGATGGTGCTGTTGGTGTTTGTTGCCGGTTTCATTGCTCATGATGTGAGATCTCATGGCGCGTTTGCCGACTCTACCACAGCGCTGTACCTGCAGAAGAGCGGAGTCACTGCAGTATCCCAGCAGGCCTGGAGAAAAGTGTCCCATTACAGCCAGCAGTGCATCAAGTAAAAATCCACAAAATATACTCACAAAACTGACATAAAGTCACATTCTGAAATAGCGGCTTTGTGTACTACACTGAACTTACTATACTGTGTGTGTGTGTGTGTGTTTAGCTACTTAGCTGAGACTATGCCATATTATTACTCTCTGGCTGTGGAGGCAGTGGGTCCCTTTTTGGAAGCCATTTTGGAGAAGCTAAAGGTGGCTGCAGTCTTTATTGCGCGGAAGAGTTCTGAACTTATACTGTGGCTGCAGGAGAGCACACCAGTCCTCGTAGAATGGGTGAGATACAGTCCGTTTCTTTCATTAAATCCAATGTGAACAACTTTTGCAGGTTTTACAGTTGCTATTACTCTTATAAGTAATGATTTCACTAGGGAGATTTATGAAATTGTGCCTTAGAAGTATCTACAGGTGAAGTTTTAAAAACAGCAGATTATGAAGTGACGGGTCTGTTAGGTTTTGCTTAAGAAGGCTGTGTAAATAGCGTAATATTGGATTTGATTTAATTCATCATTTAAAGACTCTCACTCACATTCAGGTGCAAGTCCGGATGTATGAATTCCCATCACTAGGTTTGCCCTTACCACTGAAGATTGAGTCTAAAGTTTATTTTGTATGCTTGCCTTCCTTCAGATCAATGCCAACACCCCAGAGAGTGTTTTCCAGTTATTGGAGTTTGTAAAGGAGCTGCTGCTGTTTGTGCATCAGAACTACATCCTCCCCGGCCTGCAGTACATCGTTACAGCTCTCCAGCATCTTTGGCAGTCACTGCAGGACTCCTGCAAGTCAGTAGCATTCACCGCACGTTTTTCTAGATGCTTTCATTTGTAATGGCTTATTAGTTTCGGCCAGTGATTTTAAGGGCTGAAACCCCTCCAAGCCCAATAATTCCTATAGTGGCAATTAGAAGAACATGTTGACTTACTATTTTAAAAATGTATATCTTTTACTGTAAATTATGAGTCAAGATACTGGCTTCATGATTTGATTCAATTCAACACAATTGAACAAAATTTGAATTATGAAAAATTATGACTAAAAAGGCTCCTTTTTTATTTTTGTATGTCTTTTGTCTGTATAAAACTAAATAAAATAATGAACAGAGGATTTATATCATAAAGAAAATGTACTACAGGTTCACCATATCTTAAAAATAAATAAATGTATACATTTGGCCAAAAATTTGATAGAGACTTTGTTTATTCAGACCCAGGGAAAATGATCTATTGAAACATAATGAGCTCCGTAGCAGCAACTGAGGTGTCATTTTAAAGGAAATAGAGCTCCACAGTCGGCTAAAATGTCCGAGTTCAGCAGCCTCTTTCTTGGGCACTGTAGATCACAGTGGTGTGGGCCTGGTGTCATTTGAAAGCTATTGAAGAGCTCTTTTTAAATGTTACAATGGGTTTGTGTACACGTATAAACTATAATGAGGGTTATCAGGCCCAGCGTGCTGTATATTTTAACGCTATGGGTTGCTCAGATTGGGACCTCTGGTGTCCAAACAGTGAAGTTGCATTAAATGCATTATTAATAGAATGCTGTTTCCAATGATGTAAATCGCACATTCCCACAATGTACATTTTTGCATCGTGATGCATCCATACACCCCTACTGTAAATAAGTGCGCAACTGACAGAATGCTAGGTAAGGTTCTATATAAATATGCCTTGCCACTGTAATGTATCTATTATCTGTTTGTTAAGCGAATAAGATTTTCACTTGGTGTCTGGTGTAAAGGCAACTTTGATAAACATGACAGCATGTTGAATGTGGCACCCCTGCAGGCTTAAGAGGAGCTCAAATGTCAAAGAAACCTCATTAACTTTTATTAATAGTAGTTAAACATTTAATTATTATTTTAAAATATTCCACAAATCAAGTTTATGCCCAAAGAACCACATTATAAATAATGGTAAATTAAGTCATTGTTTTTAAAAAAAAAAAAAAATAAAAAAAATCTTGTGACCCCCATCCACATCTCAGGCGACCCCAAGGTTGAGAACCAATGATTTTACCAGTATGATGTGAAGTCTGTGCAAAGTCTCCATGAATTTCACACTTCCATCAAAACGATTCAGTGTGTTTTATTACTGCATGCTGGACTAATTATATGCTAATGATGTGTCTGTTTTTCCCCTGTAGCGGTGAAGTATCACTTCTCTGCATGCAGAACCATGTGGTGGCATTCACCAACAGCACATGGGTTTACTTACAAGATACAACATCAGCCATCAGGAGCTGGGCCCAAGAGCTGCTGTCCAAGGCATGATACACGCCCAGAATAGGGGACAAAGACTGTCTTTATTTGCGTCTACCCTCTCGCGCTGGGCTGTAAAGACTGTAGGATGCTTTTCCATCTAAATTTCTCAAATTCGGAGGACTCGACAGGAGGTGGAACACTTACCAGGTTTTTTTTTTTTTGGTCCCCCACTACATTATTTGGTACTCCACCCCCATCCCTCAATTTCAGGACTTTTTATATGATCAGTACCCAAACTTTTTTGAGAGTGTTCCTTTTCATCTCTTGTGTTTTACTTAGGTGATGGCAGATACAATATTTATTTTATGTGTGTACTAGTAAAACAAAAGGCTACAAAAGAGGCTGCTGGGATAATTGGATATGAACAGTGCTGAATGATGCAGGACACACATTTGCTGGAGAAATATCTGAACTGCTACTGTATTAAAAAAAAAAGTAAAACGCACAGCATAATTTGATATTACATTCGACGTGGAGCAAATTTCCTCACGAAACATGCACTCGAACACAAAAGCCTTAAGCATTTTGTGTTTTAAAGGTTTACACATTGTTGGCAACAATTATCTAAGATTCCACTTTTTTGTGCCAATTTACATATAAGCAAACTGTTCTAGTGCTTCTATTCCCTGTTTGCGCTTTCCGTTTAAGATGCCTGTCAAAGATGCAGTTTAATCTTGTTTAATTCCAGCAGCTTATTGCATTTCAAATACAGCAGCACACCGAGGTTCTAGCAATGAGGCATTCCATGGCTATGTGCCCAAACTTTCCTCCTGGATGTTAGTGTTGAACCCTGTGTGCTAGCGGTCACCTGCTGGATCTATGAATTAGCTAGCTCACATAAGTGAACTCATTCCATTCACAGCAATTCAGAAAGTTTTCCATAAGAAATGTCTGTGAAAAAATTGTTGAGTGTCTTATGTGGAAACATTGCCATTGGAAAACTTTCTGAGCATGCCATGATTTAATATAGAAAGTCATTCAAGCATAATATGATTTTCTTTGGTTGATTTGATGGTCATGAAATTTTTTGTTTTTTTGTTTGTTTTTAAAGATTTACTGTACGCCTCACTCACCCACTGTTTCTCAGTATCGGAGACATTTTGTGGTGACTACTGTTGTTGTTGTCTGCAAGTGTTCTACTTGATTACCTTGTAATGTGATCTGGGAAGCTCTACTGAAGATAGACAGCAAGTTGTATATTCTCTACCCCTCACTCTCTGCAGTAAAGACTTGCATAATATAAAGAAAATGACAGGACATGGAGCTCCTTCTAGAATTGGAATTCTGCATTCGATGTGAAGTTTGCCTCTAGAGGCTACATCTGTGCCGTACACCATAATGTTCAAGTGTCAAAAGGTATAATTAAGATTTTTAGCACTGTATCTGTAACCGTAATCAGCCAGCTGTGTCTGGTTAAAGACAGATTCAGGATTAGAGTGTAGCTCCACCTCTTAACATAACAGGGCTGGAAGTACGGATTACACCATGGAAGTGGAAAAGAGAAATAATATAAATGTGATTAACTAATTTTGTTGCTTTATATAAATGGTTTATAAATAAATTAATAAAATCTGTGCAGCCCTGCTCATGGCACCTGTCTGTACTTTAACTGTTGGAGTTTGTGTTTTCTGTTTCCTCTGGCTTGGAGTAATCTGTATTGTGCTTAGCACGTATTAACTTTCAACACTTTTGTTTAGTGATAGACTGTAAATGTTAATGGTACACTATATGGCCAAAAGTATGTGGACACCTGACCAGCACACCCAATTGTGGTTCTTCCCTAAACTGTTACCACAAAGCTGAAAGCACACAATCTTATAGAATGTCTTTGTATGCTGTAGAATTACAATTTCCCTCCACTGGAAGTGAGGCCCAAACCATGACAACGCACCTGTGTATAAAGCGAGCTCCATGAAGACATGGCCCCGACTTCAACCCCACTGAATGTAAATACAGAGGGTTTACCTCAAGATGCAAACCACTAGTTACACTCAAGAACAGAAAGGCCAGATTAGACTTTGCTAGAAAACATCTAAAAAAAAAAAAAAAAAAAAGCCTGCCCAGTTCTGGGTGAGCCACATTGAATGACTGGAAAACTGCATAAACGAAAAAGATGAATATGAGACAATAGATCAGAATTTCAGCTTTCATTTCCTGATATTTACATCTAGATGTGTTAAACTTAGAACATGGCACTTTTTGCTTGAATCCACCCATTTTCAAGTGATCAGAAATATTGGTACATGTGACTGACAGGAGTTGCTTGTTGCCCAGGTGTGCCCTGTTAGATAAATTGTTTAAACAATTGCCATGGTAGTGCTGAATGGTGCAGAACTACACTACCCATTAGCCCCTGCATGTCAGAGAGCTGAGCAGTGCAAAGCCGAGTGTGTGTGCGTGTGCGTGTCCCAACAAGATCTGTCAATTTCTGAAAGATTCTTACTATCCAAAGCTGAGTGTTTGTCCAGATTTGTTTAACCATCTGTACATTTATTTGTTGATGATTTGACATGTAAGAACATTAACAAACTATTTATTGATTTTATTTGGAAAAAACGCCTCTTCTCTTAAAAAGTTTGTTTTATGTGTGACAGAAGCAGAAGGTGTTCTCCCTTTCAAAGTTGGTTGGATTAAGAAATGTCTGAAATCTCCCCATTTTCAGTGGATTTTTATACTAAACAACATATCCAAAAGACTTCGGTTTGCATGGAACCTTTGCCACACACACAACTTCTCACCACACAAATGTACTGTATGGAATAATGCAGATATTACTATTAAGGGTAAGTCTCTTTATTTTCTAAACTGATAAATGATTAATAAATGATTTGTGTGTTTTCTCTCATACCAACAATGAAACTGTCATTCACCTTTTCTTTTTTCTTTTTTTTTTTTTTGAGTGTGAATTTGTAAATAAATTCCAGAAGGGCTTGTATACATTTGTATATGAAAAAGCAAAATTAAAATTAGTTTGATAAACAACAATTTTTTTTCCTCCCCCTGAAAATGTGACCTGTTATAAAGGAAAATACTATATGTGGTTTACACATGTTATTTTTCAACATTTTGAGAAAACATCACATTCATAAACAAAATCTTCAAACCTTTCTTTTGGAAATTCTTATTTTTTTAGATTTTCTTATTTGCTCTTTGAGAATGGTGTGTAATTAAAAAAAAAAAAAAAAAAAGAAATAAAAAAAAGAGCTCTCTATTGAACATTATGGTGAAATGTTCCAAGCTGTACCCTAATTACTGTTATTGCTGTGTCCTTCAGATCTCGTCTTTTTATTTGTTTGTTTGTTTGTTTGTTTGATTTAGGTTAATTTTAATTACTTCTATATGTAGTTTATTGCCCATGTTATTTGCACTGCTGTCTTAATGTGATATTTATTGTATTATTATTTTTTGTTTTATGATATTGTATTTTCTAACTCAGAAATCTTTAATTTAACAAAAGAAATTTAGAAATGAAATGTTTATGATGAAATATTCCAAGCTCGTTCCTAATTACTTTATTGCTGAATCAGTGAGCTCATTATTTATTTATTTATTTATTTATTTATTTATTTTCATCACAAGTTTTGTCAGTTTGTTATTACTTACATATGTAGTTTATTACCTATGTTATTTGCATTGAGTAAATAAATAGGTAAACAATTAGGTAAACATTAAATAAATAAATAAATAAATAAATAAATAAGACGTGAGCTTGTTGATACAATGAGCTCACGTCTTGAATTTATTTATCTATCTAGTGTATTACTTATTACTTAGTTTATGACCCACGTTATTTGCACTGCTGTCTTAATGTGATATTTATTTTATTTTTTGTTTTGTAATATTTTGGATTCTGTAATTCAGATTAAGTTAAAAAAAAAAAATGTAGCGATGAAGCGTTTCCGTGAAACCAGCCAATGAGCGCTCACCATGATCCTGTGTGCGCGCTGTCAGACCAGCGGACCAATCAGCGGCCGTGTTTTTGTAACACAGAGACGGCTAAGTGGGTTTGTTTGGGTGTTAAAGAGTCCACATAGCGGACGGTGAGCAATCGGTTGGATTTCGTACGAAAACGCAGCGCTGTACGATGTCTTTCTGGGTATTTTTACTTTATTCTTTGCTGTGCATGCATGAAATAATCAGATAGTCGTGTTGTCATTGAACTGGCCTGCGAAAACTATTAGCGCTAGAATAGGTATCTGAGCCAGGTGCCTGACGGTATTTAAGTGCTTTTTGCATGATTCTGCTCGTAAACCAGCTGTGTGATTAGTGAAGGAACCAGTAGTGATAAGTGATGCTGTCGTTGTGTCTTGTAGAGACAAGCTAGCTGTAAGCACAACACAAGGGAACCTGTTTGTGTCTCTGCAACCACGTAATATTGGCAACAGATCGTTTAGGGTTATCTCTTATCACTAACATGGTTAACAAATTCTACAGTCATCATGTGTGCACACATCATGCTGCTGCCTTTCAGTCTGTACACTTCTCATGTTATGACATTGTTATATTTATTTTTCTATCTCACTGTTCTGCCCATCCTGGTTCAGTGATACTTTAATTTCCACATCAGGGATTAATAAAGGTTGATCCTATCATATCCTTCTGTGTAGGTTCAACTCTAGTGCTAATCTGCTTGGCTTCCTTCCTCTTTATATCCTTTGGCAAAGAATAAGTGGGAAATTAAAAGGTAAACAAATAAGAAAGAACCTGGTGAGTGTCTGACACACTAAGGTTGTTCATCTTTATACATTTATAAATGTATTTATTTTTTTGTAAAGCATCCTATACACTTGTCAGTACACTGTTTCTTCTGCCTTCACTTTGTTTTAAATTTGAATGTCCTCTCTACGTCTATTGTCTTCCCTGTTCTGAGCGGATGTGATTTTGTTTTAAATTTGAGTGTCCTCTCTACATCCACCAGATGTGAGCAGTAGATGTGAGGTGTGTTTGTGAGAGATTATCAAGGCGCAGCATGTTTAAGCAGTAATCTGAGCCCAGAGCCCTGGTCATGGAGGCCCGCTTTGGGAATGTGGTGTTCAGCTCGCGCTTCGATTCTGGGAACCTGGGCCGAGTGGAGAAGGTGGAGGCGCCCGAACATGATGCTGAGAGAAGCTCGTTTTCGCACATTGACTACGAGTTTAACGTCTGGACTAAACCTGACTGCGCAGACACAGAGTTTGAGAATGGGAACCGGTAAGAACACTGTATTCAGTCACCCTAGTCAATTTGATACATAGTCAAAGCAACTGAGTTGTTATTATCTTGAACTACACTGTGTGGCCACTTGTCCATCACACCCATATGTGCTTCTTCCCCAAACTGTTACAGCAAAATTGGAAGCACACAATTGTGTAGGATGTCTTTGTATGGTGTAGCATTACAGTTTCCCTTCACTGGAACAGCATGACGATGCCCCTGTGCACAAAGCGAGCTCCATGAAGACATGGTGTGTCAAGGTTGGAGTGGAAGAACTCGA
>CM075020.1:8514250-8551580 GCA_037576675.1 Pangasius sanitwongsei | reverse complement strand
ATGATCACAAATCCCAACAGCCACGCTCCAAAATCTAGTGGAAAGCCTTCCCAGAAGAGTGGAGCTTATTATAACAGCAAACACAGGGAGACTACATCTGGAATGGAACGTTCAAAAGCACATTTGGGTGTGATGGTCAGGAGTCCGCATACTTTTGGCCATATAGTGTACAGTAAAATATAACGTAGGATGCACAGCTCCTGAAATCTGCACAAAATCAAAACGAATGATGATAACGAATTAATATAAGTAATCTATGCACAAAGATAGTGAACAAGTTGAGGGAAATGATCATTCTGAATGAAGCAATGAGCTTCATTCCATACAACCTTCTCCCAAAGGCCATACTGAGTGTATTTCATTCTAGCAGCTACGTTTTTGAAACTATGTAAATGGAATCATTTCTTTTTCCTAAAGTGCTGTGTTGTCTGTGTCTCCGTACGAGTACAGGTCATGGTTCTACTTCAGCGTGCGTGGTGTGTTGCCGGGTAGACTGCTGAAGATTAATGTGATGAACATGAATAAGCAGAGCAAGCTGTACTCTCAAGGCATGGCTCCATTTGTGCGCACTTTTCCTGTGAAAATGCGCTGGGAGAGAGTCCGAGACCGACCAACATTCGAGGTACTACTTGTGTCTGTTCGTGTTCTCTCTCTTTAATACTGAAATTATGCTTGGCTTGCATGATGTTGTGGGGTGAGAGCATTATCCCTCTTCTGATTTTCTGCATTCTTGCATATTTTTATCAGACCGCCAAACACAATCACAGGCTCATGTTTAAACATTTTGTAACGCTGTATGCTGTGTGTAATAATTGTATCTTTGGACTCTTTGGATACTTTTAGCCCTAATAGCTGCAACCAGATATTTCCGGCCTCTGACAGCGCTGTGGACAAAGCGTTGTCCTCTGAGATGCTTTCTACTACTGTTAAATGATTTTATTTGCTTACTCATTAAAATGTTTAAGCAATATTAGGGTTTTCCTTTGAGATCTAGTAAAATTCACTGAGGGACCAGGGGGTGAACAGTGCAGGAAATCAGGAAATTATGTTATGTTGCAAAAACCCTGTATCCTACATTGATGCTTAAGGTGTTTTTAAAAAGTTTTAAAAATCTCGCCTTTTTTTTCACCCAAATTTGAGTGCCTTGCGTATGTATGTGTTTTTTTTTTTTTTTTTGTTTTTTTTCCTCTAGATGTCAGAGAATCAGTTCACTTTGTCGTTTGTGCATCGTGTGGTGGAAGGGAGAGGAGTCATCACATACTTTGCTTTCTGCTATCCATTCTCATACACTGAGTGCCAGGACATGCTTCTGCAGCTAGACCAGAGAATGCTCAGCCATTCTCACACACTGGGGCCATGCAGGTACACACCCACACATGCAAACGTACATTTATCTTACACACCACTTCTTATTTTTCTCATCACTGGATTTTTCTTATTTTTTCCTAAATGCATTGTTCAATGTCATTGATTGAATTTGTTTGCAGTAATTCATTGATAGCAGCAAAAATGTGAGAATCAAGACTCAAACTCAGATTCAAACTCAGAGCATTGGATTGTACTGAGCCTTAGCTGCAGTTCAGCACCTGGTTTTCTTTCTCCCTGTTTCTAGTCCAGCAGACAGTCTGTATTATCACCGTGAGTTGCTGTGTTACTCTCTGGATGGGCACAGAGTAGACCTGCTGACTGTGACCTCCTGCCATGGCATGCTGGAGGAGAGAGAGCCCAGACTGGAGAAACTCTTTCCTGACCACAGCACACCACGACCACACCGCTTTGCTGGCAAACGGGTATTACTTCTACTACTACAGCTATAACTACATGCACCACACAGAAAGCTGACGAATAAATAGCTAAGCTTGACTAAAATGCTTCTGTCACTTTACTGTGATCCATCAGCTCTTAATGCCACTGGTGTCAAAATGTTTTCATACTTTTTCATTTTGTTTTGGTTATTGGAAAATAATCCACTTTTGGGTGGTAGCATTAACTCCACTTCACATCTGTCCACATCACACCACTCCATTGTTGATTACTGTCATATAACTGCGTGCCAGGTTATGTTTTATTCTTACATGTTGGCTGAAGTTCCGCCTCTGTATATCCGTGTGTAGGTATTTTTCATCAGCAGCAGAGTACACCCTGGTGAGACACCCTCCAGCTTTGTGTTCAACGGCTTCCTGAACTTCATTCTGAATCAGGAGGACCCGCGGGCGCAGATGCTGTGCCGGATGTTTGTCTTTAAGCTCATCCCCATGCTCAATCCCGATGGAGTTGTCAGAGGTCACTATAGGTTGGTGAACACAGAGAACCGAAAAGCTTTTTGATGGCCATTATCACCAACATGTGTATCATCCTAATTTTAATCAAACAATGTAATATATGGACTAAATAAATGAAAATAAATATGTCCAATTTTAAATGTATTGAACAGAAAGTGTGCAAATGGCAAAGACATTTAACTTTCCTTTCAGTGTTTAATGGTAGCTTCAGGGTTGTTTTGTTAACGAATCATTAAGACCTAACTGGGTACAGCGTTATTTTTCAGTTTAGCAAATGAAATTACTAAAGATACTAAGTTGCTTCATCTGTTACTTTAATTTGAAGTGTAGTAAGACAATGCTGTGTGTATCTGTTTTTGTGTGTATTGTTGGGTTTTAAGGACGGACTCATGTGGTGTGAATCTTAACCGACAGTACATGAACCCGAGTGCTGAGCTGCACCCCTCCATCTATGGGGCCAAATCCCTCCTCCTCTACCATCACCGGCAAAACCGCCATAAACCCAGCTCTCCCTCAGCACTAAAACTCTCCAACCAGTCCAACACCACCACCACGCCCCTGACCACGCCCCTCGAATTTGAACACTACCTCAACTGCCGCAACGAGGTGGAGCGATTGGAGGGCCCGACCCTCGACCTCTCGCAGATTCCCATGCAGATGGAGGAGAGCTGGGAGAGTAAAGGCAGAGTGAAGGGCAAGCTTGGGCTAGGCGATGAGAACGAAACCACGCCAAGTCGGAGTGAAGCTTGCAGCTCTAACCTCGCCCTGACAGAGCAGATCCTGCCCCAGGAGAGCGGAGTGGCCTATTACATAGACCTACATGGCCATGCCTCCAAAAGAGGATGCTTTATGTATGGGAACAACCTACCTGATGAGAATCAGCAAGTAAGTTTGTCTATGTATATATATTCTAATGCATTCGTAGACGTGGACTATACAATAAAGTGATGTTTAATATCGATGCAGTTTCAAGATGCCTGTAGAAAAGAGGTGTGGTGGAAAAGAAGGAGATGGGGGTATTGGGGAAGCGCAACTAGTGCAGCAGTTATTTATTATAGCATGTACTTACATTGTAAGTGCAACTTTTTGGCGAATATCGTGTGTCTAACGTGTCACAGCTTCCTGTCCACTATTCATTTTTCTCATTGCTCAAGGAAATCAAATCCCGATCCTAAATGAGGACAAGTGCATTTTTTCTTCTCTTCATCATCTGTGTTCATTGTAGGTGGAGAACCTGATGTATCCAAAGCTGATCTCGTTGAACTGCGCCCATTTCGACTTCCTTGGCTGTAATTTCTCGGAGAAGAACATGTATGCACGGGACAAGCGTGATGGCCAGTCTAAAGAGGGAAGCGGCAGAGTGGCCATACACAAAGCCATTGGATTAGTTCACAGGTAAAACACCAATGTGTGTACAGACAGGTGACAAATTAAAGGAAAAACCAGCATAAAGAGCCTTAAATACTCATTAAACCACCAGTGGATGGTGACATTGTCATCCTGGAAGAGACCACTCTCATCAGGATGGAAGTGTTTCTTCATAAGATAAAGATGATAAGTGAGAATATTGATTTGCAGTGATGTTTTCCTCATCGGGAAAGCCCAGCAGAGCCTAACGAATGCTCCCACAGTTTTTCCTTTAATTCCTCACCAATATGTATGTTTGTATTAATATATGCCTATAAATATGGTAAAGTGTAAATTATAAATATACAGTATAGTTAATTGTTGTTTGGCTTTCATGTTTTCCACTGTTACTCTGAGATTTAACAGTAACCCAAAAGCTCAGTATGGGATTGCTTTATCTGCTGATCTGCTTTATTCTGTGTGCAGTTACACGTTGGAGTGTAACTATAACACAGGTCGCTCCGTCAACACCATTCCACCTGCCTGCCATGACAATGGCCGAGCCACTCCTCCTCCCCCTCCAGCCTTCCCTCCCAAATACACACCCGAGGTATACGAACAGGTAAAATAAACCATTCATAATCTGTGTGCATTATACTATAATGTGCGAACTGGAGCCAGGTTCGTCAAGTGTTCATTCCTGTCTCTGTTTTTCAGGTTGGCCGTGCAGTCGCTATAGCAGCGCTGGACATGGCTGAATGTAACCCATGGCCACGCCTTGTCCTGTCCGAGCACAGCAGCCTGGTGAACCTACGAGCATCACTGCTCAAACATGTACGCAATAGCAAGGGCTTGGGCTCCAATGGCCGCAAGAACACAAACAAGGCTCCCAGCCCTCCGAAATGCACGTAAGGGCAGTCTGAACCAAACTGTACATCCTCCTAAATTCTCAACTAAGTTGCTGCATGTTTTTTTTCTTTCTTCCCCTTTGTTAAAAGAAACAACTGTTCTTTTTTGCACTGAATTCTCTCTGTATGCATCAGAGGCTTGAGCAGCTCTGTTTCTGAGAATTCCCTAAGCCGGAGTCGCAGCCACAGCACCCGGAATGGCAGCATCGCTGGGAGCAAGCAGACGCCTCCACAGCTGAAGAGTTCCCCTAGCTTTACATTTGGCTGGAGCAACTCTGGAAATGCCCCCAGCTCACACAGGCCTGCCCACAAAGCCCTGGGGCCAATCAGAGGTGAGAGAGCTCTGTCTGGTCGTACTGATCAGGATTTAGCACTGCCAGTAATGCCATTTCCCCCACTTTGTCTGTATGCTATCAGAAATCATAAACCACTATTGTCAAAGCTGTTACATTTCGTAGCAAGTAGTGTTATTAGCTTGTTTGACCGGTTACTTGAATTGGGATTAATCCAAACCTCAATAATTCAAAAATAGGTTGGTCTGCAAACTGGACTTAATGTGTTCTCTCAGTGGAAAGTTTAGGAATACAAATCTTATCTTCATAAATCTGTTATTTATTTGTATAGTTAAAGATTTACATGGCTGCAAAAATTCTGAGAACTCCTGCAGTAGAGCAATGTTTCTGAATTCTGGTCCAGGAGTAACACAGCCACGTACATACCGGTGTTCTCCCTGCTACCAACTCTCCCGATTTAATTCCTCAGCTAATTAACAAGTCTGAAATAATAAGTAGTAAGTTGAACTGGGTGAATTAGAGGAGGGGCGATGCTAAAGTGTGCAGGGTGGTGGTACTCAAGGCCCAGGGTTGAGAAACACTGTAGTAGAGGATATGTCTGGTTTCTTAGCAGGTAATTAATTATGTATTCCCATTCAAGGATTCATCTGTTGGTGACAGAGGTTCTTTTTCTTTTTTTTCAAAAAAGAACTCACCTACTCCATTAGAATTTATACGTTAGTGTGTCACCCAGGTGCGTCTTGTATATCTATGTCCCCTGTAGAGTCGAAAACTCAGGAGAAGAGGCGCCCTCACCACCTTGGCCACCGCCTCTCACTCCACTGTCCCAGCAACAGCCAAGCCATCCCAGCACATCCCCCACTCTCCCCTTCATCCTCCTCCTCCTCCTCTTCCTCCTCTCCCTCCTCTTCCTCCTTGGGGGCGGGGTCAGCTTCCTGCTCCATCAATACGGCAGGTCTGTACTCCCACACCGGCCTGCTCACCAAACTAAGCCCTCTGCACCACACCTGCCTCAGAGACACTCAGAAAGCACAGCCAGCGCAGCAAGAATAACTGGCTGCCGTGTGTGTGTGTGTGTGTGTGTGTGTGTGTGTGTGTGTGTGTGTGTGTGTGTGTGTGTGTGTGTGTGTGTGTGTGTGTAATTGAGAGAGAAAATGAGTCTCTGATGTGGTGCTTATCTTTAAATGGAAGGTCCTGAGGATTTTAATGGTTTTAATTTGACAGAAGGAGCAGTGATTTACAAAATTGTGAATCTGCTTGCTGGCATTAAAAGCCAAATTTTAAACTTTTTTTTTTTTTTTTTTTTTTTTTTTTTTAAATCATGCAAATAATGGGTCTTGGTTTTGTTTTTGTAGCATTGTACTTTGATCATATGAATATGAAACACATACTCAATATCAATGACTGAATGTAATGGGAACACAAATTGGTGCATAGCAACTGTATTTGAGTGTTGTGTGTGTGTGTGTGTGTGTGTGTGCGTGCGCGCATACACGCGTGTGGGTATTACTCTCCTTTCAGAAGCATTTGTTTCCTGAGCAGTGATGAATAATTTCTGCAGTATGCATTCTTGCACTTTTCTTCTCTTGTCATTCATTTCTGAATTTGATGAACTGTCTTTTGTTATTTTCTTTGCAATTCAGATTGCTATATATAGAAATTGCCAGTACTATACCACCACTTCTTCAGTCTATCTAGCTTCCTATGGTTAAAACAGTGGATATTGCTGTCAGACGGTATTTATTTATCTCTGAAAACAAGACTGCAAAATATTAATACTGTAGCATAATGCCAAATTTATAGATCTTCAGGCATGTCGTTATGAACTGAAAAGCACTGTATGTCGGTAAAAGAGGAATGATGGACATTGGCTGTAAGGGTGTTTTTGTGCAGTAATATTTCTCACGGAAGAAACAATTACCAATATCAGCAAAAGTAATAGTTACTCAGAGCTGAAAAAAAAGTCTGTCCTGTCACAGATTTTTTTCACTGTTCATGAATCAGTGGGAAACGTCTGTGAACAGATTTATTCGCAGTTACGCTTTTGAAAAGTGTCACGTTACCAACATGTTATCAGAACAAAGGGACATGTTGACCAACAGTACAACCTCTGGTTCACTTTGGCAAGCAGTGCCATAGCAAGACGATTTCAAATCTCAATATATGAGAGTGAAGGCGTTTCGGTTCTCATGGTGGTCTGTACTCACTTTGCTGAAACATCAGCCAGTCCACTCAAACAGCAAGATTAAAAAAAGTCCTCTTCTGACCACCGTGCACAGTATAGCAACAAATCCAAGCATTTAAACACACACTAAAATTTATAGCCGTTTCTCCATTTGTCAGCTTTATGATGTATATACATTTTATTCAGTACATGTTTTATGTAGGGCAGTTCAAATGTTTAGAAATGTTTATTCAGATTACTGATAGGTGGCTCCCTTCTGTATAGATGTTTCTGGAAACTTTCTTTAATTTGCCACTCTGTATGTAGCTTTGGGGAACATTTCTCAAAATGTGGTCAAATAAATTAGCAAGACAGATTTAATTTAAGGTAGCTGCATCCGACTTGCCTCGGAAGTGGGAACTCGGAAACTGGAATTACGTCATTTTCGACCTCCATGCATTCAAGCTACAAAGTGGGGGGGAAACAAAAATGTTCGTCTCTTGTTAGCAACAATCTAGCCAGCTGACTGTGATGAGTGATGTATATTTTCCTCCTCAAAACAGTGAACTATATCGTCAGTGTTACAGATTTAACAAGGGAACATGTCTGATTGACTTAAGACTAATACCTGTATATACAGTATAACTCATTTAAAGGTAAGAAGTGCTACTTTGTTTACTGTTCATGCTGTGAGCAGCCATATTGATTTGACGTCACTTGCTGAACTCGGGGTTGAGGAGACCATCCCGTGTTCCCAAGTTGAGGGGGCGTTTTCTTTGTTTTTATTTCCTAGTCAGAGGTCAAACATTTTAAATCAAATGCAGCATAAGTGTAATCCACAGGCACTTTATTCAACTCCCTGACCCATCCTACATTGCACTGTCACACTTTTTGCCTGCTTTGCCTTTGTTTTATGTAATCTTGATTTGAACCACTGTGATGGAAATGAGATTTGTATGTATCTGTGATTTTTCATTTTTGGATGAGGCCACTTGTGACAAACAGATAAAGTTTGGATAGAATAGCCAGTTCACTGAATAGATTATGTGATGGACCTTGTTTCTGTAAGCTATGCTTTACTAGCCCCTGCTGTCTCTGCTGTGGTATCACCTCATAACAGTCAGTAAAATTGTCCTGTCCTTCTTTTCTTCTTTAGTCTTTTATATCTATAACCTAAATACAGTTCCGTTGTGTGATGTAGCTTTCTTGTGAAAGGGTATCTACACTCTTTTTTTTTTTTTTTTTTCCCCTCCTCCACAAAAGGGGTTCTCAAGGGTTAATAGGTCAGTTGACGGTTCTAGCTTTCTCACAAGGTTCCACTTTGAGTCTGTTGTGAAAGGGAAGGGCTCTGCATAGATCCATTAGGGGTTTCCCCCCAAATGAGCAAACCGAATTCAACTAGATTTAGACTACTAGATTTAACCCTTTTTTTTTTTTTTTTTCCCCTAAGAGTGTAAAAAACAAGTTGTCCATAATCATGTAGTTGCTGATGTTTGTGTCTAAAGCAAATTTCAAAATCATGTTTAGCCTTTAACTCTACAATACCACTAAATGTGCTTCACATTTAATATGCAGTGTGGATGGCAGTGTACACCATATACTGTATGTATACACTATTATTTACATAATTTATTATACTGTACCGTATATTACACATACTATTTTGGCTGTTGGAGGAGATGGTGGTCCAAATTTTTCATTCTTAAATAAACGTGACTGCTGGTTGAATGGAAACAAAGAACTCTGACCTTTGTTTTTCCTGCACTTTAACTGTAACGTAACGTATGACTAGATACACTAAAATTACGTACTGCACCTTTAAAGGGTTCTGCTCTGACTGATGTCCTGAAGTTACAGCTCTTGCTTTAATCTTTCTCATCTTTTGTGTTGCTTTTCACACTACTATTCATGTTTACCTTGCATTATGTGAGTCCTAGAAAATATCATGCATCTCAAGAATTAAATCTGAATTCTTGACTTATGATAAAAAAATTTTAAAAATCATCGTGGTGTAATATTTTTGTTAATTTGGCAGCAGGTCTACACTGACAACCTTTTGGACCAACTTTCCAGAAACTGGGTTCCTGGCAATAACTGAAGGAACTGTAACAGCTGTCAACTTTTAAACCCTATGTTGCATTTCTGTTTTTCTCCCCATGAATCAACATCACACAAGTGGATACTTGCAGTCCAGGTAGATGAGGGTATAAGGAGGAGCATCAGGAAGCACTTGTCCTTGACAGCATGTACAGAATAGTACAGTCAAATCAATTTCTTTTTGAACTATATACAGTCATATTAGTTTTGCAAAATAAGTGGATTGGTAACTAGCTAGCAAAATGAAAGTACCTCAGTACCTCAGCAATCATTGTGGAGTTATCACAAACCCAACCTGAACATAGCAAATGGAGTGTATTCAGTACTTCATATTTAATCTTACACTTGCATGTATAAATATCTCCCTTTTTTGCTGTCTTTAAAAGGAAATGGCACGAGATCACATTACTATCTATATATACGTACATGGACCATCCTCACTGTTTACCTGGTAGCAAAGTATTCGCACAGCATTAGCGTAGCACTGTGTTTCTGTTCAAGTGTTTCTCCCATTTTGTTATTGCTAATTACACAACAACGAATAACTACATGCATTTTCTATAATGCTAGATGATTGCTTAATCACAGTAGACTATTAAATCAGGTTTATTGTATTCAGTTGATGCTTAAAACTGCATAGTGCTTTGCTATCATGATGTATCATTGTTCAACAACAAAAAAAAAATTGCGGTTGGAGTGTTGGTTTTGTCAACATAACTATGCCAAGTATGTTGTAGTGTTGTTGGATGGATTTGAAAAAAACCTCATAAGCAGAAACAAAGAGAGCTTGGTGTCCATTTTAAAGCCCCTTATAATCTCTCCAGCTCAGAAAAGCGATGCTAATTTTCATTCTTGGTTTTCTCTTGCCCTGTCATGTTCCTATTTGAACTCTAAGTTTTCTGCTGCACTCTTACATTGTTTTGTAATATTCATTCCTCGTATAAAGTATCATGTACGCTCACCAGCCACTTTATTAGCGACACTGAACTAACAATGGGAGGAACCCTGCTTTGCTCTCAGAACAGCCCTGAGTTCTTCAAGGCATGGATTCCACAAGGTGTCTGAAATAATCCTTTGAGTTTCTGGTCCATGTTGACATGATCGCATAATTGCTGTGGATTTTTGAGCGCACATTCATGCTGTGAGTCTGCTGTTCTACCACTTCCCAAATGTGCTCTGTTGAATTCAGATCCACTTCAGACTAGGGAGGTCACTGAAGCACGCTGAACTCAGTGTAATGTTCACGGAACCAGTTTGAGACGACTTGGCGTGTTATCATGCCGGAATTAGCCATTATAAAATGGGAAAATTGTGTCCATAAATGGAATGCACGTGGTTAGGAACAATACTCACATTAAGGGGCCCAATATGTACCAAAAAAAAAAACATTCCCACACCATTACACCACCACCACTAGCCTGTAGTGTAGATGCAATGCAGGTTAGGTCCATGGATCCATGCCAAATTCTGACCCTACCATCTGCTTGTTGCAGCACAAACTGAGATTCATCAGAGCAGATGATGTTTTTTCAGTCTTCAGCTGTTCATTTTGGGTGAGCCTGTGCCCACTGCAGCCTCAGATTCCTGTTCTTGTATGATGGGAGTGGAATCCGACATGAGATTCTGCTGTTGTAGTCAATTCACCTCAAGGTTCGGCGTGTTGTGTGTTCGGAGATGCTTTTCTGCTTACCATGGTTGTAAAGAGTGGTTATTTAAGTTACCTTACCTATCCTGTTAGCACAAACCAGTCAGGCCATTCTCCTCTGCCCTCTCTCATTAACAAGGCTTTTTACCTGCAGAACTGCTGCTCCCTCAGTGTTTTTTGTTTTTCACCCCATTCTGTGTAATCTTTAGAGACTATTGTGTGTGAAAGTCCCAGGAGATCAGCAGTTATAGAAATACTCAAAGCAGGCCATCTGACACCAACAACCATGCCATGGTCAAAATCACTGAGATCCCATTTTGTCCTAATTCTGATGATTGATGGGAACATTAACTGAAACTCTTGAACTGTATTTGCATGCTTTCGTGTATTGCACTGCTGCCACATGCTTGACTGATTGGATACTTGCATGAATGAGCAGGTGTACAGGTGTTCCTGATAATAACATGGCTAAAAAAGAGTATTAGTTGTCCATAAAAATAATGAAATTAAAAAAATTTTGGCACAGAAATTGTGGACTACACTGTACTTTATTTTTTTAATAACTAAGACATATCACTGTTTAGTTTCAGTGTTTGATGTGATTAATTCACAACAATCCTGGTTTACATTCTTTTTTACTTTCCTGTGGCTGTCTCCTTTCCTGTGGTGATGTAGGAAACAGAGATCCTCATTCTCAGCCAACATTACAGAGCAAAGATCCTCCTTCATCAGCTGAGAGGGGCATCATAAATGGCAGTCCAGACTCCACTCAGTCATTTTCAGTACTGCAGAGGAAGGGATTGTCACAGGTAGAGCACTATGACTGCGTATACCTGCTAACATCTAGGAAATGTAAGTTACTTATTGCCTCCTCTTTTCGGATCTCTCTAAAGGAGCACTCCATGGACGTTATATCATCCATCGAGTGCAGAAGGTAATGCAGCTCATTTTCATATTGAAGCCATTTAAAAGCCTGAATAGCTATTTCTATATGATTTTTTATCATATAGGTTCATTACTGAATCAGTCTTCTTTGTCTGTCTCCATGGTTTCAGGTGTGAGCTGCATTTCCGACTGAGTCGAATCCCAGTACTTAAAACAGAGTTTTCCTCTCATCCTCTACCTCAGTTAGCATGCTGTGACAGTCCCACCATGAGAGAGTGGAAGCTCGGCAAATCCGGTCTCAAAAAACACCTAACAGGTCTGTACTTCAGGTCTGTACTTACAGTACAACATCATTGATGTAAATGGGCTGCATGAAACCATAGGGCTTTCTTTCTTAGAGCAAAATAGTCAAGGGGTGAGGTACCTCATTACTAGGTGAAGGAAAATTTTTCTACTGTAAGCTCCTTTTGTTTAGATTCTGGTTCAAATAGAATAAAATTATTTTTAAAGCAATTCTGGAAATCCATGCAGACTTGTATGTATCTATTAATTAGCTTAATTAGCTGATATTAGGGAACACAGTCTATTTAAAAGATGAATGACTTCATTACGTGGTGTATTAGGGACAGATCATACTGCGCTGCGTTTGGCAACAAAAGCTCTGCTGAGGAACTCTTCCCAAAGCTGTAAGTGCTCTGGGGACATGAAAGAAACCACAACTAAACAGGTAACACCCCCCGCCCACACACACACACACAACTCTTAGAGTAATGGAGTGCTGAATGTATAGTGTGAAAAGATACCACTTGGAACTGTGGCTACTTCATTTTTCAACTCTAATGTGTGCTCAGTTTTTGCTTGATGGAATGCTTGTTTAAAATACATGGATAATAATACATTTCATATTATAAAGCAAAAAAAAATTGAATGTATATTGCAGTTACATGAAACTGAAATGGAAGTAGGTGTGTTCTGCGATATGATCGTTAGGTATTTTAAGCCACAATGTCAATTAAAAAAATCTCAAAAAATAATCAGCAAAGGTTGCATCTTAGTTAACTTTCAGAGATGTAACATAGCCTAATTCAAATTCTCTTTCAAGTTTTGGGTGTTTCTAAGTGCTTAAAATCTCAGAAATTCATTGTGATATTAAAGTTGACTTACTGTGATCTCTTTGGGTTTCTGGTGTCCTTATGAGTCTTAAGAAAAATTGGTTAAATTATATGTACCTTTGGCCTTGTTGCTCTGAATTCATTGAAGGTATAGTGTAATTATCTAAAAGAACCATCATTCTAATTGAACGCATATTAAAAAACTTGAAATAAACTCATCTAAACGTCATGTGTTGGTGAGTAAGTCAAACTGGCCAGAGAGACTTTCTGTTCTTTTACACTATGATTAATGATTACATTACTAAGAAGTCTTAGAAGTAGTTGAGTTAAATTACATTTTAATATAAAGACATTCCTCAGGAGTGCACCAAAGTAGATGGTAGGCTTAAAAATTTGGAGTATAAACTGAAACGTCTGTAATGTGCACCTTTTACAGTATATATAAGTTTTTTCTTAAGTAAATACTCTATAACCTACTTTATATATGAATAAAAACAACACAGTGTGCATTGTTTTTGGCAGGAAGATGCTCCAGAAGCAGCTAAATCTGAGCTTTGGTCTATGAGTGGCAGTGTTTCCCAGAGCACAGAGACCTGAACTGCTTCTCTAAATATCCATTTTATTCCCTCAATCACACACATCACTAGTCAGGTTGGTGGTACAACGTGAATAAACACACAGCTGCAACTTTTATACATGTGCATAATCTTAACCTGATAGCTAGATCTTAAGATGACAGCTTCACGGCTTTACGAACTTTTTCACACGATGGACCGATCACATTCTGACTCAGGAACTATATAAATAATTAATCACATTCACATATCAGATAAATGTGTTCATATCGTATGTGCCTGTTCATTTGTAGCATGAATAATCTATCTGATGCAGTCCATAACGTCATAAAAAGGTCTTTTGAATATTTTGTTGACCAGCACATAACAACACATCCCAAAGTGACTTATTCCTCTTATATCACAGCAATTTGCCAAGTTTTTATTTATTAAAGAATGGCACATTTTATTGGTTTATAGTTACACTTAATAATCACGGAACATCCATTAGACAAGTTAGTTCCTGTTTCGTACTTACATTATTACAGCTATAAACAGTCATTCCCTCACCAACCTCTCTTTTTTTTTTTCTCTATTTCTCTAAGACAAAAAAAATGCACCTTATGATGTTACAGAGCCCTCCATCCTGAAGACTCTCCTGTGACTGAAAGCCTAAAAGAGTTTACACAGTGCTAACACTGGAGACTCCTTCCAAAAATGTTAAATAAACATGTCCTAACAGAAAGTTTCACCATATCAACAATTGCGTGCATTTTTTCCCCCAAACATTTGTTTATTGATTTTCATAAGATATAAAAATACAAAATATAAAATGAGAATGTCACATGTTTAATGGTTCAGTATCACACAAACAAAACAGAACAGAACAAAGTGTGACATAATAATAAACATATTAGGTACCAAAAAAAAAAAAAACCTGTGCTGATACATATGTATTTAATTTAACATTGACCAATTGCATACATTTTTATGTGGCATGCCAGCCATAAAAATCCATGTGTAATTTGAATTGGTATTAAAATGAGCTTTGTAATATAAACCATGGAGCCAGAACTACAGTCAGAGCTGCTGTTATAGAAAATTAATCACACCATCTGACCAATCAGAATTGATTACACCACAGTTCTGCTGAATAATCGTGTTTAAAGGATAAAGTATAAACAATGTCCTTTAGTCATCAAAATTGAACGTGATCAGATATATGAATGTGACGTGTATAATGAGAAAGCAGGACTGATTCCCTGTGAGTAAAATGCATATGATGGTGAAATGTAGTACACTATATGGCCAAAGGTATATGGACACCTGACCATCACACTCATATGTGCTTTTTGAACATCCCATTCCAGATTTAGTTCCCCTTTGCTGTTATAATAACCTCCACTCTTCTGGGAAGGCTTTCCACTAGATTTTGGAGCATGGCTGTGTGGATTTGTGATCATTCAGCTACAAAAGCATTAATGAGATCAGGCGCTGATGTTGGGTGAGGAGGTCTGGGGTGCAGTCGGTGCTCCAGTTCATCCCAAAGGTGTTCAGTGTTCAAGTGTTGAGGTCAGGGCTCTGTGCAGGACACTCGAGTTCTTCCACTCCAACCTTGACACACCATGTCTTCATGGAGCTCGCTTTGTGCACAGGAGCATCGTCATGCTGGAACAGGTTTGGGCCTCTTAGTTCCAGTGAAGGGAAATTGTAATATTACAGCATACAATGTACTGTACAATTGTGTGCTTCCAATATTGTGGTAACAGTTTGGTGAAGAACCACATATGGGTGTGATGGTCAGGTGACCACATGCTTTGGACCATATAGTGTGTGTCAAGGAGCTGTTGGTCAGGTTCTTATTTCCTACAGTGATCATCCTCACTGAAATCACGGCTTATTTTGAGTTTGTTAAAGATTCATGTTCACACACAAATTCCTTCCACTCATTCCTATGTATCTGTGACGAATAAGGGTGTAACTGATCGACATATTTGTTCAACACTGGTTCCTAACTTTTTGGACACCGTGTATGTTTACATTTATAACCATTTTCATGCACATTGTTTGTATTCAGTTTACTGTCCAACTTGTATCATGATTGTGTCATGATTGTTGGATGCGAGTTCAAATAGTTATATTACAAGAAACAACGTGTTTAGTGATAAGATTGAGATGGATTATTGCAAAGCTGGTGCTGTTATATATTTAAAATTGCTGTTTTAACAGCAAGCATCTCGCTAAAATTAGTCAAAAACCCTGTATTTGTGTTTGTGTTCCTATTTTCTAATAAATTTATGCCATTTCCAGATTATAAATATGTTGCTTCATTGTTTGCATCTAAAGATGAAACCCATGCCTGCTTAGTTTCATAGCAAATCATCATCGATTTTAAACAAGGAGAACATCCTCTAAAATCTGCACAGCTTTGTAGATACCATCATTAAGAAAGTCAGAAGTGCTTATCTTTACATTCGACTAAAGGTCGTAACTCATAATTTCCAACTAGAAAAAGGTACGTCGAATGCAGCGTTAATTCAGTATTGGTAGATTGTTGTTTTCTTAGTGGTGAATTTTCTTTATGTTCAAATACAGCATATGGATGAAGCAAAATAAATGATTAGAGTTCCAAGTAAGGCCACTGTAACTAGAATACTTGATTATTTTCCATTACTAACACATCCCAAAGTGTTTTATGCCTCTCATACCACAGCAATTTGCCAACAATTGCTTTTTTTATTTATTAAATAATGACACATTATACTGTACAATTTATCTGTTTATGTTTAGGTTTAATGTTGTGGAAAGTCCATGAAAAAAGTTAGTTCTGTTATCACTTACCTTATAACAGCTAGAAAGAGTCGTTCCTTCATTTTCTCATAATATTAGTAAGTGGTGGATCTGTATTTGAGGTCAGATTGTGACAAATTTCTATTTTTATATTAATTAACTTGTGTTTGCTTTGAACTTATGTGAACCTCATCTTTGTTGCTCCACCGTGACGCTCGCGGAATGATAAGAAGTAATAACACATGGCTCCATAAACTCAAACACACAGAACTAAAGTAGAGATGCTAATGGTTCTGGTTTGTATCACTTTTTTCTTCACTCCTCTTCATCCTCAGTCTCGTATGTACAGATGATTATTTCATGAATATTCAAAATGGTGTTGTAGGTTGTATGAATTATTAAATGGTGAATAATATAGTTTCATCATGTATCATAGCTAAAGATTTCTCTCTGTTTAGTATAATAACATGTAACCATATGAAGAAAAGAGCTTCTCTTCCGTATTGGAATAAATTCTGACTTGCGATTTTCATTTCGAGACTCTGCATGCCTCATTTTTGACAAAAAGACAAAAAGTGCAATGTCTTCTGTCCTGAAGACTTTCCCATGGCAGAAAAAAAATTACAGCCTTAACTCTAATGGTTACTAAGCTGCGACACTTCTTGTCTGGATTCCCTACAAGCAAGTGTATCCTCAATCAGGTTCATGAAGTTGCTGACTTAGTAATTGAACAAGACAAGACAGGTTCAACATTTACAAATTTATTAACATTTTCATACAAAACAACAATTTTACAGGCTGCATCATCGTCTGTTTCGTTCGGTGGTCCCCAGTCACAACATTCACCTAAAGAGGAGAAGAAAAAACAGGAGTGTGTGTGTGTATGTCTTTAAATATACAAACTCACAAATTTGTGATGTTTTTGTGACATCTTATGATGTTCATTCAATATGCATCTGTACAGTGTCCTTGGGTAAACTTAAAATCACAAATAAGAAGGTAACAATAAAAAAAAAAAAAGCTCAACTATTCAAGCATTTCAGACACATGCCTGAATCCATTACTGAGCCCCAGAGGACTGAAGGATCAGCACAGAGGATCACTAATAATTAATGATAATTACCTTCTGATTTGTCTTGATGTTATCATCATTCAAGCTTCTTGGGGTTGTTGACAGCCACGTAGTGATAGAGCACCACCAGCAGGAACAGTGACACTCCCAGCATGTTGGCGAATATGGCCAGCTGTACGTCTGTCACCATGCTGTTGGATAAATAATAATAATAATAATAATAATAATAATAATAATAATAATAATAATAATCAGTACTGTGAAAATGATTAATAAGAGCACTAAATGCACTATAACCTATGTAATATAACTATAACATATAACCTAACTAACTGGTTAACTCCATCCTGGTTCTTATTAGTGATATGGAATTCCGGCTCTTTTCAGTGAGTCAAATCATTTGGATCAATTCACCAATAAGAGTCGATTCTTTCAGTTCTCAAATGACTCGTTGGCATTTTCTCCGAAACTGGACAAAGTTTGCGATATTATGAGTGATAAAAAAAGACTTTTTTTTCCGTCTTTGCGTCTTTTCGTTTTTGTTTAACAGTGTCTACACCTGTGTGTGTTTGTGTGTTAATTCATCTATAAAAATCAATAAAATAAAATAAAATAAAATAAAATAAAACAAAAAATCCGGCTCACATGAGAGTCGGCTCACAGTGTTCACATAAAAGAGCCGACTCGTTCACAAAGGACACATCACTACTTCTGATGGAGTGACTGATCAATTAATGCAGAAATCTAAAGTGTCCATTCACATTTACACAGTCTAGCAATTAATAAAGCAATGTAATCAGTGTTTATGCTGAAGAGTCCGGTTAGCTAGCTGTAGCTTTGTTTAACAAGACATTTGAAACACTAGCGCTAGCTAACGCTAACTAGCTAAATCAAATGTGTCTTGTTGAATATTTAAAAGACCTCTATACAGGCAGCATGGCGTCACATTAAGAAGTACTTAGACTGCAGCTGTAAATATTTATGCACAATAAAATAAATAACTTACATGGACTGTTAATGTAGAGTTTAGTGTAGAATCAGGGTTGTTGGCCGAGCAGCAGCTACACGTCTACTTCCGCCTCTGCAGACTAGAGACACGTCATCGTGGAACTACATCATGCAGCATTCAAGAAGCGCCAGATTTCCTGTGTTTACCTGTTTTCAATTTACTCGATAGGCTGATATAGAAAATAATATGCAGTGGGTTCGGGAAATATTCAGCCCCCTTTATTTTTCCCCCCACTCTTTATTGTGTTATAGATTTATTTATTTTTATACGGATTAACTTTACCATCAGTTAAAGCCATCAGTTTACGCCACAGGTTCCCAGCCCTGGTCCTGGAGTGCCACCTGTCCAACATATTTTAGTGTTTTCCCTGCTCCCAGCACACCATATTCAGCTAATCAGCTAATTAACACTGTCCTCATTGATTGAAGTTGGGTGTGTTACAGCAGGAAACACTAAGATGTGCAGGATAGGGGGGGTTCTCCAGGACCAGGGCTGGGAACCTGTGCTCTACACACAATAATCCATAATGACAAAGTGAAAACATTTTTTTCCAGACAATTTTCAGATTTATTAAAAATTAAAAACTGAACTCTGCTATTTTGATAAGTATTTAGACGCTTGGTGAAGGCACTCTAGATTTATCTCAGGTGCATCCTGTGTGCAAAAACTGACGGTGTCTGAATACTTTCTGAATTTATACTATAAAGCAAACTAATTTGTTATGTTTTTTCCCCACAGTAACCCCTGAATGATGATCAGTGTATCACATTCATAGTTTTTTGGCCTGTGGTCTGTACTTTGTGGCTGATAGTTTATTGTTAAGAACAGCTATTTGAAACTTACAAAGAGGAAGATATATTTATACAGCAAAAGCACCAGTGATAAACTAACACCTGTCATGTAACTACAAATGACAGAGGTGAAACACTGTTTTCAAATGTTTTAATTTAGAAATAGTAAATACATTTACAATGTAATGTAAGGAAATATCTTGACTTTATTGTTGGTTCTACGTGCCCAGCTTTTCCATACTGGTTTCTGAAATCACAACATGTGGGGGAAAAAAACATGCACTCCTCCGTGTTCATCTTTGTTAGCAACAAGCTAGCCAGCTAACTGTGATGAGTGATGTGTAGTTTGTTCCTCAAAACAGTGAAATGTAGAGTCAGTGTTACAGATTTCACCAGTGAATATGTCTGTATGTTGATGGATCTAAAGCTAATACATGTGCATACAGTATAACTCATTTAACCCATTCATGCATAAATTATTTCTTTTCTGATTCTTTAGATTTTCTCTTCTTTTTTTTTTTTACTTAAAATTTAATGATATTTGAATTTTTATTCTGTCTAAATGCCAGATATTAAAAAAATAAATGGATTGTCCATGAGTAAAAAAAAAAAAAAAAAAAAAAAAGAGGCTAAAACAGTATGCCTGAAATAATAATGAAAAAAACATCTTTCAAATCTTCCAAAATTTGTAACATTCAGGTCTAAAATATGTAATGCTGAAGAAAAATAATATAATAATAAATATATTAGAATTTTTTTCTGAACATACAAAATTTATGTTCAGAAACATAAATACAGACGCAAAGAGGTGAAATAAAATCTCCCCCCCCCCCCCAAAAAAAAATGTTTTTAAAAATCTAAAACGATCAGTGGAGTCTTTTTTGTTATTTATATTTGTAGAAATGTAGTAAAGATTCAGAATGACAAATAGTCTAGAGAGCTACAGAAGTTGATGTTAATTTACAGTAATGCTCTCAAGTGATTGGAATCAATTTACATCTTATTTTTTCCTAAAATATAAAAAAAAGACTGTCCATGAGTACGAACACATAAGGTTAAAGGGAAGAAGTGCTACTGTGTTTATTGTTCATGCTGTGAGCAGCCATGTTGGTTTTGACGTCACTTCCTGCGCTCGGGGTGGAGGAGACGGTCCCGAGCTCTCCGCCTCACTGGGGGGCGCTGTGTGGATTAATGCTTAAGGAAGGAGCGCCAGACCTGTGGCGCCGAAGATGAAATTCAAAACACATCTCTTGTGGATAATCCGATCATCTCTTATTGTGTTTATGGTGCAATTCTGCAGACACAGTTCTGTTCTTTATGAATTAATATAGCGAGAGAGTACACTTAGCATTACAGCTAATGTTTAACTGTGTGGTTAGAAACAGAGCAGCAGAGCAGACTGTGCTTCATGTAGCTTATTGTTAGAGTCCAGTCTCGGTAGGTCTCTCACACACACACACACACACACACACACACTGCGCTTAATGCACATGCAGTGATCTACACACACATATATACACTGTGCTAAATGCACATGTAGTGATATATACACACACACACACACTGTGCTAAATGCACATGTAGTGATATATATACACACACACACACACACACTGTGCTTAATGCACATGTAGTGATATATATACACACACACACACTGTGCTTAATGCACATGGAGTGATCCACACACACATACACACTGTGCTTAATGTACATACAGTGATCCACGCACATACAGTGATCTACACACACACACACACTCCGCTTAATGCACATACACTGTGTTTAATGTACATACAGTACATACATCGCTGCACATGAACTCACTAAACATTAAAGTTTGATGTAGAACCCAGATGGACAGAGATGTTCTGGCTCTGGCGTGCCATCTGGTGGATGTCAATTTTAATCCTCCAGATGTGCATAAGATGCGCAAGCGAGTATGTAAACAATGCCACTCACATAGCAGTTGCGTGTGTGCATGACTGCTTGGTGAAAGTGAAGTAATTTTGCCCTTTTATTAATGAGAAATTGTAGAAATAGTGGAAGACAGCAAACATTGGGCACAATGCTTTCCAGAATGCAATGCAAAGCAGAGGCTTGACTAATTAGAGGTCTACAAGATGATGGTGTTGATGGCCTGAAAATTGAAGGATTAAAACTTTATCGGTTTGAGCAGAATGTACAGATGAGTAGGTGAGAGAGCTGGACAGGCTAAAGGACTAAAGTGCTGCTGCATCGCTTTTTGCCTTTGCTCTTTAGGTAGACATGAAGCAAGGGCTGAATCCCACTTGCACTACGATTAGCAGGTCGTCAGATGGTATTGTGGTTAATGTAGGAAACCGTTAACCAAAGTGAAAATAGATTGACTACATAAGATAGGCTAGTGTTCTTTACTTTGTTAGCTCAGTGGGTCTGAAAAACAGCCATGTAATAACTGTTGCTGTATTTTCTTTTAACTCTTCTGTTTATCTCAGACTTGTTCTCCTGTTTCCTCATCAGTCATGGGGGTGAATGATCTGTGGTCAATCCTAAGTCCGGTGAAGGAATCTGTCCCGTTGTACAGTCTCACGGGTAAAACTCTGGCTGTGGATCTCAGTCTGTGGATCTGTGAAGCCCAGCACGTCCAAGGCATGATGGGCAAAGTCACAAAACCTCATCTACGGTAGGAACATGTTGTTTTGTTTGCAGAATCAAGATCATATTCATGAGCAAATTGATTTATTGTCTTTTCTGGTCTTATTTCCTAAATGGCATGGTGTAGTTCAATGCTATATTTAATCTGGTTCCACAAACAATGCACTGAAGTAACACACACATTCAGAACTGTGTGAAACTTATTCATATAACGTCCACGTGCTGCTTGGTGAAACTAGCTGACTTTCCTCGGTTCTTCTAACTGAATGCTTAAAATGTTCTTGCAGCAATTTGTTTTTTCGTGCATCTTCCCTCCTTCGGATGGGCATCAAGCTGGTTTTTGTTATGGAAGGAGAAGCTCCCAAGATCAAGGCAGAGACTATGAGCAAGAGAACAGGGATGGCATTCCGTGGAAGTAAAACCAAGAGTGTCCCGAAACCAGCAACAGCCAAAAACATCAGCAGAGGACGCTTTAAAGCTGTGCTTAGAGAGGTAATGTGTGTCTGTGTGTACTGTGGGAGAAGAAAATGAGTGTCAGAGGCGTCCTTGAGTGGGTTTACATGTACAAAGTAATCTGACTCCTGCAAAAAATCAGATTTTTAAATAATTAGATCTAAATGAGTTACTCAGTAATTAGATAGTGGATACTACAGGTCGTGGGATCAGTACTTCTTACGTCAGTTAACATTTAAGTAAGCGACAAATGTACTGAGTCATGTTGATAAACACCACATTTAATTATCTGAACATACACAAACAATAATTTACTTAATCATGTCCTATATTTCCTGAAGGTTATTCAAGTTATTGGTAAATATTTTATGGAGTTATTAATGGCAGCAAATTTCACAAATCGTAGTGCTTCTCTGAGCTGTCAGTATTTTTTTCTCCCAAAGTTAGAGAAGAGCTTTTTTTTGTTATACATTATACATACACTGAATGACGTTCCAGTTGTCTTGAAGTCCAGTAAAGGCTTTAAGATACCACAGTATGCTTTTTACATGACTTTAGTAAAAAATCAGTTAGAGTGGAATTATTACCATGCATGTAAACACCCCCATTCTCACAATTATCACCTAGATAACCACACATTTATTACTAAACTACATTGCTGTTTTTATCTGAGGTTACGTTGTAGCTGACTATTTGAAAAGCACGTAACCAGACCAACTGTTCAAGTCCATGAGAAATTTTGCTGCATCTTTATTGCAATACATACTCCTGTATCTCTGTCTGTCTGTCTCTCAGTGTGCTGAGATGTTAGACTATCTAGGCATACCGTGGGTGTCTGCAGCGGGCGAGGCAGAGGCGATGTGTGCGTTTTTGGATGCGCAGGGTTTGGTGGATGGCTGCATTACCAGTGATGGGGATGCTTTCCTGTACGGTGCACAAACTGTCTACAGAAACTTCAACATGAACACAAAGGTCCTCAGTTATATACCGTAAATTACGAGTCATTATGAAATACACACACATCAGAAATAAGGAGTTGGCGTCCTTTCACAAACAATTCAGTTGCTTTTATTTGTCCAAATGTAACAAGATTATGTTTCTAACAGTTAAGTAGGTGGAGTTGAATAAGATTTGAATTCTTATTTTTTTTTTAACTCCCTGAGCCTGCCTGATTGCCTGCCCATGAACACAAAGCTCTTCAACCAAACCCATGGTAGTTCAACTACAGTTAGCGTTAGATAGATACAACTTTATTGTCACTGCACAGTAAAGCAAGGATTCTCATGACATCACTTTCAGGTGCACTATATAACAGTATAAACATACAAAATTCAGCTCATGATAATTTATGAGCATGTTCATGAGTGCAGCTGCTGTCATTTTTGTCTTTGTAATTAACTCTTATGAACTCTAAGATGTGGTGTTAGCATGTCAGCTGAGGGTGGAGTGAAGGGGCGTTGGGGAGCGTTTATTTCTGTAAAGCTGCTTTGTGACAATGTCCATTGTTAAAAGCGCTATACAAATAAAACTGAATTGAATTGAATTGAGTTTATAAAAAGGCTGACTGGGAGCCCATCCAAACCCAAACAAGCATTCTGGACTAGTTTTCCAGACAGGTTTCCCTCAGCCACGTAATACTCTTGTCCTGAGACCATGGCTTAAACCATTATTTGAGAAAAAATTAAGAATTAATTAAGAAAATAAACAACTGTTACACCTTTAAAGACATCCTGAACAAGTTCTTGAGGGACACTGGACTGTTCTTGCTAATGCACAAATTTATAATCGGGTTAGGAGATAAAAAGCCTTTGAAAGCTAATTTTTGTCATTCGCAGAAAGAAATATCACCCAGATTTTTTTAAAGGAGAAAAACTGAAAATGGTACTCACATCAGGTCCTGAACATCTGCTAGTGTGTGTATGATGCTAATCGTAACAGAAACTTTTTCTTTTAACATAGTTTTCAATTACAAGCTTTCGAATTCAAGCTCTTTTGTAAATATCAAATCAGAAGCTGATTTTTGCAGACACACATTATTTTCTTTTGGTATTTACATTGCCATTGTTTTTATTCACTGAATAGATATTATCAGACCTGCAAAGTCTTACTCGTACCCGTCTTTGTAAAGAATGTATTACTTTATGTATTTCAGTGAAGATTTCGCTCACAATGCCTTCACATCCTTATTGTAAAATGATCTATTCACTCATTCACTGTGTTCTGCCTTCTCTCTCTCTATTTCTATCTCTCACATCAGGACCCTCAGATAGACTGCTATAAGATGTCCAGAGTGGAGTCAGAGTTGCAGCTGAAGCGAGAGACACTCGTGGGCCTGGCTGTGCTCCTTGGCTGTGATTACATACCTAAAGTATACTAAAGATAACACAGAAATCTTGAATTTTAAACCCTGGACATGTATGTGATAGCCATTTGAGAGAATTTAAGCTAAATGCTTTTTTTTTGGGCCTGCAGGGTGTTCCAGGCGTTGGGAGAGAACAAGCTCTTAAATTAATACAGAAGTTAAAAGAAACAACTCTTCTTCAGAAGTAGGTACACAAAGATTTCTAACTAGGCTTTTATAACTGCTTCACATGATAACAGGAGGTTTGCTCATAGTTGGCATTATTCAAACAATAGTAGGTCCATAGAGGTGAACCTAGTGTTAGTAGGGCCTTTTATCTTGATAGGGCCGTGATGCCATCGCATCTTTTCACATTGCCTCACAGGCCAGTGTAACACACTCAGAGGAAAACACCATTTCCCCTCTTGAGCTCACAGATGCCCCTGGTTGGCTAGTATCGCTCTGATTGACAAGAGAGAGAGAGAGTGAGAGTATGCCCCTCCCACCCTGAGAGCATGGTCAGTTTTGCTCCCTTGGTCTGCCAGCCACGGATGGCTGTAGCATCGTCAGGATTCGAACTCGCGATCTCCAGGCGATAGGGTGGACACTTTTCTTTGTACCAGTTCGGAGCCCAGAAACACAATACATCTGCATTTTGTTTTACAAATTTGTAGAATCGATAATAGAATGATTAAATAGATAGGACTATGTTTGCCTTGTGCCTTTCTGATTATTATCGTGTTGCTCCCTGATATGAACTTTCACATAATAGTACAAGATGGAAATATGGCAAGAGGTTTGATTTAAAAAAAAAAAAAAAGACTCATTTTGTGCATTATTATCTGTATTCTCATAGATTCAGTGATTGGAGGAAAACTGATTCCGAGACTCAGGAGTTTGCCGTGAAGAAGGTCACCCACTGCCTGGTGTGTCGGCACCCCGGTAAGGTTACCACGCAGTATACATCTAACTATCACAATTCATAAGTGATATTCCCGAACCATCAAGAATTGCCCATTTCATATAAAAATACAAGACAATATTATAGATGGGTGTCAAATTAAAGGAATAATAGGTGGCTGTGCTGTCAGGGCATGGTTTGGGTCCACTTATCCCCTTAGAGAGACGGATGGTGGTCCAACACCTTACTAAGACACAATGTTGTTGTTGTTTTTTTCCTTTAATTTGTCACCTGTCTGCATTACTTTAAACCTGGATGATTATCTGGAAATAATTTATGTCTTAAATAATTCATAATCTATGTGTAAAACATAACTCACATGATGTAATTCTCTCTTTTCTTTCTTTCTTTCTTCCGGTTGCTGCAGGTTCGGCTAAAGCTCATGAGCGCAGTGGCTGTGTGTTCTGTGACAGTGAGAAGTTCTGTCAGCCTCAGGACTATGACTCGCAGTGTCCCTGTGACTGGCACCGCACTGAGCACGCTCGCCAGGCCTCTTCTCTCGAAACAGTCATCAAAAAGTGAGTTATCTATGTTTTAGCGCAGATTAAGAAAGATATAAATATTTAAACAAATATTCGAGAGAAGCTGAAAATATGAAATTAGTATGTGTAACTATGATAAATGTGGAAAAGAAGCAATATCTTAAGCCTGACACAATTCATTATTTGATTGATTATTTGAGAATTATTTATTAATTAATTAGTCAGTAAACATGATGTTCTTTTTCGATTAATTACTTGATATAATCAAGTCAAAGGCTTTGATCATTGAGCAATTTGTCGCTGCTTTGTCAGGGAACATAGTAATACTTAGTTGCAACTTAGTCACTGTTACTAAAATCTAAGATGTGCAGTAGATGAAAAGATTTATTTTATTAGGTGAATAAAATAAAACACAATGGCATATGCTGTTACAGCGAAATAATCAATGAATCAATATCATTGAAGATTATTTTCTCCCTCTTATGCCACAACAATTTGCCAATACTAATACTAATTTTTGCTTATTAAAGAATGACATGTCATACTTTTGAGCCTTCCTAGTTACATTTACTATTGCCACATTTCCACTAAACAAGGTCGTTCCTGTTATCACTCTCATTATATCAGCTATAACCAGCCGTTCCCTCACCAGCCTGTTTTCTCTCCCGTCACGTTTAAAAGACCAAAACTGCAGCTTGTCATGCTAAAGAGAAACCCCAATTTACTAAACTCGCTAAGACTTTCCCGTAGTAGAAAACTTAAACAGCTTTAGCTCTTGCACTATTACAAAGCCCTGACACTGGAGACTCCTTCCAAAATTGCTAAACAAAACTCTCTTTACAGAAACCGTCACCATTTCAACAGTTACACGTTTTTAAACTGTTTAAATTGAGCATCTGCCATGATGTTACCACAGAAACTATAACATATTGGAACGAGCGCCTTACTATAAAATGATCAAAACTTTTGGACAATCTGACAAATTTAAATGGTGTTTGCTATAATACAGATTTCCAATAAGCTCTTTGTGTATTTTGTGTAAGTTCTTTGTGCGATGCCTTCCCTTTGCAAATAAATTTAATTCACCAATATGTGTAAGGTCAGTAAATGCTTGTTTTCGTCATTAACAGAAAAGACATCATTAAACGCAATTGTGTATAAGATGATTAATCATCAGCAATTATTGTTATCATGACGGCCTACGATGTCTTCAGAGTTTTTGCAGAGCATTGCTTTGCTTCAGTACATTCAATAATGTTCAGTGTTTTTGTTTGTTTGTTTGTTTTTTTTACAATGACCGCTGATAGGAAAACCCTGGCCTGTGACATGTTCCCTTTCACAGAGGTGAGTACCGTTAACACACTCTATAATTTGGATCATTTATTGTGAAATGAGTATAATTTGTATAATTTCTCTTGTCTTTCAGATCATCAATGAATTTCTGGTTCCAAAGGACAAAGCTGTTAATAGTTTTAAAAGACGGAAACCCAACCTACTCCTCATGCAGGTCTCTCTGGATTCTGTCTGTTCTGTGTACCATAATAACGTCTATGACTTTGATACACATCACACTTTTGTAATGTAGGTTACTTTTGTAATGCTTATACATATTGACACATCTACAATTGTACTTATATTGTTTAATTCATTGTTATGCCTGTCAGAATTTTGCTCTGGACAAGATGGAGTGGCCCAAACATTACACCAGCGAGAAAGTTCTTGCGCTGATGACCTACACTGAACTTATGAACAGAAGTCAAGGGACACAATCATCAGCACAGATACAACCCATTCGGTTTGTGCTGCACGTGAAATTTAGTCGTTTTTAATTTTCATTTGCTTCAAATTATTTTTTACAGAAGTTGGCAGATTCCCTTACCCAGAATGACTTACAGAAGTACTGTAGGGTGTAAGAATGCTATCAAGCTAAACTCCTGTTAGAGAGGAGTTAATGCTCGTAACTTGTAATTTCTGACCTCTGACTTGGAAAAAACAATTAAAACGCCTCCTCATCTTGGAATCCCTTCTTGGAAGCTCGAGAAGGTTTTCCTAACCAAATCAACATGGCCGCTCAATAAGTAAAGTATCACCACATGAAATGAGTTTATAGTAGTATTTACTGTAGAGTAATCAATACAGACACATCAAGTGGTCAAATCTATAATTTGAGAATTATTTGAGAATCTATATTTGAGAAAGTAAATACATCATACACTCATGATCACTGATGTTAGCTAGCTAGCTTGTTAACAAAACACACGCTTTCGTGGAGGCTTCCATGTTTTTTTCTCCACTTTGTAGCTCCAACAAGGTGGAAATTATGTGATTAGGAGAAAATTATGCCAAAAACAAGTCAAAGTACAAGTCAAAATTTTTTCAGCTAATTATCTTTATGGATAATCAGTAATTAATCAGCAATTTGGATCCAATCTGTTTATACAGAATATACAAGCGGCGCATAAGGAATGGTATCTCCTGCTTTGAAATCATGTGGCGTAAACCAGGTGAGATCTTCCATCTTGTAAACCTAAAATATAAATATTTATGGTCAAATACTGATACTTCATGCCTCAAGGGGAATCTAGTTAGTGTCCAGCACATTAGTAGTTGGCCAGCTTTGCAGATTTTAAAATATTTATTTTCAGACAGAGCTGTGAGTCTCTAGCTCTGGACGTGTGACAAGTGTCACTGTTGCTCTTGTTAGTGTCTTGTTGTGAAAGCAGACGTGAAGGAGATTAGTGGTGTGATTTGTGGGCTGCAGGTGATGGAACAAATGTAACATCCTGATGTGCTAAAGTTGCTTCCTGTGGAAACTGTGAACTTCGACTCCTTACGTCCTGCACACACCTAACCCATGCAACACATTTAAAAAAAATAAATAAATAAAGGGCACATTTTAAAATGAAGGATAATATAAATACAAATGATCTCATTCTCTACATAGTGCCTGAATGGTTACTGCTTAAATTAAAAAAAAAGACCATCATGACTGTGTAACTAGTCTTGACGTTTTTTTTTTTTTTTGTGTCATTTAACCTCTAATGTGAAAAGTAGCTGTTAGTTTGTTTTTGTTTTTTTTCTCAGGCCAAATGATTTTGAGAAGTTAAATGATTTGAACTTGTATGCGTTTTGTTATCGGTGCAGAACATTATGTATTTCCTGACGACTGCCCTCAGGAGGAGTCGGATGTAGTGAAGACTGTGGAAGAGGAAAACCTGCTTGCCGTGGCTTTCCCAGACATTGTCCGGCTCTTCCACAAGGAAACAGCAGAGGCCAAGGACAACAAAATAAAGAGTACGTCCCTGTTTATCCTTCGTTCACACAGTCAACACATCACAGTCTCAACTGCTTTAAACTGCTTTCCGGAGAGCAGGCCAATACATCTCACACTTTTCTCTGTTTGAGGCTTGTCAAGCATCTGAACTCAGCAAAATCTGCCATTGATTAAATAATGCGTATGATTGCATGCACAATACCTGTGCTTCTTCTAATGATGGTGCCAGAATTATCGGCTTCCTTCATGAAAGCGATCCAAAATTGATATATTAAAAGTAACACATGCAATAAATGATTATTTTGAGCCCAAACATACAGGGACACTGTTTAACCACAGGTTTTTTTTTTTAATGTAGTGCAATTCTTCCTACAATGGTTTGAAAATTATTGGCACACTTACAATTAATATTTGGTAAACCCTGCCCAGGAGAGAATAACAGCACTGATTGTCTTCCTGTAACGTCTGATGAAGTCAGAGATACTTGTAAAGGGGACTTCATGCAGAACATTTTAAGCTCTTTTATATTCTAAGGTTTGTGCATGTGAACATCCTTTTTAAATTCACACCACAGGTTGGTCACGAGCTGGTCATCGCAAAACATTGAGTTCGTGTTTCTTTAACCATTTCTGTGTTGATTTGGAAATATCTATATATTATTTGGAAGGCTCTATCAATGGTCAAGTCTGAACCTCCTGGCAGAGGCAAGCAAGCAGGATTTGGGCTGAAATATCCTGGTACATAGTAGAATTCATGATCAATCTTCATAAGAGCCACCAGCCACAAAACAGCCACAAAGCATCACAAAGCGTATGCAATCTCTTTTTTTTTTTTTTTTTTGCCAAACATGCTGATGCTATGGTGGACCAGAAACACTGATTTTGGTCTCATCTGACCAACACATGGTGCCAATTGTAGTTCTAATGACGTGAAGTTCAGGCATTGCATTTTGTAAAATGTTCTCAGTTCTTGTATACTTAGAGCAAATGAAAAATAAGTATTTTAAAAATGACAATTTGATTGCATTTATTTAAAATATTCCTTAGGGGTGTTCTAATAGTTCTAATAAGTTGTTTTTTTTTTTTGTTTAAAAAAAAAGATAAATAAAACAGATAAATACTTTCTTCTATTGTATGAGTGGAAAAGTTTAATTATTGTGTGTAATTTTGTGTGTGTTATTTTACACAACTAGTTTGGTGCACTTTCTTTCTTTCTTTCTTTCTTATTTTTTTTTAAAGCAGGCCAATAGGTTTGGAGGGCACTGTATTTAAAGCATTAAAGTAGTGTATGAAAATGTTTATTTTGTTTGCTGGTACTTAAACTAGTTAATACACCAGTGACCTTGTTAGTGAAACAGGCTGCTGTGTCCCTGGCAACCAGTGACCCTGAGAATTTCTTGGGTGGTTAAGTAAATGTGCTTTTCCTTCTGTGAAGTGGCAGAGATCAAAGCCTAAAGCTGTGATTGTGACACCCGCTGGTGTTTGGCTCGCTAACCCCTCACACTTACACAGTCTGATCCCAGCAGTCATTCTGCACTCAAATGCTTTGATTAACACAAGGTGTTGCACAGGAGTCCCTGTCCATTTAACCCTCTTCCACTGGCCTGTGACACACCCACATGCCCTCTGTCTGTCTGTCTGTCTGTCTCTCTCTCTCTCTCTCACTCTGTGTGTGTGTGTGTGTGTGTCTGTCTGTCTGTCTGTCTGTCTCTCTCTCTCACACACTCACTCTGTGTGTGTGTGTGTGTGTGTCTGTCTGTCTGTCTGTCTCTCTCTCTCACACACTCACTCTGTGTGTGTGTGTGTCTGTCTGTCTGTCTCTCTCTCTGTGTCTGTCTCTCTCTATCCCCCATTTCAGTTCTATTCAGGTGATTCCATGTCAAATCAACCAAGGGTTGGAACCACACCATTATGAATTATTAAATTGTGCTCAATTTGAATTTTTTATTTAATTTTTTTTTTTTTTGGTGTGTGGTTCAAACACGGGTACCACCAAATTTTTTATTTTCTTTGTCAGTTACCATTAATATCATTATGGATTACAGCCAATTTTAACTGCAGATCCTTTTTTTATTACATCGAAAATGATATCTAAATACCATCTTTATAGAATGTATACTTTAAAAGTTATTAAGGAAAACATGTTTCAAAAAAGAGGCGTGAAATACTAAAAGCAAGTCTGGAGCTAATTTTGAAATGGCTGCCATATGTTATTTATAAGGCCTATTTGTTTTTCAATTATTAAGGTTTGGATTCCATTCCCATTCCATTCATGTCAAACAAGCTAATAACTATAGCAACTCAATAATAAATATAACTTTCGTGACAATTGTGGATTGTAATTTTCACCAATGTAATCAAATTATAAAAAAAAAAAAAAAATCATGGACCTCCTGTCTATTCTACACGGACCCTGGGTGGTCCCTGGAGCCCACTTTGAGAACTCTGTCCTTGATCATATAACTTAAAATTTAAGTATTTTTTTCAGCCAAGTGGAAATTCTGAAATTCTATATTTGTGATCTAACACCTCAGGCAAATATTTATAGGCATTAGCTATATAGCTTTTAGCAAAAGTGAATTTGTTATAAGCTAAGGCTGGTGTGATGTTTACAAGAAAGAGCCTCAAATATATAGATTTTACTGTGTTTTGACATCCAGTTAAGGTGCCAAAATTGTTGGTTTGTGAGTTTGTTTGAGGAAATAATGTAGTTTGTTCCAAATTGATTACATAACCTAAGAATAACCTAATTTTTAAAAATGTATTATGGTGCATTTTAGACACTGAATTTTATGCAAGCTTATGTTTAAAAAAAATGTTCTTGTCTTTGTTGGTCTGCTGTCAACAGAAAAGAAACCAAAGGCAGAGAAAGAGAAGCCAGCTGTTTCTTCTGATGGAGTGTCTGATCTTTTTGCTCAGATGTCACTGAAAGGTTCTTCACAACTCGACCCCCTCGTATCCTCAGGAAAAGACTTACAGACGATAACTGTTTTAGAGTCTGATGCTGACCACTGTTCCACTGCCACACTAACTACTGCATCAAAACTCACTAAACACTCTAATTGTCATGAAATCCAGTCAGCCTCCGATGCCCCTCTTTCCTCATTTAGACAACAACCAGAGGTTCTAGCTTCACCCTGCCATACAGGAACATTAGCTCAGGCCCAGAGTTCCCTTTCAGTATCTGCAGTGATTGATCAGCTTCACTTGAGTAGCATAGACTGGGATGCTTTGTCCTTCACTGCTGCCCCATCTCCTCAGTCTCAGCACAGTAAAGCTGATCCTCAACCAGTGAACAAATCAGATGAAGGAACCAAAATTGAAGGCCATGGCTCATCTACTGCTGTTCAGTCAGATTGTGTAGAATTAGCAGCTCCACAGACTGACCGACTTTCAGAGTGTTCACTGAGGGAACGAGTCCATTTGAAGAACATGATGAAGTGTTCTGGTTCTCAGAATAACGAAGAGAAAGAATCCAAAGTACAGAGTGTTGGTTCTGAACTGAAATACACTGATTTAGGTCACAAGCCATTGTCTGAGAATCCTAAAGTACCACCTCACTCATGGTGTCAAAAATCAGAGCGTAGCAGAATTAACACTGTAGCTCCTGATCCAAAGGAAAAAACATTCCCAAAAACACAGCAGTCCAAAGATTCCTGCCCCGTCCCAGTGCCACCGAAATACAAATTTGTTAAACCGAAACACGTCAACAGACCATCCAACGATCCTGAGCAGACAAATAAAGAAAGTGCATGTAAGAAGAGTGTTTGTAGAAGACATGGTTCTTCCAGTGATGACAGTGACGTGGAGAATCAGCCCCTAACCAGACAACAACAAAGCAAACTGAAAGCCAATGTCAAGCCTAAACCTTGGATTGTACAAAAAACTGTCCCAGCACAACAACTTGTTAAACAGGACAACAACATGTTTCCAAATTCTGTAGACACACATCACGGGTCAGATTCCACAACTCCTGAAAAACGACCACACAACATGGGCTTCTCAAGAACAAATCCCCTAACACAGACATGCAGGCAAAAGAGTGATGATGATTCAGATGCTTCGATTTGTAGCCCTTTGCCACTAGCAGAGAGGCTGAAACTTAAATTTAACAAATAAAAATAATGCATTTAGTCATTGCTAATATATGTAATCTGACTGTTTTTAACAATAATTGATTGTGACTGATTTTCGTTACATGTTTGTGCAAATGTCCATTTTAATAAAGTTTGGGTTGCAAGTTTGGTTTGTCTTTTTAATATACGCCGAACATTTCCACATCTCTCAGTGTATACTAATAAATTCAATATAAACTCGCTAAAGCATGCACAGGACAAACTTGAGGGTTATTTGGATTAACATCTTATCTTCTTGCTGAGCCGCCAGGCCATGTGTTGATTTTGTGACATGAAGTAACAGCAGAGTACTAAGGACGCTAAAAAAAAAAAAAGCTTAATGTGTCGCTTCCTTTTCCTCACCCAGATCCCTTAAACATGGTGAACTTTTATTACACACACGGTGTTGGTCTTCCTCAGCCCATGTAGTGACATGTTGCACACCTTTTCAGACATGAAAGCTTTGAGAGGTCTGTCCGGAAAGAGCGCATGGACAGCTGCAGCATTCACACTAGCTGGTAGATGGTCAGATTTTTTTTTTTTAATTATCGGATCTTATTTTTGTCTTATTTTATACACTGACATTCACTGCATACTCCAAAGTAGCCTATAGTTACTTAAAGCATTATTATTAGTAGTAGTAGTAGTAGTAGTAGCAGTAGCAATAGATAGATAGATAGATAGATAGATAGAAACTTTACTGAGGGAGGGGAGGGTGCTTGTCTCTATACAAAAAAAAGTCTAAACAAACTTGTAGTTATTAGTAGTAATGGTAGTACAAATTATTATTATTAGTAATGGTAGTATATTTTTGTTATTATAGTTATTTAAAGAAATGAAATTAAAATGGCTCATCCTTCTATTATTATTATTAGAAGTTGTAGTAATAGTAGTGATTTGTTAATAAATTATAGTTATTTAAAGAAATGTAATAAGCTGAAATGTTTAAATACACAATATCTAGGTGTGTTAGGATATTAACCAGCCTATTTTAGCCATTCCAGCTGTGTTACAGTAGCTGTGCTATTAAAATGATCACAGTACAAAGGCCAATTGTGTGTAGATTATGTATATTATTTATTAATACAGAAATAAAAGAAGTAACTATATGCTTTGCAGTTCTCTTAAAAAAAAAACTAATGTGTTGCAGTTTGATGTTTTGAGTGATGTTGGAGTAAAACTAACTAACTAAAGATACAATCTTTCCCACAGCAGTCCGCGTTTAAAATGTTACCCAACATGAATTTCAGTATTAACATGAATTTCACTATTAACATGAATTTCACTATGCATTTCACTATTAACATGAATTTAACATGAATTTCACTATTAACATGAATTAAAAAAAAAAATTAAAGGGGTGGTGTGAGGTCCAAAAAGGTAGTTTGTTGCCTGAGGGCAACACCATGCCATAGAGGGTTAACATGAATTTAACATGAATTTCTCTATTAACATGAATTTCACGTGAATTTTACTATGAACTTCATTATTATCTTCAGTATTAACATGGATTTCAGTATGAATTTCACTATTAACATGAATTTCACTAGTAGGGCCTAACGTGGATTTCACTATAGATGTCAGTGTTAACATCGATCATCAGTGTTAGCATGGGTTTCAGTGATTACATGAATTTCAGTGTTAATATGGATGTCAGTGTTAATATGGATTTCACTATGAATGATCAGTGTTAACATGGATTTCAGTGTTAACATGGATTTCACTGTGAATGATCAGTGTTAACATGGATTATCAGTGTTAGCATGGATTATCAGTGTTGGTGCTCTTCAGAAGCAGGGGTGTGTTTTGAACACTGCTCGCGCGCCTCCTGTAAAACCCGGGGCTCGTTTGTCTATCGCATTTCCCCGAGACGCATGATGACGATGTTTAAAGTCACTTCTCACAAAAGGGAAATCTAATTATTTTCTTTTCTCAGCCGCATTAGCCGCTCATTCACACCTGGGCGACAACGAACGTGTGTTCTTCTTCTTCTTCTCGAGAAAAAAAAAAAAAAAAAGAAGAGAAGAGGTCGCACTTGTTGACACTTCAGCTTTCTTTGAACTTCGCCAAAAGCTGTGAGCTCGTAAAGCAGCCGTGGGGCTGTGCTGGTATAAAACACACCCTCACCTCACCTGAGTTCATCCTAACACACACACTCACACACTCACACGCACACACGCTCGCGCGCTCATGGACGGCGCAGAGGTGGATCACCTGACCGCTAAACTTCTGGGGCAGTGGGACTGGAGGACTGACAGCCGACATTTCGGGGAGCAAAGCGGCTCCATCAGACGCGCATGTTCCTCACCTGAACCCTCTGCCTCTCCCTGCTCCACCTGTTCCTCCTCTACCTCATCCTCCACCTCTCCAGAGGCTCCAGGGGAAATGTTCTCGGATTATTCATACGACGGAAGGAAAGCGGCGCAGACGAAAACCTCTAGACCCAAAATGTCGACGAAGAGGCGCATGAAGGCGAGCGAGAGAGAGAAGATGCGCATGAGGAGTTTAGCTGAAGCTCTGCATCAGCTCCGGGATTACCTGCCTCCTGTCTACAGCCGCAGAGGACAACCACTGACCAAGATCCAGACTCTCAAATACACCATCGAGTACATAAAGGAGCTGTCGGAAATCCTCCGCCACGAATGAACCGACACTGAGAAGTTCATGGACACTGGTCATTATCCTAAATCAGCTTGTATTCTGCGTGGCTAAAAAGATTGTTTGTACAGAAATGTGCCATACTTCTGATGTAAATACTTGTTTTGGCATTATTTTTTTTTCAGCTGTATTCCTATTCATATCTTTAATAGGCTAATCAAATATTTCAAGAAAGAGATCATGGAATAAACCTTGTTTACTTTTATTATATAGCCTGTGTGTAGTTTATTTGTTTAGTGCATAGCCAGTGTGGAGCTTAGTAGTTTGTGTATGGTGGGTATAAGTTAACACTGACATGGTGAGATTATATAGATCTAACCTGGGTATACTAGAGCTTTAGACTATCTGTTAAATGCTCTTGATCTCCAATATAATGTTTTCAAGTGGCATTTTTAATAAGCAGATTCTTCTCTATTATTATGCATACAGTATATGCTGAAAATATAGCTTATAGTCTTATATATAGCTAGCCTATATATAAGTGATCTTCTCCAAGAGAGAAATACTGTATTCAGGAAAAAATAAATAAATAAATCACCACCTGGGACAAAACCATCCTCCTGAATACAGCACTCTCCTGAATACAAAACTCCTCCACAATAAGAAACTGGTTTTAAAAATGCTTGCTATGTGGATGTGTAAGTGTAGTATGTGGATTTGTGTTTGTTGCAGTAAATAATCAGATTCTTTACAGTAAAGGTACTGTAAAGTTACTGTAAAGGTTTAACTGTTATAGGTTAAACCGTACTATATAAGGTATAACCGTACTATGTAACATGTATAATAGCCTACTGAATACATATAACAATTAATACTGAATAGTAATTACATACAACTGCTTAAACAACATACTGTGCGTACACGAGAGCAAAAGATCATCTCAGGAGGTAGAATTTTCATCCTTCATAGACCTGTGTGCATATAAGTGTGTAAAAAAAATAAGTACGGTATTTCAGTTAAGAAAAGGATGTGTCAACAATCCGAAACAAATCAACAATGACAAAATATTGAAAATAACCAATAGATAGAAGTTGAAGCTACCACGACTCTTTTGGTCTTATTGAAAAGTGAAATAAGGCATGGGAGATGTTGTTATGTTGGTGTCTTTGCCATTGACCTAAAAAAGGCAGTGTCACTTCCACCTTATTAACCTCAGACCTATAAAATCATTTGCTAAATGTCAAGTAGCCTTTTTTTTTTTTCACCTGATGACCAATTTTAAATGAACTACTTATCCAGTGAATATATGAAAATATTAAAATAGGCTACTTTTGTGCTATTGCGATGAACTCCTATACTATATGGCCACTTTGTGGATACCTCACCATATGTGCTTGTTGAACATCGCATTCCAGATTTAGTCCCCCTGTGTTTGCTGTTATAATAACCTCCACTCTTCTGGGAAGGCTTTCCACTAGATTTTGGAGTGTGGCTGTGGGGATTTGTGATCATTCAGCTACA
>CM075020.1:8483753-8514150 GCA_037576675.1 Pangasius sanitwongsei | reverse complement strand
CAACAACAACAACAACAACAACAACAACAATAATAATAATAATAATAATAATAATAATAATAATAATAATAATAATATCAACAGACCGGTCTATAGCCAGGTTTGTTAAAAAAAAAAAAAATAATAAAAAAAAAAAAGAAAAGAAAAAGCGTTTCACAGGAGGAAACACTGATACAGCAATGCGGCGATACCTTGAACGCACCACTATGTAAAAGCCTTTGGATGTCAGCGCCATTGCTAAGCGGTTTTTAACAATTCATGGTAGAATTATTTTTGTTTTAGGTAAAGTATAGGCAAAACTACTCCTCCTGAATCATTTGGACGAGTTTTTTTTATCCCTTACGAGGTAAATTAACGAGGTAATTAACAAACAATATCTAGACTGAGGATATACGAGGATAGGACTAATGCCTGTGGTAGCTACTACTAGCCAGCTAGTTACAGTAAACAAACACACAAACAAGATATCTGAATGCAAATGAAGAAGAAACACAGGCTGGATATTGTATTCTGTGAAAAAATATTGTGTAAACCCGTGTCTAAAACGCGTATTTCCCTCTCACTATCTGTAATGGCTATATAAGATAAGACAGGACAGTGTGGAATCTGTTGGAAGCTTATTTTCTCATATGAACACATCTCAGGATTATCTCTGTTATTAATGTCGTTTAAAACAGTAACAGTATGTAGTGATGCACTTTCATTTTCAAAGTATATTAACAGATTTATTATTCCAGAAAGTTATGCTTTTACATCCATTCCTAATCTATGTCTATATATCTCTAACATCATGAATATAATTTAATATAATTTGGAAATCCCTTAAGCAATAACATGGGACCTAATAATAAATACATTAATAATAACTTGCTTTTGCTCCACCTGCAATTTAGAGGTCTGTACAAAGATTAGAAACATATGAGCATGTAAAGGGAATAAGTTGCGGGGACAGTTATAATAGGACTGGCTGATATAATATAATATCAATATTGCGATCAGTTATGTCGCAGTATGCTTTTCTGACATATCACTGACATCATGGTATCTTTTATTTGTATGTTTGTTTAATTAACTGAATTACAAACTGACTGCAAGCAGCCGATTTTGTATATAATCCTTAAAATCGTAAAATGTTAAACTTCTTATATGTTTTCTCCTTCTCAGAACATAATTTTATGTTTTTATACTATTTTAATGATATTTTAATATAAATGTTTTATTAATATTTTTTATACAATGTTAATAAATAGATAGATAGATAAACAAATAAATAAAATCTAGACATTATATAACTCATCAAACAGTTTTTTTTTTTTTTTAAATGTCCCAGTGCTGTATTGCTGGCAGTTTTTTGAGTAAAACTATATATCATGATACCCATCACGTAAATGTCTTTGAGAATTGCCCCTATTTTCTTGACATTAAATGGAAATTTGCCTAATTTTTGGTTTAAAAGTACAGAGAGTCAATCAGCTGATGAGAAAATGTGACTTTATTAAAAGTAAACCTAGTGTAGTGTAGTAAGAATCGAACTGACCTTTACACAGTACACATGGACATAAAGTACACTCATGGACATAAAGTACACTCATGGACATTTTACCATTTGTTTGCTTTTGTATTACTACAGAAGCATAAAATACTACAGACATGCAAAAATATTCACCGCCTTGAGCTTTCCCACATTTTGTAGTGTCACAACGTGGGATTGAAAAAGACTTAATTGGGATTATTGTCATGTAAATGTTAATATCAGAAAAAGCATATATTTTTTGACGGCATAAGTATTTTCCCTCAGGCTGCAGTTACAGCTGCATATCTTTTGAGATATATCTCTATCAGCTTTCATATTGCGTTTTTTTTTTTTCCCATAATGGCTTTCTTCTTGTCAGTGTTTTATAAAGCCAAGCTTTGTGAATGTCCAGGAATGTCCCATCTGAGCTAAACTAATTTAGAGGTTTTACAGAAAAAGGGGTGAATACTTATGCAATCACAACAAATAATTTTGCAAACTATATTGTTCCCTCCCATTTCTATATTATGGGCTATTTTGTGGAGACTCTTTACATAAAATCCCAATTAAGTCCATTTCAGTTCCTGGTTGTAACAATATACAAGGCAGTGTATTTAAGAATAGTGTCAGAGATGCTTCTTTTGTTGAATTCATCCATCCATCCATCCATCCATCTATCCATCCATCCATCCATCCGTCCACCCACCTTCCCTACCCTGAATGCTTCATTAGTGTGAAAGAGGCTATGTCTGCATTACGAGTTATAATACAGATGGGAGAAATTTAGGCTCACCCGCTATCACAGAACTACATCAGCTTATCAGACAAGTGTTCAGCATTTCAGTTTAATTCAGGGCAGCAGAACATTTCTTCAGTAGTAGATTACTCAATATTAAACATCCAAAGATCCATATCTAGTTCCACGTCAGCGTTAAACTCTCAGCATGCTGTATAGCTTTATTTGACTGACAAAGTATTGTGGCAGTACAAAAGCCTTTCATTATGTGCTGTTCATTTGTGAATTGCACCCTATGAACATTCATATTTAACAGAAAGAGAAGTGTGTCACCAGTGTACATGGATCGATTAACTGAAGTGCATAGTATATAAGTCCTAGATTCAGTCAAAGATAGTGTTTTGGGGTACTTCCATTTAATTACTTGACTTTCTCTGTTACATGATTATTTATATTGTAGTTGTGTGTGCTTTGTTTTTGCTGTTTATCAGATGGAGGATAATGCTCCAGAGCAGGTGGAAGAGTCCGCAGTGAAGACGGAGACCTCAGAGGTGACAAAAGTAAAGACGGGTCCTGACTATAAATCGAGGTAGGTCACATGATCATTACTTCCAATGTCAGTGCTTAGCTTCCTCCCCAGCGTGAGAAACTGGATCTGCATGCATCTGATGACTGAGAAGTACAATATATATCTCTGCAGAGGCAGTGGAGTCAGGGGGCGAGGCAGAGGCAGCCAGATGGGACGAGGAGGCCGTGGTGGACGCGGAATGATGATGAAAGTTTTTGGCCCACAAGGTCGAGGAAGGGCCAGGAATCATGATGGGTTCTTGAATGGATTCAGACCAATTAGGTTATTCTAAAACATCATAGAATATCACTGTTTCTCTTTAGTCATGTGATTCTGAATTTCATGCTTGTATTGTGAGTTGTAAAATCGGATTTCACCTGTTTATCGTGGTTTAGGAGGGGAATGGGTAGATCGCGACCATATCTGGATATGCAAGGCAGAAAACGAGGCAGAGGTGATGCTATGGACATGTGTGTAGGACCACCACCACCACTACCACCACCACCTCCTCCTCCTCCACCCATGCATCTAAGGGGACCTCACCCACCTGTGCACAGGTACATACCACTCTTTTCTGCTAATAATATAAATGCAACTAAAGTGTTAGTATTATTATTATTATTATTAGTAGTAGTAGTAGTAGTAGTTATTATTGATAATAGATATTTCACACCCAGTGTGCTACATCAGAAAGAAGGAATGTAAATGAAAAAAAAGTAAAGTAAAACAGCACTTATAAAAATAGCAAAAGTAATGTGCATGGCAATACCATAGCAACCACCTAGAAACACCCGTGCAACCATCTGGGATACTACAGCAACTGCTTTGCAACACCCTAGCAACCACCTATCAAACCACTTGTCATGAGTTGTCATGTGTAATGCAATCCTGGAGAATGGAAAACTCTTGTCTTATAGGCACCGTATACCTCCACCACTTCCACCACCTCCACCTGGGCATCCTCCTTTCAGAGGGTTTCCTCTGCGCCCAAGAGGACGGGGCATGATGCCGTCCGGCTCCCGTCGCCACTTCCACCCCAGAGGGTAAGAACATTCTTTCCTTTTCTTCCCTATGTTCCATCCTTTGCCCTCTTTCCTTTCTTGCCCTTTCACACTCCTTTGGCTTCATGCCTTTCTCAACTTAACGTTTTCATGTGCTCCAAAAATATGGCATAGTAAACATCTAAAGTGAACTGCTTTCGTTGCAATTAGAGCAACACATGAAACTGTTCTAGCTGCCATGGATAATAATGCATGAATCCATACTTTTTGTAATAAATGCTATATTTTGATAAATAAATTGGTTCAGAAGGGAGAAACTGGAAATTGTGGCACGGGCCCTTTTCTGTAACCTAGCACAGAGAAACCGAATGTATAATTTTATCCTTTCATGCAGCTACCACAATGGACCCCCTCCTCTTCCTCCTCCCCATCTGCCTCCAGGCAGAGGTCAGCGCTGGCCGGGGCCCCCTGCTGGCTGGCGGTTTTAAAGCAGCTCAGACTTATTGCAAAAAATATTGCTGATTAGTATCACCAGGGCGTAACCAGTGACTACTTGCAGTTCATACTCAAACAGATACTCCAGTCCCTGATCAACACACTCATTTCCTTCACTGTATTTAGGAGGAATCCCAAAAGCACAGTCATTCCCTGTCCTCTGATAAACCTGTGTTTAAGTTTTTATTGTATGCAAAGAGAAGCTCATTCTGTCCCCATTAATCAGCATTTAGTTTGCGTGGTGCTAACCCTGTAAGCCTTAATCGATATGACTCGTAAAGAGTAAAAAAGTATATTTGAAGGAATGAGAGAGAAACAAATTAGCCCTAGTGTAAAAGTAGCTTCTTTTTCAAGACTCCTTGGGCCTCACAGATTTTTACTTTTGTTCGATGTTCATAGTTTCTTTGAGCTATGACTACTCAGTATTTACAAACTGATACAGCTCTAGCTGTATAGACTTTTACAAAAATAAATAAATAAATAAATAAAGACCTTATTCTGTATGTGAAGTGTTTATGATTCAAAAGTTACACTTTATTTAATTAATGTGCAGCTATTTTACGTAAAGTGGAAACATTGCTGTTGAAATCTCTTTATATTTGTGTTCAGCAGTCCACTCTGGTAACTAATTTGACATTTATACAAAGACATGGATTAATGTTAGGATAGCACTGTGTCTAATGTTAAAATGTTCTCTTTATGACCATCCTTTTACACACTGTAACTGACTTCTGTGGATTTGTGAAAATTGTGTAAACTGGTTAAACGTTAACAGCCTTGGACATAGTCAAAATAAAGTTAAAACAAACTCACTCCTTCTTTTTTTTTTTTTTTTTACTGTACACTTAAACACAGTACATGAACGTCCATTTATTAAACAATGCAATAAACCGTATGAACCAAAATGGACACTGATATGTGGAAAAACACATGTATTTCCCCAAGAATTACCAAAAAAAAAAAAAAATTATTACTTCATTGCAAGTGAGACTTGATATAAATGTAATATTTACAGGTGTCTCAACATAGAACTAAAATGCTTTGGGGAACTTAACATCTTAAAATAGTGTGAAGTTATAAAAAGCAGAAAGCACAGCGAAGAAATCATTAAATGAATGAGACAAGCGCTTCTGAAAGCTGAAACTCTTAAACTTGGCCCACTACTGAAAACAGGAGTCCGTAATGTACAGTATTTCTCTCTCTCTCTCTTTTTTTTCCCCTTTTTTATTTCATTAAAGCAGAGGGTCAGCTTGGAGAAGAAGGGGGGCGTGCATGTTGTAAGAAATACTCTGTTTGTAATTTAAACCTTTGTTTCATTCCTCTCTTCGTTGGTTTTCAAATACATTTAAAGCCTGCTGAAGTGCATGAGAATGTATGCAAAGGTGCAATATCGTTGGTGATGGAAACCACCTTCATTCAGTTCAGCCAGACAGCACATATGTTCTAAGGAAGCAAAATAATACACAAAAGAAATATTAAATAATTTGAAATGCACTTAGTTTTGACAAATTGATATTCATTATTATTCTATAAGAAAGACCACTTATAGGAGCATTAATATTATTTTGTGCAAATTAAGCTTTGCTTTAGCATTGAAATTTCACAGATTGTGAGTATATGTATCATATGCCAAATATATTTATAGAGATGACAAGATTGTGAAAATTGCAGCATTTTTTTTTTACTAGAGGTAAAACACATTGTCATGTAACAATCTAGCTGCACACTTAACTAATATGAATGATGCACTCTTGGTAAGTTTTTTTTTTTTTTTTGCAGATGATAGCTAAAAATATGTATAGAAATACTTTTATACAAAGAAATACAATGTCATCTCCATGATGGTAAGAAGTATACTAAATATCCACCGATGGCCAAGCGTGTGTCTACAGGTGTTGCGCCTTTCTTCAGTTCTTTCACTTGCCTCCACTCTCGCCTCGTCTGAGAGTCGAGTGCTTTCACTTCTGCTAGCTTTGCTGCTTCTGCTAGCCTGTGTGCTGTTGATGCTGGACTGATTGTTGTTGTCTCCTGAAGGGGGACTTAGTCACCCTTTCGGAAGGCACTGGGACATGGCGGCAGGACACTACACCCGCTCTCTCTCCCTCTGCCCCAGTGATGTGCAGTGAGACGCTTCCTGTCCCCTTCCCCAGTTACCAAGGTGAGTTGTCTTTTGTGTCCAACAGACTCCACTACCCCTACCCAGGTCTCTTTTGCACATAAGCACAGTGAGACAGACACTTGTTACTTCACAACCTTGTGCACATCATAAGGTAAGAAAGGATCCACTCAGTGAATTTCTTTTTGGTAACACACAGAGCACAGAGGCTTGGTGTAAACCATCTGAACTTCACAAGAGTTTACTTTGTAACTTTAAGGTTATAAACATTCATTTGACAGGCACTTCTTCCAAAGAATAAAAAGAAAAATCAGTGACTTGTTTGGATTTTGAACTGGCGCAGAACCTTAACCACTAATAGCACTTTACTGCCGGGTAGTGCGACATGGTTCTGTAAAGGAACTGTTTTTCAATTACCATTCTTGCCTAAATACATTGAATACCAAACAGGCACATAAAGGTGGAAGTTGATTGTGTGGCTAGTTCTGTACAGAACTTTTGCAAACAGACATAGCATTAAGTCTTTAAGATTTCTTGAAGAGCCATTGCTTTATCAGTTTTGAGCCAATATGAGTGTTAGTTGTCATCAACTATGAACCATCTGCTCAAAAAATTGTTCTAGCAAAAAAAAAAAAAAAAAATCTCCAAAAAAAAAGTCACCAAATTTGTCGAGTAAGACACTTGTTAGATTTATATTGGTTTTTACCAAGGTTAAAGACACAAACCTCAAACTTTGCATCTCAAACTTACCTTATGGTATTAAATAGACTATATTATGAAAATTTACAGTCACTGAACACTTTATTAGGAACACTCATGCAGTCATCTAATCAGCCAATCGTGTGGCAGCAGTGCAATGCATAAAATCATGTCGGTACGGGGCAAGAGCTGCGGGTAATGTTCACATCATCCATCAGAATGGGGGAAAAAATATTTCTATAACTGGTGATCTCCTCGGATTATCACACACAACAGTCTCTAGTTTACTCAGTATGGTGCAATAAAGAAAAAAATCATCCAGTGAGCAGCAGTTTTGCAGACGGAAATGCCTTGTTGATGAGAGAGGTCAACGCAGAATGGCCAGAATGGCCAAGCTGACAGAAAGGCTACAGTAACTCAGATTAACACTCTGTACAATTGTGGCGAGCAGAAAAGCATCTCAGAACTCAAGACACATTGAACCTTGAGGCGGATGGGCTACAGCAGCCGAAGACCACGTTGGGTTTCACTTCTGTCAGCCAAGAACAGGAAGCTGAGGCTGCAGTAGGCACAGGCTCACCAAAACCGGACAGTTGAAGACTGGAAAAACGTATCCTGAGCTGATGAATCTTGATTTCTGCTGAGGCACACAGATGGTAGGGTCAGAATTTGGCACCAACAGCATAGATCCATGGACTCAACCTGCCTTGTGTCAACAGTCTAGGCTGGTGGAGGTGATGTAATGGTGTGGGGAATGTTTTCTTGGCACACTTTGGGCCCGTTAATACCATTCAATCATCACTTGACTGCCACAGTCTATATGAATATTGTTGCTGACCATTTACATCCCTTCATGGCCACAATTTACTCATCTTCTACTGGCTAATTCCAGCATGACAATGCATTATGTCACAAAGTATAAGTCATCTCAAACTTTTGTGTACATGAGAATGAGTTCAGTGTTCTTCAGTGGCCTTCCCAGTCACCAGATCTTCTTCAGTGGCCTTCCCAGTCACAAAAAACATTGCCCATCCGGCTCAAGGTTCTACATGTTGTGCATTCTGAGATGCTTTTTTGCTCATCATGGTTGTAAAAAGGCGGTTTTTGAGTTAACATAGACTTCCTTTCATCTTGAACCAATCTGGCCATTCTCCTCTGACCTCTCTCATCAACAAAGTGTTAACACCCACGGAACTGCCCCTCACTGGATGGATTTTTTTTCCCCCAACTCTAGAGACTATTCTGTGTGAAAATCCCAGGAGATCAGCAGTTTCTGAAATATTCAAACCAGCCTGTCTGACACCAAGAACCATGCCATGGTCACTAAGATTATATTTTCCCTCATTCTGCTTACCAGAGTTGTAAAGAATAGTAGCATAATAGTGCGTTGCATGTTAATACAAGCAGTTTTGTCTTTGAGAGACAATACAAGGAGTTTTGGCTACACAAACTACTTGGAAGAATATTTAGTGGCACCCGCTATTAGCAGCATCTTATTATACAATGTCAGTAGGTTGTGCACCTGGACGAATATAACAGATCATCAGTTTTGGTTTGACTGTTTGTGCTTCATGTCCAGGCAGAACACACCACTGACACTCCCATGTTCCAGGATGACGAGTGTAGGGTGCAAATCTGTGTGTGATGAGTGTGATGCAACCTTGAGTCACATCACCGGATCTCAAGTCTGTAGAAAACGTGAGATTATTTGAAACAGCAGATGAAACAAAACAAACTCCAGTGAGACACATCACTAATGTCACCCTGTAAAAGATGGTGAGGATGGAAGTAGGGGTTTTGCTCTCCTCAACCTCCTCAGGAAGTGAAGGCGCTGCTGGGCTTTCTTGGCTAGGCAGATGGTGTTGATGGTCCAGGTGAGGTCCACCATGATGTTCACTCCAAGCGTCTTGGAGCTTTTGACTCTCTCAAACGCTTGGAGTTAACATGGGAATTGGGAATGGTATGGGAAGTTGGGATATATGAATTTTTTGAGCCACTTTTCACTGATTTGGGGTTAGTGCTGAAGCTTACTGTCTAACTTCACTTGAGTGGAACTCACTTTCACTGTATGTGGATTGCAGCCAGGGCCCAATAACAAAGAATATACATGTATGAGCTTTTAAAAGGCACATGAAAATAGGGACATTGTCACTGCTATATGGCCTCAGAGCCATATATTTAAAAAAAAAAAAAATACACAAGGAGCCAGTTGTTTCTATTATAGTGCATCTATCTGAAATACCATTTTGTCAGTTAATTTTTCTTTTGGGAGATAATCTGTTTGACTATATTAACCACACATTCGAGGAAACAGGGCTGAGGACTGAAACAGAATAATTAAATTCAATCCGTCCAGACGTACAAACACGGAAACTGAATAAAATTCAAATACTTATTTCTGAAGAAAGTATCATCAAAAACTACTAGAACGGTCACTTTTTTGTTTGTGCAATACATAAGCAATTAAAAACACAAAGTGCAGAATGCCATCTTTTATTTATATAGAGGCCCCAGAGCGAAATACTGCTGCTTTCGAATATAGGTCATAATTCCCGACCTCCAACCAGGAAAAACCAAAGAAAACTTCGCCCCTACCCTGAATTCCTACTCAGGAACCCGGGATGGCCTCCTCAACTCTCAGTTCCTCCCAGTTCAGCAAATGATGTCAAATTAACATGGCTGCTCTCATCATCAGCAGTAAACACAGTAGAACTTCTTACGTTCAAATGAGTTTATACAAGTATTCGCTTTAGATCAGTCAGCATACGGATATATTCGCATGTTAAATATTACTGACTATACAGTTCACTGTTCTGAGGAGGAAAATATACATCACATATGACAGATAGCTAGCTAGCTTGATGTTAGCAAAATACGAACATGGAGGCGTCCATGATTCTTTCCCCCAATTTTAAACTCGAATGCATAGAGTTTGACATAATTCTGAGCTCCAGCTTCCTACTTCTGACTTAAATCGAATACAGCGTACGTGCACAGAAACTGAATGTTAAAAATGAAATTGAAGTTAAAAATGATTACCAAATAATATCAAATGACTCCTTCCATCATCAGAGGAGGTAGTGTGTTTTATAGTGTGTCGTGAATTGTTTGTATTTGATGTACTTTTTTCTTCTGCACACTTTAGACAAGGCGTCAACTTTACAGTACGGAACTTTTTCAGGAGTCTTCAGTGATGGTGAGTGACTCACTCGCTTTCGGGTTGTGCTGTTAAAGACACCTGTATATTGTAGATACACGCTATTAATTTGTGCTGATCTCACCAGTGGCAGCTCTTCCATATGGGCAGGTACTATACAGTATATCAGCTGTTCAACAAATGTTAATCTTTAGAAAGTACTCATGCGCAACTCCATACGTTTTAAATTTTGTGGGAATGCTAACTAAGTGTTTGGAGTGATCAACGGTTTTTTAAAAAAATTTATTTGACAGATATAAGCCAATGTTCCACTGATTTGGTCGCCTTTCTAGACGTTGCGCATCTACATCACATTTAGATGAGTGGAGTTATTATTGCACCTAGGGGTCAAAAATGAGAACTGCAACAAGCAAGCATTAATAGAGGACTCACTCCGCCCCCACGCTTTGGGTGTGGTTATCTAGCTAGCTATATAACTAACTAAGTTGTTAATGTCTTTGGAGAGCAATTATAAGCAGCCAGAAACTGTCATCATTGCACCAAATCCTTATAAAATGATACCATCTGATTTCAGTAAAGCCGTGATCGAAAATTTGGCAAAAAGTGAGTCAAATTAAAACAGCGAGGTGGCAGATTTATGTCAGAGATAATGGAATTGTATTATTTGACTCTCTGTAATTTTTCGTCTGTGTTGGGGCGCTGGCTTTAAGACCAGACTACATCTGTTAGAGGGTTACATTAAAATGAACTTGCTTAAGTCTAATGTGATATAGCCTCAGAAATTAAGTCGAGAGGCTGTGTTATTATTACTGTCATCATTAATATTAACATCGTTAAAACATCCTGCCCCACCAAGAGGAGCAGTCACGAGCTGCTGCTGTATTTCCCTGATGGTTGGTTGAAGGAGTTTCATTTTTTTCCCCCTCTTATTAACCTTCGTAAACGGCTGAACCTGTATTCCATGGCATGTATGGTTAGTTTTGTTAATTTTTTAAGGTAATTCTGTTCTAATGTGATTGATTTTACTTGTGTCATTAAAGGTTTTTTTGAAGGATCATTTTAGTCTGTCTTGTCAGTCTTCTGCACGTACAATGAACTTCACCTAAAAACTTGTAATAAATGGTGATAATGGCTCATGCTGAGGGACATGATTTACTTCAAAGCCATTCGTGTGATTTATGTGACTCCTGTGCACCTTGTTCACTGTACTGCAGAAAATTGCATTATTGAGCCGAACAAAAGTACAAACTTTCTACATGTCCGTTGCATGACCATCCATGCCTTTTTGGTACATTTTTTAAAGCAAAGCAGAGCAAACCTTCATGTAGCTTTAGTTTCAATTAATTCAGAGCTGTCTCGTTCAAGAGAGGTTTTCAGTCAGTTTATGCTGACATTTATACAAATGCTGCCTTGCTTACCTGTAAAGGGTTTCTTCTTGTTGGCTACAATTTCACAATATTTTTTTAACTGACCCCAAAAATATATACGAATATGTAATCATGTTAGACCTTCTTGATGATTTAGATTCAGATTTCTATTTTTACATATTAGCTATAACAGATACACTGCAAAAAAAAAAAAAGACATCTTAGCAAGTGAAAAGAAATCTTCAATATAGTCAGATTTATCTAGTATTTCCTATTATAAGATTACAATAAACAAAATATAAGATTATTAAACTTATTTTTAGACATTTGTTTTATTAATTTCAAGTTTAAAATGCCATTGCCAGATAATTTTGCCTTTTTCCTCCCCCAAAATAAATGTTTAGTGTTAGCAAAACTATCTTCCAACACAGAATTATTTTAAGCTTGAAATTAGTTTTAAAAAAAAAAAAAAAAAAAAAAAAGGCTAGAAATAAGTTAATAATCTTATATTTGGTTTATTGTAATCTTATAATAGGAAATACTAGATAAATCTGACTATATTTTCACTTGATGTCATTTTTCGCAGCGTGCATTCTGAGACGCTTTTCTGCTCACCACAGTTGAAAAGAGCGGTTATTTGAGTTACTATGGACTTCCTTTCAGCTTTTGTCTGTCATTTATTGCAGTGTACACTTTTATGTAGCAGTCACAAACTTTTTTATCTGCTCATGTTCTTCCAGTAATTACAATAATTATGACAAGAACAGTCACGAGTGGCCTTTTCATTAACCCCCCCCCCCCCCAAAAAAAAAACACCTGTAATACCTTTATTTTTTTAATATCATTTGTCACAAGCTTACACTTATAAATATACAGCACGAGACACATTTATGAAGTAATTTACTTATTTCTCTTCTGTCATTTACACAAAATCCCCATGATTTGAAATAATGTGAGGTGAGAGTCCTTTCTTCCTCCGTTCATTCAAATCCTCAAAGTTGCAATGACTATTGAATACAAAAGGTGTGGAACAAAAAGGTCTTCATTAGCTGGCTTCCTGGTGGCTCTCCTTATCCCACAAGGGTGTCTGGATATGCTCTGGAACTTTCTCTATAGCAGTCTAGAAGTAGAAATGCAATTTCTAAAAAAATTACAATTTCTATCTTCGTCATATAGAATTTACAGAGATATCATCACAGTCATTATACCTGGATAATTTAGTTTTATACTATCTTTAGTATATGAATCATGATATAAAGGTTTGCTAACAAACCGTGAACTTTGATGATAATGATCTAATTTTTTCAATTTAATGCATCTTTTCAAATGTATGCTTTTATTTTAAAAGAAAGGTTGAACACTGAAAATGAGGAAAAAATACAATTCTGCAAAAATGAAAATTCTGTTTTTTTGAACTACAGTCTCAGTACAAAATTTTAAAATCAAATACGGTCCTTCCAATCATTATTAACTGTTTTTAAAAAACTAATTTAAAAGGAAAGTGATAAAATATTAGAAGTCTTAGAAGAACGTACAGTTTGTCTGTACAATCACAATGTCGATATTATATCACTATGTTGCACATGGTACACCTCTGGTACACATTTTTCTCAAATGGGACACGTGTTCAGTCCATCAGCCACAGATAGAGGCTTATATACATCATATATTTGCTTCAATTAAATCAATCACAAGTCCATTAAAGGTGACTGATTAATTTTTCCACATTTTTAGTGTTACAACCTGGAACTGACATGGATTTAATTGGGATTATATGTCATGATTCTACACATAAACACACAAAAGAATTTACTCCCTAATCTAATTTAACTGGAAAGAGGCATGGTTACAGCATCTATTGTTTAGTTTGCTAAAAAAAGAAGTACATATTAGTTTCTTTTTGTTAGTAGCTGAGCTTATTGCTTTGAGTTTATTGCTCTATTCTACCCTCTAGTGGAATAACAGCTTTTTAATTCAATTACTGTGAACAAGATCAATTATTATTATTTTTTTTTTTTTTAATTCAAAATTTATTTGGTGGTTGGATTACAATGTTTATAGGTCCGATCCTGGCACATGGACATACGGCCCACACAGAGTTACACCCCCAGACTAAATGAAGTATGAGTAAAATGAAGAAATGTATAGCCTATTTTTCCAAAATAATACAAGCTTCTACTTCATTCTTAAACAATTAAACTTCCATGTTTTTTTTTTTATCTTGTTCAGAAACACAGCTGAATTACTCAAAAGCACACAAATCCTATGAAACAAAATTCAAAACTTGGAGCACATTCATGTAATTTAAATATTTGTCTACACAGACATGTGTATTGAATTTCTTATATTGCTTTTTAGTTTATTACCTTAGCGACCTCCATGGCCACTCCCTCAGGCAGGTTACGCTGAATGTACTCCAGATATGCGTGTGCAGTGGATCCTGTTATCCTGGCAATCTGACACACACAAGCCCTGTTCACGCACTGAACTGTATTTTATAGTTTACAACACATCCACAGTTTCAATCAAGAAAAAGCAGAATCATCAATAAGATCCTCCTATACAAATGCCTACTGTACTTCCAAAGTGTATAGTCTATAAAACTCACCTCGATGGATCTGTAGTGTGTCCTCATTTCATACTGGACCCTGTGGTTCTTAAAGATGTGCACCGACTTCAGAAGTGTGAGCCTCTCGATGTTTCTCGGTGGTTCAAACCTGCCACAGAACATGAGTAGAAGAAACATCACCTCGTGACGTGACGTGTAGTGAAGTGAAGTGACCATACAGTCAATTTATTGAAAGATATGTGTATAAACCCATAGTGACTCACACTTTAGTCAGGGTTAGGCCAAGCTCCTTGGCAGCCAAAGTTGCAAAAAACTCATAACTATCCAGAACTGCCTTATCGTGACCTTTAACCAACACGGTCAGCTTCTGAAACAGTGTGTCTGGCTCGTCCGTGACTGTGATCTACAGCAGACAGGAAGAAAATGATCCAACAGCAATAACTGTCCTCTCACGAACAACCGGTATCCAGTCAGTTTATTAAGAAAGGTAAAAAAATGCATGCTGTAAATGTACTTGTGACTTAGGGGAGGAGTATGATGTAGAAACATTTGCAGTGCTCACAAAGGCCACAGGAGTCCCATTACTACGGCTGCTGCAATAACAAATGAGAAGAAAAAAACAACAACAGACAAGCAGGCTATTAATTATTATTATTAACATAAATGTGGAAAAGCTCAGCTTACAGCCTTCAGTAACGGCAATTCCATCAGCTGAAAAGGAGGAGCTATAAAACACATCCAATTTTGTATTAACTCTTATCTCTAAGATTATAGTGCACAGATTAATAAGTTAGTTTCGATGCATGGCACAAATGAATCAGAGCACTTATTATAAGTTACAGCACAACCCATCATCATTTACATTTATTACTGAGTTTTTATACTTATTAACCTATAATGATTCAGTGAATTTAACCCACACCCAAACTTCAACTCTGTATATATATAATGTCAAACTTAGTGTGTTGTTTCAAAATTTCAGAAATAAACATCTCCATGGCTCTAACAAGTAGACCAAATATATGACTGCGTGTAAACAAGCAGTCTCCTATCTGAAGAAGTCCGTACTGAGAGACTCTGTGGAATTAGACAAAGCCATAGGCGACTTGGGAATGAAATGCGACCAACCGTGATGATGCTGGAGGAGCGCGAGCTGCGCACACACACCGCGGGACAGCAGCCTGAGACACAGAGCACTAGTTAGGTTCCCTACTTCACTCCACACCACACTATCTAGGTAATGCAAGCCCGTCATGACATACAGAAACAACTACATAACCTTAATAGCTGTCTGAGTCATTCATTTAAAAATTCATGCACCTTCAGCGAGAGTTCTTGTATTGCCTTTGACAGGAGTCCTGCACTGCAAAGTGTCCGCATGGACGCCGCCATCTTCAGCATCACCGGAAGTGAAACGAGTGAAGAACAGAAAGCGCTGTCAAACACTGCCTCATCAGCGCCACCTACCGGTCCGGAGAAAACCCTGCCCATCTGTGACTGGTCTACACCCAGCAGCCATAACCTTCAAACATCGAAGTGGGTTTGTATTTTTGTTTCTGAGTGAATTAAATTGAAATGAGTACAAGTAGAACTAAAATTAAGACACAGAATGAAACAATAATGTCAAAAATAATAATATACAGTAGAGGGGGACAGTGGCTTAGTGGTTACTGTTGCCTCACATCTCCAGGGTTGGGGTTCAAATCCCGACTCCACCCTGTGTGTGTGGAGTTTACATTTCTCCCCGTGCTTCGGGGGATTCCTCTGGGTTCTCTGGTTTCCTCCTCCAGTCCAAAAACATGCATTGTATGCTGATTGGCATCTCTAAATTGTCTGTAGTGTGTGTGTGTGTGTGTGTGTGTGTGTGTGTGTGTGATTGTACCCTGTGATGGGTTGGCACCCCATCCAGTGTGTCCTGGGATAGGCTCCAGGCTCCCCGTGACCCTGTGAAGGATAAGCAGTATGGAAAATGGATGGATGGATGGATTAAATAGACAGATGTGTAACATACAAAACAAATTGTATATCACTAATTTGTGCACTTTCAGGAACCACATTATCCTGGTTAGGATAATATTGTAATGTAATGAAAGTGAAAATTACAATATATTTTGCATCATTATGGAAATATACTAGACCCTTCAGTTTACATCTGTGCAGCACACAAGCTGTGCATCAGAGATCCAGTATGGTTGTCAGTCCCATTGTTCCCAACATTACCCTACACATACAAAAGCTACAGTACAACTTTGATTATATATTGATCATGAAGCAATCATCAAACAAGCAAAAAACATTATAAACACAAAACGTTATATAACAACGTTATAAACACAAAACTTTAATATTTTATATTTAATACATTTTATGTTAAACTTAAATGGCTGCAGTATTTTCTTTAAAAAGAAGACCAGACCTCTGGAATCTGAGACACGTCATAAGATTTTTCCAATCAGCCAGGAATTCTGGGATGCATTTTTGTTAACAATGAGAACCAGATGTCCAGGTTTGAGGTTTTTCTTCATCCTAAGTTATTTTAATGCTTCTGTTGAAGTCCATCTTCTATAGGAAAGAGTAGAAATATTACCTAGAATATTAGTCATTCCTTTACCAAATAATACAGAAGGAATTACTTTGTAGGTAAATATAAAAATATGATCAGGGTAATGTTTTCACGTGATCTTGACAGTGGAATGAGTGAACTATGTGCAAGTGAAATTTAAGAAACACTCCAAAAAAAAACTATTAGTGATGTCAGGGTCTTGAAGACATTTGCAGTTCAAAGGCATCATCATCATCAAATATATAAACATTACTGTGTTTTCTGGAAAATGTTCAACAAATCCAGCATTATAGTGCTTTGACAACACCTGCTCCAGATTTTTTGAGATATCTAGCTGGTACGCATGAGAGGATTTTTTTCCACCTTCAGTGCCACTGTCAGGGACATCAGTACTGCATATGATCCATTACTCATGACAAATGTCTATGATCTAAAAGCTTTTGCAGCATGAGTTTCAGTTAAGGTTCAAATTAAACAACATCAGAATTAGGGGAAAAAAAAAAGTGATCTGTGGGACTTTAACCATGGCATTGATGTTGGTACCAGAAGGGCTGGTTTGAGTATTACAGAAACTGCTGATCTCCTGGGATTTTCATACACACCAGTCTCTAAAGATTACACAGAATGATGTGAAAACAACAACAACAACAGCAAGAACAAACATCCAGTGAGCAGCAGTTCTGCACCTTGTTGCTGAGAGAGGACAGAGGAGAATGGCCAGACTGGTTCAAGTTGACAGGAAGGCTATGGTAACTCAAACAACCACTCTTTACACCCGTGGTGAGCAGAAAAGCATCTCAGAATGCACAACACATCAAACCTCGCGGCACATGGAGCACAACAGCAATCTTCAACTCTACATCCATCAGCAACATACTACCTTTATTTTTTTTTTTTCTTCTACCCCATGTTCCATGACCTCTTTGAAAATAATAAACATATAACTTTAAAAGAAGAGGATCACTATCAAAGAGAGAGATGAGAGATCATTAATAAATGTCAAATGTTTTGGCAAATTGCTGTGGTAGAAGATGAATAAAAGACCTTAGAAGGTACAGTTTGAGGTGATAACAGTAACGCCGCTTCCTATGGATCCTAGGATGACTTCATATCCTATGATGAGCAATTGAAAACAAAAGATCTCAATATCAGTAGGTTGATTAATGAACCAGCACAGCCCACATGGGTTTACTTTTTATACACTTCAGCAACATCATATCATATGCTCTGTTTGAAAAAAACATAGACAAATTGTACAGTATTATGCCCTTTGGTGCTTTTACACTGCATTTGAACAGAATCCAGTACCAGACAAAAAGCACAAGGTTTAACTCACCTCTTTATAAAAGTATTCATATATATATATGTGTACAGTTTAATATCAATAACATTTTTCCCTGAAAATCAGTACTTAAAATAGAATAGTGACAGCAGTTGTTATTTATTTCCATTAATAGTAGCTAATGTATCTCCTAAACAGTGTCTGGACATCAATAGTACAAAGTAGCATTTATTTTAAAAACACTCTGTTTGGGACATATGCATTGTAACAGTAATCGTAAAGGCTATTTCTACTTTACAATCTGTCCTGTTTAAACTAACCGTTTAAACAAAATAACATCAAACTTTATTTTCCTGTCCGGCTGATCCCACAGTTGACATTCCTTCCAGCTAAACTTTTCCATATTTGGTAAAAGTATCCAAAATGGTCAAATAATCCAGATCTGTTCACCAGAGACCTTCATACATGTTACTTACTTAGTGAATGAGCACATTTTCCATGAGTTATTAACAATCATTTAACAACTGCGATAGAAAATAGGATAAAGAAAAGATGTAGACTTGGGGAAATGAAAGCATTATATTGAGTTCTCAGAATTTCTTGTCATTCGACCAGTTTCTTCAAACTGTTGAACATTTCACATGACCAAATCTGTAGTGTAAAATTTAATTTAAATAAGGTAGCCTCTTGCTGGTAGACAAAAATAAATAAATAAATAATGCACTATGTGCCTCTATATGCTATATATAATTTAATCATTAATAATGACAGAAAATAGAGAAGCTTAAAAGAATATTTTAAAGAATATCAGTAGAATATTTAGCAAAACCTTAAGCCAATGAATATATGGACCAAGTCCAAAAAATGTTAGGATTTATGTTATATTTTTATTGATATAATAATTTAACTACTTTTTGTGCCAGAAAAAAAGGTTTTCTCCTGTTGTCTATAAACATGATTATTTTGTCTATTTTAAAATGAGCTGTATTTTATATGTATTTTATAAAAGACAGTGTTCTGTAATGAATGAATGAATTAAATAATTAAATTATATGGCTGTTGTTATATAAATCTAGACTATATTAATAAGCAGACTGAGGAGACTATGACTATTAAAGAAAAAAAAAACCCACCCTAAATGTCTTGCGTATCCAACTTTATAATTAATTCCTGATCTTCAGTATAGTTCACTATTTATTTTAGAGTGTAATTCTCAGTTGGCTTGATTAAAACTTCTTTAATGGATATGTTGGTCTATTTTCACTTTGGTTAACGGTTGTCTACATTACCCACAATGCCGTTTGACTGTCTGTTGATAGTGAGACTAGTGCAGCAGTGCTTTAGTCCTTAATCCTGTCTGTTCAGCTCGCGCATCTCCTCATCTGTATAATTTGCCTCAAATGGTTCAGGTAACAACACTTCAATTCAATAAAATGCTAATAGTGCCGTCCTCCATCAAAGCCATCATGCTTGACATCTCTTTGCTAAGTAGCTAAGCCAAGCCGGTTAGTTTTGTTCAGAAAATGGTGCGTTGAGAGCAAAATCTTTAGCTCTTTTGTCTTTAGGAGCTAACAGTGAAACTGACCATTAGCAATTATGTTTGAGATTTGCGCTAGCAACGACATCAGCAGGCAAACAACCACTAACATCGACCAAGGAATTAGGACCAGTATCACTAACACATCACAAATATTTTATTATAAACATATTTAATGTGTCTCAGCAGGACTTTTCCTTTAAAATATAGGTAATTTTTTCCCCCTTGTTATCATTGTTGGTTAAATAATCTTTCTATAATTATTAGTCTTGCGAACATTTAAGGCTAAGTTCATGTTACTCTTATGGTAGAAGATACAACGATGCAACTAATTATGGAAATAAAACTAGCTGCCCTGAACATTAAAACATTATTTACCAGCACTACTAATGACAAACAAGTCCTTATCCGGTTATCTTTAACCTTTATGTTCTATTCTACTGTATAAGGTGACTTTCTTTTATTGTCTTTTATTTTATTGCTTTCCTCTCTGATTTGCACATGTGCCTGCTATTAGGAGGATTTCAATCATGTGAAGACATAAAAGACATATTTGGTAAAAATAAATACACATTACAACTATACTGCCATAAAGCCAATAGATATGAGGCATCCATCGCTAGCTAGAAGTAGAACCTACAGATAAGTGATACGGTACTGGAAACATATATAAAAAGACATCTTCTTGAGGTTATACAGCTTTCTCCTGTTGAAGGCCCAAGATATATTAAGGATGACAATTATATCAGGCCATTTTGTGTGGCCGGAGTTCATACTTCATTCTGTCATCATCGTGTATGATGCCTGTGACTGATGACTGTGTGTTGATATTATGCCACAGGAGCAAGGCCACAATCACGGAAGCCAGCTGATAAGAGATATAAATAAATTCAAAATTAGCACATGATTCTGCAGTTACTTAAATTCAGTACAGTGTTTTGTTTTTTTTCTTCCTATACTAATATACTTGTCTTACCATAATAGTTGCTAAGGTAAAAACTATTCCAAACAGTATTCTCAACGCGTTCTTCACATGTCTTATTAAGATTGGGCTGCAATTCTGAGGAAGACGAGACAAAGTGATACTTGTGAATTCCTTCTTTTTACGTATGGGGATGGAGTGAGAACCTGCCGAAGCACGTTTAATCTCTTACCATCTTGTGAACATAGCGCAATGGACTCTGAACTGTCATCGGGTCAGTGCCAGCATTTTTGTTCAACTGCATAAAGAAAGCAGAGACATAGTCCTTGGTTCATCAACTGCAGTCCTGCACACTCAAACCCTAAACAGTCTGACGTTTTCTCTACTGCTGATACGTCTGATCCAATGAATTATCAAGTACTTCATAAGTTGTCAGAGAGAAATAGTCATTAACAGTCCTGAGAAAAATTAAAAACATGAAGAAACCATTTCAAGTTTTTTAGATTCAAAATGTAAATATCTGAAGTATCTTTAGCGATCTGTACCTGTAACGTTAATACATGCCTTACACATCCTGACAGTGTTAGACTCATATATTTCCAGCCAAAATCTTGTTATACCACATATTTGTAACCTAAAAATATATAGAATGGGACGTTTTGTAGTCTCATTACGTGACATTTTGGGGTCTTACTTGTCCCTACAACCTAGCATTGCTAAATTTTAATGTGCCATGTGAAATCATACCTCGTTACTTCTATAATTTTGCGCATTGACAATGACTTTTGCACATCTGGCTTCTTTGTCTAAGTAGTTTTGAGGACAGTCACATGAAGAAGGTATCTGATCTCTCCAGTCATTGTAATGTATCAGACCACAGCACTCAGCCTGTTAACAAAAAGGGAGACAGACACTGTTACTTAAACTTTACACTGAATAAAAATGGATAAGGGTTTAATAAATTGTTGTCTAACAGATTTGATCCAAATTAAGGAAATGAAAAAAAAAAAAAAATCTATTAGATCATATAATCTCATCAGAACAGTTCGGATGAATATCTGAGACTGCAAAAGACTTCAAATATTTTTATTTAGCAGTTTTATTAGCCAAACATGTGGCAGCAGCGTAGTGAATAAAATCATGCAGGTACAGGTCAAGAGCTTCAGTTAATGTATAGATCAAAAATCAGCATGGGATAAAAATGTGATCTATGTTGTTGGTGTGAAATGGGATGGTTTGAGTATTTCGGAAACTGCTGATCTCCTGGGATTTTCTCACTCAACTGTCTCTAGAGTTGAAACAGAATGGTGCAAAAACCAAAATCATCCACCAGTTCTGTGGGTGGAAATGCCTTGTTGATGAGAGAGGTCAGAGGAGAATGGCCAGATGGTTTCGAGCTGACAGGTAACTCAAATAAGCACTCTTTACAACCGCGGTGAGCAGAAAAGCATCTCAGAATGCACAACATGTCAAGCCTTGAGCTCTATTTCAACGTATGGCTTGCGCGCATTTGGCATCTTAAATTCAGATGATAAAAAGATTAAAAACAACAGAATTATTAACAGAAGTATCACCTCCTGTTGTAGTTTGTTGAGCTCGCGACGGAAAACTTCATCTGTATTATAAAGCAATGTCATGTTTCCAAAACTGTCTTCAATTTTCTTCTCTACCTGAGTAAACAACAGCAATACTCCATGAAGATAACACAATAAGACATGACTGCTCTTGTTGTAAAGCAGTGAACATACACTTTTTAAAATTGAGTACCAGGAGCGTACCTGTGGCTGTGCGAGTATGGCTATGATTGTCAGGGCCAAGAGGGCAATGAATTCAATAGTCATGAAAATACTGTACTGTGGAGAGATAATGAAAACACAAAAGACTATCACATGCTCTAACATTCGGTGGTGAGCCTTTGAAAAGCAATTATGTAATTTTGTGAGTTTTTGTTTCAAAGTCATTGCTGGCAAGGATAATAAAACAGTGTTACATCAAGTGTGTTCTGACATGAATGAATATGAAATTATTATTTAGGAAAACATAGTGTATAATACCATTAAACAAGTACAACATTACTAATAAGCACCGTGCTGCTTCAGACAGAAGAGAACACTCCTCTGGTCTACTTTTAGTAATATTTGTATACCTTAACTGGCCTTTATAATAATACAGACTATGAACTATAAACTATAAACAGAACCTTTATGGTTCTCATGTAATTGATTTTTAATTGTTTTATGATTCTACAATCCTGTGTTGATTCATTATGTTCCTGCAGTTAAATAAATACTCCAACATTAAACCTACAAACATTTTATTCAGCATTCATATTTTTTAATATGATTCTACAATTGTTTGTTTTTTGTCAAATGTTTGGTCACTTCCACTTCCACAGGGCATAAACGTAATATTAAAAAAATGCTTCTTTTTTTTTTTAGAAACACGGATGAACCAACTAATGAATAAACAATCACCACAGCGCTGTTGAATACTCCATTCTGATTAGTGAGAAGGCGTTGACTACTTTTCTATAATAGCAGATCTGACAATAGTGCCGGTTGTAATTCCATCTACTGGTTTATATTGGGGGGTACGGTGGCTTAGTGGTTAGCACGCCTGCCTCACACCTCCAGGGTTGGGGGTTCGACTCCCGCCTCCGCCCTGTGTGCATGTGCTCCCTGTGCTTTAGGGGTTTCCTCCCCCAGTTTAGAGATTGGCATCTCTAAATTGTCCATAGTGAGTGAAGGGGTGTGTGATCGTGCCCTGCAATGGGTTGGCACCCCGTCCAGGGTGTCCCCTGCCTTGTGCAAGTCCAGGCCCCCCTCAACCCTGTGTAGGATAAGTGGTACAGAAAATGGATGGATGAATATTAAGAATTACTTAATATTAAGGCCTGATAGGAACACAATGTTTTTAACTCTAATGAAGTACTTATGATGTGGTTATTTTACCGCTCTGCATGGATGTGCGGGGAATGTTGTGATATAATGATGTGTGACGTGTCTCTCTAGTGTGTCGAGCTGGTGAGAAAGCCGACAAGCTAAAAGGTTGTGCTTTCCTAACAAGTCAGCTAAAAACATGAAAGGAATGTCCTCATCAACTCCCTTACAATGATCCAGAGAGTGCCATATTGTGTGCCATATTGTGGCATTTTGTGGCACTACTAGCATATTTGCAACAACCATTTTGCTCCAGAGGACTTTGGGAGACAGCTGTGCCAGAAACCTGCTGCTGTTTGCTGAAACAGAGCTGTAGTTAAGACCTCTTAACGTTGGTTGTGTTTAATGTTTGAAGGCAAGCCCTGCTATTTCCCACATCTACACCAACAAGTTTCCCATCCTCTTCTGAGGTTGGCTTCAGCACCGAGAAAGTTAGGAGAAGTCTCGGCTTTAGCGTTCAGCCTCCACATGCACCAATGCTACCAACGAGGTAGCATACTCCGGTTCAAATAAATATCGATTAAGCTCATATAGAGACATTTCTACTTCAGAAATCTCAGACATATTTTTGAGATGTGACAGGAAGTGCAATGTCTTATTGTGGAAACTGAAGGCCTTGAATAACCAGAGCTAGGATACTCACTGCAAAGCTGACACAGAAATCAATATTGATTATTAATTTTAAATTTTTTACGTTTTTTTGCGCAAGCGCATTAAAACATTTCATAACAACTGAGAAAATAACCTTACAATGTGATATTGTTTGTGAAATAGTTTTATGCTTGAAATAGCATGCAACTACTCTTCTGAAATAAGCCCTGTGGAAGTTATCTTTGGAAAAATATATACAAATATATGTAATTAATTTAGGTTTAATATTAAAGCATTCCTTGAAGTGTACATTTCCGTTCATGTACCGTAAATAAATGTGTAGTTGGACAGACCCAAACATGGTGTCTAATATTTTAAATTTGAGTATTTTCACCATTTAATGTACATACCATGTGAGCACTCATGTACTGCACATGATATTGAAAGCAAAAAGTAAAAAAAAACTATCTTACCAAAAGGAGAGCTAAGACATGCTCCTGGTATGCTCCATATACTCCTAGGATGGAGAGCAGGATGGTAGCCAATCCAAATCCAATGCTGAAGAGTACACTCTGAGTCCCATCCTGAAATAAAACAGCATAAATGCAATAACACAATTTCTTGCATATCTTCATACATGCAGACACAAGGATAGAGTAGTTTTTAATCCCCTTAAATACCCTTTTATTTGGCAAGACTATTTCAGAGATTCGGTATCATGTAAAAAAAAAAGGAGTAGAAACATAAACAGTGAAATAGGGCTAAACAAGCAAACTAATAATACTGAATCTGCAAATTATTTCTGTCAGTGATGCAACAGGTATTATTGGTCTTACTTGCCAGTAATAACCACTTATCAGTGGTTCAATCTTAAAAGTGCTTGCCACTATCCCGACCAGAAGCAAGACCACCCCTAAGAACTGAGAATAGAAAGGTAACAGAAATGAATGCACTTTCTTTTAAAAACAAATCATCTGCACAACTATCACATTAAAAAACTACATTGAGAGTTAGTGTCTTACCCCGAGCAGAATATTAAGAACAATGCACAGTCTTCTCATGAAGGCGCTTCCTTTAGCCATTGTGAGTAGAAGAAAAGGGCACTTGGGTTCCTGCTTCTCTTATGATAAATAAGCAGAGGTCCCACGAGTGTTTTTAATGTGGTTCTTGGCAGAGGTTGCGTTGATTCAGTGTTGTTTAAAGATACCTCATCGCAATGTTTTGGTTACACTGGTGGAAAATGACCAAATTTGGAATCCAGAGAGCCTTCACTAGACTGTCAAGCAAATCTCCAGGACATTCTTGGCCACAGGAAATATGTGTTTCGATTGGACTCTCTCCACAACACTGCTACTCCGAACTCTGTTACATAAGAGAATCATGGTAGGTGGAGCTGAGATTTTTTTGGGTGTGTTTCCTCACATTATCAGAAAATCCTACAAGCATGGGAGTACATAAACAAACGTTTAGAGCCAGCATTAATTATCCGGTGATAAAGACACACACACACGCACACTTGTCTTATTCTCCTTGTGAGGACTTTCCACTGACATAATTATTAATGCAGCTAATGTTACGTCTATGCCTAAATTTAAACCTAACCATAATGTCAGTAACCTTAAGGGAAACTTATGGCTCTTTTTTAAGCCACAGTCAAAATCCTGTCACAAACCAAAAAAGAAAAACACTATTCCTTGTTTGTTTGTTTTTTTTTCTTGGGGACCAGCCAAATGTCCTCACAAGGTCAAAATTGTCAGATATTCCTATCCTTGTGGGGACATTTGCCCTCACCCCCCATCCCCCTCCCCCCAAAAAAAAAAAATCCATCACAAGACAATCCATCACAGGGCCACTCTCTCTCTCTCTCTCTCTCTCTCTCTCTCACACACACACACACACACATACTCTCTCTCCTACAGTCTCTCCTACTCTCTCTTGCTCCCTCTGTTATTGCTGTTGTGGGGTATCTCCATGAATTCTAAAGAAAAAGCCAAATAGCCAAAGGAAAATATTTTGTCATCTCATTCTGTGTTGGATTGGATTGATGAATGAATAAATTTAGCAACATAATCTATTTAGTTCAGACAAATATTCTCGTGTATGATGAAGTTTTTTCATAGCAATTAATGCTACATATAATCATAGATAATCTTGATAATATATAAAGAGAGATTTTTTTTTATTATTATCTTGGGTCAAAGTTATGACGTGACAAATTCAGTAAATTATTTTCAGGTGAGAACTGTTAGCTCCAATACTTCTGTAAATTTTAAATAATTGCTTTTTAAATTCCTCAGATGCCATACTCACACACTGAAGAAGAATCCCTTTTCAGGAGCTCTGGAACAGGTCCCAGTAACTGTCAGTAGTTAATAAAGCATTGTAAATGCAGGCATCTTTGTCTGAAAGAGTGTGCAGGCTTGAAATGTGATTTATAAGTGTTTAATTTAAGACCTCACAAAATTTTTGATTACGTATGAGCTGAAGGGTTTGTGCCAGATCGGTTCTCTCTAACTAGCAGGAGCACAGTGAAGTGTCAGGGAGTGCTGGCTAGGAAGTGTGAGTTTATTATTGCTGAGCTAAGATTTAATGAATGAGGCTGTATTTTCTACAGTAGTAAATCTTCCTAGTTGGATCACTCACTGTAATAACTGTGCAGCCCTGCATTCAATCATTAGTGAAGACACACATTAGTAAGGTACAGTTTTTCTGTAAGTGTTGCAGAATTCAGTTTTGGGCTAAAACATCATTCTAAGAATTTTGAAATAAAATAAAAAATATATTTAAATAACCTCTTTACAGTAACCTACAATAGTTCCCCAACTTTTACCCTTCCTCAATTAAATACATGACTAGAAACCCACCTTTTCTGCCTTGCTTTTCCACCTACCTATATTGGATTAGATTAGATTATTATAGATTGTATTATTATATAACAACAAGCCACATATTCCCTAAAGGTCTCCTTATCTTACAGTTGAGGCCAAAAGTTTACATACACCTAGGTTAAAGATATTCACTCTCAGCTTTTCACACATTTCTCCACACATTTCATGTTGCCATACATTTCTTGTGGCAAGTCAATTAGGGCATCTACATGGTTCACATCAGATTTCAGCTTTAAATCAGTATATCAGAATTCCAGTGGGTCAGAGGTTCACATACACCAAGTTGACTGTCTCTTTAAACAGTCTGGGAGATTCCAGAAATTGATCTAATGACTTCTGATTTGCCAATTGTCATAATTAGGAGTTAATTGGGAGTGCACATGGTGTTGTAAAAGGGCTTACCTTTAGAGTCTTTTTGGCCTTGATAACATGGGAAAATCCAAGCAATCCAATCTTGGAACTACATAGACCCTGCATGATTCAGGAAAAAGGCACAAATTAACTCCTAGGGATGAAAGAACTTTGTTGTCTTGAACACCAAGACAACAACAAAGGAACCTGTGAAGGAGTTGGAGGACTCAGGTACCAAAGTATGTACATCCACCATTAAAAGAGTCTGATATGGCCATGGCCTGAAAGGCTGTCATATAAGGAGGAAGCTGCATAAAAAAAGCCAGACTGAAGTTTGCAGAAGAACACCAGCCTTTTGGAGGAGTGTTCTCTGGTCAGAAGGCATGATCCATTGTTCGTAATGATCAGCACTATGTATGGAGGGAAAAAAGTGAGGCTTTTAATCCAAAGAACACCTTTCCAACCGTGAAGCATGGGAAATACCAAAGCAACACCTCAAGACATCAGCCACAAAGTTAAAAGTCTCCCAGCATGACAATGATCCTAAACATACCTCCAAAGTTGTAAAAAAAAATGCTTAAAGACAATAAAGTGAAAGTATTGGAGAGGCCATTACAAAGCCCTGACCATTGAAAATTTGTGGACTGAAGTGAAAAAGTGTCTGAGCAAAGCGGCCCACAGATCTGGCTGAGTTACACCAGTTCTGTCAGGAGGAATGAGCAAAAATTCCAGCAAATTGGCATTGTGAGAAGCTTGTGGACACTAGCCCAGGTGTATGTAAACTTTTGGCCTCAACTATATATTGTGACAAAAAACTTTTAAATATGCAGGGGCTTCTAAGACTTCTAAGACACGTGGCATGGCTATGAAGGCCCAACTATATACCAATTTTCTCAGAAGTCAGTAGGGGGCAGAAAAACACAAGTGAGTCATGTAGGGTAGTTGTACTGTGAGGAAAAAGCCAAGCTCAGAAAACTCACTGTAGGTTGTGTTGAGCAAGACAGTGCAGTAAACACGGATAGCTGTTTCTGCAGTACACAACAATCTACCAATACTAATCCTCAGAAATATGCATAAAAATGGGAATGCTTAGAAGAGAAATAAATCTGTTGGACTGGGAGCTGTACTGTGAGCTGCACTAGATTGTTCATTTTTGGTCTAGGTTCTCTGGTATATTTTTGGTGCAGTTGAAGTGTTAAAGACACGTTGTTTGCTAGATTGGCTAGATTGGCAATTCAACCGCACTGGCATTAGCCATTCTTCTGTTATCAAAGTTTGTGCTGAGATATGCATTCAACAAATTCAACAACATCTGGCCACCAGGCCATGCACAAAATAAACTAAATGGTGGAGATAGTTATCAAAATGTTGATATATCACTAGAAATATGTTGGACTGATTTTTCTTTTTCTTTTTTTTTTTAGTGTTGCATGAAATAGTTCCTCATGTGATTGCATTGAGGTTTCCAAATAAAAGCCTTTTGAAGGATGTAAGTTATGACTGAGGCAAAATTATTCATATTTAACTTGATATTGTAATTTAGGAATGAGTTGATGGGGAGTGGTGTTATCAGTGAGTAGGCCATCATATATATAGGCTGATCATATATTGAATATATTAGTCTATGTTTCCTGACAAACTTCTAATACATACAACACAAAGTGTAAGAGTAGGGTTGTTTGGATAGTTAAGGGGTGTTTGTCTCCTCAAGGGGTTCTACATTGACCCTTTAGAGGGACAAGCCATAGAACATAGAACAAGACCTAGGTTACCTATATTTAAACTTTTTCTTTAGTGTAACCTAGTTTATAGACTCAGGTAATTCTATAGTTAAACCATTTAATAGAGTCTAGTGCTGTTAAACACATTTTTTAAAAAAATGAAACATAAGGATTTTGCCACCATTGTGCATAGAAACCAGTTATTTACCATAATTTAAATTTAATTAGTACATTTACATTTAGTAGATGCAAACTGCTAGTTTGTCAGGGGTTACCAACATTTTTGTAGCCAGTTCTAAAAAAAAATTCCACTAATCCCCTCATTATAAAACTATTTTATGAACTAATCAAACATTAGGCTCATTATTCATGTATACAGTAATATTGTGCATTAGCAGCTCATCCATAGGGGCATATGTATCAGTCATTGTATAAATGCTAATCTCCATAACCACCATACATCTGGAATTCTGTTGAAAGTCTATTTAACTCTTTTGATTGACCATTGATAGAAAAAAATTGCTATCTGACAGATTTGGTTGATGTTCCATTGATTTGCTCACCTTTCTAGATGTTGCACAATCATGGGGCAAGACGCTTACTGCCTCATTTAGCGCCATAGAGTTATTATTCCACCTAGTGGTCAAAATGGGAACTGCAACAAGCCCTAATAGTGCATTTGATGTTTTTGGAGAAGGAGCAGCAGACAGGACAGTTAATGACAGGGTTGCCAAGGTCACGGTTTTTATGCTAAAATGGCCTAGTAGAAGAATACTATGTGGTCACCAAGAGCTTGTTTAATAACAAATAATCAGAATTAAATCTAACACATTTTATGTGTTACACTGCAAACAAAGGCAAAGTGTTAGTGCAGAGAGTGGGTCTATGATGTACAGAACCAATTCTACTGTATGATATATTGCAAAGATTGGTGTGGATATGGCGTAGATATGAAGATATGAAGTGGATAATGTGCATACATCAGAATTGTGTGTGCACCACGGTGACCTTGTTTCCCACACAAAGACTGACAAAATGAAGAAAAATATGGCTCCCTTTTTCAATGCCCCAATGATATTTTTGGGCTTCCAGTGATTTTTTTTAGATAGTTTAAGGTCTTTTTTGTGGTTTTTGAGATGTAGTTGGACTGGAAATTTCCTGAAACCTGGCAACCATGGTTAATGACTTTAGCGCTTCAGTGTGCACCACAACAGAACTATATGGACAAAAGTATGTGGACACCTGACCATCACACCCATATAATGTGTCCATTCCAAAACCATGAGCATTAGCACGGAGTTGGTCCCCCTTTTGCTGTTATAATAACCTCCACTCTTCTGGGAAGGCTTTCCACTAGATTTTGGAGCGTGGCTGTGGGGATT
>CM075020.1:8425832-8483653 GCA_037576675.1 Pangasius sanitwongsei | reverse complement strand
TTTGTGTGTGTACGTGTTGTATCTTGCTACTGACCATGCTGCTGTAACACAAGAATTTCCCTCATGGGATCAATAAATAACTCCATTTAAGCTGCTAGACTCTCAACTGCCTATTATGGGGTACCTTTGCAGTTATTTAATTTTGTTTTAGGCTACTTGTCGTTATTAATGTTGATCTGTTCCACCAAAATCTATGATCTATGATGTGATGCTGTTATTGTGGATATTTATTGGAGCTTAAGAGTTTTTTCTTCTTGCACTTCCTACTAATTCAAAAGCAAGTAGTTTTACAGACTACTTATGTGTGTCACTGAGGTTTGATTAAACCCGTTCAACATAAACAGACTAATCCCGCCATCTCCAAACATAACCGTTCTTAACGTTTCATCACGACCTGAAGGACTGAATTTGACTCCGCGCTCGCGACCGACTCACACACAAGGTAGGCCGACAAAGTGACGTCAGGCGCACGAAACACACCCTAGACGGTGAGGCAGGGATTCTCTGAGGATAAATAGCAGCCTGAAGTTGGAGTACCTGTGTTTCCAAGCCGCCCATGCGCGCACATGTTTAAAATAATAATAATCGCCCTGCTCTGCGACGCGGCAAACGTTTTTTTTCTCCTCTGACGTGTGAAAACGCGAGCCGCTGCGTTCTCGTGCCGTGAAGGTGATGTCGCGTGCGTGTTTAATCCACTGGCTCGTGCTGCAGCTGTGGTGCTGTGGGTCGCGCGCGCGAACGGGTGGCTGTCCGGTCCAGTGTACCTGCGAGCAGGATGGTGTGTATGTGAGAGTGGAGTGCGCCGACCGAGGACTCACCTCACTGCCGGAGTCTCTCAGCGTTTACACCAGTTACCTGTAAGTGTGTAAGTTTTTACACCATTTATCTGTAAGTATAAAAGTCTTTACACCATTTATCTCTAAGTGTGTATGGCTTTACACCATTTATCTGTAAGTGTCTAAGTCTTTACACTCCTTATCTCTGAGTGTGTATGGCTTTACACCGTTTATCTGTAAGTGTGTAAGTCTTTACACTCCTTATCTCTAAGTGTGTATGGCTTTACACTCCTTATCTCTAAGTGTGTATGTCTTTACAACGTTTATCTCTAAGTGTGTAAGACTTTACATCGTTTATCTGTAAGTGTGTAAGACTTTACATCGTTTATCTGTAAGTGTGTATGTCTTTACACTCCTTATCTCTAAGTATGTAAGGCTTTACACCATTTATCTCTAAGTGTCTAAATCCTTACACCATTTATCTCTAAGTGTGTAAGTCTTGTATAAATAGGACAGCCATAATATTAAAACCACTGACAGGTGCCGTGAATAACATTGATTATCTTGCTACAATTGCACCTGTGAAGGGGTGAGATATATTAGACAGCAAGTGAACAGTCAGTTCTCGAAGTTGATGTGTTGGAAGCAGGAAAAATAAACAAGCGTAAGGATCTGAGCGACTTTGACATGGGCCAAATTGTGATGGCTAGACGACTGGGTCAGAGCATCTCCAAAACGGCAGGTCTTGTGGGGTGTTCAAGGTATACAGTGGTTAGTAGCTACCAATAGTGGTGCAAGGAATGACAATTGGTGAACCTGCAACAGGGTCATGGGTGACAGGATCATTGGCACCCGAGGCTCACTGATACGCGTAGGGAACGAAGGCTAGCCCGTCTGGCCCAATCCCACAGAAGAGCTACTGTAGCACAAATTACTGAAAAAGTTAATGCTGGCTATGATAGGAAGGTGTCAGAACACACAGTGCATTGCAGCTTGCTGCATATGGGGCGGCGTAGCGGCAAATTGGTCAGAGTGCCCATGCTGACCCCTGTCCACCACCGAAAGTACCTACAATGTGCACGTGAGCATCAGAACTGGACCATGGAGCAGTGGGAGAAAGTGGCCTGGTCTGATGAATCAAGTTTTCTTTTACATTATGTGGACGGCTGGGTGTGTGCGCATCTCTTACCTGGGGAAGAGATGGCACCGGGATGCACAGGAAGAAGGCAAGCTGGTGGAGGCATTGTGATGCTCTGGGCAATGTTCTGCTGGGAAATCTTGGATCCTGGCATTCATGTGACGTTACTTTGGCATGTACCACCTGCCTAAACATTGCTGCAGACCAATACACCCCTTCATGGTAGCGGTATGACCTAATGGTTTTAATTTTATGACTGATTGGTGTGTGTGTATGTATATATTTTAAATATTTTTGACTTAGCAAGGAAAAGAAACATCAGTATACTATGGGTTCTAACTTGCAGAGTTGGCTTACATTCTTTCCCATCTTACATGACTCATCGGTTCTATCATCTTTGGGTCTTGTTGTATGCATTAATAATTAATTTTGGTCAACCAATTAAAAAAAAAAAGCATGAGCTTTCAAAAGTTCTCCTCAGCATGGGTCTAAATCTGCCCATTTATCAAGTGCAAATATCTTCCATTTACTAATGTTACTTCTGAGAAATTCTACAGAGATACGTGAACACACTTTTACTTTTGAAATTGGGACATCCCGTGTATTAACAATATATTCTGTAATATTAATAAATACACTATATAGCCAAAGGTATGTGGACACCTGTCCATCACACCCATATGTGGTTCTTCCCCAAACTGTTGGCACAAAGTTGGGTGCACACAATTGTAATTGATTACAATTTCCCTTCACTGGAACTAAGGGGCCCAAACCTGTTCCAGCATGACAATGCCCCTGTGCACAAAGCGAGCTCCATGAGGACATGGTGTGCCAAGTTCATTGTGGAAGAAAACAAGAGTCCTGCACAGAGCCCTGACCTGAACCCCACTTTGGGATGAACGGGAACACTGACTGCACTCCAGTCCTCCTCGCCCTACATCAGTGCTTGACCTCACTAATGCTTTTGCGACTGAATGAACACAAATCCCCGCAGCCATGCTGTGGAAAGCCTTCCCAGAAGAGTGGAGGTTATTATAACTGCAAACATAATGTTATTGCTGATGTTAATGCCCATGGTTTTGGAATATTATCCCAAACAGCATGTAACTGAGAGAGGATACAGTCAAAGCAATTAAAGGATAATGCCTTGCTCGAGAGCCCAACAGTGATTCTCAGGGATTAGCACAGCTCAGCTCATAAATAACTGAGTACTTAAAGTAGTACTCTCACTATAATTTTAAAGTAACTAAAAACTATAAATATAAAGAGTTCTATTGCTAAAAACTCTTTCTTGCTTCTTTTCCTAATATGGAGCTGTTTGACCAATCCTGCCCCTTTTCACTGAAACGGTGGTCCAATTATAGGATGGTGCCAGATGTTCACTGTGGCAGCAGACTGAACCGCAGCAGGTGCAGCTTTGCTCTGCTGTAAGATGCTCAGGGAAACCTGATTCACCCCTCTTTCTTTGATTATTCTTTACCGAGCCTGATTTTCCAGTTGTATAATCAAATACTGGTAAGATTATTTTGCCATTGATCAAACTTTGTTTGGCAGCCCTCATTATATATGTTATTTATACAGTGAAGTTCAGATGTAGTTTTGACAGATAAAGGTTTCACATTTTCATGAAGCCCGAAGGAGGGCACACTGCCTGGCCTCTTTTCTCCTCCAGGGCAAGGAGCTCCTTTGGCTATGCATTTAATTGGAGCGGCCATGGTAAACAAACAAAGCCGCTATCTGTTCTTCTCCTGCTTTGTGTACCTTGCAGACACTGTGACTCCACAAACCAGTAGGCTATTCATGATGGGTCCAAAGGAATGAGGCTGATAGAATTACGAGACTGCATGGTACCTAACAATTTTATCCATCTGATAAGATTGATAGGTATCCTACAACTTCACCTAGACACAGTGAGCCACCTGGCAAAAAGGCCTCCTTTTGTACTCTGCATTTAGGGACGAGACAGTCCTCTGCAGCAGAGCTAAGAGTGAGAGACAAGGGAAGAGAGTGACCATCAGCTTCTTTGAAAAGGTATCCCTGCCCTATGCTAGTCAGCTGCCCTGTAATTTATTTCACCCTCCCTGCCCCCTGCTGCCAGGATACTTTAGACCCTTGGGAAAGACATTGAGGAGCTATGAAATTGCCTCTTTTTGCTTGCCTAACTTTCTCCAAGCTCCCTCAGCCCTGCATTAAATCTAATTATGCAGCTGCTGCATTGTTGATTAGAGTTAATCCAGTTTCCTAGAAGGCGTCTTAATGTGCTGCTTTTATTGGAGATCTCCTTACACACCACTTTGGGTTTATTTGTCCACTGCTGTGAAGATTCTCTTTTCCTAAAACAGCAAATAAACTGTATTGCCTTATAGAGCATACAGTAAATGTTGATCCTCTGTTATTTTTTTTCTCTTTCTTTTGCTAGTCAAACAGAAAAGACATTTTTGGCTCGTAACCCGTATTATATACAGTGGACCCATTTTTAGACATTTTGCAGATTTTATCAGCCTCTTCCCCAGAATCTCCTTGGGGGAGATGAACCTTTTTGAGAAATGGCTTTCAAAATTACCATTTGGTTCCTGATGGATTCTCTGACCAAGTCTCTTCTTTCCCAGCCCCCTAGTTTTGATAGACACCCAGATTGTTTTCAAAGCCTTGGAAATCTTTTTATATCCGTCACTTGATGTGGACCTTTCCACAACTTTTTGTTGTGGAGTTGTTTTGGGAGGTTTGTGGAGCCCTTGTGTGGATCTGCACTTGAAAAACTGAATGGCCATACTAAACAGTTGTATTCAAGCTATCAATTGCTATGATTCCACCCAGGCGCTGAAAAAAGTAAGTGACTATATGACTTTGAACGCAATTGTTTATTCCTGAGATTGTTTAAGGGTAAAGGGGGTGTATACTTATCAAACCAAAATATTGTCGTTTATAAATAATGTTAGAAATGTTTTATTGTTAAGTGTTAGATTAGCTAGAAAAAAATGATTTATTTTATTTTAATTCCATCTAATAGGCCAACTCAGCGTGAAAATAGTTAAAGGGTGTGTATTCATTTTCTATCTACTCTAAATAAAATCTCAAAATCCATGAAGCACAGATTATATTGGGCAATGCTTCGTCGTACTGTCTGTTATTACAAATCCACAGGTTTTATTTTGCATTTGAGATTACTATTTCTAAAATAAGTGCAACTGTTTGTGGAACATATTGATCCTTTTTATTCAGGCAATAATGGCACTGCTCTTTTTTTGACTACGAGAGGTTGGATTTTGAATACTAATTCTGATATTTTGATTATATCAGAGATGTGGCTAAAATATGCACTTCATTCACTTTCACTTGCCAGTATATGGATAATCAGTCAATACAGACTGATTTAATATTCTTTTATCTCTCCGTAGTGATCTGAGCATGAACAACATTAGTCAGCTGCCCAGCAATGCTTTCACCATGCTTCACTTTCTGGAGGAGCTGTGAGTATAACTCAAACACACACTCACCTTTTGGTCTTGACAGAATCTGTTTCATTTTTTGACGGCGTCGTCTGGAATTATCTTTGGCTGAACATCATTACTCTCAATCTTGCATTCACAACATGGGAAAAATACAGTCAGTGCAATAGAAGGGAATGGGAAAGCGGTATTGGATAAAAAGACATATACAATGATTTCAGGAACTACCTACCTACCTACCTCAAATAAAACTCATATAATTTTTTTTCAAAGACATACCTTCCAAAAGTTATAATTATATTATAATAATCCTATTTACCTGGGGAATACATACCTGCATGTTGAAGCCATAATAATAAGTTTTATGAAAAGTTATATATGTACAAGTAATTAGCTGATGAGCATATTGCCATAACAATGGAGACTCCATGTGCAGGGTGAGGATCCATGTGCATAAGGTTTGATGCAGACAGATTGAGATCACAATTCAAATATCAATGTCGGTAAATCAAGCAGGGGTCAAAACACTCACGATCAGACTAATCATGGCCAAAGGGTAATCCAAGAGTCAAATCCAAGAGACAGAGCAGAGGTCATACACATCAAGGCCATACTAAATAACAAGGATTAGAACTCACACAGTACAAAAGGATTGGCAAGGCTTCGCATTGCATGAATATCCACGAGCTGCTTATATAGCAGTGAATCCAGATGTGACCTGGAAGTGTATGTGTGTGTGTTAGAATTCCAGTGAATGCAACCTCTTTTGGTGGGGAAGGGAAATGTCTTGAGTCCTTGTTACAACTGCACTGCCAGGAGGTGAAAGATCGAGGGGCTGAATACAAGAAAAACACCTTATAGTCATTGTATAATATGGCAGTGCTTTTGAGGCTAGTGGTTGCCTCTGCAACTAGTGAAAATTTTTATATTTTGCCTTCTTTTCTATATTTAATACAACATTTATTATTACAAATTATAGTATTGACAACAACTTGAGTGAAAAGTAGAATCACTGAAATATTTACAAGAATATCTTGAGTTCCTTAGTATTCGGTATGTCCCCTTTTTGCTTTAATGACAGTGTGCACTCGAGCTGGCAAGGACTCGACAAATTTGTGCAAAAACTTAGGATCCATTTTAGATCAAATCAATCGGAATCCATTTCAGATCAAATCTCACCTTGTACAAAGCAGTTAACATGGTCAATATCACACATTTGCTTACATTTAAATAGGGACCTAGAAATAGTGCAGATTCTTGAACATTGAATATTCAAGACATTGAAACTATATTGGTATAAATATTTCAGAATTCTAACACCTTCAGTTTATTTCCAATTTTAAAGGGAAAAAAATCCCAGATTTTTAATATGGTATCAGACATTTTGACTCCACTGTATAAAAACCTTAATTATCATCATGGCTCATAATTATGTCTCAAAATCTTAATGACTGGGCGGGCAGAATTTTCAAGGCCTTGAGGGTCAAGGACCTCAACTTCCTGTTTAAAGGTGTAATAGCAAAAGTATGTGTTTGGAACATGTAAAATATCATGGCTGACCTGCAGGGACAGGAATGTGGCTGTAGGGTAATGGGAATAAATTGGGAATTAGTTAGTAGTAATAGTAAAATCAGGCTACCTGGAGCCTGCATTGTATTTTGGTCATCCAGCAGTGCAGCTTTCCCCAAATCTAATCAAACATATCAAATTAAATGATGAAATGATTAAGCCACCACAAGCTGCCACAACACAAGTCTCTGCAGATGTACTGGAGGGATGAACACTGTTCTTGCAAAAGATATTCCCTCAATTATAGCTTTGATGAAGTTGGTGGTGGTAGAGAAAGCTGTCCAACACATCAATCTAAAATCTCCCTTTGGTGTGCAATTGTGTTGAGATCTGGTGACTGTGAAAGGCCATAGCATATGATTTACATCATTTTCAAACTCATCAAACCTTTAAGTGAGCCCTTGTGCCCTGTGGACATAGTCCTGAGGACACTGTTATTCTGGAAGAGACCACTCCCCTCAGGATTGAAATGTTTCATCATAGGATAAAGGTGATCCATCAAAAGAGCTTTGTATTGATTTGCACTGACCCTTCCCTCTAAGAGGACAAGTGGGCTCAAACCATGCCAGCCTCACACAGCATAACTGTTTTTCCCTTTAATTTGTCACCCATCTGTCTTTTGTGCATATAATATAGTATAGAAACCACTGAGTACCAGAGTACGGAAAAACTGTATTAACAGTGTTCAAGGAACCTCAGACAAGTGTTTATGCACTTGCAAGTGTTTGTCCATCTTTGGAAACAACAATACTGACATTTTATTCGATGCTGTTCTTTAACTTAACTATATTGAATAAACAAGAGTTTGTAAATCTTCACAAAAATAACAATAATGCCTATTTTCATGAAAAAGACAAGAAACAAAATACAGAAAAAAGACAAGAAACTATAAGTCTAAATTCAAATATACATATCGAACAAGCAGTGTGGCCAAATCTGTTTACTGAAGGCAAGCATGCAACTTTTGAGGCCAGAGGGCACAAACCTTTTGGACTGGTTTACTGAATTAACCACTCTGCAGCCATTGTATGTCTTCCGCTGTCCTCACCATGCCCTCTTTCAACCGCCTGTCTGACCCTTAATCCAACAGCTAGAATGAACAGGTAGCCATGATTTATTAAGAACAAATTCTCCCATGAGTGTTTGCTCAGGTGTAGTGTCTCTGCTCTTGTGTTTGTCCAGGGCAGACTGCCCATTGCTGCGTACAAGTTGACCAATTTCTCGGAAGCCCCAAAACATACGGAGAAGCACTGTTCCAATCTGTTAGTAGCGCCTGGATGGATGCCCTTATTCATTATCATGTTTCCCCCTGCTGATGCCCCTGCAATGGACGAGATACAACATCTCTCTGCAACAAATGGCACCACCCTGTTAGAATGCGGACCCTTTGGTATACAGGGTACACACAGACCCTTGGCCTCGTTCTTGTCGTGTTTCTTGAGACATTGCGGAATTTAACATTGAAGCAAACTGGCAAGAGTGAAGTTGATTTGAAGAGGTGAAACAGGATACTAGCATGTAGAAATCTGTCTCTAACTAGTGCCAAACGAGTGATAGTCAGTCTTTCCACTATGTGTTAATATTTTCCACATTGTAATTTTTAACCTTATTAAAAACACAGTCAGGATTCTATAACACAATGTCTTCTGTAATGCCATGTACTTAAAACTTCATACATTTTAACTAATATGTGATTAATTACAGTTGTATGCTCCTTTTAGTTCATAACAATGATATAAAGGTGTCTTTTTTATTAAGGGTTGACACATTTGTCTATTATTTAGAGTAATTACAATTGGTAAATGTAATTTTCTTTGCTTAGATGTTGATTTTCTAGTTGCTTCCATTAAGCCAGCACATAATCTCTTTTAACCATCAAGAAATCCATATATATAATAGTAGCAGAACAATAAAATGCAACTAATATATTGTTTTCCTGCTGTAATATTCATAGTTAAAATTGCATCATACTTGCAGTCTCTGACCAAAGAGTACAAAGGTGCCAAAACTTACAGTACAGAGTCACAACGCTGGCTCAGATTTGAAAGGTTAGATTTGAAATGCGCATAAGTTAAAGACATTCAAACACTTTTTTCAAAAATTGAATCAAACACTTAGACTAGCCTTCCACAAGCGTCTTACAATACTTTGCCAGAATTGTTGTTCGTTCCTCCTGACAGAACTGGTGTAAGTCGGTCAGGTTTGTGGGCCTCCTTGCTCAGACACACTTTTCAGTTCAGTCCACAGATTTTATATGGGATTCAGGTCAGGGCTTTGTGCTGGCCGCTCCAGTACTTTCACTTTGTTGTCTTTAAACCATTTTGTTACCACTTTGGAGGTATGCTTAGGATCACTGTCCTGCTGAAAGACCCAGTTGCGACCAAGTTTTAACTTTCTGTGTGATGTCTTGCGGTGTTGCTTCAGTATTTCTAGATAATCCTCCTTCCTCATGATGCCATCTGTTTTCTGAAATGCACCAGTCCCTTTTCCAGCAAAACACCTCCACAACATGATTTACAGTTGAGATGGTTTTCCTCCATACATAGCGCTGATCATTATGGCCAAACAATTAAAAATTTTGTTTCATCTGACCAGAGAATACTTCTCCAAAAACTGGTGGCTGGTGATCTCCCCAAAATTCAGCCTGGCTTTTTTATGCTGGTCTTGGAGTAACAGCTTCCTCCTTGTATGTCAGCCTTTCAGACCATGGCCATGTAGGACTCTCTTAATGGTGGATGTACATTCTTTGGTACCTGAGTCCTCCAACTTCATCACAAGTTCCTTTGTTGTTTTGGGGTTCAGCTGAAAATTTATCTCTGGTTCTTTATCCCTGGTAATTAATTTTTGCCTCCACCTTCCTGAATGATAACGAGTCTGTGTGGTCCCAAGAGTTTTATATTCAGGTACAGATGCTTGTGGTACCTTCAGTTGTATTGCTCCTAAGGAGGAACCAGACTTGCAGAGGTCCACAATATTTTTCTGGGGCCTTGGCTGAGTTGCTTGCATTTTTCTACGGTATCAAGGGCAAAAATGTACTGGCTCTAAGGTAGACCCTTAAATACAGCCAAAGCACTCTCAGTTACCTCCTGATTATGTCAGTTGGTGTATGTAAACCTTTGACCCACTGGAATTCTGATAGTGAATTAAAGGTGAAATAAATCTGTCTCTAATTGATTGTTTTAAAATGACCTCGGATGTGAACAAAGTAGATGCCCTAATTGATTTGGAAATGGAAGTGTATGGTAACATGATATGTGTGGAGTTGTGAAAAACTGAATATCTTTAGCCTAGGTGTATGTAAATGTTTGGCCTCAACTCTACATACATGGCAGTGACTAAAGTTGGGACTTTGGATGGATGATAAAGTTTATTACAGATTATTATATAAAACAATTGAATTTTTTTTCTATCTTAATTACTAAATAAGCCACATTGAAATAAATTCTTATTTTCTAAATTCAAAATGATTAATGAGCGTTCTAGTAACATGCAGTGTGTTGTTAAAGCTAACATTGTAAATCCTTACACATCAAAACTACATTTGATCAAGATAAACTCCTTTCTTGTTTTACTTTTGCTCTTTTCACAGGCGTCTAGCAGGAAATGATCTGACAAACATTCCTAAAGGTGCATTTGATGGCCTTGTCAATCTCAAAACTCTGTGAGTAAGCCTTACTGTGTTATTATGGTTTACATTTTTGCCTTTGAGTGTGTGTTAGACTGTTGGCTTGCTAGGTAGTTTCTAAAGTTAGAGCAAGATTTCTTAACCTTTTTTGGACAGTGACCCGATATTAAGTGCCTAAATATCCCATGATGTAGGCCTGGAATTATAGGACTACTACTTTGAAAATTCATGATACATCACTGTTAAGAAGTGCACAGTCCATAAAATGTTAGGTAACAAGTCAGTTTCCTTCCTAGTGCTTGCATATAAAACACTCTTCTACACATACTGTATATCACATTCCTATATCACATGTTTTTTTTTTTTTTTAATTTCCATTTAACCATGTATTCATGAATTGCTGTGTGTAAGCGCACACACTCTGCCAGGCTTGTGTGTTGCACTGCAGCTTACTGTCGAGTGACATCATTTGAAAGCATGTGTTTCATTTTGTCTGTTACATATAGCTAGCTAGTTTCTTGATGTATATTTTAGGTGAGCTATGTAGGTTTTTTAAAGCAATATAAATTAGGCATGTTTAAAAAAAGCTCTTAAATTCTCAGTTAGCAGACCAGTTTCACTCACATGCTAGTTAGCTACTGAGCTGATGAGCTGAGATGAAATGGGCACTGCAAAAATTGAACTCCTCGGACCAGCTATCCCTCCTAACTGCCTGTAACCACAACCATCTTCATTTGGCTTGGAAAGATGTCCGATTCGATAGTAGGAGTCTCTTCCTGTTATATCTAACAAGGTTGGAGTCACTTAGCAGGATCTTGGTCCACTTCTCCATGCAGAACATTTTAAGCTCCTTTATATTGTTATTTTTCTGCATGTGGACGTACTACTGTTAGTTTTTCACTAGAGTTCAAATCCAGAGACTGAGCTGGTCATCACTAAACATTGAGTTTGTGTTTCTTTAACCATTTCTGTGTTGATTTGGAAGTATTTTTGGCTTATCATTTTGTTGAAAGCTCTATCAAATCTGAACCTCCTGGCAGAGGAAACCAAGTTTTGCGCTAAAATATCCTGGTGCTTAGCCGAATTTATGATGCCATCAGTCTTGTACCACCAGTCCCAGAACAACCCCAAAGCATCACCGATCCACCAACATATGTTGGTATCAGGGGCTTTTCCTTGTATGTGTCCACTTTTGGTGTCAGAACTTTTGGTGTCACATGCTGTGAGCGTGCATGACCAAAAAGTTGGATTTTGTTCTCAGCTGACCATAACACATGATGCTAACTGTAGTTCTAATGAAGTTTGGGTGCTGCATTTTGTGAGATGCTCTTGGCAAGGGCTTGTTATGAAAGTGACTTAGTGGTTAGCACTGTTGCCTCACACCTCCTGAATCCTGCCTCCGCACTGTGTGTGTGGAGTTTTCATGTTCTCCCCGTGCTTCATGAGTTTCCTTTGGGTACTCTGGTTTCCTACCCCAGTCCTAAGACATGTGTTGTAGGCTGATTGGCATCTTTAAGTTATCCGTAGTGTGTGAATGAGTGTGTGTGAGTGTGCCCTGCGATGAGTCCCCTGGGAGTCCCCGAGTCCAGGTTACCCTGCGACCCTGTGTAGGTGCGACCCGGTATAGAGAATGGATGGATTGACTATAGAAAGAACTCCCAAACACTGTGATACATTTGTATTAGAGCAGTGTGCTTTGGTACATGGTGCACTATTGTTTGTATAGTATATGACACATGCGGTGTGTTTTCATATGTAGCAATGTGGATAGTAAACAATGACAATATCTTGAGTCCAACTCTGTTATCTTTTAGTATTATCTTAATTGGTGGCTTCCTTTAGCTGGTTTCCTGTTACTGTTCTTTTCTTTAACCTTCCCTGGACTCTGATACTTTCCTTTTGCCTTTTCTCACACATTCCCACACAGAATGCTCCAAAACAACCAGCTTCAGGAGGTCCCCAGAGAGGCCTTTAAGAGCCTGCAGAACCTTCATTCCCTGTGAGTACATAGTAGCACACATATGGCTTAATGTCTTTCAGACACACTCTCTCTTTTCTCTTCTGTTCTTGTTTTGGTTACAGATTGACCCCCTCAGTGCCAAGGCTCTGTTAATTATCATATGAAACAGAAGGTGGGGGGACGGGAACTAAGGAGAAAGTGACACAAAAGAGTGGACCCTTAGACGTCTCCAAATGAATTCAGTCCTCATGAGGCCTCAACTTTGATCAGTTTGAAAAAGACGGAGAAAAGGCAGTACGGGAGGCTGAATGAAGATTATCTTTCAATGCGTTTGTGCTAGAACCCATCTGCTCTCTTTATCTCTTTCTCATCTGCTTCTTTGCTCACAAATACATGCAAACTGTCAGCCCAAGATCACATTAATCCATAAGCACTGTTCTGTACAGCACTCTGCCTGGCAAAGGAAACAGGGTGGTCATTGTTTGAGTATGTTGACTCTTTGGGTATCTTTGGTAATAGTTGTCAGGGAAGAGAAAAAATGCTTCCTTTCTTTGGCCTTTGTTTTCTTAATGGTCAAAATGAGGTGAGTAAGGTGAGCTGCAGTCCTGAAGTGCAGATAGGCTATCTAGTTTCAATTAATTTTACAGTGGAGATTATGCCATCACTTAAAATTATTGAAAGTTTAAATAGGGTAATGCCTTACAGTGTCCTTCTATTGTAGTTATTTTTTTAACTGGAACAAACTCATTTTCATCAAATCATTTTCACCCAAGTATTTCACCAAAACACCATATTGCGACTGTACACTGGTTGTCTTTACTTGTACCAATAATCATGATTCGGATAATGATATCTAGTATCAATGTCAGCAGAAACCAGGTTTAATAAACCCTAAATTTGAACTTGGACTCTGAGTTGAATGAACCTGAGAGGACATCTACAGCGATGAGTTCCAGCAGATTTCTGTGCTTGAAATGAATCAACTCTAACCACAGCACATTCGTAGTGAATCGTGGGAAAGAGCCCTCATCAACAAAACGCTGAAAAATTTATGATAAAAAAAAAACAAAAAAGGATTTATAACTCTGGTGGAAAATATATGTGAATAATTAATATATTATCATAATTTGAAGATATTTGTATATTTTCAGGAAGAAAACAAGGTGAGTTAGCATGGTAAAAAAATGTTGAGCAAGTGAGTATGAGAGTATAAAGTTGTATGAAACTGAATTTATTTATTCAGGGCCATATTCAGAGATGACATACACATACAGTGAGGAATTATTGCCAAAAAAGTGCATACTGGTATTCAACTTTCAGACATAAGCACTATTCAGAATTTAGGTGAGAGATACGCACAAAGGGTGGAGTTTGAGTAAAACAAAGGTGTGTCTCAGTTAAGCCCGATTCTGAACTTGAACTCAAGTCCATTTTACTTCCAGCACCACTGTTTGACAGTATGTTACAATGAAATCAGTGCTTTGGGAAGTGTAAATAAACTAAAAAACGAATCCATGCCGTTCGAAGCCAATATTAAATAAATAAATATGACACGATCAATCAATCAATTAATTTAAATTTTCATCTCTTTAAAGTTTTTGAAAAGGTTTGCTTTTTTTGCACCAAGGACAACTGAGGAAACAGCATCTTAATCAGAGAAACCTATGTAAAGGATTGAATTTTTATGGATAAAATTATGAGCAACACTTGAGCTGTAAATGCAGCAGACGAGTGCTTGGTCAGCTTAACCTTCAAACTGTCGGCATATTTAAAAGTGTGATAGATTATATCCTGTGCATTATAGTTTTAGGACTTTGATTTAGTGTCTCGTGGCATCATTATCTTTTGCGCACAGATATAATAAATAAATAAATAAATAAATAAATAAATGCAAAATAATCAGATGTGCTGAATCAAGTGCTATTTTATAAGCTGCCGAATAATGAGGGTGGAAACCATTTTGTTAAATTAAACCAAATTTGCAGTCATTTGCAGATAATTAAATTTAAGACTATCCATGCAGCAATACACTGACAGTATATACAAAACTAGACTCCTGTTAGATGTTTATTTCAATGCTTGCCATCTTTTCATTCACGTATCATTGTTAAATTGTCTCTTGTTACATCATATTACAGTTGACAGCAAAGAAAAAAACGGTATTTTCTTATCAGCTCGCATTTTCTTACTTTTCTGTCCATTTTCCGGTTTGATGACATTTGCTTGTGTCTAAAGGCCATGGTCTAAACACTACTGAAAAACCCTGTCTCTGACTCTACTTGAAAAATCTGGCATGAACTACATGCAGGTGATTTGCATAATCTGCACGGGGATTCCAGAAAACTGATTTAATTACCTGTGCATGTGAAGTCTGAATACATACCAATTTATCTGTGTAAATATTGATATAACCTTTGGACTTAAGTTGCCAACTCTGAATATGGACCTCAGTGTTTACTAGACTATATGGCCTAAACTAATGTTCAGTAGTTTAGTAGTAATATTTTGCCTGAATTCAACACATTTAAAAGTTTGAGTCAAAGGATTTAACATAGTTTTAAGCCTAGGCTTATTTTAGTTTCAGTAAGGAGGCTGAGCAACCTAAAATGTTTCGGGAGCCTCCAACACCACCACAAATCAAACAGGGCAGAGAAGCTGGCACTGTCGTAGAGCAGAGGATATTCGTTATCTTACATGAAGGTTAGATGTATTATCAACGGCATTATCAACATCTAGCGCTGAGCAACCACAGGGTACTACTACTCCCACAGAATTCTGGAAAATCTGGAGTTTTTTGTTCCAGGAACCAAGTTCAAAGAGCGAGTTACTATGGCAGCTTACTCTGTGAGGCTGACCTGCTCATTGGCAGGTTTATGTGAACTAAACCAGGTTTTAAATCTCAGACTTCAACATCTACTTAAACTTTACCAGGGTTATTGGAAGGTGGCATCTAAGAGTAGGAAAGTAGCAATGTTTAGTCATCAAGAACTGAGGCACCTAGGTACAATAATATTGTCACTTACAATGTGAATGAAGAGCAATGCAGGGTGAAGAGCAGCACAAAAGCTTGCCATTACAAACTATACAGTGGCAAGACTTAGCAAGGTGATGACTATAGGAAGATATTACAGTTATTCTTGGCAATGTTTTTTTCCCCACTATTATAGCCACTCAAAATTGTTCATTTAGAAAGCTTCATTCATTTGTTAATCTTCAGTAAGCGATTTAATCTAGTCAGGGTCACGTTGGATCCGGAGCCTATCCTGCTAATGAGGTGGGAATATGCACTGGATGGGACGTCAGTCCATGGCAGGGCACAATGCACACACAAATAAAATAGCTAGAAGCAATTTAGTGAAGCCAGTCAACCTATTGGCATGTTTTTGGGAGGTGGGAGGAAACTGGAGAACCTGGAGGAAACCTATGGGGAGAACATGCAGAGAAACTCCACATATACAGTAACAGGAGCTCAGGATGGAACTGGGGACCTGCGTGCGTGTCTAAGGTCCACTCTATCTCATCATACTCCATTAAAGCCACCCACAAACACAGCCATATCACTCTGACTTTATATTAAACAATTACATTTTGAACCTGATATTTTCACACCCAACCAGTCAAATTCACTGTCCTCTTTTTCACCAGACGATTAGATGCAAACCACATCTCAAGAGTGCCACAAGGCTGTTTTGATGGACTGTCCTCTTTGCGCCACTTGTGGCTGGATGACAACGCTCTGACAGAGGTACCTGTTGATGCCCTGCGTACCCTCTCCTCCCTGCAGGCAATGACCTTCGCCCTCAACAAGATCACCCACATCCCGGACCGAGCGTTTTCTAATCTTTCAAATCTGGTGGTTCTGTAAGTGCTTTCTAAATTCTTGTTTCTTCTTCACTGTATATAGCAACAAAAACACAGAAAAAGAAGAAAACCCTTGACCCATTGCATGCAGTTAAAATCCACCAGTTAAAAATGGCTGCTTCATCTTCCTTTAATGGAATAATTTACTAATTTACTGATAGTTTTCAATCTAACATGTTATGGTTTCTATAGTAACAGCTCATTTTTAGGGATTGAATCATGGATGCTAACATAAACAGATTAAAAAATGCAGTTATTCAACAAAGATAAATGTCTAATCGTTAATATGGTTATTTTTTGGTAAGGAGGCATTTGTGTAACATTTATGGAAGGAGTCTCCAGTATCAGTGCTTTGTAATGGTCAGTATGTATCTCGGTAACTTGATAAGCTGTAATTATTTTGTCTATTTAACTCGAAGAGAGAGAAATAAAGAGGATGGTGAGGGAATGAATGTTTAGAGCTGCTATAACATAAGTGATAAGAGAAATTAATTTGTTTCCACAACACATACTTTATTCCATTCTTATTTTTATTCTATAATTGCTGTGCTAGTGTAATTTCAGTTATGGAGCTGGTTAATAGGCTTGGAGAATGCTCCACTCCTTCTCTTTGATCATCATGTTTTTTTTTTACAGTCATGCTAAAATGAATAAAGCTCAGGGTATATTTATAGTCTATTTTTTATTCTAGAGTGACATCGGGCACAATGAATGGACGCGTAGAAAAAACTGCGGGTCTTTGTTGCTTTCAGCTCACTAGGCGGAGAGGGGTGGGTGTATCTGACTGTTCTCTTTGCTGTCTCACTACAGCCATCTCAATAACAACAGAGTGCTGTCCCTGGGAAAACAGAGCTTTGATGGGCTACAGAGCCTGGAGACTTTGTGAGTTGACCTCTCATTAACATTCAGCAAAAGTGCCATTCCGTTTCCCTCTCTATTCTCCTTCCATCCCGCTTTTACCATCCTAGTTTCTTATTTTCAGATAAAGAAGATAAGGAGTTTTAGCTCAATAGAGAAGGTCTTTAGTTGCCCTCTCAGGGAATATTTGTGTGTGCATTAGGAAGGGGGGTAGTGTAGAAGCAGAAAATGTTTTGCACATTCCAGACAAATTATACTTAATACAGAAGCTTTGCTGTATGACTAAAAAAGGCAAGTATGTTAATATACTCGTTCAGTTAGTATTCAGTCGCATACTCCCATTTCAAACAGATATGTGTTGTTTTATATCTTTTTTCAGCACATATAGGTTGATGATGCTGAATCACTTATAATTTGGATTAGATCCTGAATAAATAACAACACATATAAACACATGATTGTCACAAATATCCCCTCTCAGGGCGAGTCAAGGCTCTTAACATAGTGGCTACTGCTTGCTATTGTTCCCAGTTCTCCACATGCTTTTGATTATATTTTGACATGTTTTGGTTTTGGTCCTGCCTCTGCCCCTGTCCTGTCATTGGTTTATTACCTGATTGTGTTCACCTGTTCTGTGTTCAGCCGTGTTTATTCCCTTATACAGCAGTTAGTGTCAGTCCACTAATTTGATTGGTCAAGTAGCGTTCCAACAGTAATTATGATATTTAGTATAACAGCACTGGGATGTTTCACTGTTTGTATTTCTGTGTAGACTATATGAAATTCCACTTCTAGTAATAGTTCCTTATATTAAAACAGTTACTACACTTACAACAGACCAGGTCCATCACAGACCTTTAAGGGCTATATGCTGAGTGTCAGTATATGAATGTCCTCATGATGTGGGTTGCAGTGCTGTATTTAATTGCAGTGCATTTAAAAATTGCAGTTTCACTTAATGTTCAAACATCAGAATAGACCATGGCATGGTTGTTGGTATCAGATGGGCTGGTTTGAGTATTTCAGAAACTGCTGATCTCCTAGGATTTTCATATGCAACAGTCTCTAGAGTTGACACAGAATGGTTAGAAAAAGGATAAACATCCAGTGAGCAGGAATTCTGTAAGGGAACAACACCTTATTGATGAGAGAGGTCAGAGGAGAATGGCCAGATAGGTTTGAGCTGACAGGAAGTCTATGGCAACTCAAATAACCACTCTTTACAATCGTGGTGAGCAGAAAAGCATCTCAGAATGCACAACATGCTGAACCTTGAGGCACAGACTCACCAAAATTGGACAGTTGAGGACTGGAAAAACATCGCCTTGTCTTTTTCCAGTTATCCAGTTTTGGCTTAAGATCCTGTGAGAAATGCATTACAATCGTAAAGATGAGAAAAAAATCAAAGTAATAAGTAATAAATAATAATAAGTACTAAAACTTTTTACTTTTTTTTTTTTTTACATGTATTAATGTGAACAGAAGGACAAATTAACTTTCCTCATAATACTGTGATTCAAATGTCTTGTATTGACAGGGATTTGAACTACAACAGTCTGGAGCAGTTTCCCATCGCTATCAGAACCTTAAAGACTTTAAAGGAGTTGTAAGTATACACAGTGTCTCTTTCCCCATACTATCTGTGCCTTTATTTTCACCAGTTCATTGGCTATGTGTCTACTTTTTTCTTTGCAGGGGCTTTCACAACAACAAGATCAAGTCCATCCCTGAGCATGCCTTCACTGGAAACCCCTCTCTCTTAACAATGTAGGTCTCTATATGTGTTCAGTTATGATCAGTACCAATGTGATTAAACTATTAGTAAGTGTAATTACTATAAGTATTAGTTAGTAGTAGTAGTATTAGTTATTAGTCAGTGTTATTTTTTGATAGATCAGTAAGTATATGATGATATAAATCAAGTCTTGTGTACCTGTGACAAATATGAGCTATTTTTATTTATTTTTAATGAGATATTTTTAGGCTATTTTAAAAACCATTTGAAAATACATGCATGGGGTACATACATTCAGATTCATACATGGGGTACTTAACATGCACAGATGTTTTATATGTCAAAGGGCTACTTTTACAATTGCGTAACATTTCTGGGAACTCTATAATTGCTGTGATTTTCTGACAATATAGAGAACTTTCATAATTCTGGGATTCACTCAAGAAGTATCAACTTGCCATCCCAATTTTTCTATCATTTATTAAACTATATAAACCAAGTCATTGTTTCTGGTTTCTTCACTATTCAGTTTATTTGTTTGTTCTCTTTTTTATTGTTTTTGAAAGAAGAATCAAGGCACATTTTATTAATATGTTGGGTTTTTTTTTTCTTTCTGACAGATTCTTCTATGACAACCCCATTCAATTTGTTGGTCAGTCTGCTTTCCAGCACTTGCCAGAGCTCAGAACGCTGTGAGCCAAGCTACAATTTGGATCAATGAACCATCACATTTTATTGTCTTCATGATTAAATTACAGCACCAACTTTGACCACATGAGAGTGTTGCATACTTTTTTTTCCTGTTCTGTTTAGGTCTTTAAATGGAGCAGCAGATATCACACAATTCCCAGATCTCACTGGCACACATAGTCTGGAGAGGCTGTGAGTTCCCGCTGTCCTCTGAAACCATGTCCTCAAATACACAGTTTACTGTAGTACCTTTTCTGCATTACCGCAAAATACTGGAATTACTGACTGAGCAAATACATTGTAAATATATAATAATATTCAGTTATTGTGCACAATGTGTTCACTTTATTTGTTTTTCAATACTGACAAAAAACTATTGTTTAACTATATATAATAACTATATATATTTTGCATGGTCTTCCAGTGACTTTGGGGTTTCCTCCTAACTCCCAAAAACATGTCGGTAGATGAATTGGCTACTCTAAATTGCCCATTTCTGTCATATGTCCAGTGTTCCTGGGATAGACTCCAGATTCACTGCAAACCTGACCAAGATAAAGTGGTTACTGTAGATGAAGGAACATATACAGTGGGTTCGAAAAGTATTCAGACTGCTTCAGTTTTGAAATGGATTAAAATTTAGCTCCTGAGTGGCGCAGCGTTTGTCCTATCATCCAGAGACATTAGCTTGAATCCCACTAGCCAATCATGAGTGTCATGCATGCAGATGTTATTTGACATATTTGTGATATTTGAATGCTTCAAAAGTCCTTTAGGGCCAAGTTGGTAGAGGGATGCTACTTCTGAATAAAAGGCATATGGTATGCACCTAAAGGTCTCTGAGAGCATTAGGAAATTTGAGCATGAGATTGAACTTTTTAGGTTGAACTCTAAGCAATACATCTGTGGAAAACCAGGTGCTGCTCATCAACTGACTAACACCATCCCTATGGTGAAGCATAGTGGTGGCAACATCATGCCATGAGGGTGCTTCTCAGCAGCAGGAATGAGTAGACTGGTCGGAATTGACGGAAGGATGAATTTTCCAAATATTGAGAGGTCCTTGAAGAAAACTTGCTCCAGAGTGAACATGATCTCAGTCTGGGGCGAAGGTTCACCTTTCAGCGTGACCGTGACCCAAAGCATATAGCCAAGACAATGCTGGGGTGGCTTTAGGACAAGTCTCTGAATGTGCTTGAGTGGCCCAGAAAAAGCGTAGACTTGAACCCAATAAAACATCTATGTAGAGACCTGAAGATGGCAGATCACAGACACTCCCTATCCAGTCTGATTGAGCTTGAGAGGATCTGGCAGGAAGAGTGGGAGAAACTGCCCAAATCCAGGTGTGTGGAGCTTGTACAGACTTGAAGGATTGAAGGATTGAAGCTGTAATTGCTGCCAGAGGTGTTTCTGCAAAGCACTGAATATAGTGATTTTCTCATTGTCATTATGGATTATTGGGTGTAGGCCAAAAAAGTCAATTTAATCAATTTTTATTAAATCTATAACACAATAAAGCATGAAAAAGCTGAAGGGGGCTGAATACTTTCTGGACCAACTGTACATATGTCCATACCCTATCTGATTCTCTAGCAAAACGGTAAAAGCACAAATTATTTGGCTCCGTTTGGCTTCCAATTTGCTTCACAACTTGCACATAAAAACTGCAGTAGTCTGAAAATATTTAAATGGAGTTTATTTGGAATTAATTGCAGTGGTTGTCTCTGTGTTCAGTGCTATCACAGGCGCGAGAATCACATCTCTGCCTAGCACAGTGTGTGAGCAGCTTCCCAACCTGCAGATGCTGTGAGTGCTCTTAAGTCTTATCCACTCTTCATAGGCCACTACACAGTACAGAATATGTCTAGTTCTTTGTTAAATATTGAGAAATATCCATCGATGAGGCAAGTGATGATTTGTTGAGATTTGTTGAATAAGTGTATCTGTGACCCAACCTTAACCCACAGACGTGTTTTCTTTCTAGAGATCTTTCATACAACCTAATCCAATCCCTGCCCAGTCTCCAAGGCTGCAAAAAGATTCAAAAGATGTGAGTTACGAATGAAACTGGACAGTGTGCAGCCAGCTGATACGACGAGCAATAATATAACAATATAACAATAACCCGTGCTTGTCTTTACTGACTAGTGATCTCCATCATAACCAGATCCATGAGCTGCGAGCAGACACATTTCGAGGTTTGCCTTTACTCAAGTCCCTGTGAGTATGAGTGGCTTTAGTGCTCATGTCATGTGTGTTGTCATGCTCGCTGCACATACGCATTCATCATATAAAAAGTCTAAACAGCCAGCTGCAATCTAACAAAAGATGACAACTCAGTCAGCAGAATGATGCTATGAGTGATGGGTATGACAGAAATGGTATATGTTCTGTAGAATATTATTGGTTTTAATTCATTTTTGAGATCCTTTAATGTTCAGGCCTTAGGCTTGACCCCTGAACAGGGCCTCAGTAAGTGAAATTATTTTGGCTAAATGCAGGTGTAAGAAGGTTGGAGGAATATTGTTGCTACGGGAGAATTATGTCTTGTAGAAAGCAATATGGAATACACACAGTATCCTGTATAATTATATGACTATATGACCTTGGGTATGGGTTGTACATGAAGTGAAATGCGAGAAGAGTTGGGTAGTTTGAGCTGAAGTGGTAACAAGTGGTATGAATGAAGCATCAGTAAACCCTCTGAATTCCCTGTCTACTTTCTGAAGAATTAAAAAAGGGTAGAAAAACTCTACGAAGTAACAGTTCGGAATGTCATGAAGCCGACAGCTTATATCATCACCAAGTGGAAGAATCCTACATAAGCAGCCATCAGTGGAATTTTTTAAAAATTGTCAATTTCTTGTTGTAGTGGCCTGGCCTGGAATAAGCTGTGCTCTGTGGATCCACTTTCCTTCTCTGAGCTGCCAGCTCTCACCAAACTGTGAGTTCCAGTATTTAACAGCCACACACACACACACACACACACACACACACACACACACAAACCTTTATTAATGTACCATGGCCAACAGCTTACAGCATACTGAGTCATGAACACAATTTAAGTACTAACATTAAGTATACAGCCAGCTCCAAAATGATCAGCACCCTCAGTGGCGAAAAAATGTCTGTGGTTAATTTGGATAATATCTTAATATCACCCTGAAAATATGAGAGAAATGTAGCCTTTAATTGAAGTGAATGTATTCTAAGAAAATAATTTTAAAAACATATTTTAAGACACCACATTTGTGCTACTACATTGTGGAACCTTCCTTTGCCACCATAACAGCATGGAGTCTTCAATAATGCTTGATGAAGTTGGAGAATACAGTGCATGGAATATCTCCAGATCCTCCAGGCTAACTCTTGTAGACTCTCATGTTCAGATTTTTCCACAGGTATTCAATGGTGTTTTAGATCAAGGGACATGTCAGAAGCTTGAGTCTGTGGTCAGTGAAACATTTTTGTGTAGATTTGGATCATTGTGCTGCTGGAAGATCCAATCATGACCCAGTTGTAGCTTCTTGGCAGACACAGCCAGATTTTCATCGAGAATTTTTCAAGTGTACTTCATGGAGTCAATAATGCCATGTATCCTAACAAGGTTCCCATGGCTTTTGGAAGAATGACAGGAACATCACAGATCCTCCACCAAACTTAACAGTGGAGATTAAGTTATTTTCTGTAGAGTCTTCCTTGTTTTTTCACCAAGCCCACCTTGAGTGTTTGTTGCCAGAATACTCTATTTATGCCTCTGCCACCAGGTGGTGGAGGCATTATGTTTTGTCTGTCTGTGCATCTGTGCGCCTGTTCGAGATTCTAGTTGTCTGAAATAGTTTTTCAATAGCTTCCTTCATGTTTGAAGTATATTTTAAAGGTATTTCAGGCACACAAATTAGTAACAAGAAGGACTAGACTTGCTGGCAGCAGATGCATCTCTAGCCACACTTTTGGCATCGAGTTCTGCTTGTTTTGTCTCATCTAACCATAGAACCCAGTTCCAGGCAAAGTTCCAGTTGTGTCTAGTGAACTCTCAGCGTGATACCAAGCATGGCAAACATTTTCCTCAAATCTCCAATGTGATCCTTTAAGAAGTTTTTGCCTCAATGTGTGCTGGGGGCAAAATACAGTTGCATCCTTTCTAATTGGTTCATTACAATTTTGGTTGTTTTAAACTTCTTAATTATTGCCCTAACAGTGGATATGGGCATTTCAGAAATTTTTTGAATAGCTATTGTCTGACTTAAGACAGTCAACACACTTTTGTCTTGTTTACTTTTTGTCTTGTTTCATTTGTATGTTCTCTAACTATCCTCATGTTGATGAAAGACTACTAGGATTACTCTTTGTGTCACCTCAAATTTATACACCTGTTAAAACAGAAATTCATGGATTACCACTTGAGTTGAATACTCAGATGAGATGAATAGTCAGAATACTCAGACTCAACATTTTGTTCATAAGAATTTCTATAATTCTGACATGTGGATTTGTTAAAAATGTGGATTTCTTAATTTTTTATTATTATGTATTTTTTTTAACCAACGCTTTACCAATAATTGGTCCCAATAATTCTGAAACTGACAATATACACATGTGTACCTTGTGTTGGCTTTTATTTGGATTAATATAGTGCTATTGACCAGTGTAAAATAGTGTATTTGGATAACTTCACTTCTTCACAGTGACCTGACTTCCAATCACCTCTCATCTTTACCTGTGGTTGAGATGCATGTGTTGACTCACCTGAAACTGGCTGGTAATATAGACCTCCAAGAGTTAATTCCAGTGGAGAGATTCCCCAGACTAAGGTAAAAACATGTCAAATGAATATACATAGTCTTTTGTCTTGTATCTTCAGGATCCTTCTGTCTTTTTCAGATGTATATATACAATGCCTTGCATTAGTATTCACCCCCTTTGAGCTTTTTCACATTTTGTAGGGTTGGCTGTAACTGGGATTTTATATTATGAATCTACACAAAATAGCCCATCATATTAAAGGGGGGATTAGATTAGATTAGTGAAGTTATTTACAAATTTAAAAAACAATTGTAACAATTGTGACTGCGTAAGTATTCGCTCCCCTTACTGTGAAACACCTAAACTGGGTTTGGAAGACCCCAGAGTTGACCTTACCTAAACAAACAGCATCATGAAAATGGCCTCACCATTCCCCAATGGCCTCCATCTAATGTGACATTACACTGTTCACAATGTGAGCGGCCATGTTGATTTGATGTCACTCTGTAAACGGGGAAGGAACTGGTAGTTGAGAAGACTATCCCTAGTTAACAAGTTGAAATTTCACGTTGAAGGGGTGTTTTCAGTGGTTTTTATCAGTTGTAGGCAGGAAGTTACAAGTTGCAACTCCGCATTGAACGCGGCACTAATCTTAGTGTCACAATAAAAGATTTTTCCTCTACAAATGTTACATATAGTTTGTACATCTAAAGGTAAAAATCCCAGTTAAGTCCATTTCAATTCCAGGTTGTAACATTACAAAAATGTGAGAACGTTTAAGAGGGGGTAAATACTTATGCAATGCACTGTATGCAACTTAAATTAAGAATGTTATTCATTTTTGTACATTTGGACAGAATATATTAGAAGTTTTGTTAAGATAAAATGAAGGGAAGAGTGGAAGGATACATTTTTTTCTTCATAGTGATTTGCATATCTACTTTGAATAATTTCTGTTGAAATTTCTGCTGCTTGAAAGTCTGTTGGGTTGCTGCCGGTATTCTGACAGATATTCTTTTAACCCATACAGACACACACAACTATATTTAACAGGTTTCCCTTCACATTTATAGGGTCATGGAGATGCCATATGCATTTCAGTGCTGTGCCTTTCTGACCTGTGAGAAACACGCGATCGGGTGGGAAAAAGATAAGAACAGCAGCAATGATGTGGGAAGGAAAGACAGTGTTGCCTCCAACCCAGGTGTCTACACTTTGGATCATCTCTTTTAGCCACTTCTATTGAACTGTATAAAGTCACTACTTGTATGTAATTATCATTTATGGCAAACATTTATTTTTCTGTAACAAATTTGCTATCCAACATTTCCAAGTCTGGGTTTCCCAGACTTCCTTTGAGCAGAATCGGCCAGGCCTGACCTGTTCGTTTGCACTTCGGTTGGTAGATTGTGTTGTCTATCTCGCAGCTGACTGTTGTTTTGTGACTGGTGTGTGTAGTGGTAACCGCATACAGGAGTAAGGTGAAACTCTGAAACAACCTACAAATCTTGTATATCATTGTAAATAAAATTAGAAGGAGGACCCTTTCTTTGTAATATTGTTCTTAGTTAAGGAGTTAGAGAAGTTGCTGTATTTTCTTTCTTTTGGTTTGTAACTAGGTTAGGTAGCTCCCTAGAATTTAGTTAGATGGCTTTTGTTTAGTATCTTTTTTTTGTTTATTATCTCCTTCCTCCTCTCTAACATGTTACGTTATGTCTGTGGAGTTCTGGGAACCAAGAGTGCACGGGTAATCCCTCCCATCTCTGTATGTTATGGCCTGACCCTAGACCGGGCCATAACATGCTAAAGGCTATTTTGTTACAAGCGCTTCATTCTCGGTGAAATTATACTGTGAAACTTTTTTTTAGAGAACTTCTAAGGCATTTAAACAGCTTCTTTAACGGAGCGCACAGAGCAGTATCAGTGAGCGTGGTCATTAAAAATGAGTGCGATGTGCCATGAATTGTGTGAGCACAAAAGTATTTGCAAGCATGGAGCAGTAAATCGAGCGTACAGTGCACTTCAGCTCTCTGAGCAGTGAGTGTGAGCCTGTTTTTCCCTCACTAATCACCGTCTGCGAGTAAAATTCGCCAAAATGGCCAAGACCACTCGGGTTAATATGTTTGTCACTCCAACACAAACGTTAGTTTACAATTATTGCATTGTTAGGTAAAGGTAAATAAACTAAACTTTACTGTTAAAGAAGATCTATTGCTGGATGTAGTGAAATGTATAATGGTTTATTATATTTAGTGCTTCAAAAATGATTCATATTAATAAATATAAATGTTATATAAATATTTCTCATTTGAAAGATGTGTAGATTAATAGCACTTTTGTTGCTAATTGACTTTCCTCTGTCAACAGTGTACACTGAGAAGTTACCTACAGGGGGTGTTTAAATTTGCCAACTGACTTTTCACAGGGAAACAGAACAAATACATAGGCAAATAATTAAAAATGTAATAAAAAAAGTAATGAAAACATATAACATGATTCTGTGAGTGTTAGCTACGTACGTAGTTCAGCTGTAAATTAAGTTTATTGTGATCATTTCACTTCTGCCATTTTGGGAGTTTTACTTCGAACGCGATGGCAAGCAAGCGTACGTGTCTCAGTGCTCGCAGCATTGAAGTGCACTCGTACACACACTCGATTCACTGCTCAACACTCGAATATCTGTGTGTGCACGCAATTCACGGCACCTCGCACTCACTTTTAATGACCACGCTCGCTGATATTACTCTGCACAGTTAGTATTAAAGACTATACGTTTTATGGTTAATATGCCATAGAATTCTTTATTTTTTATTTTTTATTGTTAACTCCTACTGATGAATAAATCTGGTCCTGGATACAACATTTTTTTTTTAAGAAGGTAAAGGCTGATTGGATGACTTTTTTTTTTTTTCATTAAAAGGAGACCATGAATTTGAGGATCTTTTCCCGGACCTTGAAGATGACACTGTGTCACACCACTCAGTCCAGTGTTCCCCAACACCAGGTAATAGAAGAACATCTCATCACAATTGCTTTTCTTATTTACCTTTTCCTCCAAATGTGTTTCTTTTTATCCAGGCCCATTCCAGCCATGTCTTCATCTGTTTGAGAGCTGGCTCGTCCGCTGCGGAGTTTGGATCATTGCCATCGTGTCCCTGGTTGGTAACGCCATGGTCATGGTGTCCATCTTTCTCTCTCCAACATTTTTGTCTCCCGTGAAGCTGCTGGTGGGCTTGCTAGCGCTGGTCAACAGCCTGACAGGACTATGCAGTGGAGTTATGGCTCTTGTAGATGCCCTCACTTTTGGTAGCTTTGCTAAGTATGGCGCTAACTGGGAAAGCAGTACAAGCTGTAAGCTCACAGGCTTCGTGTCTGTTTTTGCATCAGAAACAAGCATTTTCCTCTTGACTGTGGCTGCTGTGGAAAGAAGTTTTTCTGTGCATAACGGCAAAGCAGCATTGGATTGTAGAGCACCAAAAACAATGGTTAAGCTAGCAGTGCCACTTTGCTTCATCTTGGGCTTGACTGTAACATCAGTACCTCTCCTACATGTTGGTGAATACAGCATATCATCACTCTGCCTTCCTCTTCCTCTTGGAGAACACGCTGGTTTGGGCTTGATGGTGGTTCAAGTGCTGGTCAACTCTCTGTGCTACCTCATCATGACTGTCACCTACATGTGTCTGTACTGCAGCTTAGAGAAAGGGGAACACGACAAGCTCTGGGACTGCTCCATGATCCGTCATGTGGCCTGGCTTCTTTTTGCAAATTGTGTCCTCTACTTCCCTGTAGCGTTCCTGTCATTTTCTGCCCTGCTGAAAATCTCTGCCGTGGGCCCGTACGTTGTCAAATCAGTGCTTCTGGTGGTTGTACCCTTGCCTGCGTGCCTTAACCCCTTGCTTTATGCACTCTTCAACCCCCATTTCAAAGAGGACCTGGGACTCCTGCTCAGACAGACTCGGGTGACGCTGCTGAGAAACCAGCACCTGAGCCTGGCCTCACTCGACTCAGACGATGCCGAAAAGCAGTCCTGTGACTCCACGCAAGCTTTGGTCTCTGTCACCAGTTTAAACAAACAACCAACATGTTTGGCACAGAATACCAAGCCCCATCATCGTGCCATGCACTGTGTGTGTACGTCTTAAAGTTGTGTGTCGGCTAAAATGCAAGACTTTCTTTAATTGACCTATTAATGATTTTCCACACAGCCCGGTGTGTAAGACAAACCCAGGCAACGTTACATGGATTAGTATAAAAGCATCAGTGTGTGCATTGTTTCAACTGCACATAGACAAGCCTTCAGTAACACTGCGTGTGTGTTGGTCGAGTGTACGTGAGGGGAATACTGATGTCTTATGCTTTGTCCAGACTTGGTGGTAGGGTCTTAACCTGCATTTAACTGTCAAATGGTAAAATCCCTGACTATTTAGCTGTCAAGTGTCCTGTGTACAAAGGAGAAGCCTAACAGCAGTAAGATTTTTTTTTTTTTTGAACTATTTTCTGGGCTTGTGGGCATTTCCATATTTTGTGTACCTTAAGTAATCAGAAAGCAAATTTGTCTGTAAATTTCCAGACAAAGGGTTTTTTTTTTTTTGCACATTTCTTGTTCACACACACACACACACACACACACAATGCCCCGGCTTCTCCTGGGTTTGTGGAAATGTCTCTCTCCCTGTATGCAGAGTACACTGTAAATACATGGTAATGTTTGGCAAAACTTGATAGCTTAATAAGACAGTTACGTTACATAACATTACACGATCTTAGTGATACTGAAGACGCCAGGTCAATATGTGTTGTTTCATGTTGTACTTTTTGACCTATGCAAAAGTTAAAGTATTAAATATTTATCCAAATGTGATGATGAAGCTTCACTATTGATAGACAGGACAGTTAGAATATAACATTCAACCAGCTACTCACACTTACAAGCCTGTATAGAGGACACAGTGTTGTGTAGCTCTTAATTTGTGTGGTAATGTTACATGCTTGCTGTTGAGTGTGTTGCAGAAACAATTGCATGAAACATTTCAGATAACTAGTGAAGATTTAAGTAACTTTTAATTGTTATAATGCATTCGACTTTTAATAGCACTTGTTTAGTACTTGACATCCCCAGTAATAATTAGATTAATGCATTCATCATACATCGTCCTGCTTTATATGTATGTATGTAACATTAAGTGTAGAAATATTCTTAGCAAGGCTTCTATCAGAATCAATTTACAAGTTTATAAAGACATTGGATCCATAGATTGCTACTTCAATATCTATGCTAATGTTTCATATTTAATTAGCTGATATATTGTTGAGACAGAATTTTCATTTCGGTTTAAACATGGACACGTCGAGCATTTCTAGTTATGACAAATTAGTACACACACCATGATTTGAAGTCATTATGTAGTTAAATTATCCCACTTTATCATTTAACATGACAAATCAGTGAAATGCTTCCAGGTGGCAACAAGTAAATATAAAATATAAGATATAAGTAACAACTAGAAGATGTTTATTAAAACAGAAAATAACCTGAATGAACATTACGTGTTCAAGCTGATCCAAATATATTAACATCATTATTTTTTTCTAATATACTGAGCAGAACCTTTGTATGAGCCTGAACAATTGTGAAAGATAAATCTAAAACTGTAGAGTTAGTAACTGTGATGATGTGTTGTGTAAAGAAGAGCTGTGAATCTGAGATATATTAGCAGCTATTCTTCACCACTGAAGTGTACGTTCTCATGTCTGTATATAGAATGTCTTTTTTTTTTTTATAACTCGGATATGTCATTTGTATGCCATATGTAATTTGTATTAAAGCCAAATTACAAATGTAATGTAATTTGTATTGATATGTCATGTAATTTGTATTAAAGACATTTTAATAATAAAATAAATAAATACATGATGGCTTTGTGTGCGCATGAAAAAGTGAAAAAGTGTTCAGGGTGTAAGAAGAATGGTGAAAGGAGAAAATTAAATGAGTAAGATATTAGGCTTATAACAACTCCCTAAATGTTGTAATTATGCTTGCAGATCAGGGACTGAAAGGAACGTTTTAATCCAGGATGCATGGTCAAGAAACAACCACAATGTGGTGAACAAATGTGGCTTATTGGGGCAGGATTCACAGTACACAGGGTTAAGGGAAACATGGTATGTACAGATACACTTTACGTAAATTAATAGTGCTTAAGAGGAAGCAAATGTTGGTGATGATTAAAACCCAGCATCAAACCTGACTCATTTATTTATATTTATCTTCAATAAGTACTTTAACATGGTCAGGGTTATGGTGGATCTGGAGCCTATCCCAGGAATACTAAGAGCAACACGGGGACACACACACACACACACACACCCACACTCACATTCACATCTAGGGACAATTTAACTAAAATGAATTTCTTTCCCATTCTCATAAAGGGTGTCAATAATTCTGGGAACATTGTTTTGACATCACCCGTGTTCCACTGCTCAGTGGCATGTGGTTCCCATATGATAGCCCAGCTCCCATAAACCCCAGCTTTGTGAAACTTCTGACATACACTCTGGATTCCAGAGCCACGTATTCATTTTTGTGGTAAATTACAAGCCCTTAGATTAGTTTAGTCTAGTTTAGTTTAGTTTAATTTAGTGTAACGTTTCTGCTAGGTGTTCCTCTATTCCTGTCAGTGAGCATCTACTTGTTCTTCTTTGAAGGTATGAAAGGTTTGCACTTGACATACACTCACCGTCCACTTTATTAGGAACACCTATACACCTACACATTCATGCAGCCAATCGTATAGCAGCATCGCAGTGCATAAAATCATGCAGATACAGGTCAAGAGCTTCAGTTAATGTTCATATCAAACACCAGAATGAAGAAAAAGTGTGATCTCTGTGACTTTAACTATGGCATGGTTGTTGGTGCCAGATGGGCTGGTTTGAGTATTTCAGAAACCGCTGATCTCCTGGGACACAGCATTCTCTAGAGTTTGGTCAGCTATGGAGCAGATGTCACACCTTCCAGTAGGTGGCAGTAGAGTGTTACTGTAGCTAACAGGAAAGCGGTAGAAGAAGAACAGTACACTATATGAATAGATGTGTGCTGTAGTCCCATTGAGGGTTTCGTGTTATATTTAATGAAGGTTTCTGGCTTTTAACATGGAACAAGCACCGCAGCAACACCACGGCTTCCTCTACTGCAGGTACACTTCCGGTGATTCGTGTTCTGCTAGCATCCACAAGCTAAACACCTTACCTTAGCTTACCGTCGTGTTTACAGTTAGACCAGAGGATATGACGATACAATCGCGATATCGTGATCAATTACGTCACGATACACGTTTATGTTTTTTCCTGGGGGGTGTGACCTGTTGCATCAGTAGCTCTGCTGTAGCTCTTTAATCTTTAACCCTCTAAACCCGGAAGTACAGCACAATGGATGTAGTGTAGTAGTCTGATAATAGAAGTTAAACCACAGTGGGGTGTGTGTGTGTGTGTGAGAGAGAGAGAGAGAGAGAGAGACAGAGACAGAGTTCACACTCAAAGACAAGTGGCTTATGTGCTGTGCAGCGGGTATTGTGTCCTAAAAAGTAAAGAATAAACCACAACGGGGCTTGCTGTTATAGGAAAATAATCAACGGTTCAGAATAACAGAATTCAGGCATGATATGGTGCCCCTGGAGCAGAGAGGGTTAAGGGCTTTGCTCAAGGGCCCAACAGTGGCTGCTTGGCAGTGCTGGGGCTTGGGCTTGAACCCCTGACCTTCTGATCAGTAACCCAGAGCCTTAATCACTGAGCCACCACTGCCCCTAAGAGGAATTAAAGAAGTTAAACATGCTTTAAACACAAAGATCGGTCTTTCATTGACAATTTACTACAAGCAACAGATCTGAAGGCAGGTTGAGAGTTCAAATCCAAGCACTGTCACTGTTGGGACTTTGAGCAAGACCCCGAACCCTTATTCTGTATGTTATATATATGTGGTCCAAGTGTGTCTAATTATAACGCAGAGCTGTGTTAAGTTTTAAAACACATGAATAACTCATTGTTTGTGTTGTTAATGTACTATATTTTGTATTTTTCTCTCGTGCTTTATAGCTCCACCTCTCAAAAGGAGTAACGTTTTGTGGATGATAAACTGCTAAAGAAGTGTGTCAAGATGATGACTGATCTCATAGTGTTGTGTTTCACTTTGGTCATCTCCTTGTCCTTCTGGATCATATCCATAGCTATCAGCACTTACTCCGGTGAGCTCACACTTCCACTCAATTTTTTTATTTTTTTATTTTTTTGTAAACATGTACTCATGAGCACAGTTTAACAGTTCAACATTCAAATACTGATTTCGAGAGTTTGATTCGGTTCTCTGAAGGTGTTTTGTTTTTTCCTTAATATGCTGCAGGTACGTTGCAGCCTGTGTCTCCATGGCGATGGCTGTTCTCAGTTCTGGTCCCGCTTATTATCACGTCTCGCGCTTTCAAGAAAAAGAGCCTTGATTTTGGTGGTTGTTTGGGAGGTAAGGCGCTAAAGAACCTGTAAATGTTTTGAAAGGCTGTTGAAATTGCAAAGAGACCAAAAAGCGTTCACAGGTTAAGAGCATATAAAACATAGGTAAGATTCGCAACAGGTCAATTTACAACAAGCATTTACACCAGGTCATCTTGAGGCAGAGCTTTTTAAAGCAACTATGGAGATGTCCAGAGCTACAGTGATTTATAGAGTTTGAAATCACTCACGGAATTTCCTATTTTCCATGGAAACTCGTACTTTTATTCATCAAATAAGTTGCAAAATGAATGGAAAATATAGGTTTCTTCCTCACTGTCTCATGGAGTTTCTCCTTGCCACTGTCGCCTCTGGCTTGCACATTAGGGATAAATTCATAAATTTAAAATTTATATCCTGAGTGTGTGTGTATATATATATATATATATATATATTTCTGTAAAGCCGCTTTGTGACAATGTCCATTGTTAAAAGTGATGAAAGTGATGATAAATGAGGTTTTTAAATGATTCAATATTATTATGTTTCATCCTCTGTAGTACATTGTGTATTCAGTCTGCATTCACCTGTTGAACAGGGTACAGTTACAGCATCTGTCTCGTTTCAGAGGTCAGCCAGAGGAAAGTGTGAGCTGAGAGTCATTGTGCAAACAAAACAAGATGTTCACTCTTATATGAAAGTCAAGCCAAGATGCTCCTAGCTTTCCCACCATAACTGGAATAATTGAACAGTTTTCTAGGGAAGACAGGAGATTTATTATAAGAAAGAGTATATTTCTGTCTAAGCCCTTGCTTTATTTTGTGATATCTGTGTGTTGCAGCATTACTGGTTGGTTTTATTCTCACCTTGGCCAACATGAGCTTCCTGGCAGCTTTGTTTGCTTTCTTCATCACCTCCAGCAAACTGACACGATGGAAGGGTGCGGTCAAGAAACGCATCGACTCAGAATATAAAGAAGGTGAATGTTCTGTTTATTACAATATTAGGTCGATGTTTATCACATGGGAATTTTCACCTTCTTTACACATTATAAAGAAACGGTGCAGCAGTTGGTCCAGTCTGTCAGAGATGTTGTTCTTGAGCATTTCTTCCTAATCTCAAGGACAGCTTAAACCTAAATTTTAGCTTAAAAATATTCTTATTCTTACAGATTCTTACATAAATGAAGTTTGCACTGGAAACAAATAGATTATTGTTAGATGCACAATTAGATGCTTATTGATGCCTCATTAACCGCTCACTTCTGATAATGAAGGTTGTTGTAGTTTCTATTTTCTAAGTACAATTCAGAGAAAGGCTGATTTTAGTCAACTCACTTGGTATAGGAAATATTTTGTGTTCTGCTATAAATGCCAAAATTATTAATTCATCAAATTAAGGATGAAATTAGACCTAAGTCATGTAGATGGGAAGAGATATTTTCTTCTTGCCTATGAATTGCTGCTGTCCCAGGCATCAGTCGTAGATCAACCTGAAAGTAAATAAATAGCTTAAAAGAAAAACATAACCTGATTATCGTCATGTTTTATATTTGAATTTGTCAGTGTTGTATCTGCGTTGTTCTGCAGGTGGCCAGAGGAACTGGATACAGGTTTTCTGTAATGGAGGTGTGCCAACAGAACTAGCTTTGCTTTACATGATAGAAGTCGGTCCAGGAGAGATGCCTGTAGATTTTACGATGCAATACTCCGCATCGTGGATGTGCTTGTCACTCCTGGGAGCTTTGGCCTGCAGTACGGGTGACACTTGGGCTTCTGAAGTAGGTCCTGTTCTCAGTAAGAGCCAACCCAGGCTCATTACTACGTGGAAGGAGGTCCCAGTAGGTGAGGAAAGAGGCCTTGCAATAACGTGGTCCACATGGGCATTTCCTTTGTTGAGGCTGTGTCTGCCCAGTGCACAGTTTCTCAGCTGTACTATATCCTCAGATATGATTTGGGTGCTGAACATTCCTCAGCCAGTGCTATGACACTGGTGTGTGTATCAAGTGCAGCAGTGGTTCTGGTCATAAACAGAACACTAATTAACATGAATAAGGCATTCAGTCTCTATCTGTACAACAACAAGGTGCACCAATGAAAGTACAGTTTTCAAAAAAAACACACACAGATACTACGTCTGATGCACTCACACCAGTGCTACACACACTGCTGTGCTGGGAATGATCCACCACTTAAATATTATCTCATCACCGGGGGTACTGTGGTGGTCCCTTTCCACTGATGGATGAGGTATAGTTGGCTGACAAGTTGTTTACAGCAACAGATGAGCTACGTTCCAGTGACTGAAAGTAGATACAAGCTAATTGAGCCCTTGGCAGATGCTTTTAAACTATTTACAAATGGACCATGGGATCCAATCATACAGATGAGCGTTAAGAGCCTTACTCTAAACTAGGCTCGTGTGATATAGATTCCCATACCCCCCAACCCCCACCCCCAGTTTGCAATTTACGATTAAAAAAAACTCACAATGAAGATTTCTTGTTCATAGTGAACAGCAGGAAAACACGCATTTCCTCCATTTCAGTTTTAAGCAGCGATGACGAATACTCAGCTGGGTGGTGAATGTTTCGGTGATTCTGCAGTAATTGTAGTGTAAACAGTACATTTTCCGATATAATCCTTTTACAGATCGGTTGTCTAATGTCCACATGGCCGAAATTTTGTCTGTTGGTGCTGCTGGTGCTCAAAGGTCTTGAATGTGTCTGCAGTGACCATTGCAGAAAATCAATTTCTAATTATCATCACCATTAACATTATATATTTTATATATATATATTATATACATTATATTTGTAAAGTGATAAATTTGACAAAGCTGTTTTCTCAAAAATGCCATTTTACCATTTTCAGCCAAAAGTTTTTGGACACCTGACCATCACATCCGTATGTGGTTCTTCCCCAAACTGTTACCACAAAGTCAGAAACACACAATTGTATAGAAAGTCTTTGTGTGCTGTAGCTTTACAATTTCCTTCACTGGAACTGTGCACAAAGTGAGCTCCATGAAGACATGGTGTGTCAAGTTTGGAGTGGAAGAACTCGAGTGTCCTGCACAGAGCCCTGACCTCAACCCCACTGAACACCTTCAGGATGAACTGGAACACCGAATGCACCCCAGACCTCCTCACCCAACATCAGAGCCTGACCTCACTAATGCTCTTGTAGCTGAATGACCACAAATCCCCACAGCTGTGCTCCAAAATCTAGTGGAAAGCCTTCCCAGAAGAGTGGAGCTTATTATAAGAGGGGAATAAATCTGGAATGGGATGTTCAACAAGCACATGTATAAACTTGGCCACATTGTGTATTTCAGTGGCGACCCTAATAAATATGGTAAACTGATGCTAAATATATACTTGTCTAATGTTGGTTAAGTCAAGCATACAGTCTTTGATATGAATAAATTCAAAACATTCTTCATTTGACAAAAAGTCAGGATGCACCACGAGTCCAGTCGAGAGCATGTAAGATTGGGGGAAGGGGGCGGGGCTTCCAGGAATTGTCAGTTAATATCAGAGAGTTCAAAACACCTGTGCAAATCGTTCCACAATAATGTCAGTTGGCTCATCTATTTTATTGAGGAGAAAAAGACTGCTCTTTTGGCATATTTCTGAGCTATTCAGTTATAGAATAGAAGGAAACCTCACTGGATATCGTGGCAGTGTGCTATTGTGTATCATTATATCACACAAGCCTAAGACCAATAGACTTCCAGTGCCTCACAGTTGTACTATTTCTTCTCAGTTGTACATATTTTCCATTATGTTAGGAACAGAAACGTTTGTTTTATTTTGTAATCTCCATCACAGGTACCAATGGAGGAGTGACCATCGTTGGTCTTGTAGCTAGCTTGCTCGGTGGAGCCACTGTGGGCATGGCTTACTTCATTTCTCAGCTGCTGCTGGTTAGCGATCTGCATTTGGCAGTCCCTCAGTGGCCTATTGTCGTGTACGGCGCTGTGGCGGGCTTCCTCGGCTCATTGCTTGACTCTTTGCTGGGTGCAGTCATGCAATATTCAGGTAATGTCTATAAATGTCATGCAACTAAATCCCAGCAGAATTACAAGCAAATATGCCATCATCTTGTTTTAGCTACTAACTATTATACAATCTAGCTGCCTTACTGTTCAACATTATTTGTGTTTTCTCTCCATCAAGGCTATGATGAAAGCACTGGGAAGGTTGTCAACTTTGAGTCACCAAAAGTAAAGTGGATATGTGGGAAACCCATTTTGGATAACAATGGAGTAAACCTCTTCTCCTCAGTCCTCATAGCTCTGATCCTGCCAGGAATTGCATGGGGCGTCTGGCCCACGCGCTGATCCACTAAAGGCGACCATGCCCAGCTGCAGTTGGATTTGCAACAAATGTGCTTGCAAGCCAGTTACATGCCGCTAGCTAGAATGTTTTTAATTTGGGATCATATGGACCTGACCTGGAGATTAAATCTTTAGATTAAAATCCATCTTTTGGTCTGATTTCCTGTGAATGTTCAGTGTTGTTACTGTTTTAGTGATTCTTATTAAAGATTTTTTAAAAGACATTTTTTGTGCACAGTGAACCTCTTCGGTTATAAATTTCTCTGTCAATACTAGGGGTGGGCGATACGACAGAAATATCATATCACGATTCTTGAAGACATTTCTATGACACGGTATGCATCACAATACATGGTCTGCTCAGAAACTTCCAGCAATAGAGCAGAGTTGCATTTAAAAAAAACTATTATTAATAAACAAATTATAATACATTTATTTGTATTTTTTTATATTTAAATAATTTTTTTATTGACTCAAATTTAACACTAAAAAAGAGCTTTTTTGTTTACTATTTTTAAGTACAAAGTCTTAACATCATCACATCAGCTGATTCAAGTCAGTTTGTAATTATTTAAAAAAAAAAAAGAAAAGGAAAAAGAAAATCTATTGGAAAGCCTTCCCAAAAGATTGGTAATAATAACAGCAAACACAGGGGGACTAAATCTGGAATGAATACATCCTTCAGCAAGCATATATAGATGTGCTGGTCAGGTGTCCACAAACTTTTGCCTATATAGTGTATATTAACTTCAAGAGAGAGAGAGAGAGAGAGAGAGAGAGAAAAGAGAGAGGCTGGTGTGGAAAAAACTGTTTATAGCTGCTATAACTTCAGTGAGAGGAACAGCAAGAAAACTCATGGACCCCAATAAATGTAACTATAAATGGCTAAAAAGTAAAATTGTAATTGCTGAAAAAATAGTTGCTGTGGTATAAGAGAAATAAAACAGACTGCGAATCACAAAAACCCTGACAATAATTATTTTCCTATAACTACAGGAACACAACACAGTCATTATAGTTATAGTGTAGTAAAATAATTATAATTTAAAGTGTATATACTGTAAAATGTAAATGACTGGAACAGTATGGAGAGAAACGAGGAAAGCTGAGGCAAACGCTGACGTCACAGGGATTGAGCAGCAGTTTGTCATATGATTCCCGGAGTGTGACGTAGCAGAGGACGCCATTAGCCTGGCTCAGCTGCACAGACTCACAGAGGCGGAAATATTCTTTTCTTTTTTCCTTTTTAAAAAAAAAAAAAAAAAAAAAAAAAAAAAAAAAATCTCAGTAGGGGAATTTAACCCCGTCGTTTCCCCTGACCATTTCATATTACACGAATGTAGCTATCTAATGTAAGGCAGCAGGAGACGAGCGCTCGGGTTACTTTTCTTTGCTGAAGTTGAAGAAGGAGACCTCTCCACCATGGCGGCTGGCGGCAGTACTGCTCACAGAACATACTCCTTCAAGGTGGTGTTGTTAGGGGAAGGCTGCGTGGGCAAGACGTCTCTGGTCCTCCGCTATTGCGAAAACAAGTTCAACGACAAACACATCACGACCCTCCAGGTAATGCTAGCTCGCTCGGCTAACACGCTGCGTTTCAGAGTCGGCTGAGGCAGCACACTAGCGTACTGCATAGTGTGCCAGGAGCTACTCAGCCACCTGTTTATTCATACTTCCTGCTCAGTATGCTAGTATGCTAGTGTGCGCAGGCAGGCAGGCGTAGCTGTTGTTTATGGCTAGCTAACTGGCTTGGATTGACAGATAACACTCTACTAATTTCACTATTCTCTATTAACTCTCTTCTCATTTACAGGAAGCAAATTAGTCTGGTGCTTTGTTTGGGAGGGGGAAAAAAACAGCATTTTATCATTATCCAGGCCATTTTTTTATCTAGCTGTATATTTTAGAGGAACTTGCCTCATATAGACACACACACACACTGTTTCCTGTAAATCTGTTTCGATTTCTGCAGAACAGTACTCAATCCAAAATACACACTACAGACCGCAAAGCTCTAGACAGGTTTACACAGAATTCAGGATATAATGCTTTTATTATGTATAATATTGTTATGGACATTATTATTACCTCCTGAGCAGCACTCCCTGAACACCAACACTGACCTGGTCTCTGATCCACTGGAAGAAACCTGGTCTCATATCGCTGAGATTCAGTTCACTCTGTAGCTTTGGATACAAGCAAGAGTTTTTCCTGGGTACAAAAATCCTGCTTTACAATGTCATGAATGCGATTATTATATTTTGCTCAGGCCGGGAGATAAATACATGTGGGAATGAGGATGCTCTTGAATTGTAACATTTTGAAGAAGTGAATCATGTACAAGTTACAGATTTGAGCTGCTGCCTTGAAGCATGTTTTATAATCTGTTCATTATTAGGAGAAGAGGGGGGAAAAAAAGCAGATGATATATAACACTGTGTAACACAGGTTTTGTTCCTGGGTTGTAAGTGTTATTTTCTAATTGCTTATGCCTCAAGAATCTAGAAAATGGCTCTTAATCCCACCAAACTTTGCTTTAACATGTATTTATACTCAAGTTATACAAAAATGACCACAAAAGATTTAGAAGTGAGTAGTTTTTTGGGATTTACGATTATATTGTTAATCACTTGCACGAAGCAGATGTGTAGTCTTCCATCGTGTTGTCTTTATATTGTCCTTTTTAGCAGCGTTCAAAGTCCAGTATATCCTGGTGGAAGCGCTCAGCTTGCTCCTTGGAGTACGCTCCCATGTTCTTGAATTTATCAAGATGAGCAAAGAGATGGACTTTGAGAGACATCCTGAGAGACATCCTGCATTGTGCCATAGTTCGTCACCAGAGTCTCAACAGCTCCACATAGGTTTTGGCTTTGTGATTGCCCAAGAAGCCCCAAACCACTGCGACAAAGCTGTTCCAAGCCGCTCTCTCCTTCCTAGTGAGAAGACCCCGGCTTTGACTTTTGCCTCAGACACCTTCTGAAAGAAGTCTCAAAGGTACTTGAAGGCTGCTGACTCCTCATCTAGAGCTGTGACCGATTGTTTCATAAGGCCCCATCTGATGTGCAGTGGTGGCATCAGCACCTTCCGGGGGTCCACCAGTGGCTCCCACTTGACGCTGTTCCTCCCTACAGCGAACTTTGTCTGCTGTGGCCAGTCCCGCCTTTGCTGGTGCGCCGTGGTGTCCCTGCTTTCCCAAAGACAAAGATAGCAGGGAACCTTGGTGAATCCTCCTTGGAGACCAATCAGGAATGCCACCATTTTGAAGTCTCCAATGACTTCCCAGCCGTACTCATCATACTTCAAGGCGTCCAGCAATGTCTTGATGCTGCTGTAATCCTCTTTGAGATCAGAATATATTTTGAAATTGATCTTTTTTTTCCTGACTTCATGTGAACAAAAACATGCAAATTTGCTTGTTTTCTCAATGAAAATGCATAAATTTCAAAAAGTCCTGGTCACAAATGCAAAGGTTGAGGGGAATAATAGCCATTTTCTATACTTTTGCAGTATAAGCAATTAGGAAATAACCTTATGACCCAGAAACAGAAAAAAAAAAATTGCATGGTGTAATAGATAACGATAGGCTCAGACACATTAGTGTAGCATCTGCTCGAGGGGAATAATTGACAAATTATCTCCAGACCTCTACTGTTCACAAACTGTCACTAATGAGATGTGTACAGAAATCATAGAAGAACCAACACGTTTTGAAATGTCCAGTCTAATATGAGACTGTAGTTCGAGACTACATAATGATCCAGGGGTTTTTTAGTGTTTGAACAGAGTCACGCACAGATGCGAAATGATTCGTTCAGTAAGGGAAGACGCTTTGCCGAAAAGAATTAAATGAGGACTAAAACACGGCGCGCTGTTATAGGAAAACAATCCACGCCTACACTATCCCGATTACAATTTTTCATTTATTAATGAATGACGTCATTATATTTAAAAAATGTATTGTTACATTTAATGCTATGGAACATCCTCGGCGCAAGTTAGTTCCTGTTATCGCTTGTCATCTTACCGCTGCTTTATGAACAGTTCTTCTTTCACCAGCCTCTCTTTTTTTTTTTTTTTTTTTTTTTTCTCTCTCTCTCTCTTGAAGTTAATAATTCAAAAAAAATCCCACAGCTTATCATATTGCAGAGAAACCAGAAAGCCCAAAGTCCTCTGTACTAAAGGCATCCCCATGACGGAAAACTTACTGACTGTTACAAAGCGCTGGCACCCGAGAGCCGCGACTCCTTCCAGAAATGTTTTAATAAACATCTCCTAACAAAAACTTTCACCACACGCCATTATCTTAATCTGTTTATTATTAGGCTTAGATTATATAGCGTTCGGCATGCAGGTCACTGTGAACAAGCTGTTACTATAGAAATGATAACGTATTAGAACTAGCGCATTAATATAAGCCTCGTGTGCGTGTTACAGACAGAAGTACTGTCAGAACCGTGCTGAGAGAGAAAATGAATCTTTTGATTTGAGAATTCGACAGCGCTGTGGTATAAAGTTCCATAGCGACCTGTATTTTAATGCATAATCTTATCTTTAAGAAACATTGGTTTACATTTTAGTGGTAGTCTAAAGCACAAAATAAACTATTTGATGCTTATAATTAGGCATGAGACGATACACTAAAGCAATGATTTGAGACGCATCCCGATACAGGATTCACAAGATGATATTGACAGATAAAATCTAAAATTTTAATACATTTTTTTTTGTAATGACAACAAATCAAATCACTGCGATATCAATACACTGTATTGTAAGAAATGCCGATCCCGATTTATAATGTAAGGTGTCATTTGTCTCCTATTAATAACATGTTATTTTAATCTGTTTCAGAGTCATGAAGGCATTTCACGGCAGCGTTATTAATATGGAAAGATTGTTTGGCGGTAGTTTGTGCCATATAACAAATAAGAAATTTGTGTCATCACGCCATCTGATGTAAGACATCATCTGAAACACACGAGTTTTACTGAATGTAAACCACCACAAACTCTTGAGAGAATTCTTACCAAGTATAAACAGTCACTTAACACTTTTCATTAGACTGCGCTGTTGGCCTCATGATAAACATGTGTCCATGTGAGTAATCTTTTGATTTGTAATCATTCATTTGTGGGAATGTGAGAAACAGCAGAAGTGTGATGTCCCAGGCTGAATCATGTTACTTAACGTTTGCTAGCTATAATCATACATTTATGGTCATATTTATCGATCTTTCCTGGCGTAACTGAAATCGTTATCTCATGCTACTATGGACAGAAAGTCGGTACTCTGTATGAAAGCTCGATGGGTTGGGTCTCGAATGATTAGTCTACGAAACAAACGTTTGCTCATTTCAAGTAGTGAAGCAGCGAAGCTATTTGAATCACTTAGCTTGTAAGTAGTTAAACAGTTTTTCTGACCCAGTAGCACTGATAAACACTCCATTGTTGAATTTTCTGAGCATACACAATATATAGTTTTAATACATCTTGTCTGTGAAGTCCTCAAGTCACCGTCCTGCTTTTGGTTCACGTTGAAGTCGATCCCACTTAACAGATTTAACTGTACAGATGAGCAAAACAATCTTGATTTTACGTTGTATATTTACTGAAAAAAGAGTTTCTGGTTATGCCACTGCCAGCACGACACAAAACATGCTTCTGAATCATTTTTAGATGCGAGTGTGACTTACATCAAGCTCAGCACACAGACATAGATTTTGTCCTGCGTTTCAGACTGCGGTAAAGCCAGCCACGGTAGGAACAAGAGTGCACGTATATACGCCGTTTACACTACCTTCGGATGTCTAGGCTACGCATCTGCTGTGAATTCTGGACAGTGTGAAAATGTTGAGGAGTAGTGTACCACAGGCCGTTTCGGTATTATCTTATTCCGGGTTCACATAGGCTAAATGAAACGAGGCTGTGGGTTTGACACGTGCCATAATGCTATGCATAATGCATAATTTTGGACTAATAAGTAAACATGCTTTGAGACAATTAGGTCCCCATTTGCATACCTCGTGCTCTGTATGCTGTTACCTCTGGTGCTGCTGCCCAGTGTGTAAGGAGAGGCAGAGCTCATAATGAATGTTAAACGGAAATATCATGATACACCTCAGAGAAGCAAAATCCGTCTCGCCAGTATTTTTGTATCGCGATATTCGAGACAGTGAAACTCTACCGACTTATAAGTGACATTCGAGGACATTTATTCTAGCTGCTGACGTGAACTGGAGTCGGTTCTTCTGTCTTCTATGTTTTAATACACTAATACTAAGTAGTGCTCTGAAGCCGGTTATTACAGTTTTTAATGTTATTAACCTGAAACGTTATATCTTTCTTGTTTTGTTTTTAGGCATCGTTCCTTACTAAGAAGCTCAACATCACAGGCAAGAGAGTCAACCTGGCTATTTGGGTAAGTCTCCCTTTAAACAGTGTGTCACGTATGAGGGAGTGAACACAGCTGAATTCCTGTCATCTTATAGGCTTTGCGTTAATCAGCTTTAGTTTTGAAATGTTTCTTTTGAAACCGATTTCATTCATGGTTTTTTTTTTTTCATGGTTTTCACATTGTCAGCTGAACGTTTTGAGCCACCCGATAAATTGAATATATTTAATAAATGAAAAGTCAAACTGTGTTGCGTGCATCTCACAGAGCAGATCTGCTTTTTTTTTAAGCAAAGTTTCTGCCCTAATTCAAAGTTGACTAGAACTTAGAGCAGAATTGAGTTGAGTCTGTTATTTTCATAACTAGTCTGTACGCCCCAATTTTACCCTTACATGTCCATCTAATTTACACATCCGGAACAAATAAACAAATCCTTATTTCGTGTAAACAAAACACCGAAAGAAACTTTGCTCAGCTGATAAAGATCCACGTTTGCTCCTCTCATGTTAAAATGTGCACTGCACTTTGAATTTCAGATATACAAATCTGAATTTTTATGCATTTCTTTGAATTTTTGTAGCCATATTATGAAAATCTGTGCTCCTTTGCTTTTCCTAAGTCTCCAGATGTAGTGTCTGAATCAGAAATTTAAACCGAATTACAAGTTTCTACTCCGAGTTAGTATAAAAAATTTCAATTTCAATTTAATGTGATTGAGCTACAAAACTTCCCTTACAAATTCAACTAAATGCATAAAAATTCATATTGGTAAGAGCATATTTCTCATTTTGTAGCACTCCAGTTTGTGCCACTGAAACATTTTCAGCCAAAACAGGTCAAAAACCTGCACTTTTTCTTTTAAGGCTGAAAGTAAAAGCTGAAAGTGCTATTTATGAATATGACGTTGATCAGACCGGTTTCACATTCTTCAAAACAACTCAAACTGTATGCAAAAAAACCTCTCTTTGCTGCCTAGCTTGCTACTTCCGACTATTATTCGCAATGTGCCTTTTTTATGGACAACAAAAATGAAACGAAATGAAATGAAAACTTCAATTATTTTATCTTGCGTTTTAAACGCTCCACTGTGTGTTCAGGACATGTCCCTTGGCTCAGTGAACAACATTTACATCTACTTTTTTCCTAATCAATCTATCGTGCCTCTCTCTTATTACTAAGATTTATTACACTTTTATGAGATTTGCATGCCTTAATTAGAAATGCGTTTTTAAATTTGCTAAAATTGCATAATATAAAAAAAGAACATGTTCCATTTGTTGTTTTTTACCTTTCCCTCCATAATATGACGCACTAGTAATATCACACGACACATTGATGTCTCAGTGACCATTTGTGTGAAACTTTCAGGACACAGCTGGGCAGGAACGGTTCCACGCTCTCGGGCCAATCTACTACAGAGACTCCAACGGAGCCATTTTAGTCTACGATGTCACTGATGAAGACTCCTTCCAGAAGGTGAGGTTCTCGCTGTCTCTCTTTGAGACAAAATACAAACTAGCACGGGGCATTTCGAACGCGTCTCCACTGACCACTTGTGATCAGATTTCGTACATCATTTTGGCTGTAGGAATGGTTTCACGCACATTTATTATACAACAGTTAGGTCCGGTTCACTAATTTGATTGGTCCAGCGGCGTTCCAAGAGTGCTTATATTTCCTATAAATGCCCCAGGACGTTGCAGCGTGTGTATCACTCAGCTCGTCTGTGTTCACCACGTAATTTCCACTTCCTAGTTCGAAACCCTTACTACAGTAATGTTACATCATCAGCGAACATGGCAAACAGTACCTTTCAGGAATACAGAGTTTGACTTAAAATATGAAAGCTCGTCAGATGAAGGGAGGAGGCGGAGGAGGAAGAAGGGACAGCAATTTTACCGGAAGCACCTTTAACGAGGATGCACAAATCAATGTGAGCTAGCTAGCCAGCTAGCCGACGTGCTAAAAAGCGAGTGTGGCTTCTTTGGGATCTATTTCCGCTAGTGGAGCAAAAATAAACAGAACATTTGGCCACATTGTGTCCAAAATGTAACTTACTCAATATTAATTTCTTGTTTATAGGACTGCATCACCCACGATCATTTTTCGAAGCTCGGAATTGTTTCGAAGTGCGGCTATTGTCTAAAAGCTTTCTTTCAGTGGCTGGAATCAGTGAATTGATTGTTTTTTGGGATCGGCTTCAACGTGAACCAAAAGCAGGACGGTAACTTAAGGACTTCACGGACAAGATATATTAAAACGATATATTGTGTATGCTCAGAAAATTCAGCAATGTAGTGTTTCAGTGCTATTGTTGAACTACTAACAAGCTAGTTGATTCAAATAGCTTCGCTACTTCACTACTTGAAATGAGCAAACGTTTGTTTCGTAGACTAATCTTTCGTTTGAGACCCAACCCAATAGCATGAGATTTCAGTTACGCCAGGAAAGATCGATAAATATGACCATAAATGTATGATTATAGCTAGCAAACGTTAAGTAACATGATTCAGCCTGGGACATCACACTTCTGCTGTTTCTCACATTCCCACAAATGAATGATTACAAATCAAAAGATTACTCACATGGACACATGTTTATCATGAGGCCAACAGCGCAGTCTAATGAAAAGTGTTAAGTGACTGTTTATACTTGGTAAGAATTCTCTCAAGAGTTTGTGGTGGTTTACATTCAGTAGATGAACATAGCTATGAAACCTCAAATTGAGCTTCTTGTAGGCGCAATATTAGGGAAAAAAAACAAAACAAGGAATTTCCTGTCAGTATGTCATCTTGTCATTACTAATATGAGTTTTTTCCCCCTTTTCATATTTGTCAGGTGAAAAACTGGGTGAAAGAATTAAGGAAAATGTTGGGAAACGAAATATGTTTGTGTATAGTAGGTAAGTACTGTATTCTTTACCATATAAATTCTTTACTATTTTTATTAAAATAAGAATCTGAAGTACAGCGTAGAGAGCCCGCTTTACTGGACTGTGCAGGGTTTTGACTTACGAGAACACATGACTTCACACATGACTTCACACATGACTTCACACATGACTTCACACATGACTTCACACATGACGTCACACATGACGTCACACTGCTCCCTCTGATGTGACTGAGAAAACCCTCTTGGGTTTTAATTCATCTTCCTCAGCACAAACATTCACACAGAAATCCAGCCATTGAATTCCCCCAGGGGCCGACCTTGTGTATTTAGGTCGCTACTCTGCTGATCTGTGATGCACAGAATGGCACACATGGATCTGATGATTTATTCTCATTGTGATATATGCGGCGGCCTTCGAAAAACCTTCACATGGTTCATTCATTCATGGACATTTTCTACTTTTATATATTTCTGAAAAGTTTTTCTGAACTGAAATAACCTTTTTTTTTTTGTATGTATCTCAGCCAGAAGTTACAGTTTAAAATCTGTTTACCACTAAAAGTGAAAAAGGAGAAACTGGTATTTAAAGATTTCATCCCAATTCAGAGCTGCCTACCTCTACATTTATACCCTAATCTACTGATGGGGGGGGTAACAGCAAAAATAAGAGTTTACATTCAGAAATTCAGATTATCAGCCTCTGTCTCATCACCTGAGGCAAAAAGAATCATTCACAGCATTTAACAACCCGGGGCCTCGTCGCGGTCTCTTCACTCGCCTTATCTCTCGTCACATTTAAGGCTGATTTATTTACTGAGGTTGAGGTGTGTTTGCCACACGTACACAAGATGGCTGCTGCGCGGGTCCTGTGGTCACTTGGCATGTCGCTTGTGCACATCCTCAGAAACGAGCATGACGTGTGTGGTGCAATACCAGCGAACATTGTGGCGACAGTGTAGCACCATGTGACACTGTTGTCCCCAACTAAATAAACAAAGTGACGCCGTGTCTCAAATCGCATACTTATGTACTGTTCTAGACCGTTATTGAGTGCCAACACTAATAGTTCACCTATTACAGTTAGTGTTTGAATAAAAAAAAACAAAAAAAACTCTTAAATCTACCGAAAGATCTCTTCTGAGTAACAGTCTTCTGGATTTTCCAGATCAGTAAATATTTTTGAATGTACGGTGAGGGTTTTTGATTTGAGATGCAGATCATGACAACAATCAAAGTCTTACAGAGAAACGGAGGTCGTCATTGTGTTACCGCCGCTGTGCATGAAATCGCTTAACAAGTCTGAGTTGGAAACCAGATGGACAGAAATGTTCTGGCTCTGATGTGCAGTCTAGTGGATGTCACTTGTAATCCCCCAGATGTGCATAAGATACGCAAGCAAGCATGTGAACAATGCCCCTCGTGTAGCAGCTGTGCGCGCATGTATGCACGGTGGAACTGAGGTGCATTTGCGCCTTTATATCTAAGGGGAAATAAATGCTGATTCATTCAGGCAGTTCTGTCCTGTTGGCTAAATCTCTTGCTAGCACATAAAGTCTTCATAAAATACCGCTTAAATTATCTGAGGTGTAATAAACATTTCACCTTAATCAAGCTCACAGTCCCTTCTCTGAAAAAGTAGCTTCCTATTTATGTAGGCTACAGGCATAAAAAAAAAAACCACACACACACACACGCACTTCTCTTTTAACTCTCAATCAGACAGTTTTTGCTCACTGAATCATCGTAAGAATCACAGTGGAGATCGGGAGGTACATAATCAGTAATGGAGAACACAGGATTCAAAAACACACCAACACTACAGAGAGCTGCGTAACTGACAGTTTAACTTTGTTTTGTTAAAAGAAAGAGGTAGTGTATTACTGGTGGAAAAACCTGTCTTCTTTTGTCTTTTTTTTTTTTCCCCCCCACAAATCAGCTCTAGTGACTTCTGGCAGGTTTTTCAGGACCACTCTCGCCAATGTGAACTGTATTTTGAGAAATATTATTACAAGCTCTAAATAAACATGAATCTTTGCAGTATTTGCTGCTTTAAATAAATTTTAGTCATTTAATCTCGATATATGCAGTATGTTTTTGTGCTATAGGTTTGGGAAGTGTGCGTTTCTCCTCTGGGGACGTCACACACAGCAGAATATCATATACTGTATAATATAATACATAATGCCATATCATCACGCATGCTTTAACAGCTTGATGAGAGCATTTTGATCCTGTGACTGATGTCCGTGTAATGATGACTCTCCTGATGATCTTCCTGTCTCTCCTCCTAGGTAATAAAATTGATCTGGAGAAAGAGAGACATGTTTCAGTGGAAGAGGCGGAGGCGTATGTATATAATTTCTGTCTCGTATATTAGACCTGTGCCATCAAAATGTTTAACCAGCTAGTATAATGCCAAATTAATTCTGTGCTGAAATGATTAGAATTGTAAAAACTGCTTAGCTGAAAATAGTTGCCATTTCATCGTTTCACTGTCTCACACGCACACACACACACACACACACGCAGAAACGGTTGATTCTGCATCTACATTTTAATTTAAACGCTCAGTGGTCTTTTAAATATATTACAGGAAGATTTTTTTTTTTACTGCAAGAGATTTAGAATTATTGGTCAAGACATGCGAAAGACAACGTTGCTAGCACAGTAAATCAAGGCTACAAGATGTCCGAAATGATTTTAATTGCCTGATCTTTAAAAATGCTCTCTTTCACAGGTACGCAGAGTCAGTTGGGGCAAAACACTATCACACGTCAGCTAAATTAAACAAAGGAATCGAAGAACTGTTCCTCGACTTGTGTAAAAGTAAGTGTTCAGACTGCTTCACTTCCTGATGCAACGTATCGATTCAGATGATATGAGACTCTAGATCTGATATATCAGCGTATTGTACAATACATTCAGCAGACCGCGTTATGAAGTAGGCAATTTGTAATAAATTCCTGCTTACACTACGTGAACGTTCAAACTTAATTGAGCCTGCACTCTCTCCTCTGAAAAAGTAACTTCTTCATCTCAAATCATGAGAGGCTACAGGGAATTTTAAACAAAAAAAAACCCCACACTTCTCTTCAGCATGCTGTTTTTCACAAGACAAATACACCGGTCAGCCATAACATTAAAACCACAGACAGGTGAAGGGAATATCATTGATTATCTTGTTACAATAGCAGCTGTCAAGAGGTGGGATATATAAGGGGTGGTATCCTCCTGGTGGTACTTTGACTCATCACTGTTGGTGATGAGACCAATCACAGTAACGTCATCTGCAAATTTGACCAACTTCACAGATGCATCACTGGAAACTGTCATTTATGTAGAGCGAATATAAGATGGATGAGAGGACCGAGGACCGGCTGAGTAGGTGATAGATGTTCCATCAGGTGCCTAATCTGTCTCTCAAATCTGCAGCAGAAGTCTTTTAGCTGCTTTGGAAGATGGGGGTCATCAGTGCAGGCGGTGTCTTCTTTTTGTAGTTTGTGATGGACTGAAGACCCGACTGAGGAGAAATCATTAGCAGAAAGTTGTTGATTCAGTTAATCAGAGTATTGCTGTTTGGCTACTTTGATGGCTTTCTCAAACGTGTGTTTTGCCTTTTTGAAGTCCTCCTTGTCTCTCTGCATTGAGCCAGTGTTTGTTGTTGGAGAAGCAGGTGGTGGGGATACGGTTTTCCTGACAGAAGCTGATATGAGATCTGGTTGTGTCCATATACTTATCCATACTGTGGGTACTGTGGCATTGATGCATTGTTGTATTTCTTCAGTTGCTTCAGTAGTCTATGGCTTTTGTTGCCCCCCCCCCCCCTCCCCCCCAGACTACACTGTTCTCAGTTTCTGTCTATATGCTAGAATGAGTTGGATCATAGCATGATCAGACAGTCCGAGAGGGGCATGGGCAGTGGCATGGTATGCATTCTTGGGATTATAGCAGTGGTCCAAAGTTTTTCCCTCTCTGGTGGCACATTTGATGTGCTGGTGGAATGAGGGGCGATCCAGAATGAACGATTGAATAAAACTTCACGTGCTGATTCTGAGGTGTTCTGAGATTTCTCTCTAATACTCTGTGCTGCAATGTGTCTGTGTCACAATGTGCAGGAATGATGGAGACAGCACAGGTGGAGGAGAGATCTAAGGGGAACGGGACAAGCCACGCAAACACGGGGCGAAGAGGCGTTCAGATCATCAACGATGAACCACAAGCCGCTGCTGCAGCCGGAGGGTGCTGTTCAACAGGCTAGGACACCATTCTCTCTCTCTCTCTCTCTCTCTCTCTCTCTCTCTTTCTCTCTCTCTCTCTCTCTATCTCTCTATCTCTGTCTCTCTCTCTCCAAAATTACTGGTACTCTTCATCTACCACTTGTTCTCTGCTCTGTAACACGGATGGCTGAAGCAGTAATTTGTTTTCCTGATGGAATACAGCATCTAATGGATCTTATCAGTTACTTGTTAACTGTGGTAACCCGATCACTCTCTCAGGCTCTCGCTCTCTCGCTCTCTGTCTCTCTCTCTCTGTCTCTCTCTCTCTCTCTCTGTCTCTGTCTCTCTCTTGCACACACACACACACATGCGCTCTTTCTGAATATTTGAACACGCACTAAGATCTGATTTTCCAAGCTTTTTTTTTGTTGTTGTTGTTGTTGTTGTACATGTTGGGTTGATTTCCATGAAAGCATTTTCTTTTAGTTAGAAGCTTTAAGGAAGTAAGTACCCATTATTTAATAACTTAAACATGCACACTGAACTCTGAAGTCCGCTGTACTTGTGGTAATTAGTGAGCTTCTGTCTTTCTGTCCCCAACTTCACCTCCTGAATTCATCGCTAATCAGTTTTATTAAACTTGCTCTCTAGTTGTTTTTGGACTTGTATGTACAACAAAACAAAATACACATGTATCATATTAATGTTTTATGCGCTTTTACAACTTTTTTGGGAACTCATATAGCTAGCCACTTGCAAAAGTATTCAGTCTTTCATTGCATCCAAGCAATGGTCAGACTGCAGAAAAGGAGGACAAAGAAGGATCATAATAAAGTAGCAAAGAAAAAAAAACTACACTGAAATGTGCGGATTGTGTAAGTATTCACGGCTTCATTAGGGGTACAAGGCATTTTGCCCACACTACTATGTTTCAGGATTGATTTAAAGTCAGGATTGTTTTCTATGAAAGCAGCATTTAAAAAAAAAAAAAGTGAATTTATGATTGTTGACCTTTAATAGTTAATGACCTCCTTTAACTTTTGTTTAATTGCCAAGACTTCTCGAGTGGTATGGTCTAAATTCCATAACCTGGCTATTAAGCCAAGACTAAAACCTTTCTAATTTTGTATTATATTTCTTTTTTTTTTCTGAATTAGTGCCATTTGCAACAGTTATCCTGAACTTACTGAAAGTTTTCCAGAGCCACAGAGCACTTAATTCCTCTTGTAGGTGTAATGACACTGAAATGTGAGTCTTCCCTGAAAATTAATTTAAGTTAAAAGGAGAAAAGGTGAGGGGTTGTTGTGTCTTTGGAACTGTCAGAAATACAGAATGTGTTTAACTTAGCATGAGACTGTTGTATTTGTTGACAGAAATTATTTTTTTTTGTGTGTGTGTGTTTTAAATACAGCATTTGAATGATTTTTGGAGGTCTGAATATTTTTCCAAGTGGCTATTGGCATAGTGTATAATGGTTAAATGATTGTAAAATGAAGAATAACAATTATGGGTGAAAGCACACTTTTGGAACATTTATTTTTTATTATTTAACTGCTTCTGTCATTGTTTTGTAATAGAACAATTATAAAAAAAAAAAATCAGTCCCTAGGTGTCAAACACATGGTTATTTAAAAATATAATATATATGTACATTTTTAAACTTTAGAAGTATGCTACTCAAAAGCTTTTGCCATATGAATATATACAATCACCAGTCATTTTATTAGGAACACCACACTAATACTCAGTACTGATTCCTTTGCTCAGTTCTTTGTGGCATGGATTCCACAAGGTGTTAGGAACATTGCTTTGAGATTTTGGTCCATGTTAACATGATTGCTCATGCAGTTCCTGCAGATTTCTTTGAGCTACTCATTCATACTGCGAGCCAAGAAAACATTCAACACACTATTACACCACCATCACCAGCCTGAACCGTTGACACAAGGCTGGTTGGGCTTCATGGATTCATGCTGTTGACACCAGATTCTGATCCTACCATCTGTGCGCCTCCGCAGACACTGAGGTTCGTTGCATTCTTCACCTGTCCAGTTTTGTGTCCACTGTAGCCTCAGATTCTTGTTCTTGGCTGACAGGAGTGGAACCTGATGTGGTCGTCTGCTGTTGTAGTGCATGTGCCTTAGGTTTCGACACGTTGTTCATTCTGTGATGCTTTTCTGCTCAGCACAGTTGTAGAGAGTTGTTAATTTAGTTACCATGGCCTCACCTGATGCTTGCTAGATATTTATTTTGTTTTGTTCTGGGTTTTTTTTTTCTCTTTTTTTTTTTTTTTTTTTTTTTTTTTCCTTGCACCATTCTGTGTATCTGCATAATTTCATGCATTGCGCTGCTGCCACATGATCGGCTGATCGGATAATTGCATGAATGAGCACATGTACAGGTGTTCCCTAATAAAGTGGCCGGTGAGTGTATAGTGCTTATTTTATTGCTTTTGGCAAATGCACTTTAGTTAACTAAAATATAACTATATATAATTTTTTTTTTTTTTTTTTGAAGTAGAATAAGTGAGAGCAGCTTAGCATGTAAACTAAAATTTAAGATTAAGCAACTTATTTCAGGTCTAAATCCTAAATCGGATACCAGTACCAGAACAACCTACAGTTCATGGAGTAAAGTTGATGTGAACAAGACGGTTATTTCTTTATATTTGTGCTAATTAAACAGTAAATATTGTTAGTGCAGGTTAAAGCTAGTCATAAGCAGCATTTTCTCTTTATCTATTTATCATCTTACACGAGTTGGATAGACAAATGAATTCTGCATATCGATACAAATTCATTCTTCTGCATTACAGACGTCAAAACGATATCGGGTAAGTCAGCAGTGTTCGTCACTATACAGTAGATAATGCTCTGAAGAAAAATCCGCAACACTCCTGCAATAACACACGCCATCTCATTAATCTAATAAAGAATTCTGAGCGTCGAGACAAGTGACACAGCAATACTAGACGCAGAAAAGCATTTTTGTCATTTTTTTTCCTTTCAGAAAGGGTTTATGGGAATCATTCCTTAAATAGAGTAGGGCCTTGTATCACTCACCAAAAGCCACAGTCAGTAATACCTGAATAATCTGGCAAACATTTACACTCCACTGAGGGACCAGGCAAGGCCGTCCACCCTCTTTCCTGGAAGAAACCTCCAGCAAAATTTAATTAAAAAAAAAAAAACCTGATTATTATTTTTTTATTATTTATTATGTCAGAAATGTAATTAATATATGTTAAATTTAATTTTATTTTTAATATTAAAAATTTTATTTATAAAAAAAAAAATACTGATTAAACCCTGAAAAGTATGCAAAAATAACATTTTAATAAGAACATTCTAACAGAATCAGCTGCTTGTAATTTGTAATTAAAGCAGTTTGTAATAAAAAAAAAAAAAAAAAAGCAAGAAAGAAAAATATTTTGTGACACAATTTTATCACAAATTGTTGTAATTTGGCACCCAGCCCTAATTCCAAAGACTAAATCTTCTTTATAGGCAATGTCACATACCGAGGTGTACGTTTGACTTCGGGGATGTCAGAACGTTGCACTAACAAACGACGGAAGAAGACTGGACTGCATAACCAGTATTAATTATTGGACACTGCAGTAATAAAGAAGACAGTATTACCCAGAATCAAGCATTTATTCACAGTGACCGCAATTCAACTGTCACGGTTCTTCAGCTTCAACTTTGGCCTCTTTTATAACACGATTTTCCTGGACAGAAAAAAGGATCAAATTATTATAGGCTTTTTATAATTATATATTATTATTATTATTATATTGTTATTAATAATTATTATATAATTATTTTTTATAATTATTAGACCTAAAAACTTTGAACAACTAGCGGCTTCTGAATTGTATGGTTTTTTTTTTTTCATGTTTCTCCATTACACAATCCATGGATGGACTGAATATCAGGAAATATCAATTAAAGACTTGCACTTTCTTAGACCTGCAGTTAGAAATCTAATAGTTTTAATAACATTGCTACAATTCTGACAAGTTATGAAAAGTTATGAAGTCCACACTGAAGACATAAACCCATCATTGGACTGGAGGTTGTCAGATCAACATGGCTGCCCTCAGCATGAACCTGCTAATACAGTCTTACTTTTCAATAAACATCTTACCTTTAATACCAGTTTATACAAGTATTCACTTCAGATCAATCAGCATACAGACATATTCACTTGTTCAATCATTTTTAAAACACTGATTATGCAGTTCACTGTTTTGAGGAGGTGAATATACATCCACGCTAGCTGGCTAGCTTTTTGCTAACAAAAGACAGACGTGGAGACTTCCGTAGGTTTTTCCCCACTTTGTTGCGCAAATGCATGGAAGTTGAAAATGACGTCATTCTGACCACCGACTTCCCACTTCTGAGGAAAGTCAAATATAGCATAAGTCTCCAATAAATTGAACAGAGTAAGAAAAATGTATTACGCTATCTGCACCATCTTTATGATTATAACACTTCTCTCATTGACCTAAACATTTGGCGTGATGAATATATACAAATAAAATAAACAGTCAAGCCAAAAATCAACTAAAATGATATCAGTACACGAGTTCCAAATGGGAAAAAGATCTTCATCTAAATATCTTAAGACAGACCGAAACCTTTTGACTCTACACACACTGTAAACTGCTACCCAATACTAAGAATTACTTCCATGGACAGCACTTCATCACTTCTGGGAAAGTAATCACCTTAGAGCTGTCACGGTGTCTGGGCTGCAGCATTCCGTCGTTCCCATTTGTATCTGTCCTCAGTGATTTATCAGGACTGGAACATTCAGGGACTCAACATGGAACTCTCCTCAGGAAGAAAACCAGACTACGCTGGAACAGCAGAAATCAGCTGACCTGAATCTGAAGTGTGTGTGTATGTGTGTGTGTGTGTGTGTGTTAGACAGAATTACACAGAATTTGCTATTCTTAGAAGGTGTTGATTAATTTCCTATAACACTACGGCTCTAAGAGTAGTCCCACCTGCAAGGCAAGTCACAATTATACACTATATGGCCAAAAGTTTCTGGACACCTGACCATCACATCCATAGGGCTGAAGGTTTAAGGGCTTACCCAGGGCTTGCGAACTCGCAATTTTTGCGAACTTTTTCTGGCATATCACAGTAAAACCAGTGATCAGCTCCGCTCAGACGTGCATGATTAAAATTAAAAAGTCAAAATGGTCCCTATTCTATACTTTATACATTATACCATACAGTATAGTCTCCTTCAAAAGTATTGGAACAGTAAAGCCAGTTATTTTGTTTTCGCTATATACTGAAGACATTTCGGTTTGAGTTCAGAAGATGAATATGAGACTTTCAGCTTTCATTTCATATTTCCATCTAGATGTTTTAAACAACTTAGAACATGGCACCTTCTGTGGCAGACCACTCAGTTTTTTAGGGGAGCAAAATATTTGTCTTAGAGTACAAAACAGTCCTAAAGTAAATAACACTTAATATTTGGTAGCATATCCATTGCTTAATAATCCATTATGAGTTACATCATCAATAAAGATTAGTGAGCCTGTTCCAGAAGCAGCCATGCAAGCCCAAGCCATAACACTACCTCCACCATTTGAGTTTGTTTGGTTTGGATCCTGAGCAGATCATTTCTTTCTCCACACTTTGGCTTTTCCATCACTTTGGTAGAGGTTAATCTTGGTTCCAGAACTTTTGTGGCTCATCTCTGTATTTGTTTGTGAATTCCAATCTGGCCTTCTGATTCTTACTGCTGATGAGTGGTTTGCATCTTGTGGTATGGCCTTTATATTTCTGATCTCAAAGTCTTCTTCGAACAGTGGATTGTGGTACCTTCACCCCTGCCCTATGGAGGTTGTTGGTGATGTCACTGACTGTTGTTTTTGGGTTTTTCTTCACATCTCTCACAATGGTTCTGTCATCAGCTGCTGCAGTTTTCCTTGGCCGATGTTTGATGTCTGGTTGTTAGAACACCAGTGGTTTCTTTCTTTTTCAGGACATTCTAATTGTTGTATTGGCTATGCCCAACAAAATAAATATTTAATGAAAGCTGAAATTCTGATCTGTCCTCTCATATTCGTCTTTTGTTCTCAAACCCAAATGTCTTCAGTGTATAGCAAAAACAAAAGAATTGGCCTTGTCATTCCAACACTTTCAGAGGGGACTGCATACTTGATTTGTTTTCCTTTCAAGTCATAATGTTCTGAATATCTGTATATGTAATATTTTCAAATCAATTATTTTAAGGATAACGATTGAACCTTAGGAAAGAGAAGCAGTCTTATGACTAACAGCATTCTATTCTGAGCTGAAAGAGAAAAATATCGACCTGATAAGAACCTCTCTAATAAATGCAGGCTGCTTGAAAGAAAGTTGAGGACTTTTCCTAGAGCTGGCTGCCCAGCCAAACTGAGCAATCAGGGAGAAGGGCCTTGGTATGAGAGGTGACCAAGAGGCCGATGGTCACTCTGGTTGAGCTCCAGAGATCGTGTGTGGAGATTGGAGAAACTTGCAGAGGGTCAGCCATCACTGCAACACTCCACCGTTCTGGGCTTTATGTCAGAGTTGCCAGACAGAAGCCTCTCCTCTGTGCAAGACTCAAGAAAACCCAATTGAAATTTGCAAAAAAATTCAAATGTCATGCTTTCATGTGTCTTGCACTGAGTTTGGCTGGGTTTAAGAATTATGGAGGCCATTGTGCTCTTGGGAACCTTCAATGCGGCAACATTTTTTGTAGCCTTTCCCAGATCTGTACCTCGACACAATCCTGTCTCTGAGCTCTGCAGGCAGTTCCTTTGACCTCATTGCTTGGTTTTTGTTCTGATATGCATGTCCACCTGTGGTTCCCCTCCAATCAAGAAACATCTCAAAGATGATCCAGAGAAATAAGATGCACCTGAGCTAAATTTCAAGCATCACAGTGAAAAATATTTGAATGTTTAATTTAACTGCTAGTCCGGATTGGCTGAAGGCTACAGGTTGTCCGGTCAGATATTGGGACATCGACACAATTCTAACATTTTTGGCTCTATACACCACCACAATGGATTTCAAATGAAACGAACAAG
>CM075020.1:8398925-8423905 GCA_037576675.1 Pangasius sanitwongsei | reverse complement strand
ACTGCTGCACTGTGTGTGTGTGTATATATATATATATATATATATATATATATATATATATATATATATACACACACACACAGACACGCGGTGGTGAAGGAGAAACGTTGGGCAGCTCTTTGGCATCCTCCACTGGGGTTACAGAGGATTACATGGAAAACACTGTTACACAATTTTTGTAATAGATTTATTGATTTATTTATTTAGTCTATACACATACAAAGTAGGCCTACTGTGCATATTTATTTTCGGTATAGCACAGATGCACTCAAAAATAATGAAGAAATGAAAAAATTATGAAAATATGACAATAATTACTATATTGAATATCAAACAGTAAATAAACCAATAAAACATTAAACCAAATCATCTATTTTCATATTTGACTCTGCATCAGTGCTCCTTGGTGTAGTTTTGTAAAAAAAAAAAAAAAAAAAAAGTACATGGCTTCAGGCATCTTGGAGAACTCCCTGCCTTGATGACGTTTTTATCAGAAACATAGTCCATTTCTTAATATGGCACATTATTTAATAAAATACAAAGTCTGTGAAATAACGTTAACACACTAATACAGTAGGCATAAAATTGGCATGTAAGCAAGAACATTTATATAAAAATGTAAGGTGCCTAAGACATTAAATGTTAAACTTTGTTGTATAACCAAACTGTTTCCAGATTATACAGAGGTTTAGAAAAGTATCCTGACCTCTTACACTCACACAGGGTCAGGTACACTGGATCAGGATACACTGAGAAGATAAATCATTTTAATGTGTCTTAAAAAAAAATAGAAAAAAAATCACTATAGCCAATATATGATACAATATATAACAAAAAATAGTGCAGTCTTACACTCTTGTGCTTCTGGTGCACACAACGAATCCATAATTTTCTTGATAATTGAATTAGTTAGCCTCAGTGATGAGAGATCAATCTTACAATCAATAAAGTTTCATCAGTCAGGTATGATCAGTCTGTAGGCACCAAGTGACCAGGATTTATCTCAGTGAAAGCTAAGACATAGAAAAGAATACAAAATATATCAAATTGTGTATAGTGAGAATATGAGAAGGTTGGTCAAAGACAGGAAAGTAGTACACATTCTAAACTCCAACACAGTAAAAAACTTTACTTTAATCCGTTTACTCCACTTTAACAAGGAGTGAAGGAATGCAGAAGCATAAGAATGTGGATGTGTGTATCAGATGAAGCTCAACCAGTTAAACCCTTAAAACCCTGCTTATTCCAGACTGAAGCTGTTCAATTGCTGATTAATAATTAACCACCTCGGAGTACTTTGGTGGCTGGTATGAAAGAGAGAGAGATGGCAGCTGAGTTTGGGTAGGACTGTTGACACGGATGATCATGAAAAGAGACATCAGACCTCCCAGAATCTACAGAGAGAAAGAAGGGGTGTGAAAAACCATTCTGATACAAGTTAGAGATAAAGATATACTTTACTGATACCAAAGGAAATTTTGGTGCTGACTTACCTAAGAATGAATAAATTTAGTTATAAATATAAATATATATATATATTTGGATTAAAAACCTCTAATGTGTAATAAAAGTAGAAATATTCTTTATAACTGTACTTTATTATTCTATTATTTTGACTTAAACACAATAAAAACATTTTTTTTAAATAATTGTACATGTAATATACCATAATATCATACAAAAAACAATCAGAGTACAAACACACTGAGGAAACTGTATTTCTACATCCATTTCATGAACTACTTGAGGCTGGGAAGGATGAATTCTGTTTTAATAAATGCTCTATACTATGCTATATTCAGTTTAGCCTAATAAATGAACACCATACTGGGTTCTCAAACATTTTTCAGACTCTTGCACACTGAAACAATAAGCGTCTGCTTGTCATTTAAACAAGGTTCCCATGGCTACAATTGGGAAATTGGTGGCAGGGGTTAAACTGTACACACTGCTATGAGAACAGCGTACAGAAAGCCAGAGCAAAGATACAATAGGCACAAAGCCCATGCATGCTTGTGCTAAACTGAATAAACTTGGAAAGCCCCTGGAATTCACTTTCATTTCTCTCAAACCTACGGTTGTTTCTGGGGAAGTCACATTAATGATTCACATGCTAAGCAAACCTATTGTGCAAACTTGATTTTCCCTTTATTGCACATTAGCAGTGCATTTCTTATCCTGAGTTGGTAGGACTTTTATAGCCTCTGCTCCAACACAACGTAGGCTTCTGCATATGTCAGATTTAAAACTGAGACCCGGCTGTGTGGAAAACGCGGCTTTGCACATCTAACATTCAAACAACCATGACGTGGATAAAGCTATGTGGGATATTATCTGTACCAGCATTTCCTTTCTAAGGCGTGATAGCGTCTTGATAAATACCTTCAGGGTCATTATCATAACCGAAAGTACAATGTACTTACAGCCAGAGCTGCGAGGCTGAAAAACACACCCATCGTGATGGTCAGTATTTTGTCCAAATATTTAAGAATCACAGGTCCACATGGCTAAATTCAGATAAATAAAAAAAAACATAGTTAAAATCTATTTACATGCACAACATATTAGAGGTATAGGAGATTTAAAAAAAAATAAAAACAGTCGCACCTGTGACCAGACCCTTCGGCCTTCCAATCCAAGGTTCTATATGAACATTGAACAATGAATATTAATATGCATTCTGTGGTGAAACAGAAAAAAATGAACTGAAATAGGAATACAAGTTGTACCTGGAATAAATAGTTTGAGTTTATCCTTTCACATGTGTCATGTTCATCTGCATCCACGCAGTTACATGATTCAGGAACTTCATCTTTCCAGTCCTTGTAGCCATTACGCAGTCCACAGCAGTGGAACTAATTAAACCAGGACAGGGAATATATTTCAGTAAGTAATAATTCAGGAACCCCGAGTAGAGGCACCATCCTCACAAAATGAACTCTAAATAAAGTGCATAGTTAAAACTATAGTGAAAACTAAGAAAGGATGATAGATGGATAGATATTTCATTTACATGTTCTTGAATGGGGTTGAGTGCATGCTCCATGTCTTTAGTCAAAGGTAATGCAGAGTTAAAGGAATCGTTGACAACTGAGATGATCTGAGGGGGAAAAAAACAGGAAACAGTTAAGCCTAGGGAGTAAACATGAGTCCATAACACTTACAGTAAAGAGTCAAATTTTCCTGTATACACATTTAGCTGGATTCAAATCTGTAATCCAGTAATCATACTGCGACTAGGTGTTTATTTTGTGTCTATGAAGCCAGCATTATTCTGAGCAAAAAGAAATTAGGTCTCAACTAAAGTTAAGCGGCAATACCTGCAGGCGTGAGACTGCTATTGGAATGGCGAAACGCAACATGCCAGCAGTCGCCAAACACATCAGGATGAAAAACTGCAAGAGAGAAAATGGTGTTAGACATTTTTGGCAGCACAATTTCTCCAAAGGAAAATGCTCACAAAGATGAAATCAAAAGTGGTGTTAGTGTGAGAGCTTTTTCTACAAGTTTCTTGGCACTGTAGACGCCATAAGATAATATGTTTGTGTTTTCTAGATGTTTTAAATTCTGGGCAAACCAAGAAATATATCTGATGATTCATAGTACACTTTGCAATTTGCATCCAATCATCTCTAAAACACATCTTAATGGTCAACCAGTCAAACAGACTAATAACACGTCAGTCATAAATATAATACTTTTGGTAATGGTGGGTTGTGATTTCCACCGCGGTAATAAAAAAATTATATCACAGAGCCCTTGTTTTTACTTCCTGTACCCCAAACTGAGAACGACTGCTCTAGGATACTGAACACGACAAGGGTTGTAACAAAGGGAAGTGGAAGTTGAACATTGATATCTCACGCCGAAGATATCTCACACCACAGCAAGCTGGAAGTGAGAAATCCGATGGAGTTGAAAAGCTCTATTTGTTCTCTATTTGTGGCTCTCAAGTCATTTCATGATCAGTAAATACATATATACACCAAAGCAAGGATTCCTCCATTCCTACATTATCCTGGGCTACGTTGCAGGGATTATTAGTTTATTCTCAGTGGAGCACATGTACAGGAAAAAAGGTCGCTAAAAATGCACTGTTGTTTCTCCCTCATATCCAAAAAAAATAAATGTCACGTTGCTTTCCGCCTACACACTCACCACAATCAGAGCGCACTTGCTCTCTTTGTATGCGCCATAAGCCCCCAAGACAGCGAAGATGAACATGACAGAACCGATCACATACAAGGTGATTGTTGCATACAAGCCATTCACCTGACAAAAAAAGAAGAAAAGAAAAAAGCATATGATCTTAAACATGGACAAACCTAACATGTCAGGGAAAGTTAAGATAATCTGGGAAGGTTCTTTGTTTTTTTTTAGAACACAACAAGTTTTTCTGAAGAAATGATGTCTAATCACATCGGAATTAAACACGCTCACCACGCACATGATCTTATCTAGTGCATATTTCTACGGAAGGCTTTAAATAGTAGAAGAATAAGACATCATAATTTCATTTTTAGCAGTAATTTAACATTTAACTAGTACCATTTTACCAGTAGTTTAACTACTACAGTTTTTACTAGCAGGAATATAAAATTCAAGATATCTGTAATCGAATTTTCACTAGTCAAAATTATAAAAATTTAGTAAAAAATTAGTAAAAGTTTATAGTGAAGATATCTATAATTCAATTTTGACTAGTAATAAATCACCACTGAATTCCTGTCACGCCTATCCACAATTCAGTTTTCTATGGCAATGTGAAAATTTTATTTCCAATTAAAAATATTCTTGATATCAAAATGTAATTTTTACTAGTAAAATTTTAATTTCCACTAGCGAAAACAGAATTCTTATTGGTGAAAATTTTATGACGATATCAAGAATTGAATTTTGACTAGTGGAAATACATTTTTTCACATGGAAATCAAATTCCTCATATCACGAAAGCCATGATTAAAAGCTAACAAAATGTCAAAACGATTTTTATATGATTAATAATCGGTATATTAATATGGCAGTGTTCTCACCTCCTCGACGTATTGCTGCAGGACCAGACCCAAGATGAAAATAACAATCCCAAAGATCTAAAAAAAAAATAATAATAAAATAAAGAGGAATGCGACAAAATAAACCATCAAGCATATTAAGGCACCAAAAATAAGATAAAAACTAAATACGTGTTTGCAAACGTGATCTCACAACCGACAGGTAAATGAAAGCAACCAGAGGTATTATTAGGTGTAAGCATTATGAGTATACACTTACCGCAAAAAGAGAGTTAAAGAAGACGAAGGTCTTCTTGAAACACGGACTGATTTTCGCCATATTCGCACTTGCTCTTGTGGAAAAGTACCGAGCTCACCAGACGCGATCGCTGCGTCTTATATAGTGCCAAGGCGGCACCGTGCACTTGCAAGAACATCCGAAAGTGACCGCGGCATGGGGGCGGAGCCTAGAGTCTACTTACTGTAAGCTAATATGGCCCCGGGGGTCTTTGCTGGCTCGGTGTGGTGTATTGTCTTTTAAATTATACTTCACTATGCTGTATGGAAGTACACATGAATAAATAAAGTTTATTTAACCCCCATGTCAACTTAAGTGTACTTCCAAAGTATGCTTTTTACATGAAGCATGCTTAACTGTCTGGAGTCTTAAGATATTTTTGAATGTTTTGCCATAGATTGAGTTTGGCAGTATTATACCACAAAAGTACTTTTAACTGTCTTGTCAACTTAAGAGCTGTATTATTTAAAAAGCCAAAAAAAAAAAGAGAAAGAAAAACTCAACAAAACAAACAAACAAAAACCCATTAGAACAACAAGGATTTCAATGATGCTATTAGTCAACACACTAAACTGGCAGACTGAAGTCATATTAAGGAGCCAAGGGATAATAATTTATGCTTTAATAAGCATATTCTTTGTTTTGCTGAGGATTGTACTTGTCTTTTCTAGTTCAAGCGAAAACACTTTGTTCACTGACTTGGATTGAGTCATTTCCTTTAAATAAACTTGTTTTGTGGACGTTAACAGATTTCACAATGTGATCAGGTGTTAATATTGTGATATATTGTACATGTGTAAATGTCAATGTCTGTCAGTGCATTTTAGTTGCAGAATAACTTTAAAATAAGTCACAAATTCATATATTAAAAGAGTATATTTAAAATATATTTCTGGTATAGCAGAATCTGTGTCGTAGCAATGTGAAAGTTAACTTAAGTACAACATACATGTCCCAGTTGGTGGCTTCATGCAGGAGACCTGGGTTTAATTTCTGGTCAAGGTTGACGGATTGTGAAGCAATTTTCTGATTTTCTTCTTAATAAAGATGGAAGCAGGCACAAACCTGGAGAAGAGGAAAGGTTTTATTGAAACTTCATGTACATACACAGGTGTTGCCCCATCGAGGTTCAGTCCTCAACTGCCCACATACCAAAAAGCCCTTTCCCAAATCATCCTACCTGGGCTGTTAAGCCAAGGTCAGCACAAAGATAAAACTGTCTCCTAGGCCCTGGCAAACACATTTCTGTTCACATATATGTCTAGTGAGGAGGTTTTCATTAGCACATGAATCTTGAGAAATGTTTATCATGCTGCAGTAGGTCTGAAAATTAGATTCCTTACTGTGCTCATAATATCAACAAGTAAGAAGAGCTATAATGAAAAAATCACAATTGTTCTTCAAGGTACAACTATGTTTCAGGAAGTGGAGCTCAGTGGCTACTGATCTGAAGGTTGTGCTTAGATAGTTCTATTTGATCACATACACTTTAATGTATTAAATTTGTGCTCAAGTATACTTAGTGATACTTTAAATATAATTTAAAATGTAATTAAATGTATTTTACTTGAGGTATAAGTAGCACTGAAGTATATGTGATATGTGTATCACTACGCACAACACTAAATATTTTTAGATGTACTTCAAGTGTACTAATAATTGTGTCTACAAATTTAACAGTTGTGTCTAAAATCTACTCAAATGCAAATATGTTGTTAAGAAAAGCAATTATTTGCACAATTAAATGCATTTATGATATATTTAAACATAGCTTAATTACCATTTACTGTATATACACCTGTCATACGTTGTTCCAAAAATAATAAATTTAGTATGTATTAAGGTATGCACTTTTAATATTAAGTATACTTTTTTTTTTAAAGTACACTTAAGTATAATTTTCTTGGGAGGGGTAGAGTTTACACAGAACGGTGCAAAAAAAAAAAAAAAATCCAGTACGTTGCAGTACCACTGTGGGTGGAAACACTTTGAGAGAGGTTGGGGAGAATAGGCTGCCTGGTTCAAACTGACAGTAAGTTTACAATAACGGAAATAACCACTCTTTATAACCATGATGAGCACAAATGCTAAATCTATAAAGTCTGACAGACCTCAAACTCTCTGGAGGACACAGATGGCAACGCAAGGTGCTGTCTGTTCATCTGGTACAAACATATCTAGTTCCTTTGTGCTCACGTGGTGCTGCTATTAACGTTTATCCTTTTTTTTTTAAGGTATGGAAAGCTTTTACTGCCAGTGCCGTAATCAAGCTCAAATCCATAACATAAAAGGCCTGTATGTGATGACGTGTACTACTTGTGTGCACTATTGAGAATTTTGTTAGCATGTTGAACCATATTGCGACTTTATATTAAATCAGTTGTTTGCATTTTTGTTTTTTCTATGCCAGACTTTATAGACTATGCAGGGCAGCGCAGACCGATGGGCGAATGACATCAAAGTACCGCGAGAACGATTCGAAGATGACGCAGCACTGATCGCAGCACTGTGCTCTCGCGGCACTTTGCTGCATCCGCCGATCGGTTTGTGCAGCGCCGCGTGAAGTCTAAACATAGCTAATGTCTAAAGATGGGAACAAGTTATGTTGTTTCTTTCTACGGCACAAAACAGCACAAATCGAGCACAAACGAACGCCACCTGTTTTGGGTGATTTAAACGACATGGGGTGGAGAGTGACGTCACTGCTCCCAAAATTCTTCTTGTTATATCTCGGGAAGGAAAGTAATTACAGGGTTTGTTTTAATGGCACAAATCGAGCACAAACGAACGGCACCAATTTGATACGATTTGGATGACATGGGGTGGAGAGTGACGTCACACAGCCAAAAAAAGAATGTTTGATATCTTGAACGCCAAACCAGCACAAACGTTCGTTATTGCGGCACAAATCAGCACAAACGAATGGTATAGTTTTGGTGACAATTTATTTATATGGGGTGCAAACTTCACAGAGCTAATCTGAGCCCCTTTATATATGCTAGGATTAAAACCTGCGTTGTTGGTGATCCAAAAAAAGTATAATCGCAGGTGGATTGCGTTAGAAGTCGTTTATGGATCACGGAAGGAGTCTTGCGGGTGTGTGATTCAGTGTTTCCTGTCACAGGAGGGTCTTCGGGCTATTTTTTTCTTTGCTGTTTCCGAGAATTCCGTTCCTCCTAGTGCGCATGTGCGGAAGTATGGCGTCTTCGCCTGTTGCTGCTTCTGTGGTGAGGGGGAGAGATTTGTGTAAACGCAATTCGTGCGTGTTATACAGTTTATAGTGGTAGTATGTCATGTTAACTAGGGTAAGGCAGTTTATAAAATAGTTTTTAATTAAACACATGCTTTAAAGCGTAGAATGTGCTGTATCTTTAGTCGGCTAAACTTTCTAATTCCAGCTTTCACCCCTTCTCTGTGGAACACTGATCAGTTAAAAGTGTAAATAAGGTTCTTAAGATACATTCTGTTCTTTCTTTCTTTCTTTCTTTGTGTGTGTGTACAACCCACAAAGGTTTTTTCCCTTCTTTTTTCTTTTTTTTTCTGACAAATAATTTATACACTACAACTACATTGTACAGTAGTTAGTCTATGTGAACTACTGTAGGATACTCATCTCTTCTTACACAAGGTCTTATTCTGGGAATAAGTGCACCTAGAAAACTGGTTTCCTAAAACTCTGACATGTTGTAGCAAGATTGCATTTATTATATCCTGCTATTATGCTACTAATGTATCTGGTTCAACAGATTTCCTCTGTACTACATTCCTTTCCCCCAAGACCACTGAGAGAACTGGTTTACCCCAATATTACGATATATTACAGCTGAAATACTGTATTGCTGTGAAATACAGCAGTGATGATGAGAAACTATCTTTTCTGCCAACAACACAGTAATGGCAGTTTCCTTCTGCATGTTTTTCTAGACTGATGTATGATGACTAAATATATTAGCTAACATGAATCTTAAGCATTAAATCATGTCTCCCAGTCTGGCGAAACTAGTATTCAGCTGGTTTTAGCTGGTCTCCCAGGGTTGGCCTCTTTCTTGCCTTCTTCCTCGGAAAATTATCCGGTGGTTGTCAAAATGTGGCTGTCTGGCAAGGTCTGATTTTATGCATGGAAGTGACAATGAGCTGAACTCAGCAACTCATTTTTTTTTTTTATTCTGCCTAATGTCCACTCACCCTGGCAGAACAATCTGAAGTGCCACATAGACTTTTAGGAATGCTGACTGCAGATTAACCCTGTAATCCACACTGATTAACACTGTAATCCATTGTATATGGAAATCTGAAAAACCCAATCTCCTACACTGAAGCGTGCATTTCAATTTGGAACTGCACTCCAACATGGAATTCCAAGTTGGGAACTTGGGCAAAATCCACCTTGCCCAAGTTCTCTGACATAAACACACCTGATGTCAAAACAATATGGTGGTGCTCGCAGTCAACAATAAACAGATTTTCATTTGCCTCATTTACTACTTGGTAAACCTTGATGTAGCTTTTTTGTGAAAATGTGTTTTAACAGCTTTGTAAGCTTAGATTTGTAGCATAATTCAGTTGGTTTCAGCCCGATCTCATTAACATGGTTAGACTATTGTGAAGGATGACCACTGAGGCAGTTTTTATAAGCAAAGATGAGCAAGAGTAGTTGTAATATCTTATGCATAATTTAATTGCACAGAAATAATTCATGTAGACCTTTACAGCATTTGGCAGACACCCTTAACAAGAGCGACTTACATTTATCTCATTTATACATCTGAACAGTTGAGGGTTAAGGACCTTGCTCAAGGGCCCAACACTGGTAGCTTAGTGGTGCTGGGGTGCTTGTTTTTCCAAGTGTGCGCCCCAGAATGTGTTTAGAACTCTGGAAAACTGACTTGGAAATTTCCAGGTTCCAAGTACAGTTGCAATGTATCAAGCAACTTAGTTGGGCACTTCTCACACTCAGAGTCAGACACGAAAGACTTGAATTGGATGAGCTTGTTGGCAAAGTTGGCAAGGATGCCTCTATGTTCATCTTTTTTTAGGAACAGTTTAGCCAGCTAACTGTGATGAGTAATATTATATTTACCTCCTCAAAACTGCAAACCGTACAATCAAAACCTACAGTGTTATAGATTTAGCAAGCAGTTATATTGAATATTGATTGATCTAAAGCAAATACTTACAGCACTGTGCAAAAGTCTTAGGCATCCTATTTTTTTAGTACAAACTTTGTTATAGATTTTTATTTTATGACTTCTATGTTATTGATTCAGTAAAAAAACTTTTTAAAAGTTACAGAAAAATGTTTGTATGTCACTAAAGAAAGCAGCATATTAAATAAAGAGACTTTTCAGACAAAAAAAAACCAAACATAATGAAGGCTGCTGGGTTTTGCTGCAAAAATAAGAAGCAAGTGTGACAGTCAAAGTCTCCAGAAGAACTGTGGCTGCTTCTGCAAGATGCTCAGTAACACTTACAGCTCATTTCCTTATAAAACTGCACACCTTGTACATGAGACTACTATTTTTTTTTAAAATGAAGGATTGTCACACCAAATATTGACTTTGTTTCATTTATTACTGTTTACTGCTCTTTATAGTGTTTTTTTTTTAAGTAGAAACATTTCATTTCATTAATTTTGAAGGCATCTTTGCTCTACAGCATTTCTTTGCATGTGCCTAAGACTTTTGCACAGTACTGTATAGTACTATATGTACTATAACTCATATAAAGGTAGGAAGTGCTGCTTTGTTTACTGTTCATGCTGTGAGCAGCCATGTTGGTTTGTCATCATTTGCGGAACTTGGGGTTGAGGAGACCATCCTGAGTTCCCGAGAAGAATTCTGAGTTGAGGGGGCTTTTTTCCTAGTTGGTAGGGAGGTTGGAAATTGTGAGTTATGACCCTTAGTTGAATGCAGCATTAGAAACCAGATCTGACATAAACAGTCTCCAAAGAGATTGGTTAAATACAGGTGATGATCAAGGCATACACTAATTTATCACTGACCACATTAAATGTCTCTACTTTAAACTTCTCCCTTCCCTCAAATATTACACTAGGTTCTGAGCTGTCATTTGTAAATGTTTTGTGTTTCCTGTTTTCCTGATGATTATGCTTATTGGTCTGAGAGACACTTGTCAAATTTAAGTCTGCAGTTGCAAAAGTCTCAAACTAGTCTCACTGGGGCACCACAGAATCCCTAAATAAGAACAAAAGCTGTTTATGCTTATAGCATGGAACAGGTCAAGTATGATGCCCCAGAAATGTGCCATGAATGGCATCTCTAAATTAGCACATAGTACAACAGCTTCAATTCACGTCTCTCTTTTCTCAGTGGCATCATTGCACATACACCTAATATGGGTGTAAGTGACATCTGGGTTCCTAAGGCTCTTATATCACAGACCTTATCTGTTTGCATTCAGCTTCTAGGTCTCGTAGATCTGCCAACAAAGTTCTCTTACATGTCTCACTGTTACATCTCAAACTAAAAAGTAACAGCCTTTGCAGTCGCTGCTCCATGCCTGTGGAACCAGTTGCCACTTGACATTAAAAGTGCTCCTTCCATTTCTGCTTTTAACTCTAGGCTCAAGACACACATTTATTCTCTTGTCTTCTCAGCCCACGAATCTTTCCATGCTTTATGTCTGTAATTCTGTGCATGTTTGTTTGTTTATTTATTTATTTATTAGGGGGCCAAGCAGCGAAGGTGCATAGGCACCCTATTGTTATTCTATTTTTTCTTCTTCTTCTTCTGGCTGGAGTGTCTATGGGAGCCCATTGAACCGTTGGCACACAACATTCTGACCAAATTTGGGCCATGTGTTGCCAATGTTCTAGTGCCACCATTGGGTCGAATTTAGGCCTAATTTGGAAGAACATTTATGGTCTTTTGATCTGTGTGTTCAGAAATTTAAAATCCAGGCATCCCTGGATTCTCTGGGTCGAGACGAGTTCAATGCACCTTATGACGTCAATTTCTGCCTAATTAGATTTTCTGCCAAAGTAAGCCTCACAAAAGTTGTCAAAAGAATTTTGAATATTCCAAACGGTTTGTCCGTAATGGGCCAACAAAACTGATGGTAAAGCCGCCAAACAGGAATTGAGCCCGTATGTCAGCAACGACTTTTGTGCACTGACACAAAACTTGGTAGGCATCTTCAGGACCATGACCTGAGGCTATGCAACAAATTTCGTGCCAGCGTCACCTACCGGTTAATAGTAACAATAACATGCTAAAAAATGCTTACATATAACTGCCATTTTTGCTACTCTTCCTCCAAAATTTGTTCAATCTTCACCAAATTTGGCTCACATCATCTTGACACCTGTCTAAACAATACTGCAGCAATGCCAAACTGCAGCCCGTTTGTTCATCTAGACCTTTTCATCTAGTCAGAGAATTCCACCACTGTCTGTGGTCAAAACATATATTGAGTGAAACTACAAATCACTCTTGACTCCCTTTGCCAAAATATATGGCTCTGCTAACAAACCTGAATCTCATCCACTATTGTTTGGAATGTTTTCTGACTCGTTAACTCAGTTATTCACATATTTTGTCTATGACACATTGAACACTGTGTCTCTTCCTTTTCTGCCAAACATTTTAATATGTTCAGCTAAGAATGGGTCAGATTGTGAGAGCAGTTCTAGGAAGCCAAGGAAATTTCCATTATAGGTTCACCCCAACCATTCATCATCCCCCTAAAAGCAAGTCCTCTTTCACCCAAAAACTTGATCACTGCTACAACACTTGTCCAGTATTTACATCCCCTTCAAAATTGTGTCATAAGATCTGCATGTGAGGCAAGCATGCATGATTTGTGTCCCACACTATTCTTTTAGGAACTGAGCTCGAAGGAAAACAGTTTGCATGCAAAACAGTCTAGAAACATTCTAGGGAACAGAAACTTATAGTCTTTACAAGAAACTGGGAATTATTTACTGTTCCTCTTTCAATAAGTACTGACTTAACAATATCACTGGAGATGTTCTGCCAAAATGCCAGCTCAGAGACTTCATAGCACGAAGAACAGCCTGTTTGCTGATGCAATTCTTGTCAACCGTCCAACTGCTTCCGAGGAGCAGGAGAGGAAAGTTCTCATATACAACAAGCTGTTGAGGGTTCTTCCTGGAAACTTCTGGCCCAACAATTGTGTTACTGTCCTCATTATCAAATGGTTTTTGAAAAGAAATTGGCAATGGATGGAACACTTTGAAGCAAACTTGCCTTTCTTGCCTCCTTTTTTTTTTGGCTTTCCTTTTGGAAGCCCCACTACTCCAAAGTTTGTGTTCCATATTTCAGAATCACTGAGCTATATACTATATAACGTAATATATGCAGTGGATATAAAAAGTCTACAGGACTTAACCAAGATAAATCATATCAGTTCTTTTACAACCTTTAATGTGATATAACAACCAACCAAATCCAAGAGAAAAACAAATAGAAATGTTTTAGGGGGAAAAAATAAAAATAAAAAGCTTTCAGTAACCTAGTTGCATAAGTGTGCACACCTTTTATAATGGGGCATGTCACTATGCTCAGAATGAACCAATCACACATTCAAACCCGTGTTTAAAAGTAATGATCATACGCCTGTCATCAGTGAAGTGATTCTGATGAACCCCAAATAAAGGTCAGCTGTTTCTCTAAGATTTTCTTGACATCTTTTTGGTTTCATCCAAATGCTGAAGCCAAAGTGCTTACAAAGCATGTACAGGATTTCATTGTTGAAAGGTATTGATCAGGAGAGGGGTACAGAAGAATTTCCAAAGCATGGAACACTGAAAAGGACATCATTAAAAAGTGTGAAAATGGAGCACCACAGTGACGTTACCAAGATCAGGACGTCCCGCCAAAATAGCCAAAAGGACAAGAAGAAAACTTATCAGGGAGGCTGCCAAGATACCTACAGCAACATTAAAGGATCTGCAGGAATATCTGACAAGTGCTGCTCACTCCCTGCATGTGACAACAATCTCTCATATTCTCCACATGTCTGGGGTATGGGGTAGGGTGGTTAGACGGAATCCCTTTCTCACACAAAAAAAAAAAAAAAATATCCAAGCTGAGCTACATCACCCCAAACCATGTGGCAAAATGTGTTATGGTCTGATTTGGGCATAATTCATAATTGTTTGGTGCAAAAACAGGACAGCTTATCACCCAAAAAACACCATATCCACGGTGTCCCTAAGACCATTAATGGAGATAAAAAAAAAAAAACATTTGAAAATGAATGTTAAATTAATTAAATTTCAATTTAAAGTGTAGTATATTCTTTGGCTTGTAAGCTTGCATAAGATCTTTAACTCCTTATTCTTTGTGTGAACTGGCTATGCGCTTGTGTGTACGTGTGTGTTGAAGTAGAACGTCTGGTTTGTCATTGATACACACACTCCCACACATACACAGAGAGGATGGGTTTGCAAAGGAAGGAAATGCTAATAAATTTTCACTGGTAGTTAAACAGGAGAATGAATTTATGCCTGCACGTGTGTCGTAGAAATCCTACAGGAAATCACTTCAGAGTGAATATTCATTTTATCAGCAGGGAGACAGAACATCACTTCAGTCCTTCTCCAAAGTTCTCTCCACAAACAAATTCTCTTCAACACCTTGCTATAGGGTGCAGTCTCACTTCATTGGTTACAACTAATTTGCATAATATGCAAAACATATTTTTGTGAACTTCTCCTAGGATTCTTTAAATTTGGTGTCAAACACCTCAGCAGAGTGTGCAACTCAATACTGATATAATATAAAACGTCTGCCACGTTAATATAAAATTGCCACCACATTTCAATTATTCCTAACAAGGCAGATCCTGAATTACTCAAACGGCTGTAACTCATGACTGGTCGTGTGGATTTGGACAGAACCCAAATCATATACAGGGCAGGATTCTGGAGTCATGCAAAGTTTAGGGTGTGGTCATACACAGTGGGTGGAGATGAGTTCAGATAACTGTTTCTCAGGAAGTCCAGTCAAGCTGAAATTTGGTATGTCACATCTCTGTGCTAATTTGTAAGTAGACTTTTGACCTGATTATTTAAAAAACATAGCCACCATTGGCCAATCAGCTTTCAGCAGGAATTTGAATCAGTGTCATGAAACTTATTGTCACAAAAAGCAGGTTCCTCTAGGGACCCACTTTTAAGGATGCAAAATGACTCTTATTGGCCACTGGGGGCACTATACATGTTTTTGTACACAAAAGTAAGTATACTGTATTTCAAGAATATTTAAAAATAACATGTAGAAAGAAATTTATTTGTTCTCCTGATTCTGGTGCTGAAACGATAAAAAAATTTGCCAGGCCCACTCCAATTTCTGATAATTTGCTAATATGCAAAAAACCTATTCTGCTGATATGCAAAAACTATTCTGTGAGCATCTCTGCTTAGACTGATGCCCTCATGACCCGGACCTGGATAAGTGGAAGAAATTGGATGGACGGATGGATGGATATTCTGTAAACTGGTCATAGGAATTTTAACCAGTCTTCACAAAGTTGGTGTCAAACTATTCAGGAGAGTATGAAAACCTCAATAATTATATATATATATATAAAAAAAAAAAAACTTGACAAGTAAGGTCTCTTGTAACTTGTATGGTCTTGTAACTTGGCAAGAACTGGCCACTGGGGCACTATTTGCAAAGAGTGCTTGGACCCCGCAGATCATCAATTGCGGCTATATTTGGTCAATGATTTTGGTCATGGCAGAGCATGAGCAGCACAAGGAGCAGCACTGCATTTTCAAACTAAATTTAGCAATTATTATCAACGTATCCTATGCCTCTGCATGCCCTTAATATCTGTCCTCGAGAGAGATGCTCCCTCACACCCTTACAGTCATAAACCATGTTGTGTCCCTACATTATCCTACCTAATTACATTTTCTTGAACTGTGAATATTTATTAGCATGTCCTTCCCTTGAACCTTCTTTCTCTCTCTCTCCCTCTCTTCTCACAGACACACACACACACAAACCCTACACTGTGTGTGTGTAGTAAGGAGTGAGATGTGTATGTGTATGTGTAGTAAGGAGTGAGAGATATGGAGAACTGAAATGGCTTTGAAATACAACAATGATGATGATGATAAGCTATCTCTGTTTTTCCTTTGAGCACTACAAGCTTTATCCATCCTTGCTTTTATAATAAGAACAGATTTCACTGGCACCTCTGGAAAGTGATTTCCCCAGTATATTCAAACTGGTGTACATTTAAACCACTACATACTGCATACACATATTGTGTGCATACTACATACAACTATTAGTTATGTGTCCGTGTTTTATGGACTAAGTTATTCAGCATAGCTCATGCAAAGAGCATTCGTTTCCACTGAGAACACGCGGAGACAGATTTAAATCTGAGGTTTGCTGTTGTATATTACAAAGTCAGTATTTTTAAAGCACTACAGTGATGCTGGTGATGCTCTATTGAACAGTCTGTTACACTGAGAACACGGGCCGAATCTAAGACATTTGCATTTACTGTTTCTCAGTAACATTTTCTGTCTCATTAAATTCAAGAGAGAGCTTAAAGGAGATGCTGGTGAGGGATGACTGTTTATAGCTGCTAGAACATAAGCAATAGCAGGAACTTGATTCGTACCATTAAATGTTCCTATAAACAGTTAGAATATATGATGTCTCATTCATTAATAAATTTTAAAAAATTGCAATCGTTGGCAAGTCACTGTGATATAAACAAAATAAGCAGCACCATAAATAAGACCGCCCTCCTTTGACCTCTCTTATCAACAAGCTGGTTCTGCCCACAGAACTCCCACTCACTGGACGTTTTAGTTTTTTTCGCACCATTCTGTGTCTCTGAAATACTCAAACCATCCCATCTGGCACCAACAACCATGCCAAGTCACTTTTTTGATATTACAATATTTTTTTTTCCACATTCTGACGTTTTATGTGAACAGTAACTGAAATTGCATGCATTGCGCTGCTACCACGTGATTGGCTGACTTGATAATTACAGTACGTTATTAGTTAGTAAATGTGGCCAGTAAGTGTATGTGTTGAGAATCACCAGACATTCAAAAGCTGTGCTTGAGTTATTTTACCAGATGAAAAAGTTATTTTTGTCTAATGTGATGAAATATTCATGTGTACTTTGAAATGAAAGTGAAATTAAAGTGGATAAACATTATATTATGTTGCAGGTGTCTGACTGTGATGGTACCTGGACACAACAATGCTAAAAGATCCTGAAAGACTGAGCAATCACAAAGACCTACACACCATTGATAACTTTTGTGTCATTTTATTTAAGAATGCTCTCCATGATTGTAAATCTCTTCTAGAATGAGATTTTACATTTTTCTAAACTATTAAATATTTGTTAAATAAGTATTAGATTAGTATATTCAGTATATTATTAAATAAATGTGTAATTTTAATTAATTTATTTCATTTATTTAACTAATATTCCAAATATCAAAGGGGTATTAAAGTATAAAACTGATTATTTCATAAGACTGATTACTGTAATTAAGTACATTTACAACACAGCTCCTACACTGCTGGTATTTAACTTACATTTCTGGTGCTTCTGTATAAATAGCCATATTTCCCTTACATTTATGGTAAGGGAGAGCAAGGTAAGCGGGGTAAGTTGTTGCCCTCTTCATACCTCCAACACCAGAGACGCTAACTCAGAAATGATATCACTGTCTTGTGTGACTTCATGTTCCGGGTTCAGTTTTCTGCTCATATGTGGTCAAAATCGCTCTAATCCGACATGAGTACAATTTTCTTATTTCTGTCCTTCAAATGTAAAAAAATGGCACATTTTATGTAGGCATGAACTTTATTAGAGAATAAAGTGTATAGCCTTGGGATATAGCCACGACGTGTCACGTTTAACAACTTGCCTTGGAATAAAAAATTGACAAAAATCATTATGATATTATGTAATCAGCTACTAGGTTTCTGAAAATACGGTAATATTAAACGTTTAATAAATAAATAATGGATTATTATATAATTATACAGCATATCATAAAAGCTACTGTATATTATTTATCTAACATTATATATTTACTAAGCATATAATGTGTGACAACACATACACAACACAACACATACACAGTGTCATCCACCCATTCCAGATCTGGCCCTGCTGGTTCTGTGATTAAGCTGCATTTGGTTTTGAATTGGAAATTTCCAAAAAAAAAAAAAAAAGGATTTACTTGTGTAAGTAAGGAAGTAAAGTAATGACTTGTGTTCTTGTGTGTTGAAAACAATCTGGCGTGACAGCTTACCCACTGATGGAACAAAGTGTTAACTGTTTACAGCTGAAATAAGATATTAAGATACAACAAATACAAACACAAAATATGTGCCTGAGAAGTCATTCTTTCATTTGGTATGGCATTCATTCCACTGTAACGTGATAACTTTGCCATGATGTTTTTGTAGGACAGCTTTCCATATCACCACCAGGTGGCACCAACACTATAGTGCCAACAAGATATCTACAGAGGTAGAGCATTTGTCTGGGCTGAATTTAGGTGATTCAGCTAATCCAGAAATAGCTATAGCACAGATGCAGTTGCGTTGGTCACAAATTTGCAGAATACAATTCTGTGCTTTACTTGACCATTATTCATTCATTCATCTTCATTAACCACTTTATCCTGGTCAGGGTTGCAGTGGCTGATCATTACAACTAACACTAATTAATTATACAGTATGCTGCTTGTGTAAGAGTAGGATCCACAACAGATCCTTCACCTACATAGTCTGAGGCTTTGCAGAGGCATCAGAATAGTGGTGTTATTCAAGGCTTTAATTAACTTAAAAATAATTTACTTAATTGTTTGTTTGTGTACTATTGTGTGTAGACACACGCTGTGCTGTTTGTACCTAGTGCACAGTTGTACTTCCCACTTTGAAATAATAATAAATAATAATAAATTAGTTCCAGTGCAACCAGTTGCCCTCAGAAGTCACACTGAATGGAGTTGAATGGAGTCCACCTGTGTGTCATGTTAATCAAACATAAATACACCAGTTACTGGAAGGCCCCAGAGTTCGTTAGAGCACTTACCTAAACAAACACCATCATGGAGACCACAGGAGCTATCAAAACAAGTCTGAGATAAAGTTCTGTAACAGTTTGAGCATCCCACAGAGCATCGTTAAATCCATTATTGAAAAAAATGTAAAGAATATGGCATATGGGCATTAGTCAGAGAAGCAACCCAGTGGCTAAGGGTAACGTTGAAGAAGCTGGAGAGATCCACTGATAAGATGGGAGAAACAGTTTACAAGACAACCATAGCCCGGACACTCCACAAAACTGGACAAGTGGTGGGGACAGCAACATTTCATGGTCTCTCTCCATCAACTGCATCATCACAAACACACAACTACGCCTCTTCTTATGCAGGAAGTTGAGGAAAGTTAATGTTCCAAGCACCATTATCTTTCAATTTTACAGATGTGTGATTGGGAGAACAAGACTGAAAAAGCTTAAATAAAAGCATAAACAAAAGCTACCCATAAAATAACTACCTCAAACCTACCTTCAGTGAAGGCTGTGGTACTGTACACTCAGTCTCAGCAATGCCTACAGTATCATTAAGGACTCCTTCCACCCTGCCAGCAGACTGTTCACATCCTTGCCATCAGGCTGATGGGACTGCAGTATTCAGACAAAATCTACCAGATTTAAGAACAGCTTTTTTCCCCGGGCACCATATGCATTCTTAACAAATCAGAAAAGAATGATCTTAACTGCATCTCTCCATCACTTTTAACTATTCTAAATTCTGTATTTATTGTTTTACATTGGGTCCCTGGAGGACTAGTGGTTAGGCCACAGCGTGCTCACCACCGCTGCCCGGGTTCAATTGCCGGCCAGGGAATTAACCCCAGCCACTGGGGCTGCATGCAACAATGTGCTCTCAGTGCTGGTCCCAAGCCCAGATGAAATTGGGGAGGGTTGCATCAGGAAGGGCATCTGGTGTAAAAACTGTGCCAAAAAAAAAAAATGCAGTTAAAAGGGTCTGCTGTGGCGACCCCTAATGGGAGCAGCTGAAAGAGGAACAATTTATTGTTTTTATGCCATCTTGTATGGACTCTGTTGTCACTTTTATGTTTTGAATGTTTTTACTGTTGAACATATTTGAATTTGAGGGCTCTGTGGAAGAATTTAATTGGTTTTTAAACACTGTAGTGTTTCAAAGCATATGATAAATAAATTTGAAGATGAAAAGAAAGCCATTGTTGGAAAAAAGCCATATGAAAACCCATTTGGAGACTCAGCACACATGTGGAAAAAAATGTTATCTGGACTGATGAGGCCAAAACCTTCTGGCATTGATACAAAATTCTATGGTTCATTACCCTGTGAACACCCTCACCACAGTGAATCATGGTGGTGTAAGCATCATGTTGTGGGAATGCATTTCATCAGCAGGGACTTGGAAATGGTTCAGGGCTGAGGGCAAAACGGATGGAGCCGCATACAAGGAAATCCTGTATGATCCTGAGAAAACCCTTTCCAGTCTGCAAAGTTCCACAGGAGTGGTTCAAAACCAAGATGGAAACCTCAGACTGAATCTGTGGCGTAACTTGAAAATTGCTGGTCATATCCATTCTAACGGAGCTTGAGCAATTGTGCCAAGAAGAATGGGCAAAAGTATTAGGTTCCAGATGTGCAAAGCTGATAGAGACATATCCCAGAAGACTTGCAGCTGTAATTTTATCCAAAGGTGGTTCTGCCAAGTATTGACCCAAGGAGGTGACTATTTAATCAACCATCAAGTGACTGATTTTTTTTGTTGAAGTAACCTTTGTATCACAATAAAAATATTTTGCACTTTCAAATGATAGATATATTGTGTAGTGTAAATCAAATACCATGTGCTATGACTAGGCTCGAACAACTCTGAGGGAGAAGCCAACCCAGCAAGAAAACAAGAGGTAAGTGCTGCTCACTGAGCAGAGAGGAAACAACAGTGCAAGTTTGTAGAGATAACATAGCAAACAGCAACATTAACTAATAGCTAATAGCACTAGCAATACTAATGAGGAAAGGCTGACTCAAGGCTAATGGATGCCCCAGAATTCTGTAGTATTCTATGAAATAAGGTGCATTTAATGTGTAAAAACTATACTCACCTAGGTAGAGGAGAAGAGAGGAAGTTATCTCTCTTTGGAGAACAAACTAACTGTAACATTGAAACATTCCTGGTGATAATGTGACCTGTGAAATATTCCAAATATATTTTGAAGGAATGACTATGTCCGGGTAGCAGAGTTGAATGAATGTCGTTTGGACACAATTAACCAACAATTTTTTGTAACCTATAATGGACGACTCGTGGACAAGGATGTTTCAAGCATGAGATTCACACTTTAATGTAAAAATAAAAAAAGTAACTGCTTAATCCTAGTCAGGGTCACAGTGGATCCAGAGCTCTCCCAGGAACACTAGGTGTGCGGTGGGAGAATTCACACTGGATGGGACACCAGTCCATCGCAGGGCCCCATTCACATGGTATAGCCAGCCGCAGTGTCTACCTGTGCATTTTTGGACAAGGAAACAGGAGAACCCAGAGGAAAAACCCACACAGACATGGGGAGAATCTCCACCCAGACAGTAACCTGAGCTCAGGATCAAACTGCGGAGCTGTGAAGCAGCAACACCATGTGCTGTACTGTACCGCCATGCTGCCATTAAAGTATTTTAATGATAATATTTCAAGGTGTGGTATATTGGGCTGCGGCAGGCAAAAGAAAAAAAATGTTCTCTATGTGTTTTAAAAAAAAATCTGAATCAGATAGATAGATAGATAGATAGATAGATAGATAGCTTTATTAATCCTAGAGGGAAATTCACAGATTACAGCAACAATCCAAAAAGCAAGAGTATTCAGAATAATAAAAATAAACATATTCAATAAAAAATGATAAAATATAGTAAAATATATAGCGTGAGTATAGCCTTACACACACGGGTCGTCTGAGTGAATGTTTAAAGTGTCAGTGCAATACTGGAGTATTAACCCCAGGGGACATGAATGATTAGTATAATGTATGGTGCGTATGGTACAAAACAGCAGATGTAGAAGCACGGATGTGCAGCAGAGTAGCTGTGATCAGCAGAGCGACCATAATAATAATAATAATAATAATATGATGATGATGATGATGATGGAATAGGAATAGGCTCTAGGAATAGGCTCTAATGCACAATAATGTCGCGGCACAGTGACGAACTGTTGTACAGAGTGAACGCTGCTGGTAACAGAGACCTTCTGTATCGTTCCTAGGAGCGTACAGTGGAGCTGGATCAGTCTTTACACTGAAGGTGCTCAAGCTGTTTGACCAGTAGAGTTGTGGAGGGGGTGTGGTACATTGTCCAGGATGTATAAGAGTGTGTTTAGTGTCCTCCTTCCCACAACCACCTTAAAACCGTCCATGCACATACAGTAGGTTGTTGTGAAGGACACTACACCTATGTAGAAAATGTCTTTTCCCATGTCTTTGGAAATGTTACATCAGGACATCAGGGGGACACAAATGCCACCTATGTTCCCTTCATTGTTAAATAGTAGCGCGCGCACCACACTGAACACGCTTGTCAGATAAAATAGTCTTTTGGGAAACCGTGATTTATTTGTTTTAAGGCAGGTCCATGCTGACATGCAGCTCCCCCCCTGCACCTCCCCCCTCGCCTGTCTCTCTCTCTCTCTCTCTCTCTCTCTCTCTCTCTCTGTCTGTCTCCTTGCATCCATTCCTCCTGCGCTCCTTCCAGCTCTCTTTCTCCCCTCACACGGTGGGTGGAAGTGGATGGGCGACTGCTGCAATGTAAACAGGCTTATTATTATTACTATTATTAAACATTGCACGCATTGCTAGGTCCTGCATCCACAGCGGCAGGTTAAAAAGGCGTGTCTCAGTCTATTCACACTGTAGACTGTCAGATGCTAGCAGTGATTGGAGTGCACTCCACGGAGCCATGCATGGACGAGGCGCTATTGCTCTCCTCACTGCTTTGTTGCTTGCGGCAGAAATCGCAGGTGAGGAGCTACATGTCTTCTACACTACCTCTCTGAGCCATGTTTCATGTCTTGTCAGTACTCGATTGGGATGACTGGGGAGGACGGCATTTTCTACCAGCTTGTAGCTGACTTGGGCAAAGCTACACCTAAACATAACATCTTGATCATTATATGATATCAGTTATAATGTTATGTTGTCTCTGTGCATGCCTGCATGCCCACCTGCAGGTCTGCTTTAATGAATTCAGCAGATGCACGGGTATATTGAAGGTATTCTGCATGCTGCAATTGAAAAGATGTGTCTATAGTGTATCGTGTGGGGAGGGAGACAGGATGCATGTTGTCCTCGAGCTCCGCCCCCAGTCACATGATTGGCTGTTCCTGGGCTTTCTCCGTCGCCGGGGAGAAAACGTGTCATCTGTCATCTTGTCATAGCATACTGGTCAGATTTCAGGATTTTTTTTTTTTTTTTAAATACCTGTTGAGCAATATACAATTAAAAAAAAAAGAGTTAAAGGTGCAATAGTCGATTTAAAAAAAAATTCTTACTTGTACAAATAACCTGGAAGATATTTAGACCATGATTTATATATATATATATATATATATATATATATAAATACTGGTTTAAGCCATGACCTCAGCACAAGTGTAAGTGGCTGAGAAAACCAGTTTGGAAAGTTGACTTCCGGTCCAGAAGGCTTGTGTCTGGATGGGCCTCCTGTCAGTCATATCACACTCCAAGGGCCACCTTAGATCTTGAGATTAGTGAACATGGGTGAGAAAAAAAAACATTCAAACGTCAAACCCACCCACAGAACTGTTAGAGACCTATGGAAGCCCTAAGAGGCCATGCATTATTATTTTTTTCTTTCTTGTTTTCTTGTGATCATGACTTAATTTTCTCACGATCTCGACAAAACAAGTTGTTTTCTTGTGATCACGACTTAATTTTCTAGTGATCTCGACATAACAAAAGTTGTGTTCTCATGATCATGACTTAATTTTCTCACGATCTCGACAAAACAAGTTGTTTTCTTGTGATCACGGCTTAATTTTCTAGTGATCTTGACATAACAAAATAGTTGTTTTCTCATGATATCGGCATAATAAAAGTTTGCTCGTGATGTCACGACATAACATGCTTTTATTGTTCTGGAGGCAGCAAAAGCTTAGAGCAGTCCCTCAGCATCATGGATGAACAAATTAGTTTTTTCTTTGTTCCACATTAGCGTCTGACACTTCAGTACTAGGCTGTTAGGTCTACACCCCTACACTGGGCAATTATTAAATTTATGATGGTGATGCTGAAGACACCAATGTGCATGCAACACCAGTCCCATTCACAAGGCGTGAAGTTTTCTTGTGATAAAATTACATCTCAAGAAAACAGCAATTTGTCAAGATTGTCAAGATGTCAAGTTCACGAGAGAGCAAGTTTTATTATGTCAAGATCACAAGAAAACAACTTTTGTTATGTGGAGTTCATAAGAAAATTAATTCGTGATCACAAGAAAACAAGAAAGAAAAAATAATAATGCATGGCCTCTTACGGCTTCCATACAGATCTAATCTTGATTAAAAAAAAAAAAAATAAAAATATATATATATATATATATATATAGATATATATATATATATATATATA
>CM075020.1:8377843-8398825 GCA_037576675.1 Pangasius sanitwongsei | reverse complement strand
TGTGATTTCCTGGATTCTTTCCCCCATTCTGTCTCTCATAGTTGAAGTGTACCTATGATGAAAATTACAGGCCTCTCATCTTTTTAAGTGGGAGAACTTGTACAATTGGTGACTGACTAAATACTTTTTTGCCCCACTGTAACAGATAGCATCAGCCAAACAAACAATGTTTCAGGCTTATACTCACACCTAACATTTTACCAACTAAAGCTGATTTGTTAATATAAATGTTGCATTTATCTTCTACTTAAATGACCATCTTGCACCAACAGCATGGAGTGCCATGTCTGATCAAATGGTACCAATAATTTGCAGTGCAATGCACATGAAAGCCCTAGTAGCCATGCTACTAAGAGAAAAAGGTGAAACAGTCAGCAGGTGAGCTGAGGAGGACTGCAGGGTGCAGGGAGGAGTGTAAACCTGAAGATGACCAAATACGTAAGTGGGGCGAGGTTGTGGAGGGCTTTAAATGTGAGCAGCAGAATTTTGAAATTAATTAGTTATTTTCAGACAATCACAAAGAATCATTTGCCAAATGCATGTTACTGTGTGTGTCATATACACAATTTTGTTATTCATTTTTGTTTGGCAAAAGTGATTTTGCTTTAGTTACATCTTATTTTAAAATCCAAAAATATCATATATTCAATTTGACAATATCAAATGTCATATATTCTTTAACAGAAATGAGCAATAAGATACAATGTTATTTTCTTTGTTGTCTGTGCTCCAGAATCATGCTGTTATGCTAATGATTTCAATAAATATTATTGATAACTTTGAAAAGATTTTGAATTTTTTTTTTGAGTTCTGTATTTATTCTCATATTCAAACAAGCTACTGGGATGTGATCATTTGTTGTATTAATTGTAGGACAGGCAAATAAACAGACTATCACTATATGTAAAAAGAGTTTTTATACAACACAAGGCATGCAAATACAGTTTGTAGAGTGTGTGTGTGTGGCACATTCTTGCAAAAAAAAAACAAAAAAAAAAAACAAGAATTTGTAAATACTTTAATTTACATACATACAAGAAAAAAAAACCTATGCAAGGCACAAGTCCATCAGTTCAGTCTCCGGTGCACAGTTTAACCTCCACTGTAAAAGAAGATGGATTTAACTCATCAGACACATCACTGACTCAATACATTTGATCAGAAACAAACCACAAAATGTGTAATGGCTGTGGAGTTAAGTGTGGAGCAAATAAATGAAAAAACACTTTTTAGGGTATACTTACACAATGATGTTGTTAATGGGGATGTGGATGAGCTTGACGAAGAACCCAATGAAGCCCATGATTGCAAAACCGATCGCTGTGGCCATGGCAATCTTCTGAAACTCTGTATACATTCACACAAAATATTAATGAATCATATAGCAGGAATGCATCACAGCTTTCTCTTCTTTTAGCACAAGATATTTGTATATAAGAAAAATATTCTGGTTCAAAATGGAATTCTTATAAAAACACATTTTAACATTTGCTGTTATAATCAACACTGGGGTGCACAGCCTGTGATACAGTCTCACAGGAAGTTACCACCCTGGAGAGGAAAACTTTCCTGTAACAGCACATCCTGAAGTGTTTTATTCTTCTTATTTCACAGCGATTTATCACTGACTATTGAATAGCATGATGCTTTTTTAAAATAGTTTATAGTTACATTTAATAGTGTGGAAGTCCACAAGGTAAGTTAGTTCCTGTTATCGCAGCTATAAACAGTCATTCCCTCTCCAGCCTCTCTTTTTTCTCTCTCGAAGTTTAAAAAAAAAAAAAGGCAGCAGAAAACCTACTGCTTGTTAACTGCTAACACCTGAGACTCCTTCCATAACTGTTAAATAAACATCCCCGAACCAGACTTCACCATATCGACAATTTTACTTTTTTCTTTGTTAAATATCAACTCTTTTTTAAATCCGTTTATTAGATTATGTGGAGCGTCCACAATACAAGTTCCTGTGAATTACTTGTTACTATAAAACATTAACGTATCAGAGTTAGTGAGTTAGTGCATTAATACAGACATGTGATTTGAATTACAGCCGGGACGACTGTCAGGGAAAATTAATCAACAACACCTTCCGAAGAGTTGCTGAAGACTTTTTAATGTTATTGTGGCCATATCACTATCTTCTGAATGAGCTATACATATAGAACAGAGATTTTATACACATTATATACACAGTACTGTGCAAAAGTATTGCCCCCCCCCTTTTTTAAACAAACTTTGTTATAGATTTTTATTTTATGACTTCTACATTATTGATTCAGTACAAAAACATTTTAGATTTCCAAAGATTAGTTTTCCAGCACAAAATTAAATGTTACAGAAAAATGTTTGTATGTCAGTAAAGAAAGCAGCAGATTACATAAGAGACACTTTTCAGACAAAAAAAAACATAATGAAGGCTGCTGGGTTTTGCTGCAAAAATAAGAAGCACCTCTGGGTTGATGGAAAGCCACACTAAATGTAATTATGGTAGCATTCTGTTTTGTTTATCCTTGCACATTATAATTTTTATGGTATTATGGATCAATATACTGTATTTGGGCTCTAGTAGTAACAGCTTTTTTCTTTCAGATGCTTTAGTGGTGAGTATTGCATCTAGATATAAAACTGGATTATAAAGCTGAATGCGTCGCTTTGGTCTGTATATCCAGATCTGATACTGATACAAATGCTGGATTGGTATCACATCAGATTTGACACATTTTCCATTCCTATGTATGTGCACTACATGGCCAAAAGTATGTGGACACCTGACCATCAAACCTATATGTGGTTCTTTGTCAAACTGTTGCCAGCGTTACAATTTAGCGTTACAATTTCCCTTCACTGGAACTAAGAGGCCCAAACCTGACAATGCCCCTGTGCATAAGCGAGCTCCATGAAGACATGGTTTGTGCCAAGGTTTGTGGAAGAACTCGAGTGTCCTGCACAGAGCCCTGACCTCAATCCCACTGAACGCCTTTGTGATCAACTGGAACATCGACCGCACCCCAGACCTCCTCACCCAACATCAGAGCCTGAGCTCACTAATGCTCTTGTAGCTGAATGATCACAAATCCCCACAGCCACGCTCCAAAATCTAGTGGAAAGCCTTCCCAGAAGAGTGGAGCTTATTATAACAGCAAAAAGTCGAATAAATCCGGAATGAGATGTTCAACAAGCACATTGAGTTTTGGCCATATAGTGTAGATATTGCACATGAACACCAGACCCAAACTGCATGACAGAAGCTTGCGGAGAGTGAGCCCATGATTAAGAGCAGTGGTTTTCAGAATGGGTTCTGTGAATTCCCAAGGGGTCCATGATTTTTTAATTTTGTCACAGTGGTAGAAATCACAAGCCACCATCATCGGTGTTATGTTTATAATAGAGTTCTTATAGGTATTAACTGGCTCGACTGATTTAAATGGGTTTAATCCAAAGCTCAATAACAAGTAGAGCCCTAGAAATAATGTCAACTTGGATCTTCAGGAATAAAACGTTCCAGGAGATACTCAGAATATTACTGTACACATTTGAATAATGAGCCTAATAGTTTATAAAATAAATCTGAGTGGAAGGGTTGTGTGGATTTATTTTTCAGCTAAAGGGGTCCCTGGTTGCAAAATGTTTAAGAACCACTGACTAAGAGGATGTCAGCATTGGGTATCATCTCAAAGCTTCGATATCGGTATTGTATCGAAAATCGAAGAAATGGGATTAGTGCATGCTTATGGTCTACCTGAACCTGTAATTTTAGCCTTGTTGTTGTTTTGTTTAAGCCAATTTTGCATTTTAAGTTGCAGCAATGCATCTTTGTGGCCCCCAGAACAAATAATATCCCTTTAACAAGTCTACAGTATATTCTAAGTCTTGAGAAAATGCTTTGTACATTTTTTTTCAGGAAGTTTCTCAGGAGATGATGAAAGCTACCAGTCGCAGAGGTATGGTCGTTTGGCGCCGGCCGGTCCGGTGTATCAACACGTGGACTCCCAGAATCAGGAGCAACCACTGAGATATAACAGCCATGCACGGTCCCTCGCTCTCATAGCCAAGCGAATGCCCTCCATGTTACTAGAGTCACGTTTCCGGCAGGTGCTGCAGGATCACTCGGAACTTAGCCTCCTTGCCAAGACGGACGATGAGGTGCACATGGAAAACACACCCATATCAGCCCGTCATATTGTCACCATGGTGAGTGCCTTCTGGGGCCACAGTAGGTGGAGCAGAAGTTTAATTTGTTGAGGCAGAATGTGGAACAGAAATGAAACTAAGGCTTATGAGTTGATAAAATTTGAAAGACTATGCTAGGATTCAATTTTGGCTATTTTGAGAGTATTGATTTGATTTGAAGTGTTAAATAAAAATAAAGAAAACATTCTAGTAATAGTATCCTCTCCATTGCTTATCAGTCCTGCATGTTTAAGCTTAGCTATTTATTATTCTAAGACAGAGCAAATATAAATAGAAATATGTTGTCATATTTGGTGCCTGAAATCAGGATCTGTTTGATTGTGTGAGGTAAAAAGCAGCGGATTTATGACAAATATACCGGTACTGCATCATGTATCTGGTTAGGCACCAGGTTGCATATCTCAAAGCACTGAGCACTCGGAAAGATACCAGAGTCAGATCTGAGTCATGGAGTGTATTTAGAGACTGCGTGGGTGGGTTTGGGTTTTATGGTTTCATGGTGTTTTGCCAGAACTCTCATTAAACATTAAAAACCTAGATTTTGTTATACTAACTAGCTGCAATGGAAGATGTCGACTGACCCAAATGGATCATACATTTACAAGCATCACTTAAGAAAATAATCTCATAAATATTTCAGTTCTTTTGCAAATATTTCCAGAGTTGCAGACTTCTGTTTAAAGCAAGCCATTTTTGCCCATCGCTGTCACTCTGTCACCGTATCTGTCTTGTTGAGAAAAGCTTTTTCATCGCTGTAGTGGATATATGTTAAAAATAGAACATGAGCAATATTTTAGAAGGGTTGTCAAATATTACACTGTAAAAACAGCTGTATTTTAATAGCTATTATTTTTAGATTTACATTTCAAACACAGTGCATTAACGTGTAGAGCAGGTTACTATCATTTAATGGAAATTTAATTAATTATTCATCCATTTAAAGAGAGTGTTTTTCTTTTGCTTTGTGTGTGTGTGTGTTTGTGTGTGTGTGTGTGTGCTCACTGCTCGTTTCTGAGCACATATGCTGCTTGGCGTGTAGGCGGATGTATATGTGTGTGTGTGTGTGTGCGTTTGTGCACATATGTTTGAGTGTGTGTGTTTAGGTATGGGACCTCGCGATCTCACAATCTCTTTATCAGAGCAGGAAATGAAGGGAGGCTTATTGCACATCACTGGGCAGCAGAGTGCTGAGTGTTGTTCAATTCCTTTGTTCTGGTCTTTGATGGTTTGTGAAGTAACAGAACAACAAAAGGGGTGAATAAAAGTCCAAGGCAAAATAAACAAGGATGCCAACAGAGGAAGGGTGATATTAGAGAGGAAGAAGAAACCATTAGATTGAGGGAGATATTGTAGAGATTTTTAAGAAAGAGCTGTCTGTCTTCATCACCTGCAGTATCCTCTGGTTTTCAAGCAGTTGTATATCAACAAGGATATGATGTATGATTTCTGGGTTTGTGTTGTATATTTTATAAGCCGCATGCACGCAAGCAGGCTGAAGATGCCAAGACCCATCTTGACCTCTGTTCTTACCCAGACTAACCCTTCTATTGAATAATTCAAAGCTGTAATATGGGTTACCGCTCTGGGTCGATTTGTATTGACTAAAAACGCAGCTCACAGACAGGTAGAAATGGACTGTTTGGAAGCCGGGATGCTCATTCTTACCAAAGTGATCCCTGCTATGAAAGGCACCGGAGTAGAATCTAATTAAAAATTCATGATATGAAAGCGCTACTCACTGATAGTTTTTTTTTTTTTTTTTGCCATATTATGATATCCAGTTCTACTCTGGATTTTCAAAGGAGTCCACATTAAATGGCAAATTTAATGCAGTGCAAATGTTCAGTTATTAAAATCTCTTGCACCTTTATGTAATCTAATGTTTATTTTATGTAATATAATGTGTACCACTATCACAGTATAAAGTCATACTAGTATTCCCTCACAGCATGCTTCTTTTTTTTTTAATGCCTGCATGCAATATTAAACAGTAAATGTTTGATATGGCAGTCATTTGGTTCATGCCTGGGGGAAGTGCACTGCTGTGCTGTTAGTAATTAGTACCCATAAAATTGAAAAGTGCTTAATGTCTTTTTTAATCATCTGAAATCTAAACACATCCAACATGATCTCCATTCTCTTCATACAAAGCATATTTGAGAAAAGTCAAAATACAGTTGTGAACAATGGACGGCTGTGATCTGAATTAATCGACCCTCACCCTCGTGCCAAGTCCGTATATATTCTAAAGATGAATCGATCCAATAGTGAGTATTATAACTGCTGGATCAGTATTTGATCCAGTAAATAGAATTTTAGTCTTAGCCACCGTTTTATTTAATATAAAGTATGATGTGAATTCAAATTGTGTTTTATCATAATGTGTAAAATGTGTAATGGAGGTTTTACCATAAAATATGACAAAATGATACTCAGAATCATATGTTAAAAATTCTCTGTAGAGCAAGCAGTGAAGGTGACAAATGAACAAAAGGCTTGGTTACTGAAATCGGCTTGATAAATGCTAATCTGATGCATACCTGAATCATCACACGTACCTCAAAATGGTTCGCATTAAGTATAAATAAAATCTCAGACTTGCTCAGATGGGTTTCTGACACTGGATGCCACACTGTTTTCTATTAAAGCGGATAAAAAGACATTGTGCATTGAGCTGCAGCCATCTTGAAGCTGAAATCACTTTCGTCCTTGGCACGGTATAGTATTGCTGGACAAAAATTGCTGGACTGTATTGCATCAGACTAGATAGGAGGTGTGGCTTAAAATGATTTACATGACAACATAGATTAATTTGTATGATTGTGTACATAATTCATGTGGCCTGTTTGTTCAGGACCCCTAGTGGTCTCCAGTATGACTATTGCGCAAAAAAAGCTTTCGAATAAAGAAAATAGCAATAATATCAACAAAAGCTGCGTGTCATCTTTCAAAATAATAAGCTGTCCATCCGAATATGAAACTTGAGCTTTCTCTGACAGTCTGAAACTGAGCAGTCGTGTCGCCTCGGGACTTGTTTACAGCCTGTTGGAACTCCAGATGTAGCGTGGCCAAGTGTTTGGGAAATCACAACCAAAAATACTTTCACCATCAACAAATCATGTTCCAGCAAGGCAACAATAAAATACAGCTGTTTTGGTAGAAACAATTTTTAATCATTTTTAAACCATGATCTATTTTGGTACATGTCTGTCCTTTCATTTAAGTGAGTAGTCATTGGCGTGCGGTGCTTACATTTTGGGAGATTAAGGCTTAAACTGGAAATTACCCTTTTTTTCGCCCTCTGAATTTGTTCTGACATAGGTTCATGTACAAATATTGTTATAATACTGAATCAAATGATGCGTGGGATTAAACAGACATATTCAGATCACACATTAGAAAAAAATTAAAGATAGATGAGCCAGTAAGAAGTGTTCAAGGTCTGTTAGGAACCTACTGACTGTGTTACACATGTATAGAATAGTTAAAATAGACTTAGAGTTGTTAGCTACGTTAATCTGAAAGTTAATCTGAAGAAGCAAACTGTATTTGTAATCACAATGGAATTATGCATAGTTACTCTTTACATAGTACTCTGTTTTTTAGTGAAGAAAGTAGAAAAAAAGAATCGGTTTCTCTTTTATTGGCTTATACTCAGAGCTCAGATATCAGTGTTGTATTTCTGCTGTACAGTTCTACTGATTTCATTGCAAAATATGTTTTATACGATTTCTTACATAGTATGTAATAAGAAAAGCTACGACGATTAACTCCTGCTATCCTAACCTTTAAATGACCATCCCTGCTTCACAATTTGCCTACTTATACTATGCACTAATATATATACTCTTTTTGTGGAGAAAAATACGTACTGTTGAGTGTATAGCAAAAGAGTTTGTAAGTACTGGGACATACTAACACGTTAAGCCACGGAAGAGAACACTGTCGCCGTAAGAGAACACTGTCGCCGTAAACTCCTCGTTGCATTTCAGCTTTTCTTCATTCATTATTCCTTATATAATTTATACTCTATCATTTAGTTTACCATTCCCTTGATTTATTTTTCTACATTTCATTTATAGCTCTCCAAAATGCGTCTTTGAATTCGGTGAAGCAAACCGTCACAAAACTCCTCCTCTCTTGCGCAAAGAGTTGTGGGCAATATTAGCTGAAAAAGTGTCCGTGGTTCCACACTTCGGGAATCTACCGGAAATAGAAGACCATCCGGGTACCTTTGGGATACTCATTTCAATATACTACAATTTGGGACACACTCATTCTAATCTCGGATACTATTTAGGACGGATAGTAGGCGAATTGAGATGCAGCACAATTTCCTGACATGTTGGATTCCTTATGAAGATAGGTAGTACTAGAAAAACAGACATCATAACCAGCCAGTCCTGGTCCACGCCATACAAACATACACAGCAAGAGGCACAACATTTACAATCAGCATTACCAAGTGATTAGACTTTTAAGGAATTTATTGTTGGAATTTATGTTTAGATGTTAACGTGCAGAGCATTTAGATAGAAGAACAAAGATAGCCACAGGGCAGTAGTGATTATGAGAACATATAGTAAATATACAGCTGTTAATAAATATGATCCTCCTCACTGAATATGCTTGAAGATCAATAACTGGGCAGACGTCTTCCAGAAAGGAGTACAGCTTAAAGTTTGTTTCCACTGCACACCAGGTTAAACCTGATCCTATAATGCAACTGGCGTCTGTCAGCAGAGTCCATGATATTGTATGACCTCAGCACCTCCAGGCACGTGTGTGTGTGTGTGTGTGTGGGATGGTGTATGGAGGATGGTAGGTTTGTGAGATCGTGTGTGGTATGCTATTGTCCCATCACGCCCCTTAACTATCGATATTATCGCCTGTGTTTTCCGAGGGGGCATGGCTAGACATATGTAATGTGTGTGATGTACACGTGATGTCATTACAGCAGAAAGATGGTAAGAAGTCAACTGGAGCTGCTAGTCACTAGCATTAAAATTGAATCATTCTTTTTTTTAAAATTGAAATAAAAATTCTATAAACTATGCATGCATGTGCTCTATGGTGAACAGATGGAGATACTTGGAGATACTTATTGAATCCTTCTATAGTGAATTGTATAGTGAACATGTTTTGGGAACAGCTCATCTTTTTTTTTTTTTTTGTGATTTCTCTCCATCATATTCTAGTCTTTATGCGTCCACAGCAGAATCAGTAAAAATCAATGGGCTGAACCAATCATAAGTAGGGTGTTTGATTGTGGTGGCCTTCTACACGTCTGTTTGTGTGTGTGATCAGAGCATGCATGTGAGAGAAAAGTGGAACAAAAAACAGACAAATAAAAAAAAAAAACAGACAACCCAAGCAGAGGAAATTTCCCAAACATTCTGATTTTCCTAATGCCCCTGGCTCTGTATTTTTGTCTCTATTGTCAGTAGGTATTATAATAATAACAATAATCTGTGTTTTTAAGATTGAGTTCATTTGAATGTAATATCATAAGCATTAGCCTCGTAATGAGCAAGCCCAGGGAGATCCAACTAGTCTAATAGACCTTAAAAGTACTGAGATTATATGATAAACGTGGCCTTGGTGGTCAGTTAAGTCACATCAGCACATCACACAGCTCTGTAGTATCGACTGAATCCAAGACTTTCTCACAGATCAGCTGCATTTGGGCTCAGTTACGCAGTGAGCTCACACTACAAATCAAAACTCCTGCACTGACAAAGAAGGCAGAAAGCAGTAAAGATAGTGAAGCACTGTTAAACATACGCTCCAGGAGTGTTATTTTCTCTCTCGAGGTTCAGATGTGAACAAGCAGATGTAAAGTTACCTACATTTTTAAAACGGTTAAAGGTTCATTAGGTTAGATGTGGCAAAACTGGTCAAAATTAGGTCTATAACGGTTAAATATGTGGATTTGAGTAAGATTCATGTTATTTTGTTGTACTCCTTGAGCCCGCCCCCTTCCCCTCCCATGTACACAAAGCCCCGCACCCAGAATCTACAGTGGTTCAACTAGAGTTACCATTAGCAACGACCGTCATGACATCACTTTCAAGCGCAATTGGAAACTCAACTGCTTGAAAGTCAAGTTATAACTCTATAAAGATCCAAAGTCTGCTTATTATGGTTTATGAGAATGTTTCTTGTTTTTTTTTTTCTTTCTTCTGTGTAATGATGAGCTCTAAACTCATTTGGAAATGTTTGGAAATGTTTTGCTTATGTCCAGTGCTTCTGATAAGATTTCAGGTTACTTCCTGTTCTTGTGTATGGCAGATTATAAGAAAATATAGCTAGGGTTAAAGGGAAAGTGTCACTCCAGGATTATAATATATAATATATAATGAAAATGTATTATTCTTTCTATACTCTGTGGTAAAACTTTGGGGAAATATTTTTTAAAGCATTAGAGGGAGCATTAGCATCTTTCTGATGACAACTCATGTTGTCATGTTATAGGTAGAAATCTTAGCATTTACGTAATAACAAAATGCTTCTTTTCCATGAACCGTTCGATCAAGGCATTTTGCTGAAGCATGCTTCAAAACAGAAAAATGATTCATTTATTTTGGGATTGATTTTTGACTTAATGAAACCTCTCCAAAGAGCAGTCTAATTACTGGCGTGGGTTGCTGCTGTAGGTTTTTCTGTTGCACACCTTTTCCATTTAACTGTGCAAGTCTGTACCTGCCTCTCTCTCCAGATTCTGTGTTAACATCATGTAGATTTTGCTTTCAGTTGTCAATATGCAGACCTTCGGGATATTTTTTACCTCTGTATTTCTACAATATGTAAAAGAACTTGATAGTACTTGATCACAACTCCTTTAACTATGTATAGCACTAATGTCAGGCGGCAGAGACAGACGCAGTTGCAGATGAACACTTTATTTAAGAGGCAGGCAGACAAATCCAAAATGTGAAGCAAAAACATAGTCAGAAACAGGCACAGAGTCAGGCAAACAGGCAAAACAGGGCAAAAAAACCCAAACAAAACAAAACAGAATCACAACACCAGGAACGAGAATATGATCAAAAACCAGAAAAGCATGCATGGACAAGGCTTGGTACGTCTGGCAAATAAACACAGGACGATACTTTGCAGTGAGTGAGTGCTGTGAAAATGCTTGAATAGTGTGAGTGTGTGAGTGTGCGTGTGTGCTTGAACTCAGTTGTAGTCCATGTCGCCCCTGTGGTTGTCTCTGGGAAATTGAGTCTGGTGCCGATTCTGGTGTTGACATGATTAATTTCACTGTATTTTTTTGTGTCTAGAAGTTAAGCATGTCTTTTTAAGTTTCTATGTTGAATCATAGATCATTGGGAACCTTATATTATGTGTGATCTAAAAAGATCATCTGATGTTGATATACCATTAATCTTATGTTATAGCTTTATAGTTGATCACATAACAATACTTGCTGTGTCTAGGTTCAGTGCATCAGCTGAAATATGCTATATGCTAAGAAATATGCAAAGACCTTTCACACGGAGTAATGACTTACATGGCATTTATTGTCATCCAGCAGCAGCTCGTGACTTTGGTGGGGAAGGATGAGCTTAATAACGACACAGCCTCAAGTCGAGAGCATATCACTCTTAATGTGCTATAGGTTACTATGATTTTTTTTAGATTAACCCCATAATTGGAAGTTGACAGTCAACAACATTCATTAATCCAGCATTCAGTCCAGCAGCTCAATGTGCAGCAGCTCAGCTAAAGTGATTAAACTGTGTTTGCAAAATTTCCAGCCCAACTAAATCTCTAAAAAACACACAAACAACCTGAAACTAGGCCAAAAAAAATTGAGCACTGGAAACGAGAGACACATTTCCTTTTCTTTTTCTCAGTCTTTGCATGGGAAGCAAGGTCACCATGGTGCGCACGCATTTCTGATGTATGGACATTGTCCATTCCATACTCTGTCTTTCCCTTTCCCAATCTCTGCAATATATCTTACAATATAAACAGTTCTCTACATCATATACACACTGTCTGCACTTACACTTTGCCTTTGTTTGCAGAAATGTATTAGATTTAATTCAGATTATTTGCTATAAAACAAGATCTCAGCAGGTGTGGAGTAATTTGGCGTAAAAACTCCCTCCCTGGGAACCCTGTCATTAACTGTTCTGTCCGCTGCTCTTCCTCCACTGAATCTGTTCAACAATTGAGCATGGGGCAGCTTGAGTGGTATTCTATTAGCACTTGTTGCAGCTGCCCCTGTGGATGAGCTGCAACTGCTTCATCCTCATTAAAGTAAGGTTAAGAAATAAGCAGGTACCATAAAAATGGCTGTATTGGGATGTGCCATTTTCATACTGTGATTCTTTCTTTTTGTTTCACTATTAACTTCAGTTTGTAAAATTTTCGACTTTATGCTCTAACCTTCTGTAAGTGGTAAACTGCATATATTCATGCAGTCTGTGTACATTGTGTAGGTGTTTTTTAGATTCTAATGCAGTGATCTTTTGAATGAAGCTGAACAACATCTTGATGTCATGGTGCCATAAATGTTGTGTTCACTGAAATCACTCACATTTTTTTGTCATTGGCACAGCACTTGCCATGTTTGTGCACAGCACCAGAAAACTCCAGAAATCTCACCGCATGACCCTTCAAAGCCAAACAGCTTTTTGAACATCTCATTCCAGATGTAGATGTAGTGTGATTTTATTACATCACTCAGTCTTTTTTGGGTAAGAGTCTATCAGCGTGGCACATCCTAACTTGGCAATATTTTCCCACTCGTTCTTGCAAAAATATTCCAGATCTGTCAGATTGTAAGGGAATCTCCTGTGCACAGCCCACTTCAGGTCACCCCACAGATTTTTAGTTGGATTCAGTTCTGTGCTCTGTCTAGGCCATTCAAAAACAGTGATCTTCTTTTAAGCCATTCCTTTGTTGATTTGGATGTATGATTTGGGTCACCGTCATGCTGAAAGGTGAAATTCCTTTTCATCTTCTGCTTACTAGCAGACACCTGAATGTTTTGCACTAAAATTATCTGATATTTGTAGGTATTCATGATTCCCTCCACCTTGATAAAAGCCGCAGTTCTAGATGAAGAAAAAAGCCCTAAAGCACGATGCTGCCACCACCATGCTGGACCGTGGGTATGGTATTCTTTCTTTGGTGATATGCTTTTTTGTGCCAAACATACCTTTTGGAATTATGGAATTATTATACTTTTTAGCCACCCTGCCCCATAGCCCAGACATGTGAAGAATACGAGAGATTGTTGTCACATGCAGGGAGTAATTAACTATTTAAACAATTAAGAGAGTAAATACTTGTCAGATATTCCTGCAGCTCCTTTAATGTTGCCGTTGGTATCTTGGCAGCCTCCCTGGTAAGTTTTTGTCTTGTCCTTTTGTAAATTTTGGAGGCATGTTCTGTTCTTGGTAATGTCAGTGTGATGACCCATTTTCTCCATTTGTTGTTGATGGCCGTCACGGTGTTCCATGGTACATCTAATGTTTTGGCAATTCTTTTGTACTCCTCTCCGGATCGATATCTTTCGACAGTGAGATCCTGTACAGGCTTTGTCAGCTCTTTGCAGACCATGGCTTCAGCAGTCAGATGAAACCAAATAGGTTTCAAGAAAATCCTACAGAAACAGCTGATGTTTATTTGGGGTTAATCAGAATAATTTTGATGACAGCTGTATGCTAATTACTTTTGAACATGAGTTTGAATGTGATTAGTGCATTCTGAACACAGCCATATCTCCAATTATAAAAGAGTGAGCACACTTATGCAACCAGATTATTGTAACTTTTTATTTTTCCTATTTTTCCCTGAAATGTTTCTGATTGTTTTTCATTTAAATATTATACTTTGTAATTTCACATTGAGGGTGGAAAAAGTTCTGACATGATCTTGGTTTCATTTTACACCCTTGCCATTTTAACAGGGGTGTGTAGACTTTTATATCCACTGTATATGGGTGTGTTTATAGATAAATAGCATTGAATTGCTATGTTTCTTCAGTCCAAAATGACATTTTTTTGGATGGGCAATTATTCATACAGTTAAGACCTATTTACATCATTCATCAGTCTCATGGCCATCTCGTGGTACAGATCCTTCACCATTTTCTCACTAATAATTCAATCCAACTTTCTGTATGCTGTATGCAGACAGCTCTGTGAGACGTGCAACTTACATCTTGTCAAACGTTTTTCCATCTGTCTTGTTATTTTTATACTCCAAATCCATTCTTTTCACTTGCTCAAAGAGTTATGAAACTTATATAAAATCTTAATCTACTACCAGAGATTGGAAAAGTCCAGAAAATTATGCTTAGCTGAACGTATGGGTATTGCGTTAGGAAGAGCTTAGTACCTTTGCTTATGAATTCATTCATAATGTATTCATTTTCAGTTGTACTCAGGTAACTCACATAACTTGTGTACCACTTTGCACCTGTGTCTACTACAATGTTATGATTGGGTGTCCTATAGCTGCAGAGGAAAGAGTTTATATAGTAATGATCATGGGACCTGATTTTGTGTGAAAGTTGGTGTGACTGAGGTCCAGAGGACTTTACTATTTTCCTTCCATTTTAGCCAGAAATACTGATTTTCCATTGAAGCAAACTTTAGGTAGAGTAATTAATTATTAATTCAATTACATTTGTGTTGATTAAAAATTTTGTCCATACTAGTTCACCTTTATTTTGAAGAACTTCGCACATGTAGCAGTAACCACAGAAAAGACTTTTCAAGCCAGGAAATTTAATGATTGGCATGCAGTAAACACTGCCTTGAGGAACAGTTTTAACTCTTATCTCTTCCGTCTGAAGTTGGCTTGTTATTAGCTTGTTACTTATTGGGATTTTCCGTTCCACCTTAAAAAGTCTAGTAATTACGTAGATGTTACATTGAAGAGCAATAATATCACTTATACAAAGCTGTAAATGCTCTGAATAAAAGGGAAAAATCTTGCTGTTATCTTCACAAATTTGACGGTCACCTATGAGACACGGTGTAGCATAATATCAAAATACTCATTGAAAAGAAATTTAACTTTAGGATTTTTTTTAAGTAAATGTGTGCAATTCTTCAAATAAAGTTGAACTACACTGCGTACTATGTATATTTTACAGATAAAAAAGTAACAAACATAATGAACAAAAAAACTGAATGGTTTCATATTGTATGATCCAAGATATATGATTTCACTGTCAGCATTCAAGACACATGTTTAGTTAATGTAATGTTCCATTTTTTTCATGAGCGCAAAACTGTTACATTTGATCCCCCTCTAATAAAAGTAGTGGTGCAGGTTCTCCATTTGCTCCATTGCTCATGTGCCTATGGTTAAAAAAAAAAAAAAAAAATCCCTCATTACATCAACCCTTTGCACCCATGATAAACACAAATATCCATGTTTTACTGTCCCATTGTCTCATGTCACATTCTTAAGTGAACTATGGACCAATTCCAGCTGGCCCAACTTCATGTGCACCAGTTTGCCAGAGGGCATAGTTCATTTGCATGTAGGTTTTCACATGAGCTCAATGTTCTAACCTGTTCAAAATGCAGTAGTAGCTGCAGGAATCAACAGAAATTATGTTATGTGGCTTAAAGTAAACTTATAGCTAAATTAGAGAAAACATCAAATTTACAGACCTTCAGGGTTCTTTGGTTGTCCCTTTGGGGGAACCTTAAAAGATTCACATATCACAATGAGTTACAAGTAGGAAGTGATGAACCCTTATAGGACGCTTATAGAGATATCTGTAGGAAGCTATCAACGTTTGACTGTCCAAAAAAAAAACCTTGGAAGGACCCACGAAGAACTCTAATTACCTAAGAACATATTACATTGGTTTCCAATGTGTAGTGAAACTGACATGCTTTGTCCTGCTGGTTGTATCCTCCTACATCTACATACGTATTTGGCCTCACCATCTCTACAATGAAGTTAAGCACAATCAACAGCACTGCAATAAAGACTGCTTGTTTTGTTGGCTGGGGATGAACATTTAACATTCAGTGCCCTTAGGCTAGCTAGGACTGGGCAATCTCTCTCTCTCTCTCTCTCTCTCTCTCTCTCTCTCTCCCTCTCTCTGGCTGTTTGTACTAAATTGGATTTTCTCTAATGTCTAATGTCACTGGAGCTCAGAGCAGTGCTCCGGCCACCCTGTTGTTGTCATCCAATTAGATTCGATTTCCCCGACCTGAAATGCTCTTAAAAGCTAATTGAGGTCTTTGCGGTATAACCTGGTCCATTACATGGCTTTCAGTCATCGTCTCGTAGCCATACAGCCCCACAGTGTTGCCCCCTTTTTATCAATCCCAGCCCCACAAATGGACAATAGTGAGTCAAGTTCTGATAAACTGACCTGCCCTTATCAGGAAGCTACTACTGTATTCCATACTGACCACTGCTCAGTTTTAAATCTCCAGTTTACCATCAGATAACTCATGGGCATGTTGACCATGGGCAGTTGCATGCAGTGCTGTCTAATCTCTCTATAATGTCATAAATGATGACATACTGTATCTCCAAATTCTCCAAAATTTTAGCATTTGTAAAAAGAAAATAAAGGAAGAAAATTACAATCTGAAATCTGAGTCTGTGCCCATGATAGCCTCAGATTCTTGTTCTTGTTCTTGGCTGACAGGAGTGGAACCCGATGTGTTCTTCTGCCGGTGTAGCCCATCCACCTCAAGGGTTGACATGTTGTGCTTTCTGAGATGCTTTTCTGCTCACCACGGATGTAAAGAGTGCTTATTTGAGTTGAGCCTTCCTGTCAATTTGAACCAGACTGGCCAGTCTCCTCTGTCCTCTCTCATCAACAAGGCATTATTCCTTTACAGAATTGCTGCTCACTAGATGTTTATCATTTTTCACACCATTTTGTGTAAACACTCATGAAAATCTCTGGAGATCAGCAGTTTATGAACTACTCAGAAATACCTATCTGGCACCAAGTTATGAGATCATATCTGCCCAATCAGTGACAATGACAGAGTGGTGCTTCCACCATGCCTGTGTTTCTACATTGCTTATTTTAAGTTATGAACTTTGCATGGTGTATTTTGTACATATTTCTAGCAACATGGTGCTCGTGGAAAGCAGCAAAATCAGATAAGATTATGGTTTCTGTGCACACCACTGTTATTTCCCCCTTCTAGCTAATCTGAGACACGGCACTGATCAAAAGAGCATGGCACTGCAACATGCAGAAGCAGGTCTAATAATCAGGTCACATCAGGTTTAATAAAAAATTTGATTAAAATTAGATTTACTATCCTGGCATTTAACTTACTATGATATGGTGTCATTTTATTAACCGTTTAGCGTCATGGGTTTTTGCCAGTGAAGCTTGGCAAGATCAGATTAACTTTGCTGTATTTTTGTTGTGAATTTTATTATACTAACATGCACATTGTCAGAAACTCTAGTCTTGGCCTTCATGATCTCAAATATGCAGTTAAATTATCAAAAAAATTCTAACTAGGTATACTTTTGCTCAAGCTCATGCATAAAGAGGAGGCCTAAGCAGGAATGAAGTTACATCAGTTCCTGGTATTGGGGTAAAATGGGAGCTGATGTAAGCAGATAGCTAAATTAAATTGGTCTGTAGATAGACCTGACGTTATGTTCAGAGATTATTCTTTCTTTTACAGTCAGTGGTAAATTCACCGCAGAAGCTATAGCTAACTGTCAATTATGAAAATGAGTTGATGGGGCTTCAATATATGCCTTTCATATTTACTGTATATATTTGTGTAGGCTGAATAAATCTGTTTAAAATGGACCGTGGTTACTAAAATGTTAATACTTTGTGAACTATGAATTGTTCACAAGGACAGTCTACTCTTTGTCATAGTAAAAGCAAATGTAATCATTAAACTGTGCTGCACAAAAACAGCAGCATTCATATATCTTCTACTTTTTTCTATATATTTTTTGTGTATGTTTTTGTAAGTGGAAATATAGTTTCTTGTAACTGGTGAGATCCAACCTACAAGTCAATGTAACGAAAGCAAAAGCAGCACCTTGAATGCCTTTTTTTTTGTTCTAACTACACAAAACTAACACTGGGAAGAAGCTGAATATTTTATAGCTACCACAGATTATAACTTTCTTGAGACTTTCTTGAGATCAGTAATTTATGGAAATCATGACAGAAATAATCCCAGTGATGTATTTTTTGATTTGCAGTTTTGCAAATTCCACTGAACATGTTTGAGCCAGGGTATGCAAAAGAGCTGTAGCACTGATAATAGCAATAAGACTTCAGAATGACACATCTCACATGTATTTAACACCTACTGGGAAAGCATGTTATAATAATCAGGTCTTAAAAAAAAATTGATCCAAACATCTAAAATGCAAGGCTCATTTCGGTATCTCCGGATACATTAAAAAGTGCTGATATTAAAACACAAACGCTGAAGCTAGCTGCTTCACTATCTACCTCATTTCACTTCTGACTTCTCTTTTCAAGAGAAATGTGAAGGAAATATGAAGTAACGTAGCTATACATTCTTAGGAAACAGTAAAAGACACCAACATAAGTACAACATTAGTACAGTGCACTCTGCAGGCATTCTATTCCACAGGCATGTTATTAGGCAAACAATTTCACACTGTGTTATAGATTCACAATCTTTATACCACTAATAAATGCTTGTTTGTGGTGAAGATTCCCTGATAGTCATATACTGGGAATTGTAACAGAACACTGATGAATGTAAGCATGATGCCCTGTAAAACTGAAATTTAACACTCTTTAAATAAAAAAAAAAAGAAGATGTACCTTTTGGATGTTTCTTCACTCGTGGTATCACCACTTATTGGTCAATATAGTCTCTTCTGTTTTGTCTCCAGGAAAATAATTTAGGAGGAACGTTGTCGGATGGGAAAATAGAACCACTGAGACTTGCTTGGGAAAGTTAAATCTTGTAAATTGGATTTTTAATAGCGCAGTAGAATCAAAGTTGGAAGCACACACTTGTGTAGGATGTCTTTATATGTTGTAACATTACATTGGGAATTAAGAGACGCGAACCTGTTCCAGCATGACAATGCCCCGTGCACAAAGCGAGCTCCATGAGGACATGGTTTGCCAGGGTTGGAGTGGAAGAACTCGAGTGTCCTGCACAGATCTCTGACCTCAACCCCACTGAACACCTTTGGGATGAACTGTAACACCCCAGACCTCCTCACCCAACATCAGTGCCTGACCTGCTTCCTTATTCCTAATAAACGTTATTATACTTCTGCTGTTAAATGGTTGTGTTGAAGATGTCTCAGCTGGGTTCATTGGTGGTATTTCGTGAGGGTTTCTCAAATTTTCGTAAATGCTTTTTCATGAAATCAGTTTAAATTAGTGGCTTTAAAAAAGGTCAGATAAAAACGGTGTTGTGTGGAGCATTGCTAAGATATTTAATTCTTACTAATTAGATAGCACCACCCAAGCTGCTGTGTTGTTCTTGTAGTATCATCAGTTTGTTTGTAAGACTGGAGGGCTCACTCTTTTTTTCAGTATGAAGATTATGACTAATCTCTTGACAAGGCTTTCAGGGCCTGTCAGAAGAAAAGCTCTGATATAATATATAGTACTTACTTATTTTCTGTGAAGCCAGAGCTTTAGAGCTCTAAACAACAACAGGAGTGAAGCACATTAATTGTCCAAAGAGCCTAATGTGATTAGGTCTACAGATGTGAGGTAACATTGGACTGATTTGATCTCCAGACTTTAACTACCTGTGAGGAAGCAACACTCTCTTTTGCAGCTCTTTATATGTTTCATGGTTTTCCACTTTTGAGAGGATTTTTTTTTTTACCTCACACCAAAAAACTAATTAGTTTTCAGTTTTCATTAGACTTGGGTGGATTAATCATGATGTATTACGGTTCTAACCAACTTTGCCACTGAGTATGATTCTGAAAAGCACTTCTTTTTCTGATTAAATAAATACTGTATTTATTTTTAGTGATGTTTTGTTATGTGATCTGTGATTGACACTGAGCACGATGACACGGCCGATCGTGATCCGTGTTTAAAGTCTGTAAGTTGGGTTTCATAACAAAAACATGGTAGCGATTAATGGCTGAGTCATCGCGTCCTCCGACGCACATTAGACAAACAAACACATAAAAAATCACTTTCATTCACAATGAAGTTTACCGTTGGTGCTTAGTATGAACCCTCTCACTTGTAGCAGGCAGCAGTTGCCTGGATACAAGTTTTGTTATCTAGACTGTGCTTTTGCCAGTCTCTCTCTCTATCTATCTATCCTCAATTTCATCCGAGAACATACCAAACCCCTACAGCTCTTCATACTGTTGGGTTGGTAGACCTGCTGGCAGTGATTACATTGCAGAAAGAAACTGTATAAAAATGAAACTCTTTGGTCATACAAATGAAACAGATAAGTGTGATTGGTTTGGAAGGGTCATGCATAGGATGCTGTGAATCACTGGCATTATGCTTCATTGTGGCGAACAGTATTGCCTGTTTGTTCGGTTATGTGTCCTGTAAATGATAGTTTCGAGCCATTTGCTGCTGTACATGTTTTTCATATATGGCATTATCCAGCAGCTCCTGTGAGTTATTCACCATAAACACGATGATCTTCATTTATAGATCAGAGCAAACCTTAGAACAATGTCTCTATCTCATTCTGGTGACATTCTCTGTATTCTCTATCTCATTCTGGTGACATGCTCTGTATTCTCTATCTCATTCTGGTGCCATGCTCTGTATTCTCTATCTCATTCTGTGCCATTCTCTGTATTCTCTATCTCATTCTG
>CM075020.1:8345105-8370246 GCA_037576675.1 Pangasius sanitwongsei | reverse complement strand
CAAATCCATTGTGGTGGTGTATAAAGGCAAAATCACAAAAACTCTGTCATTGTCCAAATACTTCCGGACCCGACTGTGTGCATATACATATATATATATATATATATATATATATATATATAGCCTTGGACGTGGGCAGTAGGTACTAATTTTTATTGTATGCTGTCAGTGATGCACTTGAGCCTGACCGTCTACATGTAGCGAAACAAACCATAGTGAAGTCCTTTTGTTATACTGTGTGGCACAAAACACACATTTTTACAACTTAATATCTATTTGTATTTTACTGAATTAAACTATACCTGAACTATAGACCCCTTTTGTGTTTGTAACAAAACAAAACGCATTATGGTAACAAAAAGACCATAAAAAAAGTAGCCTAGCAACCTGTCGCTACCTAGTTATAATGTGACAGAAAAATCTATCAAGGATTTTATTTAACAATCAGATTGATATTAGATAAGACAACATCTATTTATTATTGTGGATTAGCACTACAAGACAGTGTTATTCAGCTAAAGTGACACTTTTAAATGGTGTAACTCTAGAAGATTCTTATGGCTTGGTGTCCTGTCAGTGGCTAAATGATGCTAAGCGGTTGTCTAGCCTGCAATGACCAGACATATATACACCTCTCATAGAAACTCAGAGTGTTTATACTAGATGGAAATTGAAGGTATGCAAGTCTCTTGATGCTTACAACTTTGATGTTACACGTAATGTTTTAAGATTACAACATCGATGACATTGTTGTGGCACTGAATGCTGAGGCGCTGCCTAACTAGATGCCATAAACTCATCTGTTAGCTGAAGAAAATTTTAGCTAGCTAAACAAGTCCATTCCTCAGTAAGAACATGACCTAGCTATCTAGTATTAGTATCTAGTTTCTTGATGTAGATTTTAGGCAAGCTATGTAGGTTTGCTAAAGCAATATAAATAAGGCATGTTAGCTAACTTTCAACCTGTAAAATTATTAGTAAGCAACTACTAACTACTACTAGCTTCTAACTTCTAACTACTAACTTCACTGATTTGATAGTTAGCTACTTAGCGGAGATGAAATGGCACTGCAAAGACGGAGCTCCTCCGACCAGTTATCCCCCGAATCTGCCTGTAACTGCAACCATCTTATGTTAGCTTGGAAAGTTGACCTATCCTATAGTATGCTGTAAAAATGAATGTGTTTATGAACACTTTTTCGATTCTGACGCCCAACAGTACATTTTAGAAAACAAATTCTGACTTGTTCATGTGAACATGCATACAATCTCCACATGGGCAGAAACCCAGGCTCAGGATCAAACCGGGGAGCTGTGTGTGTGTGTGTGTGTGTGTGTGTGTGTGTTATTGGTATGAATTTTAAAACAGGTACCTAGAGGGGTGAGGGAAGTTAAGTGGTAGGTCTTACAGCAGTGTGGGTGGATTGTGTGCACTAGTAAGATCTGTTGTGTGACCTCTGGTGTGCTCAACTCCCCGACTTCTGCTTTCCAGCCCCTGAGGCTGCTCTTTTCCTTACAGGACTTTGATTTTCAGGACAGTCCATCTTTTTTTTTTTATTTATAGAGAAATAATGTAATATTTAAACAATATTTAAGTTTTTTTTTTTACTCATATTCTATATTAGAATTATTTTAACTCTAATAAAATAATATAACAATGTAGCAATAACACTAAAATAATATGGAAATCTACTTTTCTTATATATAATCATTTAAATCAAACTGAAATCAAATCACTGTACACTCTGTATAGTGTATTTGTTCCTGTCAGCAACTACATCCAGCGAGATTTTATAATCTGGATTATAAAACTGGATCACATTACTAATACGTGACTTAATCACACTCACTGTACGTAATTTAAACTAGTAGATTAAATACGTTTAAATTAAATTTAGTATAAGCAATGAAATAACGTTTTGATGAGAATATACTATACATAATATTTTATCTTAAATCTGACCGACCACATATTCCCTTTATTCAGTGTATATTTTGTCTCCTGAAACTTGGAAAAAAACTTTGGAAAAAGACCAGGTGATGTTTTTCCAGTTGTCAACTGTCTAGGACTGAAACCTGATGTGGTCTTCTGCTGTCGTAGCCCATCCGCCTCAATGTTTGGCATGTTGAGATGCTTTTCTGCTCACCACGGTTGTAAAGAGTGCTTATTTGAGTTACAGTAGTCTTCCTGTCAGACTGAACAAGTCTAGCCATTCTCCGTTGACCTCTCTCATGTCTTCCATCAAGATATTTTTTCACACAGAACTTGATAATTTTTGTTTTTCTTACTTTAGAGAGTAAGAAAAAGAAACTCTAGGGACTGTTGTGGGTGAAAATCCCAGGAGATCGGCAGCTCCTGAAATACTCAAACCAGCCCATCTGGCACCAACAAAGTCACTGAGATCACATTTTTTCTTTCTGATGTGCTGCTTTCACATGAATAATTGCATGAATGAGCATCAGGTGTTCCTATTAAAGTTATGTATGTATAGAATCGATATTCTCTATGAGCAATATATGTGTCTGAGGTTCACAGTAGTACGGCAAGGCCTTTAAATCTCTTTTCCATAATGCTAACTGGCTACATTAGTAGTAAAACAAAGTGTTTAAATTCAAGACACACACACACACACACACACACACATATATACTGGTAAAAATGCTGGTGGGTGGTGTGTTTTTTTTCTCAACAGCTTTTCAGGCCTCACACACTGACACAGCTCTCTCTCCGTTTGTGACATTTGGTGAGAGCAAGCCTGGTTTCCATGGTGATGCATCTCATTCTGCTCCCTCTCTCCCTCCCTCCCTCTCTCTCTCTCCCTCTCTCTCTCTCTCTCTCTCTCTTTCTCAGGCTTTGCAGGTGGATGTTCGGCAGTTGAACGTAAGCCTCCTGCGGACGTTCCGTGAAGGCGTGGCCGCTGCCCTGGACATTTCACCACGACAAGTACATATCAACCGTCTGAATGTAAGAACACAACGCTGAGTTACCCCATATCTTTAAAAAAAATTTCTCATCTGTGATTTTCTATGATTGCACTCTGTCTCTTACTGTTTACCTGTTGCATGCTCACATCCTTGCACTTTGTTGTGGTTTGTTTACTTCTTATTGCACTGTTGATTGTAGGGTCCCGTTATACAGTACCCATCTATGTGTATAATGAAACTTACCATAAGCTTACGTCTGAAAGTACAGACGTGTAAAACACAGACCTGAGGAATGCTTGAGCAGTTTAATGAATGATTGCTTGCTCTTCTATTTGGCTCGTTGAACTCACAGCCTTGCAGAGGACGGTATGAATAATCATGAGTTTATTACTGTATATAAAAAGTTTCTCATTCTTTCAAGTGTTTTATAATTCAATTCCTATTCCAGTTGACATTTAACTTTTAATATGAACCTAATGAACAAAATGAATTAGCTCATTTTACTCATATTAACGTAAAAAGTTACTGATATTTCAGTCTTAGGAACTTATTCTTAACATTATCATATAACTTATTCAAGTTCAAATGGAAAAAAAGGATACACAAGGAATTATGGACATATCAGTAGTCCATATGTACTTTTAAATATTGCTTATTTTTTAAAATTATTTTTATAACTTTTTATCTCCTTTTTCAGATATGTATTTTTTTTAAAAAATATTTTTCTACACATGCTGCTGTTTTGTAGTCATCTCTGTTACTTCCATTTCTGTAACTGTTATGTCTTTTGTATTATGAACAGCATCAGTCATTCATCACTTTAGCTTTGCTTACAAAATCATTGATATGATATGATGACATTTAATAACCATATGTTTATAAATGTCAACCACCTTTCTTCCTGTGTTAGCATTTTTTTTTAAAAATAATATGACGTTCTAATTTCTCACATTTCTTTCTTTTAGTTTTAGCAGTGCTGTATGTTTTTCGTGGTGTAATGTGAATGTGAGTGCAATATATCATTTTACCAGTTCATTTTAAACCTCAAAATAAATGTACCTTTGTTGCCCATCAGGTTGTGCTTACATGTATATACTTACATGTATATTTATTCATTTGGCAAGTTTTATTGAATACAGCTGACATTTAGTATGACATTTAGCTCCTAAAGGTGCTGACATTAATACAAGAGACAAGAATTGACAAAAAACAAAACAAAAACAAATGTAAGACTGAATGTGACGATACTAGTTCTCCGGGTTGCTACAAACATTAGTCACGAAGCTGTTCGTCAAACTATAAATGATACGGTCACAGAAGTCTAAAAAGCATAACATACAATAGTGACAAATTAATACACAATAATCACCTCAGCAGGCAATAACGCAAGAATACTGTATAAATGCACACACACACACTCCTTTTTTATTTCTACCATACTCTATATTTTTTTTAGTGTACTTTATATTAATATTAGATTAGTGTTAATGTTTATTTAAAGTCCTGTTTCTTGATTTGCTCCTCATGCTTTCTCAGGAGCAGAAAAATGGCATCGAGTTGTACGTGTCATCGGACAGAACGGGAGCGTCGGAGCCGGTGTCCTCAGAGGAAGTGATCCGCTCGCTCAACATCAACACTCTGCACAGTAGCCTTGGTCCTTTCGGCATCACCGAGGTCTCCGCTGAGGTTTGTTGGCTGGAGAGCTTCATGATTTTCACTCAGCATCCAACTGTATTTCACTGTCTGTTTCATTTGAAATGAAAGAACTTGAAGGAAGTTGCGTGTGTCTGCACTGTTTTGACTTAGCAGGCTTGTTATTCTTAAAAAAGGTGTTGAGATAAGGGGGTGGGGGGGGTGGGGGGGATCTCACCGTCATATCAATCGAGGCATTAATCAAAGCAAGCTCATCTCAAATCGTTCTTTGCTCTTAATCTGAAGGTTCACATTAATAATAATGCATTTTTTATGTGCCTGCAAGGGCCACGGTGAAGTACTTTCTCATGAGCTGATGTGTAAAATGTCTTCCAGAGTGGGAACTTAAATGATTTAAATGAAGCAATTAGTAACCCTTCAGATAAAAGGAGAGTCTGTTCAAGCACCCTTCTGGAAAAGGCCGTGTTGCTTCAATGGCATCATTTAGCGATTAACATTACAAAACCAGAAGTGAATGCTCGCTCAGCCTGATTTCACTCAGATTTTCTTTTTCTTTTTTTTTATTAGAGAAAATCATTTGCTTTACCACAGGAGTGTCATACTCAGTTTAGACACGCTCAAATATAACTTTATTTAATTTATAATAAGAGATCCTATTGTGTAAATTAACATAGGTTAGATAAACCAACTTGAAGTCAAATGCCGGAAATTTTTAGTAAAAGAAAAATTAATGAATAAAACATATTACACTGGTTATCACTTTTTTTGTGTGTTCATTTTACATTGCCTTGCATAAGTATTCACCCCTTGCTTCTTTCCACATTTTGTAGTGTTATAACCTGTTTTATTATGACAGGTTAACAAGGTTAAATAAACAAAAAAGTATACTTTTTATACTACTACTGCTGCTACTACTATTACTATTAATACTACTATTACTACTACTACTACTAATAATGTCTTACTGGGGTGTGCAGAGGGGTGGCCGTGCTTCACGCTTCCCTTAGTTACACCCATGGCTGTGCTTTCAAGTCTTGCCTCAGATTCTCGATCAGTATACTGTCTGGCCTTAGACTCTCTCATTGTAACTCATTCAGGTTCTACATATTGAAACAATTCAGTCTAGCTTTGTCAGTGTGCATAGATACCGGCTGTTGAACCTCAGCCTCAGTCTCAAGTCTGTTGCAGACTAAAACAGGTTTTCTTCTAGGACTGCCCTGTATTTGGCTCCTCTGACTAATCATCTCCCTACACCTACTTTTGATGGAAGGGATTTTCTGCGCAGAGCTGCACTTGTGCCACATTCTAAGCTTCTTTAAACGACAGATTTAATGGTTTAATGGGAGAATTTTTATAACCAAACTGATAATTACAGTATACTTTTCTAGAATTTTCCAGAACTTTCCAGGACTGGTTTTGCTAGCTCCATGGTCTTCATGATGCTGCTTGTTTAGGTATGTTCTCTAACAAACTCTGGGTTCTTCAGGGAACAGGTGTATTTATTTTAAGGTCATGTGACTTAACTAATGATGTCACTTCTGATGGCAACTGGCTTCACCAGAAGTGACTTTGGGGTTTCATAACAATGAGATGTGAATACTTATGCATTTACATTACTTAACTATTACATTTTATATTTGAAAATCATTTTCAAATGCAAGCTGTATTGATTCCCCCTCCTCATCAGTATTGCAGGCTATATTGCGCCAATTCTTGACATATAATCCTAATTAACATTTCAGTCCAGGTTGTAACACTACAAAATGTGGAAAAGTTCAAGGTGAATACAATGAATACTTATGTAAGGCCATGTACAAAATATGAAACGCTTAAAAAAAGACGGTCTTTCTGCACTGTTCTTACAGTAAACACATTTTGCGAAAAAAATTTCTCCACCTTTCAGTTGTGAGTGAGTGAGATAGTGACCATATTTAGCTTTGTGTCACGTAGTATTTTACCCGTCACATATTGTGTCAGATGTTATTTAATGACTGGCACAGCTTCATTCTGAAAAAGAAAAAACAACAACTGCAAAAACAATTGATACGTTTTAAGACGATTCGAATGTAACATTCCAGAGGCGTTTAAAAACAACTGCTGTAATTGAGAATTGCTCACAGAACACTCCTAGTTAGAGAGAAACGTTCTCTCTGAACGTGAACGTTCCTACAGCTACAATGTTTTGGCAATGTTGTGAGAGTGTTAAGAAAACGTTAAGTAAAACCATTATCAGAACATCCAGAAAAATCGACAGATTGAAGACGCTGCAAAAAAAATGGCATCCTAACTCGTTCAGATATGTAGAATATAGTCAGATTTATCAAGTATTATAAGATTATTAAACCTATTTCTAGTCATTTTTTTTTTTTACAAATTAATTTCAAGTTTTAAATAATCTTGTTCCATTGGCAGATTGTGGCATTAATTTTAAGCATCTAGAAAAAAGCAGCATTATGTATTTTAATGTTATAACAGGAAATACTAGATACATGAACAAGTATGATGCTTTCATAATCATCAAAAGTTTCCGTTTTGTAGTTGGCGGATAGTGTTATGAGTAGGCTGACAACAACCATCATTTGTTGTGATTAGTAGCTGCGCAGCAGCGGCGGCGTGGCTGACGAGGGGGTGAGAACATGACAGGGCGCATGCTCCATTCCAGGGTTCAGATAAAACTTCAGAGAGCTGTGTGTATGTGTGTGTGTGTGTGTGTGTGTTTGCAGGTTAGCATGTGTTTGTTTTAGGGGCAGGTTAAAATGTGTGTGTGTGTGTGTGTGTGTGTGTGCGCGTGTCTGTGTGGGTGTGTGGGCAGGCCTAGGGGTGGAGTGAGCTTCCTCTCTCACTCCATATGTCAGAAGAAATTTGTCTTTTGAGTGCTGCACATGTTACTCCTTGCATCACCTGCACAGGCAGACAAGAAAAACACACTTTTTGTGGCACGCGAGTGTGTGAGTGCGAGTCCGGGCTCGGGCGAGCCACCTGTGTCTGGACTGGTTAGTGAAGTTTCAGACTTGCTTGTGCTTGCTGTTAGAATTGAGCTAGGCAAAGATGATTGCTGAAGGATTTATTATTTAGCGAGCATGTTTTTTTTTTTTTCAAAGGGTTTATCATTCATATTTTCCTCTCTTCTCTAGAAGAATGTACTTCAAGGCCAGCATGAGAGGGACAACGTGTGGAGCAACGAAGGCTTCTATGTGGTGGTCATCTTCCTCACAATCTTCATCATCATTGTCACCTGTTTAATGGTAGGTTTGTTTCATTTTCCTTCACACACACGTTGTCACTGTCTCACAGTCTTAACCCTAATGAGGATTGAAGGTTGTGTAAAATTAGCACACTTTCTAGAAGCTTGTGTGTGTGTGTGTGTGTGTGTGTGTGTGTGGCGTGGCCTCAAGTAAGATATTGCCTAAGACGCTGAATATCCACCCACGCTTTGCACCTCTACCACTTCCTGCTTCACATGAATAATACATGCCTGTCTCAGAAGACACTCGATGTTTTGGAGGGGTTTGAGCTCAAATCTAAAACGCATCTCAGATTAATGTCCCAAGGGGAATGCGCTGATATTTACGCACATTTGCACGTACATGATTTTTAAAATTGCACACATCAGAGATACACCTGGAGGAGAGAAAAAGGAAAAGGAGGAGAGAGCAAACAGGAGAAGCTGCAGATAGGAGCAGAGTGAAAGGAGAAAGGAGGCACAGAGAGAGTGAGAGACTGAAAGACTGTAAGAGATAACAGAAAGTGAAAAAAGGAAATGTGTGGTTGTACTTGAGAGAGAGAGAGAGAAAGAGAGAAGGAGAGGAAGTTAGTGGTCATGTCCCTTCAGCCTCTGTGGTGATGTGACTAAAACTTGGCTTTCGGCTTCAGTTGCAATCATCATGACAAATCCCGCTCTCACGCTGTGACGAGTCGACTTTCCTTCTCGCCGGCTCTGTCAGTCCATCTTAATGAACTTGTAGGATGACATAAGGGTCAAGCTGCTCACCTGCTCACCTGATTGGCTGAGATCTGTAAGCCAATCAAAAGTAAGCTGGAAGCTTAACACTGGACGGGTTTTTTTTCCCTCTGCATTTTGACAGTAGAGATTACTTCCGGTCAGTGCTGTTCACTGAGGTAAGGACTGTTTAATGGCTGATTGTCCTTTTTGTAGAATTTCCTAAAAGAAATATTATTCCTACATTACGACACCACACACACACACACACACACACACACACACACACACACACTGTACAGCTTGTTCACTTGAAGGCAAATCGATGTCTGGACAGAAATACATTCCAGCTGTAACTGTCAGAAGATCTTCATGTCTCAGATCTCTGATAAGTATTGTTTAGGAATGTTACGTTCTTTAACACATTCATCTGATTTCATCTCACTCACTGCGAGAAGCCTTTCTAGCCTGTAAAGAAGGGGACTGTGATTAAGCCATCGCTATCTGTTATCATAATTAAACACTTACTCTGCAAAAAATGTCTTAGCGAGCAAAGGTGTCTCGGATTAAGGAAAAGTTATGAATTATTTCTCATTATGAGATTATTATATAACAAATACAAGACCGTTAACCCTATCTCTAGACATATTTATTAATTTCAGACTTTAGATTTTCTTTTCTTTTGGCAGATGTCACTGGCTAAGGTGTCATTTTGTAACACACTTTTCTCTTAAATGCTTGCAACAGGTGTTGCCTCATCGGTGTGTCTCAATGGAAAGCTCGAAGCGTTAAAGTTCATTTACTTGAGCTGATGTGGAAGTACTCAACTGAAAGCAGATTTAAAATTGTCAGCAGGTGTTTAAAAGTGATAGTACAAAAGTTATGAGTTAAAAAAATACAGTCGTTCAGCCCATAATTTAGTGATTAATGTTTATGATTAGTAACTTATAGCTGAAATGAATTTACACGCAAGTGATCTACACAAATTCATCGCAGTCTTATCAGACAGATATTAATTAAAGCAGGATTAATGTTAGAATATGGCACTGGATGCATTCAGGTTTCAGAAAGACATGACAGGTTTAATAAGACACAGAAATACATGACACAGTTCAACAACAACAACACAATCCAACACCAAGACTGCTGCTCATGGTATCAGAAACTCAGTATTAAATATATCCTAATCATATACTGAAAAAAACCCCCAAAACATAAACAAAATAAACACTAAAACCTGCTCTGAGCTGCGTGTTATTTCCTTCTGCAAAAAGCCAGGTCGAAAACTGACTGATAACACAACAACACAACAACCACTAAACCTAATGAAGAAAATCATCATCATTACAAGTCTGCACAAGTGGTCCAACCAGTAATGATGCTTCAGGAAGTCTATCTTTATCCGTGTCAGTGTCATGTTGTATCTGCATTTCCATCCTGCGGTTATAATTCACTTTTAATTTGAAAGTAATTTTTAGTAATTGTATTTTTTTTATTTGTTTTTTTTTTACTGTTTATTTTTTTTTTTTTACATTTTAATTAAAAAGTCCTTTTGTAATATCCACCATACCAAGCTAGTTAGCCAAAAATAAAATGAAATAAAATAAAATAATAAAATAAACATTGAATGGATTTTTTGACCATGTGCAGAAGGTACTCCTATTTTTCCAAAGTAAAATTAGTCAAATCAAATAAAGTACATTAGTCTACTTACTAAGCCTGGATTTAAGATTGAGAATGATTGAAAAAGATTGAGAAAAAAGTTATTATTTGAACTACAATAAATATGCACATTGAATATAAAAAGCATCAAGGCAGTAGACTTAATGTTGAGAAAGAGCTTTCTTTAAAAAACATTGAACTGTCTGTATACTGTATATCTTTCCCTACCACAAGATGGCAACAGTTATACCACTTTGGACCAAATGTCTCATGGATCAACACTTCCATCCATTCCCCCCCAAAAATAGAAATAAATAAATAAAATAAAATAAAAGAAAGAAAGAAAATCTTTTTTGTGTGTGTTCTGAGTTTGGATGTTTTTCAGTTTAGCTTTTTGCAAGTAAAACTGTAAAACCAAAATGCAGCTTTATAACATACTACTATATCCTTCATTCATGATAAATCTGATTAGATTAACTGAGTGTTCGAGAATTCGTTAAAATTTCTTATGCCACTTATACCACAGCGATTTGTCATCGATTACAATGTTTAATTTATTAATGAATGACAAGTCATATTTTACGGTTTATAGTTAAATTTATTGTTGCAGAACATCTAAGAGTCAAGTTAGTTCCTGTTCTGACGTATGTTATACCTGCAATAAACTGTCATTTCCTTGCTCTTTCCTTCTCTCTCTCTCTCTCTCTCTCTCTCTCTCTGTCTCTTTCTCTCTGAAAAAACACAGCCATTTTACCTTTAAACACTGTCATTTTACCAAGAAAGCAGAAAGTGTAAACTCTGTCCCCTGCCATGAAAACGTTCTCATGCTGGGAAACTTTACAAAGCGCTGACACTGAAGACTCCTTCTATAAATGTTACAAAAACGTCTCCTAACAACAAAAACGTTTTACTTTGTTAAAGATCAACACATTTTTTCAAAACCATTTATTAGTAGTCTTAGATTTTGTGGAACGTCTACAGTACAAGTCCCTGTGCATGAGCTGTTACTATAGAAACAGTAACGCATTAGAACGAGCGCATTAACATGAACCTATCGTACTGTCTGAGCTGTGCGGCTATACAAAAATAATGCACACTTCCTGACCAATCAGATTCAAGCATTCAGCCTTGATGAATTCAGATGCTTTTCTAAGTTCTGGTTGTGTGTCTCTGTTTTCCTCAGGTGCTTTACCGACTCAAGGAGAAGGTTGAGTACTCAGACGGGCAGCTGAAGGGGCTGGGTGCGCCCGTGTCTGTGCATGCCACCCAGCCGCCCCTGACCCTCACCAGCAGCATGGTGCAGGCCAGCCCAGCCCCCAAACCAGCCTGTACCACTGCCACCAGCACAACACCATCCAACACCACCACCACCACCACCACTACCCAGATCAACCACAGCACACCCCACACACACACCAGTGCCTCCACCTCTGAGTCTCAGTGCCCCCCGTGCCCTCCATGCCCCCCTGTGTCTGAGTTCAAACCCTGTCTGTCCTCCAGCCCTTCGCCCTTCAAGATGAAGCCTGCTGCCGGTCTGCAAGAGAGGTGAGGGGCCAGTCTGCTTTTTAATATGTAGACAAAACGACTGTTAGCACTTATTTCCTGATTCTATACGATACAATATATGATACTCAAATTCACCAGGTCAAAGGGGGCTTCAAAATTAATCAAAAGCTATTTTCAGTCCAGCGACTAGAATACTCTCAAAGAGCCATTTGCGCTGGCTCGTCCAATACACCGTTAAAATGCTTTGATTTGTTTAGTTGAACGTTTTGTTTTTGTTTATTGGTTTACACTTTTGGCATTGGGAGGGTTACGAACTTATGCAGCTACAGTCACGAGGGTGTTTAAGGATATGGATATTTATTAGATAATTATCATAATGTTAGATAACAAAATATATGATAGTGGAGCGTAAAAAAGGAAAAAAAAAACTTTGGAAGGTGTAGAAGCATTTCTTGTGTAAATTGAAAGAATTTTGTGAATAAATCCAAATAAATAAGACAAGAGGAATGAATAAAACTACAGTCAGTAAAAAAAATTCAGCACAATGTAATATACATGAATACACGGGATGCATTAACTATTCAAAACATGAGAATAAGGCAGACTGTGTGCACAAATTAAACAAGATTATGAACCAGTATAAATAACCAGGATATGTAAGGTAGCCAAGCTTTTTTTTTTTTTTTTAACTGAGTATTTAGGCTTACTTTAGCAATTTGGCTAAATGACTCCAACTGAGAATACCAGTCGTAGAATGACATTAACATCAATCTTTACGTCTGATTTCTTAAAGTGGAGAAAACCCTAAAAAAAAAAAAAAAAAAAACCCTAAAAAAACAGTTGTTTATTATTTTTTTTTCAACAAGCTAGCTAGCAATATTACCATACATAGCCTGAGTTAAAAATAGCTGGTGTGTAAATGCAGCCATTTTACAGTCTCGTTAGCGGCTTTGGCCTGAAATTTTCCTAGCTATATCTCTAACTTCACGTAACGCCTGTCGTATCATTATGTTCTACATAAATAACTCTTTAAATAACGTTTACTAATGTTAATAATACGTCTGTAATAAAAATATAGTTTTATGTTGTTTACAAAGGCAAAAAGACAAAACAAGTTATCTTAGCTGCACATTCTGCAAATTATCAAGCAAAAGCTAGCAAAATGTCTAAAAAAAAATATATATAATAGATTGATGATTGCTATTTTATAGTAAGCGATTTTAATTGCGGTAACATTGCCACACCCACTTTCTATTTTTATCCTAATGATTAATTAAGAGCACATCATTTCCCTCTAATTTAAATTGGCTAAATGGAAGCAATGTTACAGTATATAACAGTATCAGCTTCCACACTGCCATCCTCCATCTTACATAAGTGTTTGTTATTTCAGGGCGGCACCAGTGAAGCTCTTTGGCCTGTATAGTCTTAAATAATGACAGGGGTTAGACGTGACCATGAGAATACATGTGGACTGCAGAGTAGAGCATAATATATGTCTTCACCTATTATTCTCTACTTCATGAGCTTCGTGAGCAGCAAAGCCCTTAAAAACGATCTTTTGTTCTTTGTATGTGAATTTTTCTTCACGCCAATATCTGCAGATTACAATCAATTTTGAAATTTAGTAGATTCCTTTTTTTTAGTCCACTATAAATTCACCAGAATGCTACCAAAGTACCAAAATGATTGAAAATGAATGAAAATTTGAGAAGTAAATTTAGACAAAAAAAAAAGAAAAGGAAGCAGAACAGACATGCTAAAATATCAGACCTTAAGTGTTGTGTACAACTGACAATAGTAACATTTAGACAGCATTTCAATATTTGTTGTGATGTGTTATTTACGTAAATAAACATCTCTGTAAGTTTGCTGGGCATATGCATAACTAATGCTACGTACTGTAGTTTAATAATGAATTAATCAGAAGTAAAATATCAAAAATATGAATAACCAGTATTTACCGTTACCTTGAATTTGACTTGCCAGACAATTACATGAGCTACTAGAATCGATACTAGTCTAACCAGGCATTAGCAAAGAAAACAAGCTAACTTACTTAAACATAGCCAGTTAACATGAGCATGTTCAACATGCTTTTTCAAAAATGGAGTTGAAAAAGGAGTTCATGCCTTCTAGGGAGGAAAAGGTGGCGCATCATTTTATATGAATCTTTGTTTACTTCAGCATACTGAAACATTTTTACTGAGGTAGGGTCAGCGTCACTCATCTTCAAGTTCAACACTGCAGTCTGGTGGACTATCATCTTCAAACACACACTGAGAGTTATAGAGTTAACTACATTGTGTAACACGAGAAGGTCTCAGCATGGCAAATTGGCACAACTCTACATCCTTGAACTTCATTGGATGCTAAACTGAAATGATCGGATGCTAAACTGAAATGCTTGGATGCTGAACTGAAATGCTTGAATGCTAAACTGAAATGCTTGGATGCTGAACTGAAATGCTTGGATGCTGAACTGAAATGCTTGGATGCTGAACTGAAATGCTTGGATGCTAAACTGAAATGCTTGGATGCTAAACTGAAATGCTTGGATGCTAAACTGAAATGCTTGAATGCTGAACTGAAATGCTTGGATGCTGAACTGAAATGCTTGGATGCTAAACTGAGCTCATGTGATCGATATACAGTGTACACTCATTGGTTGCATGACTGAAGAAAAGAACTAGGTGATTTGTCACGAGTACTTTGAAGGTCTAAATAAAATTACAAGGTGTAAAAAGTATGTTTTTTTTCCTCGAAAATGTACCTAAGTAAGAGTGCAAGTATTCATGCTCAATAATAACAACTTAAGCATCGTAACGAGGAGCAATTGCTCGAGTATTTTGCACTTCTGCATATATGCACACCCACACACACACGCCTGCACATACACTATCTTGTAGTTATGGTCTAATTTATCTACCCAGAAGAAGAGCAGCAGCATCTAACTTCCTGTGGCCATTTCTGTCTTCCATTAACTTCATGTTTACTTTCATACATACACACAGTCCACTACACATTTTTTATTTATTTTATTTTTCAGTTTAGTGCATTAACTGAAAGGGATAGTGAAATATACATTGACTCAGTGATGATAACAGGCAGCAAGCAGCAAGAGAAAATGTTTTACATCCCTCTTTTTTTTTGCCTTGATGAACGGCTTCCTTCCTTTCAGCTTCTGAGTCAATCAGGCTTACTTTGTTTTGTAATCTCACATGCTGCAGGCAGTTAGAAGGGTGGTGACTGTTTCACTTATTTAGCAGACACACAGGAGAGAGAGAGCGAGAGAGAGAGAGAGAGAGAGAGAGAGGGAGAGAGTGCAGCATGGAGAGGTCAGTGTCAGGATATTTGTCACAGCTTGCTCTGAGATTTTGAACAAACACGTCCTACATATTTCAGCTTTGTGTAAACTGAAGATGTGACCTCGTCCTGTAGGCAACAGCCAAGTACAAACAGGCGTCTGATTACTTTTACATTTATTTCTTTTTGCCTATTTTTTTATCCGAAGTGACTATGAACGAATCCTAACAGTGAGCTTGTCTCACTACACTTTATTTGAACGGTCCTACACCGGGCCTGCATAATGTCACGTCAGTGTTGGAATCGGTGTCACACTACAACTCCCAGAACACAACGCGACCTACAAACACGGTCGCTGCAGACGCACAAATTCTCTGTGCACCCGAAATCATGTACTGTGCCAGTACCTACTGCATTCGATTCAGTACATACTGCTTGGCCATGGATACAGTACATACTGATCAGTATATGTGTGTAGTATGCATACAATCCGGACATACTACATCCGCCATGTTGGCAATGTTATGTGACCTGCGATAATAACGTAAAAACGTCATAATAACGTAAAAGCTTAAATGCTCTGGCAACTGTTTTTATCTTGTTTAAACCTTCAACAAGTTAACAATTGACTCAGATGTTGTTAAACGTTGTTAAGTATGGCTTAACCACAAGGAACGTTTAATACCTATAGCGCCTACACTTAAAAAGAGCCGACACGCTGCCTTCCGCCATTTTTGATTCTGACAGCTCTTCCGCGCCAGTACCGTTGCATTATGGGATAGCGCAGTGTCCATTAGTTCCATACTGCAGAATCTTGGCAGAAGCAGTAGGTCATCTGGGTATTTCTCGGAGAATTCGGACATACTACTCCTTTGGCTTACTGCTTTTCGCCTACTAGGGTAGTAGGGTAGTAGGGATATTCGGACGCAGCATCTGTCACGTTCACAGTCACCATCCTACTGATCACATACGCCTGGACTCTCTGGTTTTCAATCCTGTTCCTAGTTACCTGGTTAATGGTCTATGCTGTTTGCCAATCGCCTGACCATTGCCTAGGTTTTGACCTTGACTTTGCTTCACGATTTGGATTTCTTTTCTAGCTTTATAAGTAAACCTGCATTTGCGTCCGTCCTTGTTGCCTGACACTTAACACATTAACACTGTATGGATCTTTCATAAAGCAATATTGCAGCATTTATGTAAGTCTTGTGACAGAACTTGTGAGATGTCTCCTATATTACAAAGTTTGGCGTAGACAAAATGGTGCAGCTGCTAACCAGAGAGCAAAATGGCCGCTGTTAAAGACTGGCTATTTTTAACACAGGCTATTTGTGTGCTAATTGCTAGCTAGCTTGTGGAAGAAGCTTGTTTTTTTTTTTTTCTTCTAGACTTTAAGAAATCAGTCGTAAAGGCTGTTAATGTTACTATATGACTAGCGTTCATAGTGGCTGTTTTTCATTTAGCCAAATTGTGATAGTAAACATAAATACTTTATTTTAAAAAATGGCTATAGTGCCTATTGATGTAATTTCATTTATAGTAAGAAATTTTAAGTGCTGTCACATTAGCATACCAAATTTCTGTTTATATCTTATTCACTAATTATGCGCACATGTCCCACAGTCACATAAACACATAAGCACTGCATACATTTTTATAAGGCTAATGGCAAAACCTGTGAGGTGACATAAAAGTTTTAGTGCATATTTAAATATTGAAGTGTGTTGCTTTGTATGTATTTAGAAGGCAAGAGAGAAGAATAGGTTTTGTCTCTCTAACATCACGTGTATGTGTATATATCGTTATTCGTTTTAATTTAGAAGAACGTTTACAATGCTATAAAAGCAAATGTGCAGATGTTTGCTTTCTTCATGCAGGCGAGGCTCCAACGTTTCCTTAGTGCTGGATATGAGTGCACTCGGCTCTGTGGAGCCTCTGAATTGTGGAGTGAACACTCCTCGTGAGCGGGTGGCTCAGGAGTACCTGCAGTCAGCCGGTCGAGTTCTCACACGCCAGCAGCTCAGAGACGCCACGCTCAACACACAGGCCCTGCACGCTGAGTTTGCTGTGAGTCACACTCCTCCAACATTATCCAAAGCCTCTGGACAGACAAGCAATGCACTTATATATGCATGTACACTCCTCACTCCGAGATATAGAGATGATTTTAATGTGTCAGTACAGTTTCATTGAACATATCTTTTTTCACATAATAAACAGTTTTTCACAGATATACTTGTATGTTTGACAGTGATGAAGAAAATGTATCTGTGCATATTTTCCCGCACCAGGAAATTCCAATGAACTTCGTTGATCCAAAGGACCTGGATATTCCCAGTCTCGGGACCAAAAACAGATACAAGACCATTTTGCCAAGTTAGTATTGTGCACCCAAATCCCAATCTTGTATAGTATCTTACATCATCATCATCATCATCAGCATCATCATTATCTACATGGTATCTACTCATTAGGCCAGAAGTACTGCTGCATTGGCATGGCATAGCACGTCACATCGTTCATTACTACTTCAGGGCCACAGAATGTCAGTATGTCCATCCACATTGATTGAGAGAGAGAGAGAGAGAGACAGAGACAGAGAGCGAGAACCAAGTCCTTGCTATCCTAAAGGCAATGAATGTTAAGTGTTCATAGAAGAGAGTGTGTGAGAGAGAGAGAGACAGAGAGAGAGCAAGAACCAAGTCCTTGCTATCCTAAAGGCAATGAATGTTAAGTGTTTATAGGAGAGAGAGAGAGAGAGAGAGCAAGAACCAAGTCCTTGCTATCCTAAAGGCAATGAATGTTAAGTGTTTATAGGAGAGAGAGAGAGAGAGAGAGAGAGAGAACCAAGTCCCAGCTATAAAGGGAATGAATGTTAAGTGTTCATAGAACATCCACCTCCAACAAAACAAGCAGTGTTTATGGCCAGTAGCGGTTCATCCGCAGGGGCATTTATATCAGCAGTTCAACCAATGTTAGTCCTCATTCACACACACACACACACACACAAAGAGAGAGAGAGAGAGAGAGCGAGAGAGAGAGAGAGAGCATATTTCACCAAACTTCTCAAAGTGAAGTGATCTCTTCCTTTATGTCTCTTCATCCTCTTTGACTCGTCTGCTCTTCTTTGACCTCTCTTTTCTCTCTTTAATTTTCTGGAAAAGAGGCTATAAATTGCACTGAATCGTTCTGAGGAAAGGAAGTCACAGTCCTTCTCTCTTTGTGTACCAGTTGCATATTCTTATTCACACTTTAGCCAACTTACTGTGGCCTTTGCATTACAGAATGTTTAAAAATGATTAAATCTGTATACAGTAATTCATATTTTCTCAGAGTAGGTTTTAAGATCAGAGGGATGTTGTTTGTGCTAAATTTGATTTTAATACCTTTATAAGGAAGTTTGCAAAGGTCACTGATTATTAAATTATCTTACAAGTGCAGGTTGGTTTTCCAGCTGTGGTGAACAGTGAACTGCCCTTGATGCTCTTTCCATCTCATAGCCAAATTTATAGAGGAAGCCCTGGCTCCTCCCTGTTGGCTGAGAAGGTGTAGGTCTTGGGGTTAAAGGCTCTTCCACATCTCGTTCTCGAACAAAGCAATTAGACAAAGGAACAGCTTGTTCTCTGAGGTTCTCGTGCATTAAATGATATTTGTTGCCTTATGTAACCTGCCGGGTCGCTTGGCTGCTAATAGTTTCCTGTTTTGGGAACAAATTCTTCACTAAGCAAGCATGGGAGGAGTTCTCTTATCAATATCTACAAGGCAGTATTCCTTCCGCCCTCCAGTATGCTTGATTAAGTGGCTTTGGAGTGAACTAAAAACTATTTTCACAGTAGGAAAAGCCTTAAAAGGCTTAAAAGAAGTCTCACCCTACTCAGGAAATGTCAGGAGTAGAGCAGGCTGTGGAATCTAACTGTGAAAACTGTTTTTAATATTAAACAGTATCTGTGTATCCATGTGTATCCGTGTGTATTGGTGTGTGTGGATATGCTCTGCTTTATAACAGAGAATTATTCAAACATAAGCAAGAAATTCTGCAGAATGCTCGTTTCAAAATTATTGGCAAATCTAGAATTGGTGAAGCTCTACCTTTGCGAGAATAACAACACTGAGTCATATCCTGTCATTTCTAACACTTGTGGAGAGACTCCTCCATGTAGAACTTTTCACGCTCCTTTATATTCTTAGGCTTTTTTGTATGTGGACTTCCCCCTTCAGTTCAAACCACGGGTTTTCAATGCCGTTCATATCCACATGGAGTTGCTCGTTGCAAAAATCTTTTTATCCTGCAGCCATTTCTGTGTTGATTTTGTCAAACATGCAGACGGTGTTAACAGCCAAAAAGTTCGACAAGACAAGATTCTGATTGTAGTTTTCTTGAAAAAGCAATTAAAAGGCCTGGATCCCAGAAAGCGCAGTGTTACTGAAAACAGAGGCATGTCTAAGTTACAAGTGAGTCTGACCTTGAACTTGGATACATAAATATGACACTATCAATGAATTAATAGTATCAGTCCACAGAAAGTTTTTTTTTTTAACTGTATTTTGTTTACACATCAGAGGAGAGATTGTGGTATTGTTTATGCTCAATACCAGATTTTTAATGGATAACGTTATGAGCAACACTTACCTAAAGCTGGCATTATTTTTTATTAATTTGACAACTCAATATCACAAATTCAAAGTCTGCTAAAATAGCCTCCACCCTCCATTTAGTGGTTCGTGTTTTTGCCATATAATGAGGGCGGAAGCCATGTTAAAGGTTAATAAATTACAACTCTGAGTATTCTGTTAGACCCAGATGTTTATTTGAGTGTTTGCCATCTTAAGTTTTTTATGTATCTATTTATCTATTCATTTATTCATTTATTTAATTGTGTTTATTATTTCTAGCTTTAATGTTACATCATATTGCAGTTGACAGCAAAGAAAAAATAATATTGCCTACCTACAGTACAATAATATTGCCTACCTACAGTATAAATGCACTCATGATTAAACGAGTTGTCTGATGTTTGTTCCATTTGAACTTCGTGTTGTCCCCAGTACATTGTACTGCATCTCAATTTTTGTTTTGAGCCATTTTTTTCCCCAAAAATTATATACAATTAGAATATTAAATAATGTTTAAACCATATCTCTGTTTGCAGATCCACACTCTAGAGTCCTCCTGAAAAACAAGAATAGCTGTGATCCTCTCAGCAGTTACATAAATGCCAACTACATACGAGTAAGCCATTACCATTCACACTGACATTAACATTAATGCTGGTCGCATTTCAGTTTCACTCATTTTCCCCTCCCGCAGATTAGAAATCTCCTCTTCAGTTAATGACATTACCTTTAGTTCCTTTTTGTCACCAACTGCGAACGGTAGTGGATATTAATTTAAAGAATAGAGAACTACAGGAACTTATGAACTTTTGGCCTTCCATACAATACAGCTTCGTGTACCAGCAGTAAGTCTACTTTCAGCGGCAGTTTTTCCTGAATGTATCTTTACACTAAAAAGAGCGAACCACCCTTAAAGTGCTTAATTTTCATATAACCACGTGGTCTGGAGTGTGTTATTCTGCTTATACCACAGCGATGATTATGATGTTTAATTTATTAACAAAGGACACGTCCAGCATTGTTTAAGATTTAAGGTTGTGGAATGTCCACGGGAAAAGCTAGTTCCTGTTCTCACTTGTGTTATAGCTGTCATAAACAGTCATTCCCTCACCTGCATCTCCTTCTCTGTCTCTCTCTCTCTTTCTCTTTTTCTGTCTGTCTCTCTCTCTCTCTCTCTCTCTCTCTCTCTCTATGAATAACGGTAGCTTGTCATTTTACCAAGAAACCAGAAAGTGTAAACTTGCCTGTCCTGAAGACTTTCCCATGCTGCGAAACTTTACAAAGTGCTGAGACTCAAGACTCCTCCTATAAATGTTAAACAGACGCCTCCTAACAAAAAAACTGTTATTATATGTTTATTTTTGTTAAACAACAAAAAATCCGTTTATTATTAGTATTATTATTATTAGTATTAGATGATGTGGAGCGTCCGCTGTACAAGTCTCTGTATATGAGCTGTTACTATAGAAACAGTAACATATTAGAACAAGCTCATTAAAATAATGTTACATGTCGTTCACATTACAGCTGGAACTACTGTCTGGGCCGTACAAAAATAATTCACACCTTGTGACCAATCAGAAAAGTAAACAGCGCTGTGGTATAATACGTTTTAGAATGTTTGACTTATTAGGTAGCAATGGTACAATTTTGAAAATCGCCATGCCTAATACCACCAAGATACAAGATCCTCTTTCCTTCTAATAATATGCTAATTAGAAATGTTTGCTTGTTCCTCATATCTAAGGGTTACCTCAGACATGAGAAAGCTTACATTGCCACACAAGGTCCTATGATCAACACAGTAAATGACTTCTGGCAGATGGCCTGGCAGGAGGACTCGCCCGTCATCGTCATGATCACCAAGCTGAAAGAGAAGAATGAGGTGATGCTCTACACGTTTCAGCTTCTTTCGTTTAGTGCAGAATGATGGAAAAGGTTTGTGCTTAACGTGCTCTTGTTGCTGCTGCAGAAATGTGTTTTGTACTGGCCTGAAAAACGAGGGATTTACGGCAAGGTGGAGGTCCTCATCAACAGTGTCAGGGAATGTGAGCATTACACTGTCCGCACGCTCACACTCAAAGTACGAAACTCTGTTTCTTATTAAGCTCGATATTGTCGAAATGAGTGGTTCATCAACTTATTTTTTGGCAGTGTGCAACACCAGTCCTTTGTTTTAGGGGACTGTCTGAAATAATAAGTAATTAAGCACATATTCTCTGTTGGTTTGTAATCTCATAGTATGTAATGGGATTAAATGCATTCATGCTATAAGAGGCTAGAACTTTACTTTTTTATTTTTAGTTAGAAATGATAGTGAAAGTTTATTTGAAGGGTACTTACACAGTGCCTTTATAACACATTCATAAGCATTGCATAAATATTTTATAAATGAGAGTTTATGAAAGGCTTATTTCAAAAAGCCTAAGATGATATTTCATGACACTTTGAGAAAGTTGTAGAGGGTACATATGCTTGTTGTAGAAAGTTGAAAGTTGCAGAGGGTACACACAGTGCTTCATAAGAGTGTTATAAATGTAAATTTGATTAACACTTAGTTAAAGGGCATTAAAATCATTCAGTTGGCTGGCGTATATTGTATTGGAAGGGGGCTCTATAATCATTCTAAAACAAATGCACTGAGCATTTAATTCCATGCTCCTATTAGAAGTAAGTACTATAAGTACACATCGCAAAGGTTAAGATGGCAGGTGGACATATTTTGCCAATACTTTATTATGGTATCTACTTCTCATATGAAGTTCTTATTCTTGATTATGGAGCCCATATACCAGCCCTCAAACTAAAGTGTTAATCAAATGTACATTTATAACACTCTTATGTAGCACTATGTGTACCTTCTATAACTTAATCAAAGTGTCATGAAGATGAAGTTACATAAAACCTCCAATATCATCTTACACATTTTGACATAAGCCCTCCATAAATTCTCCAGCATTGCTTTACAAAATATTTATGCACATATATTTATTATCATATATATTTATGAATGTGTTATAAAGGCACTATGATGGTACCCTTCAAATAAAGTGTTACTGAAATGATACATTCTTTGGGAAAGTCTCATGTGTGTTTATGTATATGTGTGCATTTTTATTATTTCAGCAAGGTGGCCAAAGTCGTAAAGTCCAGCATTACTGGTACACATCATGGCCGGATCATAAAACCCCAGATAGCACAGGGCCTCTGCTGCAGCTCATGACTGATGTAGAGGAAAGCAGAGAGGCTTCCGAGTCTCACGGTCCTGTCATTGTTCACTGCAGGTACGCGATTTTAACCAGTATACTAGAACAGAATATGGAAAAGGAATTGGGTGAAAAAGCAGTAGAGGGGCTTTCACACATGAAAAGCACCTCAGATTCAGCAGAGTGATCCCTAAACATCTAAAACTTTTATTAACACCCATGTGCAAAACATTAGGTATCCTTTTGACTGAGATGGTTCATTCTATTCCCTGCCTGTTCCCATACAATGTCTTCCTGACCTCTGTAGCTGATGCCAGACCTTTCTTTGTGACTGTAATGATTATGACATTTGCTATAATGGCTTATCAGCCTTCTTTGTGACTATAATGATTGCGACATTTGCTGTAATGGCTTATCAGCCTTACGGCAAGGAAGAGAGGAACCTGAGGTGTTTGGATTCCTGATTCCTTACAGATCCCCCTTTGATGCTTTTCGCCCAGTGGCAGTGCTGTCCTGCCCTAAGTTGCCCCCATTTTGACCCTAGTGATTCTTATCACTGTTTGAATTGACACCTTGTGACACACTGGTAGTAAAGTACATGCAACACACTTGGAACTAAAGCAGATAAACTTTGGGTTAGGGAGAGAGACATCCCTGACATGTGTAACAATTAAATTTCCTATCTGTGGCTTCAAAACAAGGACACATACCCTTAAAGACAGTTAACATCAAAACACAAGGCAAAAGGATCAAACCAAACACTCTCTTTAGTTGACATCCTGTGTTTATGCGTGCGGGCACAGCATTGTCCTGCACAATAGAGTCTTCCTTTAAGGTGTTTAAGTGCTTCCTTAGAGATGTGTCCAGTATGTCCGTGTGTAAAGGCAGTGGTGTGAATGTCCTTTCTCCTTTCCTCCAATAGTTCCTCCAGTAGTGAACTTTTTCTCCAACAAGCGGCTTGATTCTAAATTTGGCCTTTCTCAGTTCCTGGTCACAGGTGGATGTTTTGTTGACCCATTCCGATCACGCGAGAATGCAGTTTATGAGCTTTCCTCCATAATGGGGTTGGGGAGTAGATATCACCTCTGAAAATTAGTCTGTCAGTGAACTGGGTGTCATGATCTGTTTACTGACAATACCATGAGGTTCACTAGGACAGGAACATGGACTTAGTGGACACTGTGGATGAGAACCTCAGAAACGTTCTGCTCTGCATCACAGATGACCTCGCAATGACGATATCACCAGTTTTACTGACAACTGAGAAGTACTGTACCATCAATACCTTCCAGTTATTATTTCTGTTTGTATCAGAAGGAACGTCAGTTAACAAAGCACAGAGTCTGCAGGAAATTCATTGCAATGGCCTCCAACAGTAATTGACTATCTCTAACAGTCTTGTGACAGAGGTGCTACGTGTCTTACAGAGGCACTGGATTGCCATGCCTGTTTCTAAGTAAGATGAGAGTCTACCTTCTCAAGAGCAGCCTACAACTGACAGTTCTCAGTGCATAGTTTCTCCAAACAAGTCACTCACTAAGCATTTTATTTATTTCAACATAACAAGATAACTTTGGAGTGGTGAGATGTCGCAGAATTTGCAGAATTATTGTAAAACTGAGTAATTCTTGTATTTTAATATCTCATCGACATTGCTAGGACTGCACAAATCGTATTCAGTCCAATACAATTCAGCTTTATTCAAGCGATCATTTGTACAAAACAGCTTGACATCAATCTAGATGTAGACGTATATAGATTGTCAACTGAACAAACCAGAGGCAACTGGTTGAGGAAAACCCCCCTGAGATAACAAGAGGAAGAAACTTTGAGAGGAACCAAACTCACAAGGGAGCCCGTCCTCATCTGGGGGACACTGGATAGTTGTAGACAAGTAAACACAAACAGAACTAAGTATGTTAAAAGGATGTTCAGTATGAGCAGATTATGTATCAGTGTTGCTAATTAAGAGACTTTGTCATTAGATGTGGAGACTTTTTTGACCCGTATTTTTTTTTAAAAAAAAGAGCCTAATGACAAATCTAGAGACCTGAAGAGCAGACTGTAGTGACTGTCCTGTACTTGGAACGGTTCTCCAGCTCACATCACAGCTGCTGATATACGAGTTGAGAGAGCAGGATTGCTGAACTCACCATCAGTGTGTAAAGCCTGAGTGTGTTGCACTTGTGTCTAAACACTGATCACCATCGCTCCAAATGAACAATCACTGATCACCATCGTTCCTAATGACCAATCACTGATCACCATCGTTCCTAATGACCAATCACTGATCACCATCGTTCCTAATGACCAATCACTGATCACCATC
>CM075020.1:8319101-8345095 GCA_037576675.1 Pangasius sanitwongsei | reverse complement strand
ATCACTGATCACCATCGTTCCTAATGACCAATCACTGATCACCATCGTTCCTAATGACCAATCACTGATCACCATCATTTCTAATAACCGATCACTGATCACCATCGTTCCTAATGACCAATCACTGATCACCATCGTTCCTAATGACCAATCACTGATCACCATCATTTCTAATGACCAATCACTGATCACCATCATTTCTAATGACCAATCACTGATCACCATCATTTCTAATAACCAATCACTGATCACCATCATTTCTAATGACCAATCACTGAACACCATCGTTCCTAATGACCAATCACTGATCACCATCATTTCTAATAACCAATCACTGAACACCATCGTTCCTAATAACCGATCACTGATCACCATCGTTCCTAATGACCAATCACTGATCACCATCATTTCTAATAACCAATCACTGATCACCATCGTTCCTAATGACCAATCACTGATCACCATCATTTCTAATAACCAATCACTGATCACCGTTGTTTGTAATGACCAATCACTGATCACCATCGTTCCTAATGACCAATCACTGATCACCATCATTCCTAATGACCAGTCACTGATCACCATCATTCTTAATGACCAATCACTGATCACCATCATTTCTAATGACCAATCACTGATCACCATCATTCCTAATGACCAGTCACTGATCACACACTTCGTTCTTCATTTTAAACATTTTTAAACTTCATGGCCAGTAAAAAAAAATTGAATTGCATCTGTAATTGTTTCCTTCATGACCACACCTTTCACGACTACTCACTATCACTGCTTTTTGTCACTGCTTGATAGAAAGTGTAATATATTTTAAATGCGTAAAAGGTTCTTCTTTCTATGAGTAATCAATTATAATATTTTATTTTCTATTCTGGTAAAAACTCTCTTCTGTTTTATTATATTTAAGTGTCTTCAGAAAATCTTCCTTCTTCATGTACCATTTGTAATTTGATATGCAAATGATCATAATGAATCAGTGAATATGAAAATTAGTCTATGACATCATCTAGCGACTTCTGGCTACTTTTTGAACGTACTTTCCTTTAAAAGGGAATGGCAATACTTTTGGGATTAGCACAGGACAGATCTATATGATTACAGTAGCAACACAAATCAGGTACAAATCTATAATATCTAGGTGAGATTATCCACTAAAGCAAGGGAACAAGGAAGTTCACATTTTTAGTCTATCCAGCAACAATAAGTCAGTCACAATTGGAAAAAGCGCCAAGCAGAATCGGGAGGCAAGATTAGCCACAGCAGTAGATAGATATCAGTCATGCCACTGTAACCGGCCAATTCCTCTTTAAATAAGCCTGCAAAGGCTACAGGGTGTCCTTCCTCTTCAGTGTGTCAGAGTGGATGGGAGACACAGCCAAAACCACACATTTGTATATGAAAGTGAACAGAACACAGATAATCGATTATCACTGGTCAGTTATTGGCATGTTGTAACCCTGTTCTTTATGATTTACAGTGCTGGAATTGGTCGCACAGGCTGTTTCATAGCCACAACTATAGGCTGTCATCAGCTGCGTCTGGAAGGAGTGGTGGATGTTCTGAGCATCGTGTGCCAGCTGAGAGTAGACAGGTACAGGCATCGTTAAACATGCTTTTTACATCCCTTACATCTCAAACACATTGGAAATAGTTTATCAATAAATGCAATGCAATGTGATGCTCCTTTCACATTAGGCGTTTTCCCCTCAACCACCGACACACATTCTGTGGGCAATCTCTATGGGACTTGTAAAAGACTGCTTTTATAAGCACTGCTCTGTCACAGCAGAGCACTTCCAAAAGTTCCAGAAATTTCCAGAAAGCAAGCGAGAAAAACCAAAATAGAGGACAGTTAATACGTGAATACAGTATGTGGAGCTTAGGAGATATTTCTGTGTCAATATTTTAATGTTGTGATGTAACTAGATGTAAGAAATTAGAGTGAGGCTTACAATATTCCTACATATTTCTTGACCAACACTTTACTAAGACACTTTATGTTGTTTTTTTCCTTTAAGTTATCACCCATTTGTGTATATACGCAATATAATGTATAATCCCTTAGCAAACAGTAATGACCTCTGATGCTGTATCATTTTCAGTATATTGTTGCTTATCATTACTGGTGTTCATCTGTTTTAACTGTTAAAAGTATTTATTAAACCACAGAAGGTGTGGATTTATTTTCCATGTCAGCAGTTCTGACAGTAGTTTCATCTGTAACATAGAAGCATATGGTTTCCATAGTAGCAGCTCATTCAGGGACTTGTATGGTGGATGCGCCACATACTCTAAAACAATAAACATATATATATACTGTATATGTATATGTATGTGTGTGTATATATATATATATATATATATATATATATATATATATATATATATATATAATGTATATGTATATATATAATTTTTAAATATGTTGTTATGTAACAAACATAACAAGGTTTTCTGTAAGGAGATGTTTAGATAGCTGTTATGAAAGGAGTCTCAGGGTGTCAGAGCTTAGTAATGGTCAGGAAGTTTTCTGTCATGGCATTGGGAGTTTAGGGCTTTCTGTCAAGCTGCTTTTTTTCCAGAGAGAGAAAAAAAGAGAGGCTGGTGAGGGAACAACTGTTTATAATGGCTGTAAGTGATCACGGACTGTTACAGAAATAATAAACTTTGCATGACACCACCTTGGTCATACTTAATTAAAACTTAAGGACCATTAAAATACAAGTGAGGAACAGGACAGGATTTTGAAGAGGTTACTGTTTTACTCAGGACAATCGAAGTAAGTAATAACCATGCCCATGCGGTTATCAAGTCAAGTCAAGTGGTTTTTATTGTCATTCCTCTATGTAGCTAGTATACATCAGAACGACATGTCATTTCTCCAGGACCATGGTGCAACACAGAACAGTAAGCAAGACTACATAAAGTGCATTACACAACGTGGATTATATATGAAAATAATCCACGCCAGGGTGGTGTGATGTGACACAACATGAAGATGAGTGCCGTAACCACCCCAAGTGGATTATTTTTGTATAACTGCGTGGTTTGGAGGGTGTTATTCCACTTATAGCACAGTGATTTGCCAATGATTATAATGTTTCATTTATTAATAAACAAGACGTCACACATTTTAACGGTTTATAGTTAAGATTTAAATTAACTCTCTTCACTTATGTTATAGCTGCGATAAACAGTCATTCCCTCACCTACAGCTCTTTTTGTCTCTCTGTCTCTCTTTTAAAAAATGCTGCTTATCATTTTACCGAGAAACTGGAGAAAGTGTCAACTTCTCTGTCCCGAAGACGTTCCCGTGCTGGGAAACTTTACAAAGCACCATGACTGTTACAAAGCACTGACACCTAAGAGTCCTTACATTACATAAACATCACCAGATCAACAATTACACATTTTTCTTTGTTCAACAACGACATTTTTTAAATAAAAAAGCAGTTTATTTGTAGTATTAGATTATGTGGAGCGTCTGGCATATAAATCTTTATGTATGAGCTGTTACTATAGAAACAGTAGCGTATTAGGACGAACGCATTAATATTAACCTATCGTTCATGTTACAGTCGGAACTACTGTCCAAGCCTTGCTGTTATACAAAAATATTGGACACCTTCTGACCAATCAGATTTGAGAATTCAACCGCGCTGTGGTTGCCTTTAATTAACACTTCTAAAGTAATAGTTAAGCATCTACATGTACATGGGAGTGTCATATTAACAAGTCAAATGTTTCAGGTTTACATTGAAATGTTCCAGGGTGCTCACTAATTGCAAATCAGTCAGTCATGAATGCTAACTTGCAGTTGAGTGCTAAGTAACACCAAATAACTCCTGATTGTGTCTTAGGGGTGGAATGATCCAAACTGGAGAACAGTATGAATTTGTCCACCACGCCTTGAGTCTCTATGAAGGCCGCTTGTCAGCAGACCCTGGCCAGTGAACACAAACAAAGGCACGACGAAGATGGTACGAGATTTTTTTCACTCCGCGTTTACCAGGAAGAACAATCTCTCAAGGGTCCAAGAGTCAATTTTTCTTTCTCATACCAGGAGACAATCTAGAATATAAGGGATTATTTTGAAGATGTCTTGCACTTATGCGCTTAAACAGCAGTGGTAGTGATCATACTTCCTAAAAGGGATCTCAGCAGATGTGATGTGCTCTTGATTGTGACTCCTTTGCCTCTAAAGAAGTGTGTTCACTCTGGCCACATTGATTGAAGCCACTCTACCAGTATACCTGCCCTCTGACCTCCAGCTTTGGACTTTACTCTGATCCCCATCATGGCTGATGGTCTTAGTATTCAATTCAAAATGTGTATAGTTATGTTTAGCACTTTTCTCAAGACTTCACACATAACTATGTTACTGTGCACAAGATATTTGAAGACTGTTAGATGCATCAGCTGGACTCATGTGTGAATATGTCTTATAAGTTCCTGTAATCATTGTAAAAAAAAAATAACTACACACAAAAAAATATACACCAACAAACATCTACTCAAGATTTCAGCATGAATGTAAATGGCAGATTTTTTTTGGTCCAAACCAAGTCAACAACAAGATGACACAACATTTAATATTTGACCATCTGCCTGAAAACTGCTGACTTCTTCTGTGTAATTTTCATTCCCATTTGTAAAAGAGGAGGTTATACAATACAATACAGTACAATACTATACAATACAATACAATACTATACAATACAATACAATACAATATAATACAATAATGCCAGGGGTGCAGTACACATATTCATAACTGTTCTTTAACTATCAGAATTTGAAATATATATGTAAAATATAATGATAGTTATTTTTGTACAATCTTCCCTGAATAATTATTGGTTTAATATTTTTATTTTTAAGTTCTTTTTTTTTTCTATTTACTAAGGCAGCATCCATACATTTATCTATATCAAGGAATTGAGGAAGAAAGGAAGTAAAAATGTCCATGTCAAAAAATGTCAGATCTCCTCCTGCTGTGTCGCAGATACAGAGCTACAGCATGATGTTTATGAACATTAAGATGAAGATTTTGTGAAGAAACTGTTATTTAGTTTTTGGGGTTTTTTTTTTTATGGATTATGGAATCATTTGGTTCAAAATGATGCAATCTCATCAGTCCGTTGCGATTTGGTTCATTTTAGAGCCTGAATTCACTTGTCAGTTGAATCAGTATTTTAGGAAACCCTCCCCTGTGTTTTTTTTTTTTTTTTTTTTTTTTGGCGCTTGTTTGATTTTTTTAAACCATGGACTGTAAACCATCTCGTCAACTCCACCCTTTGCTCTTTCTGAGCCCATTTTATCCATGCCTTTTAGCCAAATGCCAACACCCGATTACATAAACTTCCTGTGCTGGATCAGGAAGTTGTGTGCTGCTCTGTGAATCCAGCGCCATTTTTTTCCTGGGTGTATTTTTAAAATTCAAAAAAAGGCGAACACCCCTTTTACATCAATGCTTTCATACCTTATATTGTTTTCTTGACCTGTGAATCTGTGACTAAGATATGCAGTACAGTGCAAAAGTCTTAGGCACCCTACATTTTTATATACATTTTGTCTTACACATATACAATCATATACAATGTTTTTTTTTCACTTTTTACTCAGTCGCTTGTCTAGTTTGCAACTTTTCACATTTTTATCTTCATGAATAACATATTTTACTTCTACACTGTAAGTGAAAGAAGGCAACATTTAGTATTACAAATCAGGTGATCTGATATAGAATGTCCCATAGCTTTCATTAGTTCCTTTGCTCTAACCAAATCTTTCCTTCAGATGATACATTTTGAGCTGTTTCCTTTCTTTACAATTTGAATAAATCATGTTTTACCCAAGAGTTTACTCAGAATTGATCACTGAGGTACAGGTATATCATGGTGAAATGTATAGAAGTGCTATTAAAGTTATGTCGGCAGCATGTCTCTGACCTACACGAGGACTTCACGCTGCTAAAGTGTTCAGTTTTGAGAGGCAGAAAGATGATTGTTGTATAACTATGAACATTTCTTACGTTTTTTGTATTGTCCATTTTTTAAAATTCTGATTATTTGTGATACAGAGGTTTTAAAAAATATATTTGTGAATTTCTATTAGATGTGTGTAGCATAGAAAAATCCAGTCAGTCAAAAACGGTTTTTTGTCAGTGTACATTGGCTTACTGTTTGTAGCTATTTTCCACTATTTCGTATTAACCTGTCAATAACATTTTTTCCTCTTTATTGCTAATCCACATGAATGTTGTGGGAAAAAAAATAACTGTCCAGCAGATCTGCTACAGTAGATATTTCTAGCTAGTATAATCTGTACATACCATCCTTCTATTATTACAGTAAGAAACATAATAAGACAAGCCCGAGCTGCAGATTTGTTTAACCCTGTGAAGACAAACAAGACGTTATTCTAAACTAAATCATACTGTTAATGAAAACATAAGACTATGTCATGTTTCAAGCCATAATATCTACTGTTGAGGTACTACGTACTGTACGTTCACACTATGAGTCCTCTTTTATCTCTATAGAGAGCCTGTAATGTGGAGAAATGTGTTCTTGTGTATAGAACTGGCAATTATTGCCAACTCAGACTGTCCTCTAACTGGTAATAATATACCTAACTCTGTGACTCTGTGGTCTTTACAGCCAATAAACCGATCATACCAAGTGATTTTGTCATTGTTTTGTTTGCTCATGTGTAGCGAGGCAAGCTGTACGTTTTGTGCAGTCATACACAAAGTGAGCAGTGAGTTCATATCACATCCAGAACACGTTTGTATTTCCCACTGTAAAATCTGCCGAGGTAAAGTTTACTCAAATCAATTAAGTAAACAGATTGCCTTAACGCATTTACAGTGGATATAAAAAAGTCTACACACCCCTGTTAAAGTTGCAGTTTTTTTGTGAAAAAAAAGAAACCACTCTAAATCATGTCAGATCTTTACCCACCTTTAATATGATATAGCAACCAACAGAATTGAACAAATAGAGACTTTCTAGGAAAGCAAGAGAAAAACTGTGCACACATCTTAACTAATACTTTGTTAAAGCTCCTTTTGCTTGTAAAGCAGCACTCAGTGTTTTTGGGTAAGAGTCTACCAACAGAGCACATCTTAATTTGTTAATGTTATTCCACTGCAAATGCAAATCCTATCAGATTGCGAGGAGATCTCCTGTGCACAGCCCTCTTCAAGTCAAAAACGTTGATCCTCTTCTTCTGAAGCCGTTCCTTTGTTGACTTGGATTTGTGCTTTGTGTCGTTATTGTGCTGGGTGGTGACAGTTTTCTTCATCTTCATCTTCAGCTGTCTAACAGAGGCCTGCAGGTTCCGCACCAAAATAGATTGGTAATTGGAGTTATCCGTGATTCCTTCTACCTTGACTAGAGCTCCAGTCCAAGCTGAAGATAAACAGCACCATAGCATGATGCTGCCACCACCACGTTTCACAGTGGGTGTGGTGTTCTCTGGGTGATAAGCTGTCTTGTTTTTGTGTCAAATATATCCTCTACAATTATGCCCAAAATGTTTTAGGCAGGCATGGATGTGTTTTTTTTTTTGTGACAAAGGGCTTCTGTAGCCAGTCTAACCCATAGCCCAGACGTGTGGAGAACATGAGAGATTGTTGTCACATGCAGGGAGTGAGCAGCACTTTTCAGATATTCCTGCAGCTCCTTTAATGTTGCTGTAGGTCTCTCAGCAGCCTCCCTGATCATTTTTCTTCTTGTCCTTTTGTCAGTTTTGGAGGCACATCCTGTTCTTGGTAATGTCATGGCTGTGCCCCATTTTCTCTGCTGGCCTTCACAGTGTTCCATGGTGCAACTAATGTTTTGGAAATATTTTTTTTGTACCCCTCTCCTGAGCAATACCTTTCAACATGAATATGCCTGTACATGCTTTGTAAGCTCTTTGCAAACCATGGCTTTCGGCAGTCGGATGAAACAAAGATGATGAAAATTCTGCAGAAACAGCTGATCTTTTTAAGGGTTAATCAGAATCACTTCCTTAATGACAGGTGTATGATCATGACTTTTGAAAATGAATTTGAATGTCACATGACCCATTATATAAGGGTGTGAACATTTATGCAACCAGGTTATTGTAAGTTTTCTCTTTTTCTTTCCCGTAAAATGTTTGTATTTGTTTTTCACTTGAATTCTGTTGGTTGCTATATCACGATAAAGGTGGGGAAAAGATCTGGCGTGACTTATCTTGGTCTCATTTTTTACATCACAAAAACCTACAATTTTAACATGGGTGTGTAGACTATTTCCATCCACTTTCAGCTTATTTGACTTACACTTTCTTAAATCCAAAAAAGGTAAGTTTAAAGAACTAATTAAGTCCATTATGAAATGCTCTTTTTTTATAAAGCTATGTTAAAAATAAAATAGCTCACTGGTGCAGATACACGGAGAACATGTGAAACTCCACACAGACAGTCACCTGACACCAGACTCGAACCCAGAGCGCTGGAGCAGCTCGGCAGCAACGCTACCCACTGTGTCTTATTTTATCTGATGAAAAGGCAAGAAGTAATCTTTAATGTTCAAGCATTAAAGGTAACTGCTGTTGAGATTCAGTCATGATAGTCATTTATCCGGACCCTTATAAGAAAGGAATTTTTAACAGAATACCACTGGCCTATATTTTTCACTATTTATTAACAAAGTGAACAGAAGATAAGTGAAAGAACACACCAACAAGGATTTTTTTTTTTTTTTTTTGAATGAGGTGTTGAGAAATTTGAAAGAAGAAGGTTCGGTCTTGGTTCAAACTATGAAGAATATTAAAATGAAATGAAGTAACTCAATCAGATCGTGCTTTCCAAACAATGTTCAGTTACTGAGTTCTCATAACGTAATTCGGATAACTAAAAAATATGACATAAACACATTGGAGTAGTGATTACTCATTTCATTTAGTCATTTCCACTGTTAGGAGTCACTGCCTAGATATACTACACTAAGATATGCACGCCCAACATATTGTTCTCTATTAGAGAACTTCCTGGCTGTACCTGTACAATTTCCCTCCTCTGTGTTCAATTATTTGAATATATCACTAAAGATCCCAAAAGGTAACTCGCATTTCACCTCCTGACTAAAACCTGGGATATCTTTCTTGATGTTTGGTTTTATCACCAGGATTTATCTATTTAGGTGTGTAAAAAAGCATTTTATGGTGTATAATAGAAGGAAGTGGAGTGAAATAGCCATGAACCTGCTTTAAACAGTGGATATGGTGTGAAAATTAGTGTGGCTTTAACTGACTGGCTGCTCTGTGGGGTATACAGGAAGGAAAAGGGGTGGGCTGCCTAAAAGGCTTCAAACAACAAAAGCAGCTCGTGGCTTAACATTTGTCAGACATCTAATAACAGGGGGAAAAATCCTAGTCCAGCATTTATGTTAAAGAAAAGAGCTAAATCATAACCCAGCCTGAAAGAAGCTTTGGATTTTAGGAAAGAAGTGTCCTGAAGTATCAGAGAGACAACGCCTTACTTATTGTCATTGTTTTACTTGGCCACTGAATTTGAACTTAAGACCGATCCTGATTGAGGAAATCCGCTAGAGACTGAATGGTTTACTCACACGCATTTTTGATTACCATTAGCCGATGAGTGTGAGAGGCTCCGACAGAGGCCCAAGTGGATCTGATGAACTTTTGGAAGAATATATCCAACGCATGGGGAGATTACATTTCCACTCATTTCCAAATCCTTTGGATTATGTTTTCAAGTGTCTCTTCAAATTGAAGTTCTATTTATTAACTAAAATCATCTAATAACCTGACAATCGAAAATGCTGAGACCTGAAGCTGTTTCTGTAGCCATCTGGGTAGCATGTGGAGTCATGGTGAGTGATTTTGAATTACTTTCCAGATAAGATTGTCCTTAAATATTGATGCATTTTGTAATTGGCGGGCTGAAAAAAAGGTCACAGAATCTAATATAAATCTAAAAAAAAAAAAAAAAAAGAAATCGAAAAAAATGTAAAATCTAAGTCTAATCGTAACCGCGCAAAGCAGCATCTAACCATCAAAGCATGTATCTCAGAAAAAGATCAATAATCTGAAACAAAAGTTCAGCACATTAAGTGCAATTCCAGATTATTACGGCTAATTCAGATAATTATGAATTATTATGTGCAGATATGTTTTATTAAAAACAAAATACAGTCCAAATATGCAGGCAATAACTGTAAAACAGGAATGTCACTAAGAAATATTACAAAATAATTTGAACAATTTTGCATTCTTCATACTTGATACAATAACTATTTTCTTTTACAAATTACATACTGGAACAATGATGATGATGACGACGACAGCGATGAAGATGACGATGATGATGATTTATTTATTTGTTTGTTTGTTTGTTTGTTTGTTTGTTTTCAGGGTGTGCTGCTGGCCGATACTCAGCAATGTAGCATTAAAGTTCTCAAAGCCGTCCAAATCCGCACCGATTCTATACAGCTCACACTGAACAACTCAGATGTGGATTGTCGATTCAGAGTGAATATTGTGGACAGGCCTGAGAACTCGACAGACTGTGATCAAGATCAAGAAAATTGGGAAATGACTAAATGTAAACTTGTAAATTTGGACCCTGGAACATGGTACCACCTGACTATAATATCGAAGACAGATAGTAATCAATACAATGTGTCCCTGCCAACAAGTAAGTGGCATACTTTCTGTGACTTGCATGAGTGCTTCTTAAATTTACATCCCCGTTGTATAATGGGCATTTTCTTCACCTGTGCTGGTTTATCGTTAACCCTTTCATGCGTTGTGTCCACACTTCAAGATGTTGAAATATAACATCGCCTCCAAATCACTCGAGATCGTAACGAACTGTAATTTAACATTATATATTATGATTGTAATTTCTTTTGCTCTCTGTTTGCCACTCTCAGTGCAACATGTTTCTGGCTTATCTGGTTTATGCATGTAAAAGCTATTTTCTACTCTTTCAGTTTGGTAACTGTAGAAATGATGTGTCTGTGATCACAGTAAGGAATGTAATGAAAGCTGAAGTCTTGAATGCTGAGTGGAAATATTTCTATGAGTCAGACAATTTACTTATTGTCCTCTGAGACATATTTAGAGCACTAAATCAAGGCTGTATTATAAGATGGAAATGTAGTTCTGAAGCCTTACGGATAGATGTTGATGACCTTGTATAGCTAACCGGTTATTTAATTCATATTTTAGATTGTATACTTTTCGTCATGTTGGTGTTGTGACAAGTACAAAACCAATGATAAACAAACAAAACCTTACAGAAAGTCTGAGTTTACTGTAATTTAGAGGTGAGTTAGTTCATAACCCATTATCTATGCACTGAGACATCAAACAAATGTTGACATATTCCAAAAGATTTGATTGTGTAAAATTTAGGGTCATAGTTAGGTTTAGGCAAAACATTTTTGAAGCACTAATGAAATCACCGGAAGGCAGAACTAAGAAAGCTAGCTCAGTTTAACATCAGTAAATTAGCAACATAAAGTTCATAAAAGAAAAGTTTGAAAAATGAAAAAAAAAAAAAAAAGACTAGGTGAAACTATACAGTAATTTCAACCCACACAATCACGTTTGCATCAAGGCTGTTTGTGAATCTCCAACCATGTTAAGCAAGACCTGTTTTGGCAGGACCTGAAATGAACTTTATCCAAAATTCAGATTTGTCATAGCATTAGCATGATGAACTGAACCCACATTTCTCCACACTGGCATAGAAGACTTGGATAATTGCTGTTAAACAGAGCAACCAATTATTAATGACACTGGTACATTTAGAAAAATTTTGGTCCTGCGTAATCTTTTTTAAATTATGTGTTTAGCATTAAAACACATAATAAAAAAATGCTATGTGTGATATCTGAAGTCAAGACCTTGATAACATTCTTAAAATAGGCAAAAATATTTACGTTTGGACAAAGACCAGTATTTTTTCCCTACAAGAACAGGCTACATTTGTGCCTATCAATCCCTTTATAGTGAGGATAATAAATGATATACCATTTACATTTGATCAGACATTAGGATTGCTTTTATTTGGTAGAGAATATTTCAAAAGTCTTGGTTTTATTGACGGGTATGAAGGTGTGTGTGTGTGTGTGTGTGTGTGTGTGTGTGTGTGTGTGTGTGTGCGCGTGTGTTTAGGTGACATTGTGTCTGATGTTTGGCTTGGCTCCAGAACAGCAGTCTAACGCGAAGTATTTCCAGACTGTTCTGGCCTCTCCTCTCCCCTGCCCTTTCCCACCCCATTGTTCTTGTGTGCTAAAGGAAATGGGAAGGGGGGCTGCGTTCTGTTTTGGTTGGAGGTTTAATCGGGTTAACAGCGCAGCTCTGCTCTTGACCCTCACAGTGATGCCATCACCTAAACCTCTGTGATATTTGTACATTAAAGGTGCACTCCCAAAGGCTAAAAATATAACACCACAAGTTTACTGCTGTGCTTTATAGCCGAGAATGCACAAGAGACAGAAGAAGCTCTTGTACAAGAACATGAAACCTGAAACATTCATTTCACTTGAGTGAACAATCGGTTAATGATCATTTTCTGTTTTTCAGCAAATAAAGATTGTTAACACATTAGTACGAATGTGTGGAGTACAAAATGTAGATAAGGAATTCATGAAAGTAATTTATTCGGGCTTTATGAAACTCTATATGAGGGTTTTGCTGTTGTTGTTGTTGTTGTTATTGTTGTTGCTGTTGTTGTTGTATTTAATTGTACCACAGCACTCGAATCCGATTGGTCAGTGAGTTCCAAATAAATTTCTAGAACAGCGGCTCTGACTTGAAGTACCAACTGTAAGGCAAATCACAGGTTTTTATATTAACGCACTAGTTCTAATACATTAGCATTTCTGTAGTAAAAGCTCATTCACATGGCGGCTGATCTACATAATCTAAGGCTGATAATGCATGCTGTTGTTTAACACCACCACCAACAACAACAACAACAACAACAACAACAACAAAAAAATGTCTCATTGTCGGTATGGTGATATTTATGGACCATTTGTGGAAGGACCCTTGGGTGTAATGGTCAGTATGTTTTCCACCATAAAAGAGTCTTCAGAGACAGTGGAGTTTGCACTTTCCTGTTTCATCTGTAGCATAACAAGCTTTTTTTTTATTCTTATTAACTTCAGAAAAGAGAGGCTGATGAGGGAATGACTGTTTATAGCTGCTATGTAATGTAAAGAACTAACTTGTCTCATGGACCTTCCACAAATGTACAGTACTTGTGTAAAAGTCTTAGGCACCTTATTTTTTTTAGTACAAACTTTGTTATAGATTTTTATTTTATGGCTTCTACATTATTGATTCAGTACAGAAACATTTTAGAATTCCAAACATTAGCTTTCCAGCACAAAATTAGATGTTGCTTTCAGTAAAGAAAGCAGCAGATGACATAAGAGACACTTTTCAGACAAAAAAACATAATGAAGGCTGCTGGGTTTTGCTGCATAAATAAGAAGCAAGTGTGACAGTCAAAGTCTCCAGAAGAACTGTTTCCTTATAAAACTGTACACACTGTACCTGAGACACTGAGATTTTTTTTAAAGTGAAGGATCGTCACACCAAATATTGTCTTTGTTTCATTTATTACCGTTTACTGCTCTTTAAAGTGTTTTTTTAATGTAGAAACATTTCATTTCATTATTTTTGAAGGCATCTTTGCTCTACAGCATTTCTTTGCCTGTGCCGAAGACTTTTGCACAGTACTGTATAGGGCTGCACAATATATCGAAACTATTGAAATATCACAAATGTAAATATCGCAATATGCATATCACAAGGGCTTGCGATAACGGAATGATTTTAATACTTCAAAAAGTTACGAAAAATTCAAAGTTTTAGGGCGATGCAGACAGCAGAGATTGCTTTCTTTTCCTCAAAAGAACATGAAACATTTATGGTGGTTATGTCATTTTCAGTTTTTAAATATATATATAGTTATATACAGTTTAAATTGATTTTACACACTAGCATTATAGTACCGCATATCACATTATTTAACAAGTTATCGCAAATTGCGTTTTTCTTCAATATCGTGCAGCCCTAGTACTGTAACTATAAACAGATATAATGTGTCCTTCATTAATAAATAAAAATTGTCAGCATCGACAATTTGCTGTGGTATCAAAGCATCGAGCTGCATCACACCATCCCGTCACTGATTAATTTCCTGTAACAGCATGCTGCATATACTGTATATTGCACTGCTCCAAGGTTACTAAAATTATTAACATTGTTATAACTGAGCATGAAAATGAATGTAATGTTCATAAAATTCTAAATGATTCTTAGTTACATACCCTTTCAGAAAAAAAGGGTGTCTCATGGTTTGGGCTTATTTATGGTTATAGCTTTAAGGCTTCATTGAGAACTGAGAAATTTTTTTCTAAGGGTGTATAAATCCAATATTACGTTACATTAGCTGCCTGGTTTTGATTAAACCTCCTGTCTACAGAGATGTCATGCAGTCTCTACAGTTATTTAAAAGTCAGAACACAGTAGCATTGTTGCGATAAACTCATACAATTTAAGTTCCAACGAGCCACCAGGGAGGAAGTGCTGCAGAAAAAGCAGCTGCTTGGTGGTAGCGGCTGTCTAGCTTTGGCCTTCATCCCTAAAGGTCCTCTTTCCGGTACTCACTTTCCCACAATGAGCTCTCCATGGGCGGCTCAGCATCCAGCCAGGGTTGGCATTATTTAAACGCTCCAGAACAATCTTATCTCGGTCGCACATCGCACCCGCTGGCTGCCCTGGCATGCTTCGATACAAAAACTGCACAGTCGAGAGCCACTTCGAAGTCATTGTGTAATAGAGCTGAAGTGATTTTTTTTCCCACCATAGTAAGAAATGTAAAAAAAAAAAAGAAGCCATCACATACTAGGGTTATATTGATATGAATATTCATTAGGTTTACATTTTTTATTGATTTATCTAAATAAATGATGCTGAATAAAGTCAAAGCTGTTAATGCAGTGAAACAAGTGCATGTTTATCATTTAATGCGTATCTTTAACTTGGAAATGTGTATATATTGTAACTTTAAAAAGATTTAAGGCGCATAATTGGACCATAATTTTCTTATAGAGTAAAGGTGCACTATACGCACATTTCTAGGTAAACGATACTCAAGAGGTACAAAAGATGTACTGGTGTGAGGGTACCACACCAGTAACAAGGAATGGTGTGGTTTTGTACCATTTTTCTGAGAGTGTATAAATAATGGAGAGAGCCACATCTAAACTAGAGTTGGAACAAGCACTATTCACATAAACAAAGACAAGCACATAAACAAGGTTTATGACACTTCTGATTCTGTGTTTGTCGTCCAGGACCTTCAGCAGTGCAAAGTGTTCAGATGTTCAGACACGTGGATAGCCTGAGTGTGTCCTGGAAGCCCGGCCCTGGGAGAACAGAGCAGTTTCGAATTCTGCTCCGAGACAGCGCAGGTCTGGGCTCCGTCTGGAACGCCACTTTGGAAAACGTTACAACTTCATACACGGTGAACGGCCTGACTCCTGGTCGTGTGTACAATATGAGCATCATCACCGAGGCAGCAGGGATGCAAAACACTGTGTCCCTGCAGGAACAAACAGGTACTGATCTCTTCTATCATGAGTGAACGTTAGAATTCATTACAAGTTACAAACATCAGAATTCATTACAAATACATGAGGTCCATCTCATGGCTCTTGCAGGGTGAAGAGAGATGAAATGTTTTTGCTACCTTCATTCTTTCCTTGTGTGTGTGTGTGTGTGTGTGTGTGTGTGACCTTTTACACAATATTTCAGGCAGTGGGGTGAACGCCCTGCCTCTTTTTCCTGCTGTGTGAGGGGAAAGCTTGGCCTTCATCCTCATGTGTTATGTCACCCCCTGCATTGTGTCAATCATACCGTCACAGTATAAACCTCCAACACACACACACACACACACACTCACACACACACACACACACACACCAGATTAAAATCAGTGCTCAAACCCAAGCTTCAGTTCCTCTCTTTCAGAACATTCAAAACCAGACTGTAAACATACTGAAAGGCCTGAAACAATCCAAACATTCAAACGGCACCGTAGGTACCGTGTGTCACTGAAAGTACACTTGAAGGCATCTGTCAACAGCCTTTTTTATTTCCCAGACACAGATCTACTTAAGCACAGACGAAAGGAAATTGAGCTATTAGTACAAAAAGCAAAAGTGACCCAATTGTGTTGTTGTGTGCCTAGCTTAAAGGAACCTACAGAGTTCTTTAGTTTGTCTCTCTGGGGAACTCTTGAATGTTTTATGTAGAACCTTACAGTACAGGGTTCCTCTAGTCCACGTAGAACCCCTTTAGGAAGCTAAGAATCCTTAACTATCCAAAGAACACACAGCAGAAGGAGTAATGAAATGAAATGCATATGCAGAATGACAATATGTACAGTATGTTTCCATTCAAATATTATCAACTACTCAGATAATAAAAGAATATTCTGAAATGGAAATGCACCAAAATGACTGATTATGTGGTATATAATAATATTATAGTAATGCATAATCGTTAAGTAAATACCTTACAGGTGGTATTCCAATATATCATGTGGTAGAGCTGGGAGTCGATCCCAAAAAGAATCAATTCCTCGATTCTAGACATTTGGGAATCGAGAGTCTACTCCGAAGCTTTAGACTCGAATTCCACACAGAGATGTTGTAGTTTACTTGCACCTGCATGCACATGCACACGTGCATGTTTTTATGTAAGCATTAAGCAAATGTTGAGGCAGAGTACTAAGGGTAAAGAACTCTGGTGTGATACTGTACTGTACTGTAAAAAAATCCTAATAATAAAAAAAATAAAAATCAAATACAATTAATAAATAAATGATGCTGGGTTCAGTGAAATGCGTAACAGTAGCAGTATGTGTTAAAATGCATAGCAGTTGAAGCCATTCCAAGTTCTTACTTAATATTGCACTGCTTATTTTGCTCAATGTCGTTCCCTATGTTTTGGTTTTTGGAATCGAGAAGTGAGAAGTTTGTTGTGTGGAATCGACTCTCGACTCCATCGATTTCCATTACTTGGAATCAGAATTGGACTTGACTCGACAGCTTTAATGATTTTGACTGTAGCACCAAAACATCACGCATGAAAGAAGTTGTTTCCATCTCAGAATCAGAATGAAAACTTTTGCCTTCAAGTATTTCCCCACATTTCTGATGATTCAATGCAGGTTTTCATATATTCAAATCCAGTTCACTATAAGACAAACCCCTGAAATGAAATCCAATCTGGTGTTCTTCACCCTGCAGTACCAAGCACGGTCCTTAATGCACATATGGAGAGCAACGGGAGTCAGGCAAGCCTCCAGGTCTCTTGGGATCAAGCTCCTGGTGATGTGGACAGTTACCTGGTCCAGCTACTGTCTTCGGATTCAGCTGTGCAGCAGCAAATTCTGTCCCCAAACACCACACAAGCTCAGTTTGACCATCTGACACCTGGCAGCACCTACCAGGCCTTGATCTACACCAGGAGTGGTGATCTCAGCAACCAGGTCAATGTGACTGCTACAACCGGTATGTAAGATTGAAACTGATAAGACAAGCCAAGTTCAGCTCTTCTGTGAATGAAAAATTCCTGGCATTATGTTTTATCATTTTGACACTAAAATAAAAAATGATAAACCATCTAGCGGTTGACTGGACAAAGGTTTGTAGTGAGTAACTGGTTTTCTATGACGCTTTACCTCACAAGGTTTAATCAGTCTAATCCTGTACATATATATAAAATAACAGACACCCGTGATTGGCCAGTGTCCCTCTGATTGACAGGGAGAGAGAGAAAGCCTGTAGTTTCCCACCCATAGAGCTAGCCAATTAACTGCACTTAAAACTCCTGGCCATGGATGACTTTGGTATTCTCAGGATTTAAGTGCATGATTTCCCAACATTCGGTCACTTCACCCTGCATTTGTCCTCTTAGGGGTGTGAAAGGGAAGTGACACATTACCAGGGGGGGGGAAGCGTGCTCTGTATACATCATGTCATCAGCTTTAATGAGTGCTGTTTCATTCTGATGCACTGGTCGCACGTCTCACTGTGTCTCTCTCCGTGTTAATGGCAGCTCCAGGCGAAGTCTCTCAGCTGAAGATGGAGAAGCCTGCGAGGTACGGTGACGTGAAAATTAGCTGGCTGCCCCCTGTAGGACACTGGGAACGCTACAGCGTGATGCTCTTTAATGGCAGTGAGGCGCTGCTTAACACAACCCTACATAAAGCTGTGACAGAGTTCAGATTTTCTGGGTTAAATCTTCATCCTGGCAGAGTTTATAAAGCAGCAGTGAGTGTGGAGAACAGAGGGCAGCGCAGCACCGTCTACTGCCGTGCAGAAATAGGTACTTAATATGCTTTTATTATTAGTGTAATTATACAATAAAGTTATGCAACGTAATCTACCACTATGAACATGATGCACCACCAAGAACTGTTTTTATTCCGTCACTTATAAAATAATTAATAGACAAGATTAGATTACTACTTTTTATATTTCACTGCAAATTTTGATTTATTTCTGATTGATTTTTATTCATTATCCTTATCTTTTGAGTTTATCTGAATGCTTTATCTTATAATTGTATTCTTTTTTCTCTCATTTTATGAGTTGTTTTAATTGTTTTTTTTTTTCTCTTTTTTATATTTTTGCTACCATTTTAATCTTTCTTGGTTTAAATGTAATAGAATGTATAATTTTTGTCTCTTTCATTGCAATTATTATTATTATTATTATTATTATTATTATTATTAGTAGTAGTAGTAGTAGTATTTGAGTCAATATAAAAAACGTGTTGGTTATTACTAGAAAATGACAAAATAACACTATTTAGGAGTGTACACATTTGATTGGAATTGATTTTATAGCAATACAGAAGGCACTGGCATGTGACAGGCATTTACTGTCATTTTATTTATATGTAAAAAAGTTTTTTAATTATTTAAAATAATTTTTTGCAATGGTCTCACAAGCACCTAGAAATGTATTCAGACTCTATTGTAAATGTGAAGAAAAAATATTTTATATCACACTAGACAAAATGGAATGAATGAAAATAAAAGTATTTTGTACTTTTCAGTCTTTTCAAAGCGTCACCTAGGTACAAGCCTGTAGTGATTTATAATCTTGAAATTGTAGAGATGTGCTTTTCTTCCCTCTCTCTCAGGTCCACCACCTGTGTCGCAGCTACACATCCGTCATGCAGATGAGACGTCCCTCAGTGCTTTATGGAGCCACAGTTTTGGCTCAGGGTCTCGTGACGGCTACACCGTAGAACTTTACTACGCCACTGGTTCCACTGCCATTCAGACGCGAAGGCTAACCCGGGATATGAGAGAGTGCACATTTAACGTGCTCGTGCCTGGCCGTCTGTATAAAATTGTCGTGATGACCACCAGTGGAGACCTCCGCAGTTCTGCTGCAGTGACAGGAAGGACATGTAAGGCTTTACATTTAACAGACACTCTACTCTGGGTAAAAACATCTCCTCACACTAATGCAAATAGATAATGGTCTAAGAATAGCATAAGGATAAACCCTGTTACATGGGACATCATGTGAGAGTTAGCACAGCAAAGTAGAGAGTACAGAATTTAATAATAATAATAATAATAATAATAATAATAATAATAAGTTATGCAGATTTAGTGCTTGGTGACGTTTTCATCTGAAGGCTGCCTGAAGACAGCCAGAGGACGTTTATTCCATCACCTAGGCATCAGGACAGAATAGTCTTGATGCGTGTCTTCCTTGTGTCTTGAGGGACGGTGGGTCAAGTCAAGCCATGCTTGTGGCTCGAGGAATATTGTACAGAATAGGTTATGATGAGTATTTGCAGCTAGGTGGGCGATGGTGCGTTTCTGGCTTTGTAGACAAGCATCAGTGTTTTAGACCTGATGCACAGATCCAGTGGAGTGAAGGTAGCAACTGTGTGATGGGGGAGAGTCTTGAGATGCAAATCGGTCTATCTCAGACAGTCAGTAACTGAAAGGAGCTGTGGAGTAAGTGAAATAGTTAAAAGTCTGTATCTTTCTATCCCCAGTGCCTCATGAAGTGACCTCCCTGAGGCTAAACAATATGAGAACCACAGACTCTCTCAGTGCCACCTGGGACAGACCTCAGGGAGATCTGGATTCCTATCAAGTGCTGCTGCTACACAACAAAGAGCCTGTGTATAACCTCACCATCCCAGCTAACACAACCACTATCCACCTCCCGCATCTCAAATCTGGAGCGTCTTATAAACTGCTGATTAGCACAGTCAGTGGTGAACAACGATCCAAGCAGGCTGAGGCCAACTGCCACACAGGTACGTAGTTAATATAAAAATACTGTGTTTTGTTTGCATCTATGTATATAAAGAGCAAGAACCATCAATAACGCTTTACTATAAAATCCACAAATAAGCATATATTAATACTTAACACCTAACACTTCTCTAATGATGAATTAATACATGCACTAAATCTTACTAAACAATGAAATGTATATATTAACAGCCCATGAATTATATATGTATAACCATTAATAATACTAATCGCTAAGTATTAACATTTTGTTAACTTTGTAAATTCTTTCAATTAATTCCATGATTTTCAGTATTAATAAATACTATTTACATTATTTACAACTTTAACCCATGCAGTAATTATGTATTAATTCATCAGTATGTAAGCATTAGTTAAGGGTTATTTGTAGGCCTTGTAGTAAAGTGTTACCAAAACATGCAAAAAGGTTCTCAAATAAGTTCCTGTTTAAAAAGTACCTTAGAACTGCTAGTTAGAGAGAGATATTTCCCAAAGTCACTGTACAATCTGTAACATGATCTGCATAAACACTTTCTAACATCTACAGTAATATTTATCTTCAGTTTAGCATATTTAAAACTAGTAAAGGTGAAGAATACAGTTAATCTTTAAGCTAGATTGTTCGAAAATAAACATCTGGGTGCTCCACTATCCGAATTCCTGAAAAAGGCATTTTCTGGCATCATTTAAAATATACGGACTAAATCACAGCAGTAGACTGAATGTTTTACTATGGGAATGTAAGGAAAGCTGAAGGGATTTTTTTCTCTTTAGATTGAAGACTTTGTTTTATCTCTGTGTAAACTCTTTATGTAAGGCTACGTGTCTGCCCTTATAAGAACTTAAACAAAATAATGGTTGGCCTGAACAAAATTAATCATGTGATAACATCGCTGTAAAACAATAGCGCTCCAATACAAAGGGAATCTGAGGAATTTCAGGAAGTTCTGCATAGCGGAAGAAGGCAAAGAGTTATCAAAGTCTTGCTGGCTGGACCCAACTGTTTTCCCATGGAACAGAGAGGCTATTTTCAGCTATGGACTTCCAGAGTTAATGAACTCAAAAACGAGAGCTTGAACAATGGAGCACACAACTGAAAGTTTCAGACAACTTTCCACTGAATGTAGCAGATTAAGCTCAGTTCAGTTTAGGGAATGATATGATTTAGATGTTTTAGGGAATGATATAAATGTGCAGTGGCAGTATTAAATTAAATAATTTGCTAGAAAAGTTTCAAAACGTGATAAAATGGTAAAAAAAAAAAAATTCTCTCATTTTCAGCTCTACAAAGTAAGCTACCATGTTTTCAACACATTTCAATAATTTTGTCATATCTGAAAGTCACCTAATTGTGTACGGAACAATGTTATCAATATAACTTCACATTCTATTATTACTCTCTTAAAAGTCAGGTGAAACAAACTAACTGTGAAATGTCTTAAATGCTGTACATGTTCATAAAAACTAAATAGTTTTTACTGTATCAAGATACACTGGTGTACAAAAGATCCCCCTGTTTGTCTTTAAGTGCCAGCAGCCGTGGCTGAAGTAACGGTCACGAATGATGGACGTCCAGATTTCCTCAATGTCTCATGGAAAGCTGCACCAGGAGATGTGGACAATTATGAGGTCAACCTGAAGGACCGTGAGCGGATTGTATACACCCTCACTGTGACCAAACTGAGCTCTGAATTCAGCAGCCTTGTGCCGGGACGACTGTATACCATCTCCATTAGCACCTGCAGTGGCTTTTACAAAAACACCACTGTCGTCCAAGGAAGAACACGTGAGTTTACTCGGACGCAATTTCAGCTGTGCACTCATAAAAAAACAAACAAGAATAAAAAGGGAAAGAGGGGAAGATAAACAGGTGTGACACACTGCAAAAAAAAAAAAAAAATCTTAGCAAGTGAAAAAATATCAAATATAAAAACAAATTAACAACAAATTATTATTATTATTATTATTATTATTATTATTATTATTATTATTATTATTAAGCCTATTTTTAGACAATCTTCCTCATTTTAAGCTTGAAATTGCCTTATTCTACAGGCAGATATTTTTGCTCGTTTATAGAATTAAACATTTAAAATAAGCAAACGTATCTGTCAACAAACCAGGCAATTTCATGCTTAAAAATCTGTAAACATTTCTAGAAATTTGCTTAATAATCTTATATTTGTATTGGCTAAGATATCATTTTTGCATGAATCAGTGGTATCATAATTGTGACAAGTTTAATAGAGGTTTTAAATAAAGATGTATACACTTTAAGCCAAATATCTGGCATCATTTTGTCTCTAACTGGTAGCAAATTATCAAAATAAAACAAATTTTAAAAATTGAGACATATTTTCACTGATCAAGGTCCACTGATTAAGCAATAAAAAATTAGATCATTTATTAGGGCTTTATAATTATAATCAATATCCTTTAAAATTTTAATCCATTTTAATCAATCTCCTCCCCCATCCAGAACCGTCTGCAGTGCAGAACCCCAATGCCATCCATTTAGCCCGAGAAAATGTCCTGAAGGTGTACTGGAACCATGCAGCTGGAGATTATGACTCTTACAACGTAGCAATCCTGCACAACAACACACTCCTTCAGAACCAGACAGTGGAGAGGAGCCGGAACGAGTGTGTGTTCAGTAATCTGGTGCCTGGTCGACTCTACATGCTCACTGTCAGCACCTGGAGTGGAGAGTACGAGTCCAGGATTTCCACTGAAGGACGTACATGTGAGTGACACATCCATCCATCCATCCATCCATCTGTCATTCCATTTAGCCATCAATTCATCCATCCATCCATCTGGCCATTCATCCATCCATCCATCCATCAATCCATGCAGCCATCCATCCACCCATCCATCCATTTGTTCATCTCTCCAATCGTCAATCCATCCATCCAGCATTCCTTCTATCCATTCATCCATATGTCCATCCATCCGTCCACCCAACCATTGAGCTGTCCGTCCACCTGTCCATCTATTCATCAGTCCATCTATAGATCCACCCATCCCTCCATCCTGCTGTCTATCCACCACTTGTTAACGTACCCTGCATAACAGTGCCCCCTTGTGGTGCAGCATGTAATGTTTCTGCTGGGACATGTATTGATGTGTCTCTGCATCAATTATAAATAAGAAGCAGATCATTTATTTATTTCAGATTTATGGCACATTATAAAGAACCAGGTCGAGCTGTGGTATCTCTTAACCAGGAGCAAACTAGCCCCTTTATGTGCACCATCACTGCACACACTGTACAGAATGATTCATTGGAACACCTGGGGGTTTCCAAGTTGTATTTACAATTTCATTCCTGAGCATATCTAATAATTATGACTGATGGTTCACTGTCTGAATACCACTGTACGTATTCACGGAGTAAAAAAAAAAAGCTAGCAGTAAGGTTAATAGTCATCATGGCTGTGCATCTGCTCTATGCTGGAAATGTAGTTTTTAACATTGCTCTTGTCTTACCACTGAGCTTTGTAATCTTATATACACTAGCCCATGTATTGTATTATATTTCACACATGGAGGTATGCTGTTTCATCCCGCTGTATAAATATACTGTATATAGATAAGTAAAACGTGACTAAAACTAACATTAGCACCGTATGCTATGCAGTCCCCGCTGCAGTACGTTCGCTGGCCCTGTCCCAGAAAGGAACCACTCGTCTGTGTGTGAGCTGGAACTCTGCACCAGGAGACGTGGATCACTATGAGCTCCAAATCCTCTACAACGACACAAAAGTCTTCCCAGCCATGAGTCTTAACAACACAGCGCAAGAGTACTGCTTCTCTCCACTCACCCCAGGATTTCTCTACAAGATAGTGGTCTCCACCATCAGCGGGTTGTACCTACAGGCCCAGCGCATAGAGGGCCGCACCGGTAAGAGACATGTCCACATCTAATATAGAGACAGACCTTGAAGTTGTAAATTAAATTGTAAACCTTGACTCATTATAAAATTATTGTTGAAGTTGTATATTATTATTTCCCAAATGCACCATTGTTTGTGGAGAGCTATCATTGTTATTTCTGCATCAAAACAAGTTGTGAGTGACTTCAGAATCAGAAATTCTCCATTCACCAAAATCAGTGTGAAAATATGTAGAATATGTACAAAAACATACACATCATATCACATGTTTATATATACAGTATACAGTGGGGTCCAAAAGTCTGAGAGCTCTAGTGAAAAATAGTGCTTCGATTTTGCATTCTTTTCTAATTTAATACAACAGTTTTCATTACAGATTATATTATTGACAACAACTTGAGTGAAAAGTAGAATCCTTGGAATATTTACATGAATTTCAGAGTTGCTTAGTATTTAGTATGCCCCCTTTTTGCTCTAATGACAGTGTGCACTCGAGCGGGCAATGTTCAATGTGGTTTCAGACATTTAGACATTTTTTAAAACTAATTTCTGGCTTGAAGTAGATCATTTTGCTCATTTTATGCATTTATTTTTAGAAAGAAGCAAAATTATCTGGCTCACTTTGTCATGAACTGCATGGTTGCACTTTATGCTAAACTTTATGTATATTTTTTTCCATCCTCCTCTACAGCACCCAGTCAGGTTAAGAACCTCCAGCTCCTCCCTGGGACACTCAGTGGCAGTCTCAGGGCTTCCTGGACCGCCGGTGCAGGAGACGTGGACTTCTACACGGTCTTCCTGCTCCAGAACGCACATGTCGAGATCGTCCGACGTGTCCCTAAGCAGGACAACAGGACAGACTTTGAAGATCTCGTACCCGGGCAGTTGTACACAGTTAGAATACAGACAGTGAGTGGAGCTCTGACTAACGACAGCACCGTCAGCGGACGCACAGGTGAGATGTAATAAATCCTGTGTCTGTGAGGGACAGTGTGAGGAATGGGGTCTCTAAAAAAAAAACCCTGAATGATAAAAAACATCAAAATGCTTGCCCGAGGTGGATAAAAAGAACAGCCTGGTGAAAGCAGATTTATTAAAAAGAAAAATTGGTTACTGTTCCTCAAGGTACAGACATGTAGATGTATCCTCAAAGGTGGATCCTTAGTCCAATTCTGTACCTTAAATACTGCATTCTCTAGGTCAGGGGATTAATTCCAGTCCTGGAGGGCAAGAATTCTTTACAGTTTGGTGATTTCTCTTATTAAACACATCTTAATTAATGTGTTAGACTCTCTGTTCCTGAGCTCATTTCTCACTGTATATGTCTGGCTGGCACTTTTCTGAATATATTCTCTTGTTGCTACCTCAGCAGTATATCGATCAGTTCAGAACAGTGATCAAGATCCTGGAAACACAACAGATTTCCTGTAGAAAGCAGCTTAACTTTTGTGAAGCATACAATGCTGGTTTTGGAGATATTCTGAAGGCAGTTTTAAATTCCAAACATAAACTAACAGACCTGAAAGAAGTAAATTTGTAGATCTGTAGAAGCGAATCTGTGAATCTGTAGAAGCATCTAAACATTAGAACTGGCTAAAATTAAGAGGCTCTTTACAGCAGTGCCACAAAACAACTATTTTTATGTCTCTCGAGTCGCGGGGGGGGGGGGGGGGGGGGGGGGGGGGGGGGGGGGGGGGGGGGGGGGG